>CM076608.1:27336027-28023666 GCA_038502775.1 Hippodamia convergens | reverse complement strand
ACACACTAACAGTTTTTTCTGAATATCTCGAAAATGGTACATTTTGGATATAGGAAACCCTGAATAAACTCCACCTATTTTTACCTCACAAATTGATATGTGGGTAAAAAAAAATATGGTTTCCATTTGAAAAAATAGAGTTTTTGGCTTTTTTTGAATTCCAACTTTGACACTCTCATTTTACCACCCAGTATATCAAAACGTTATTTTTTCTACAGAGTTGGGTGAATATCTTGTCAGTAACCCATTTCAACAAACGGATCTGAGATTGCGCGTTGCGCTTTTCATTGAATTCTCAGTGTTCTACAAGCCTCAATTTGTAAATTTTTTCGAAAAACAGTGAATAACTCGAAAACGGCTCTAGATGGCTATAGGGAGTGATACATAAAATTAATGTGGCATTCGAAGATCTATCCGAAAAAGTCATAATATACAGGGTGTTCCATTTGAAATAAGAAAGTTGATACCACTTCCGGTGAAAGCGGAAGTCATTCATATAAAAAAATATATCATAAATGAAGGTCTTCTTGGCTTATATCTTCACACAAAATTTGGAAATGATCTAATTATTATTTCCCCATAAACTTCTAATGAGCACTCCCGGTGAGACACCCTGTATATATATATATATATATATATATATATATAATATATATATATATATATATAATATATATCAGGGGTGGCCAGACTTTTGACCTCTGAGATCTACTTGTGTTCAAAAATATTTCTTGCGGGCGACTGTGAGGCAGAATTTACAAGAAAAATATAAAACATCAGCAATAATTTTATGAGTTGTTTTTTTTATCTAAACGTGGAAAATGAAATCCATAATGTTCATTCTGTATCATCTTCATGGGTTGATATTTTGCACTGCATATTGTCAACAATTTTATCATATTGGGGAGTGTAAGAAAGAAAAGTGGAACCAACAAATGAGGTTAAATATAACGCAACTTTTCTAAGGTGAGGAAAATTCTCTTGGCAATCAGTCTACAAATATCTGTATTGGTTTCAAATGCTCGAGCTTTTAAAAATGTTTTTGAAACATAGATGAATTCAAAATAGTAATCATCGAAATGAATACCATTTTCAATTCCCAGGCTCAGAGTTCTTTTATCATGAGGTTGGAGAAATGATATTAAATTTTGTCACTGAGATGAGAGATATACCGGTTTCGGCCTTGTTGGGCCTCATCAGTATCCCGCACATTTCAGGACAAAATCTTCATAAAAACTTCAGAATTTATTAGCAATTGGTTGTGAAGTAATGAGTAAAATATTACAAAGTACTAAGGTGGTGACATCCAATTGCGTCAAAATGAAGTTTCACATCTCCAATCAAATGCAAAAAAAGAAATCTGTACTTACTCTTTCACTGAATGAGATTTTAGCAGTGGCTCTATTCAGGGCCCGCTTGCTAGTTTCTCAAAGTGATGGAAACGCCCAATTCTTTTTTGTGACTGTGAAGCCTGATGTTTTTGATTACTATTTTGAATTCATCTATGTTTCAAAAATGTTCTCGATGTGCCTTCGTAAAGGCAAAAAATTTTCTTTTTCTTTAAAAATGTCTCTTATAGTTTCTCAATTCTCCTCCTTTTAATCGAAGTTATCATATCAATTAAATTCCTGTTCTTCCCTTGAAGATTCAGATTCAACTTATTGAGTTTTTCCGTTATGTCACAAAGAAAGGCCAACTTCATGAGCCATGTTCCATCTTCAAGCTCAGGTACATTTCTCCTTTGAATTGCATGAAAATTTTGATTTCTGGCAGTAATTGGCGTAACCTCTTCAAAAATTTACCACAACTTAGCCACCTAACATCTGTATGTAGCAAAAGATCAGAATGTTCGGCTTCAGTCACTTCAAGTATAGAAGTATAACTCGAAATTGGCGCCTTTGCAAACATCTGGCTTGAATAGAATTAACTACAGTGGAACTTCCCTATAACGAATACGCTAAATCCGCAAAAAAATTTCGTTATACAGAAATTTCGTTATGTAGAAATTTTTTTTATTTTGTCAAGAAGTGTCAAAAAAAGCAACGTTCACTTTCATTTTTTTTATTTGAATACATTATACATAATTAACTTAAGCACTTCCTTCTAGACATTTTCGCACTACTTTTTTCATTAACGATCAGAGCAAAACTGAAAACGGATCAATCTGTATAGCCTCCTGTTTCAGAAGGAACTCTCCGTCCACCGTAATGGTTTAGTTTATGATCGGGATTTATTACCTACGTCCAACAGAATTAAGGAAAAAACCATCCTTAAGTATACTCTGGGAAAAACCTTCTTACCAATACGCATTTAGAGAGTGATTTCTTGGAATAATTCGTTATAGAGAGAATTCACTTCGTTTTAGAGGGTGTTTTTAACAGGGTATTTGGATTCAAGGTGCAATGACAGATAAGAAATTCGTTGTACAGAGAAATTCGTTGTAGAGACGTTCGCTGTAGGGAAGTTTCACTGTATTTTAAAGGCAATTTTCATGATTATATCCGAGTCCAGAATTTTAGAGCACAAAACTTGTTGGTGTATGATGCAGTGATAGTTGGTGAAAATTGGAATGTCATCATCATTTTTGCACAATGTAATAAATCGAACATTTTTTCACAAAATCTCTGAATGATTTGTAGATATCTGCACCTCTGGTTTGCCCCTTCATTGGAATTAATCGAATTGAAGTGATAAAAACCTACATTTTTGCAAGTCCTCCGTTGGCAATTGTTCTAAATTTTCACATAAAGCTTCACTTTTTCGCATTACATTGTTTCGTGAGAGGGAAATATCATTTATGGCCGATAAAATTTCCTTCTTATTTTTGAAGTCATTCAAATTGCTTCACCAGCTTTCAGCATGGCTTCTCTGATAATTTCTCGATCTTCAAAAGGTTTCTTCCTTTTCATCAATATTTCTGTTACCGCGAAAGACGCCAGTGTAGCAGCTCTTGATTTCGATTCTGTTTTCTTGAAATACGCTTGTTGCACACATAATCTGCTTTTCAACTCACGGTCTTTTATCTTTCTATTTTCACCGCCAACTGGAAAACTTGTGATATATGTATTTGAAATGCACTATTTTGAAATGCCTTTCAACATTTGCTCTTTATGGTATTGCTATACCTACTTGAATTGCAAATCAGACACACACACATTTTTTCTTATACCATAACGAAGAAAACTTCTTTCTCCCACTGTGATAATGGTAAGTCTCACTTCTTTTCACACCTGTACTAAATGGCATACTCAACTTGATTGAATGGGTCACAAACTTAATTATTATTATTACACCCTACGAATTTCACGTGACGAAGGAACAAAAAAGAAAATTATTCAGTCTAAATGTAGTCCGTCTGTCCAAAAGCACTAAATAAACTCTTTGAGCTCAGATTTTTTCACCTGCTAGAAATTTCGACGAATAACTGTTTGATCTTCGCGAATCTGTCATCGTCCCTGCCAATAGGAGTACAGCCTGCCTGTGGCTAGGCGAGGGAGTACTAGCTAGCGGAACTAGAAGGCGTATTGGATAGATACATTTCTTGTGTAAAAATTTTTTTATAGCCGTAAAATAGAGATAAATAATAAGGGATTTGTGAAATACATGAAAATCCATCTTTGAGGGTTATGTCCATTAGAACTTTTTTTATATACTTTTCATTTATCTCTCGCGGGCTACCTAAATTGCCTTCGCGATCGACCAGTAGACCGCGGTCGACGTCTTGGCCACCCCCGATATATATATATATATATATGGAAAAAGATCACAGTCGTGCTTATTTGTATTTGGAAAACTTGGCGTAGAATAAAGAGATTAAATCAAATTTCAGTCGATTCCCTTATCCTCCAAATATACAGGGTGTACCAAGTTCGACGGCCTATTAGGCGTTTCTGGAGAACTAAACTTATTTGAAATCTGAAAATTGGAATTATGATATTGTTTGACATTATCTACCGAGCTAAAATATTCTTGGAGCCTGACCACTTTCAGTTATACAGGGAGCGAAAAAAAAATTTTCAAAATTTTTTTTATGTTTTTTTCCTTTTGAATTTGACAGAGTATGCAATTCTGAATACATTCGTACTCCAATCGTTGCATTCTTCGAAATTCTTTCAAAAATATCGAGAAACACCTGAAGAAAAAGAGAGAAAAGAGTATTCGGTATTATGTTTGTTATTCCTAATCTAGATACCTTAAGCACAAACTGTTTTCACAATTTTGAAGTCGAAGAATGTGGAAATATTATACATTTCTAGGATTTTGAAAAACTCATCACAGGGTGTTCCAAATTTTGGGTCAAAAATTGGGATCAAGATTGGCCCATAACTTCCGTTTTTCAAATTAGAACCCTATTTTTTATGATTGCGTTGGATTGTATGAAGAAAAATGATGATAATGTTCTAACATGTTGATGCTCCTAAAATTGATAATTCTTGAGTTATTTAGGATTTTCTGATTTTATGTGGTACGTAGCGTCAAATTCATTTAATCTGTTTCATATCAACTATGACCTTGGTCATAGAAGATAAATTATTCCAATAACTCACTAGTGACACACCTTCTTCTTTAATTCATTCATAATTGTTGTTATAAAACAGATTTTATGAATTTGACGCAACGTACGACATGGAATCAGAAAATACTAAATAACTCAAGAATTATTGATTTTAGGAGTATCAACATGATAGAACATTATCATCATTTTTCTTCGCAGAATCCAACGCAATCATAAAAAAATAGAGTTCTAATTTGGAAAACGAAAGTTATGGGCCAATCTTGATCCGAATTTTTGACAGAACATTCGGACACCCTGGACTGACGAGTTTTCAAAATTCTAAATATGCAAAATATTTCCACTGTCTTCGACTACAAAAACGTGAAAACGGTTTGTGCGTAAGATATCTACATTAGAAATAGCAAACATTATACTGAATACTCTTATCTACCTTTCTTGTTCAGTTTTTTTTTATATTTCGGAAAGTATTTTGACGAATGCAACGATTTGAGTACGGATGTATTCAAGTGTGTGTCACTAGTGGAATAATTCATCTTCTGTGACCAAGGTCATAGTTGATATGAAACAGATTAAATGAATTTGACGCTACGTACCACATAAAATCAGAAAATCCTAAATAACTCAAGAATTATCAATTTTAGGAGCATTAACAAGTTAGAACACTATCATCATTTTTCTTCATACAATCCAACGCAATCATAAAAAAATAGGGTTCTTATTTGAAAAACGAAAGTTATGGGCCAATTTTTGATTTAACATTTGGAACACCGTGTGAAGAGTTTTTCGAAATTTTAGAAATGTACAATATTTCCACAGTCTTGACTTCAAAATGTGAAAACGATTTGTGCTCAAGGTATCTAGATTAGGAATAACAAACATGATACCGAATACTCTTTTCTCTCTTTTTCTTCAGGTTCTTCTCGATATTTTTGAAAGTATTTCGACGAATGCAACGATTTGAATACGAATGTATTCAGAATTGCATACTCTGTCAAATTCAAAAAGAAAAAAACAGAAAAAAATTATTTTGAAAATTTTTTATTCGCTCCCCGTGTAACTGAAAGTGGTCAGGCTCCAAGAATATTTTAGCTCGGTAGATAATGTCAAACAATATCATAATCCCAATTTTCAGATTTCAATTGAGTCTAGTTCTCGAGAAACGCCTAATAGGCCGTCGAACTTGGTACACCCTGTATAATATATATATATATATATATATATACACAGGGTGGTCATTTGAAACGAAACAGACGAGATTACAGACGAAATAAATTTTTTCGATAGAAATGCTCGGACAGGTCGATTTCTGTTTCGAGGTGGACAACTTAAGATGTAACAGACATCGCGCTTCACTGCGTTCGGTCTTTGCTTTTGATTTGTTGTGGGATGGTGATGTCCGTTCCTTGACTACAATCACCCCCAATTTTGAATAGGAAGATGGGGTTGATACCTCATTTGAAAGGTATTTTCTACTGATTTCAGCACAGTAATTGTTTTTTCATTTTATGCATTAGTTCTCGAAATACAGGGTGGCCATTTGAAAATGAAACAGACGAGATTACAGACGAAATAATTTTTTCGATAGAAATGCTCGGACAGGTCGATTTCTGTTTCCAGGGGGACAACTTAAGATGTAGGTTACGGACGCATAGCGCTTCAACCCTTGCTACTACAACCCTCACCCCCAATTTTTGAATTGGGAAGATAGGGTGAGTGATACCTCATTTGAAAGGTATTTTTTATACTGATTTCAGCACAGTAATTGTTTTTTCATTTTATGCATTAGTTCTCGAAATATTCTTGACTAAGCATTTGAAAATGAAGTGGTGTTTTCAAGGCACTTGTAGTGTTTTTTTTGTGAAAAACCTTTCAAATGAGGTATCACTCACCCCATCTTCCCTATTCAAAAATTGGGGTGAGGGTTGTAGTAGCAAGGGTTGAAGCGCTATGCGTTCGTAACCTACATCTTAAGTTGTCCCCCTCGAAACAAAAATCGACCTGTCCGAGCATTTCTATCGAAAAAATTTATTTCGTCTGTAATCTCGTCTGTTTCGTTTTCAAATGGCCACCCTGTATATATATATATATATATATATATATATATATATATATACACCGAAAGGAGTATTGCCTCATAATTTAATCGATAAAATTGTGAGTTCTCGCCAAATAAGGGGGGCCACTACGAATGATACACAACCAATTCGTCAACCAAGTCTATATTATATTATAGTCTATATCAGGCATGGGCAACCTACGGCCCGCGCATAGGCATCTCTTGGCCCGCCAATGAATTTTTTCCCACACGACGCAACCACAAATTTCATCTACAAAGATGCCACATCAACAAATTTCCTAGTTTTCATTCGCTGCATGCGCAAAGGCTGAAAATATAAAAGTTGCTCTTGGAAATGTGATGGAAACATCTGTTGATTTTTCCATAGCATTGGATGAAAGCACTGATATCATTGATATCAGTTAGCAATCTTTATTTGAGCAGTCGATCAAAATTTCAAACTAACAGAAAAATTGCTTCCCCTCAGGGGATCTGTGATAACAGATACGGGTGTAGCAATCCTGGGGCCCCAGCTGGTTACCTCTCCTAAAGAGGCGTGTGGTTCCTGCGACAAAGGAACAAACATGAGGAATAATGTCAAATATGGCAGCCTCGGGAACCTCGTTGGCCAGTCGAGGTGAAACAGGCCCTATGGGAAGTTGCGGTGCTGGACAGACCATAGTAGAGCTACAGCAACCTGGGGTAAGTGGCGGAGATGGCGGCGCCACCCTCTATAGAGCTACCGCTAAACAAACAATGAACCAGATGACGGAGAGGAGCCCCCCGTATCTGGTCAGTAAAATGAAAAATGGATCAGATTTCTCTGATATTAGTCCTTTTAAGATATCTACAGCTTTATATAGTATTGCAGGAGAAGTGAGAGATGTCAGAAAGATAAAGGATGGCTTATTGGTAGAGACATCTACTCATAAACAATCAGTGGCCATATCATCAATAAACACTTTCGAAGTTGGATACGAAGTTGAGGTACGTCCGCACAGCCAACTAAATCAGAGCAAAGGTGTGATTTACTGCCGGGACTTACTTAATTGCACTGAAGAAGAAATAAAAGAGGGTCTAGCTGAGAAAGGAGTGGTAGATGTTAGAAGAATGAAATCCAGAAGAAATGGTCAAATTGTTGAAACTGCTGGTCATATTTTGACATTTAATAGTCCTAACCTACCATCTAAAATAAACATAGCCTTTCACAAAAGAATTGAAGTTCGACCCTTCATTCCACCACCAATTTAAATGCTACAGATGTCAAAAGTTCGGTCACATGGCAAGCAAATGTATGAATGAAGAAGTATGTGTGTGTGTGTGGAAAACCAAGACATCCAGAAAATAATTGTAGCCTTCCCTATAAGTGCCTCAATTGTGATGGAGAGCATTTAGCCAATGATAGCAGATGACCAGTTTATCAAATGGAAAAGTCAATTCAAAGAAGAAGAATTTTAGAGAAAATCTCGTATAATGAAGCCAGGAAGAAGCACATTATCAATACACCCACCCCAGGGGTCACTTACTCACAAATTATAAAGACAAAATTCGTTGAAAAACAAGACCTTTGTGCAAGAATCATTCCAGAATTAACGAACACTATCGAATCCATTGTCAAACATTATCTCTCTGTCTTGAACCAGAAAAAAGTATGCACTGAATCATTGGAACCAGTTGAGTTAGACCGCAAAATTTGGCCGTTGAAAAACAAATTGACAACACGAATTCAACGACAAATTCAAAGTCACCTCCTCAATTTACCTTAGATATCAAAAGATATAGTAAACGCAAGGGAGATCAAAGATCCCCACCAGGTGATGACGCAGGTGAACAATCTGACTCATCTACCAGTCAAAATTCCCAAATGTCGAAACCAAACCTAAAGAAGGGAAGGCCAAAGGGCAGATACAAGAAGCCGAAATCTAGTGATGAATCTGGAATACAAAATCTGGATAATCAATCCAGTACGAAAAGTTAATCTGTGATATTTTTTGAATGATTCTTTTATTTATGTTTATTTGAATATTTTATTTATTTATTTATTTATTTATTTATTTATTTATTTATTTATTTATTTATTTAAATTAGGATATATGTATATGTATATTATACTTGTGTTAATTTTTATTTACATAAAGGTACAAATTTCATTTCATCTTGTACATATCGAAAGTGATTTCTTGTGCTCATTTACTTCACTACATCCCGAAAATACAAAATGACTACTAAAATAATACAATGGAATGTGAATGGTTGTAAGATTAGGAACCCAGAAATAAAAAGAATTTCACTTGAGACCAAATGTTCCTTATTATGTCTGCAAGAGACACACTTTCGTCCTGACGACGAATTTAGAATGAGTGGATTTAGTTGTTTGAGAAAGGATGTTATTACTGAAAGCCGCACGAGAGGTGGAGTTGCTATCTTCACGAAGAGCTAAATACCAATTTACAGGCCGTAGCAATACGAATTTTAAATCCTGTGAAGCTTTCTGTTTGTAATATTTATCTTCCTGATTCAAACTACAGCGAAAATGATATAAAACAACTACTGAAACAGCTGCCACAACCCTTCTTACTTGTGGGTGTCTTCAACTCACACAATACGCTATGGGGGTCGGAAACAACAGACAGGCGGGGGTTGCAAATACAGAATAAAGTCGAAGAATTGAACTTGGTCATCTTGAATAATGGAGAAGGAGCATACATTAACTCTAGATCGAATTGTATGAGTGCTATTGATTTGTCTATTTGTACTTCGAATTGTTCTCACCTTTTCAGCTGGAATATACTAGATCATCTCTCCTCTGATCATCTACCGATATCAATTGAAATAGCCTCCCGACATTCATATAAGATAAAATCACCTGAAAAGTGGAACATAAAACGAGCAGATTGCGAATTGTTTCAGGAAACCCTAGGTGGTCTGGAACTAAAGGAAACAATAGATGAAACAACAGAGGCAATTACGCAAACAATAACAAATGCGACTGATCGAAGTATCCCAAAACAAAATAGAAACTTCAAGAGGGTTGCTGTTCCATGGTGGAATGCAGAAATTTCTGAGGCAATAGCGATTAAGCAGAGACTTTTCAATAAATTCAAACGACAGAATACACTCCCAAATTTGATCTCTTTCAAACAACAAACAGCAAGAGTGAGAAGATTAATCAGAGAAAGCAAAAAGAATACATGGAATCAGTATGTATCGACGACTATAAACTCCAATACCCCGTCTTCAGTAATCTGGAAAAAAGTTAGAGCTGTAGAGGGTAAAACATTTCAAAAAGTCTCCCCAATACTTGAATCAATGGTAAAGATATTCTGGACGAGAAAGAAATTGCAAACACTTTGGCAAATCATTTCTATACTATAAGCTCATCTCAAACATACACAACAGAATTTATGTCCCAAAAATCATTGATGGAGAGTGAGCATTTGGAATATCGTGAAAACTCTATGTCCGACTATAATGTACCTCTTTTGAGAGGTGAATTAGACAAAGCATTGTCGGAGGTGAAAAAATCAACCCCGGGATACGACCGCATCCACAATGATATGATCCGGAATCTCCCCAACTCAGACAAGGATAAACTACTAGAGTTTTACAATAGAATATTCGGGGAGGGAGAATATCCGACCAAATGGCGTAAAGCTATAATTGTACCAATCCCGAAAGCAGACAAAAACAAATTAGATATAAACAGCTACCGCCACATCTCCCTGACTTAGTGTCTCAGTAAAGTACTCGAAAAAATGGTAAGCAACAGACTAATTTGGGTGTTGGAGAGCAGACGGTTGCTATCCAACCTTCAAATGGGCTTTAGAAGTAGGTCAACAGTAGATCACCTGATAATGCTTGATTCGGCAAAACAAAAATCATTTGCAGAAAGAAAACATCTTGTGATGGTATCTTTCGATATAGAAAAAGCTTATGATACAGACTGGCGATACGGAATTTTACGTACTCTAGCACATTGGGGAATAGGAGGTAATTTATTTGTGTTCATAGCAAACTTCCTTAAAAACCGATCATTCGCCGTTCGTTTGCATGATACTCTCTCTGATTGGTATACACAAGAGAACGGAATTCCACAGGGTTCAACACTGAGTGTTATTCTTTTCCTTATTTCCATCAACCCATTGTTGGAGGCAATAAGTGAGGGAGTTGAAGCATGTCTTTATGTTGATGACCTCTCTATATTTTGCTCGGCCAGAACGATTTAATGGATTGATAAATAGAGGTGAAGGAATAGGTTTTCGATTCTCAAGATCCAAGTTGTCAATGGTGCATTTTTGCATTCTGAGGGCTCCACACGATGAACCAAAGCTATATCTAAAAAATAATATGATCCAAATTCAGGAAAAAATCAAAATTTTGGGCCTTATTTTCGACCGAAAACACTACTGGAGGACCCAGATCAACACTATCTCCAACAGATGTAGTAAAGCGTTGAATATTATTAGGTGTCTGTCCGGAATTTCTTGGGGTGCAGACAGAGAGGTCCTTCTCAGACTTTATAAGGCAACAGTACTCTCCAGGATAGAATACGCAGCCAGAAAGTCCCACTCGCGAAAACTGGAAAGTATACACAGAGAAGATCTCAGAACTATGCCATTAAAATATGGTCCTATCCTGACCAACCACTACATGAAATTATCTTCGACGAGATGAATATCCATGGCGGTTCGGGATTATAGAGGTTGATTTCGAGTGCTCCAAATTCCAGAAAAGTGAGAGCAGTTCTGTGGTCTTTCAACAGGTATTTAATCATGTTAGGCACAGTTATAAGCCGGACGAGGTCTTATTCACAGACGGTTCCAAATCAAATGAAGGAGTAGGCGCAGCAGTGATTACTGAAACGTCCATGTTTGAGTACCACCTTCCACACCAGACATCAGTATATACTGCTAAAATGTTTGCCATTCAGAAAGCTCTAGAACTCTTGGAGAACAAGTCATCTGGAACATTTTTGATTTGCTCCGATTCTCAGAGTGCCCTACGATCTCTGTCAAATCCTCACACGATGGACCCTCTCATTCGAAATGTTCTAGAGAAACACGAACTCATCCGCTCTCAAAATAAAAGAGTTATTTTTATATGGACACTTGTGGGGTATAGAGGGTAATGAGAAAGCTGACTCAGCCGCAAAAGCTGCCTTCAGAGACCACTTGAAGACACCCCACAATATCATGAGGATATAAGAAAAGCCGTAATAAGGAATATACGAGACTTATGGCAAAATGATTGGAATCAAACAGAAAACCACCTGAGAGATATTCAATCAACGGTAGGAGAATACATATATCACCAATCTTTAACACAAAAAGAGCAAGTAGTTTTAACCCGAGTGATGATCGGACACACACCCCTTACAAAACTGTACCTTCTGTTGGGAGAATCTCCGCCTATATGCCAAACTACGAAATCTGTCAAACATATAATAACAGAATGTATCATTTATGAGGATCAGAGAAGAAAATGCGTGCTTCCTGATAATTTGGTATCATGCTTCACTAGTCTGTCGGATGTTCAAAATTTGATACAATTCCTCAAGGAGGTAAAATTGTTCGAGAAATTCTAAAATGATCGTTGTCTATGTTTGCTCGTGAACTGTACCTTTTTTTTTATGTTCAGTAACATCTGCTGTAGAGCAATGGCTAATGACCCTGGCAGTCGAAGCCGTAGTGTGAAGAAAAAAAAATTGCTTGCGCTAAGGCTAATAAAAGACACTATACGAGAGGCGAACATATTTTCGAAGAAATCATTAGTGTTTTTTAAGCTTTCAATTCCAAATATTCATTCTAATTTTTCAAATATAATCTAGGTAAAATTGGAAATTTCTTCAAGTATGGATTTATTATTCATTAACTCAATACTTTTTGATTAGGTGGATTAGAATAAATTTCAATTCTAAATATTCATGTCCCTTTCCAAGTGGAAGTAGAAATGTCACTTCAGATCGAATTGATCGAGCTTCAAGCTTCATTTAACAGGTACATTTTGGCACCAAAATACTTCGCAACTTTTCACTTTCCGAATGAATTACATTGTTCGAAAAGCATTCAGAATTGAACATTTCAAAAGTGAAAAGTTGTAAGGTAGTTTGAAAGGTACTTTTGCAAATTTTCACTTCGCACTATTCACTTTTCGAACGCATAACACTT
The DNA here is from genome assembly GCA_038502775.1 of Hippodamia convergens. Classification (NCBI taxonomy): domain Eukaryota; kingdom Metazoa; phylum Arthropoda; class Insecta; order Coleoptera; family Coccinellidae; genus Hippodamia; species Hippodamia convergens. The sequence goes on along the minus strand of CM076608.1, from coordinate 28,010,927 downwards.
ATTGAACAAAACTCATTCGGAATTGAAAAGTGGCAAAGTAGTTTGGTGCAATCTGCAATAGGCCTCAGATATGATAGGGATTTCTAATTTTTCAAATATAATCTAGGTAAAATTGAAAATTTCTCCAAGTATGGATTTATTATTCATTAACTCAATACTTTTGATTAGTTGGATTAGAATGACAGATTGCCGAATAAATTTGATCGGAATTATCGATTTTTCTATGCATCTATTTTTAGCACACATTGCTTTTGTGGGAAAACGCAACTCCAGGTGTCTCATTATTTGAAAACTAGTGACTGCTGAGTTATGGAGTTGTTTTTTTTTTTTTGGAATTATATAGGTTCAAGTTTTTTTTAATTATCCTATTGTAAGGAACGTTAAGTTTATTTCGTTTTTGTTGAATGATTATAATTTTTTTTATGTTGGAAATATCTTTTCGGCCCGTGGTCTATGAAAAATGATTATGAATAAACAGGAAGAATGCTTTATAGGGATACCAACTGCAACAAGGACAACGACTAAGTAGAGGTGCTGAATGACGAACTCAACTCACACTCACCCTCAAGAGTAAACTATGAAACGGCACAAGATGAATCAATTTTTTACTACAGCCCAAATCTCTAATTGCTCTGCTAGGATGGACATTGATGCTGGACTGCAATGGAGGTGCCATGTTGAAAGGATTACAAAATCACTGGCAAGATACAGTTGTTCTATAAAATTTCTTCATAATCAAGAAGCATTTTTAAAAGATTATTTTACTCTTGGATATTCAAGAAATGGTGGTTTTTTTAGAACAAACGTTCATTAGAAGCCTGCATTTGTATATTTTACAGAAGAAATACATTCTTAGTGCAAATAGTCATGTAGGACATTTTCATAAGATATGGTTCTCTCATATTGCCACCTATTCACATGTATGAAGCAGTTTGCTTCATTATTAATAACGGGAGGTTATTTTACCAAAATAAAAAGGCTCCTCTATACCTCACAAGGAGAGACGTTGTAATTAATGCCACCAAAATTTAAATTTTCATTTGTTTTTTTGTTATCAAGGAAGCTAATTATAATAATTCGAAATATTTAGACGGTTTGTAGTTTTTTAAATTGAGATATATAATTTTATTTATTTTTTGTCCCCATTAACTTTTCTGTGACATTTTCCAGATCATTATTCTATTTGCTTGAATCCTACATCTCAGGAATAATATGAGTGATGTATTTATTTTGAAGCAAATAAAAAACATACATCTACCTATACCCCAGTAACCATCCAAGGCCTTCGCCAATTTCTTGCAAGATAGTATGCCTTGAAATTGGTATTCTCACTTAGAAATGAAACAATTTATTACAAATAAAGAATTGCGAAGGAACAAACAAAACCAAAATTGTGAATCCAAGTAATCACCTGAAATAACGTCATGAGAAGCAGAAAATTATGAAACCTGGTAATTGAAATGTCCATATCATTCAAAAAAATCAAGAAGGGAATTCTCAATATGAATGTCAAATCACTCAAGAAGAGATAGATAACTAAACAAAAGGTATTCGAGAATTCACTCCACAATTACCATTCTGTATAAAATATGAACACCTGTAAGAGAAAACTAAACAAATCAACAGACCTTGGTAGGTAATTCATTTTCTCTATTTCAGTATCGTAATGAGTTAAAGTTTTCGTTTTCTGGTTGTCAAAACTGACCTCCGTTTCTATCAATTTTCAAATCAGATAAATTCAAATTCTGTAAACTGTCAAATTTCGTAAGTCACACCAACTCCTAAGATACAATAGAAAAGTCACTAGGATGTAGAATCTGAATTATTCATTGAATTTCGAGAGTATTTCACAAAACTTTACTGAAATATAGAAAATGTCGTCCAATACTCGTGGCAGAAGGCAATTCCAACACTAGCTTCTTGGTCGCTCATTTTCGAATTTCGCATTTGTGTTGGAATAGGATCCCATTCTACAACTTGTTTTAGATTCTAGAATATACTATTTCAAAGGTCAATATTGACACACAATTACAGAAGGTTTAGAACACAAAGTTGTAGATGGAACATGGAAGACCCTAAATCAATGTCTCACACAGCTCATTAAAAAAACACTAAGCTAGTTCAAAATGAAAATTCTATACAACAATAACCATTGACAAATGACCATTTGAAAAATTTTACATAGTTGTATTTTCAAAGAGTAGACAGTTAGATGTTTATTGTGAAAAGAATTGGTTCAGAACTTTTATGTTGATATTCTGGTTGATACTGAAAAAGTTCTTGCCTCAAGACCTGAATTCTAGTTTATCTTCTATCCTCTAAGGATAGTTTTTAGCAATGTCGATTTTATCATACATAGATTTGAATTGGATGCGTGGAATGTATTAACTGCTCAAGTCAACAAGGGTTGCCACAATGTTTTTATTACAAGACATGAAATATAGTAAAAAAAAATTTCAAAAGACAACCTACCTATAACTGATTTTGACGAAATTAAACAAAACATAAATAAGTGTATTGAAGAGAGAGAATAATATGTATTTGGAGAAAGTGTAAGATCCCTTACATGGCAGAGCTCCATCCGATGCCACTAAACTATACCACAGTAGAATTAATATATTTATTTAGAACTGAAAGACTAAGATTGAATGAAATTAAAGATGCTCATCATTTACAACTCAGTTTTTCCAAAATTTCATAGAATGCCTAAATTCAATAAATCCTAATAGGTATTTATTATACATGGTGTACAGGGTGGGCAAAATCGATGATACCTGAACTACAACTTTTTAACCGAAATAAATAGAGGAAAATTAATGACACATTAAGTTTGTCTTTTCTGGAGAAACTAATAATGCCATCAACTACATTCCCCTATCTTCTTTTGTTTTTGAGTTATAAGCCAAAATTGAAATTTAGGTGATTTGAACTTTGATCATTAACTCTGTTTCTGTTTGTGCTAGGATGTTGAAATTAAAACGTTATCCCGAAACTTTCTTTATAGCAATCAAGTAGAGTAATTTGTTTTTCCCTAAGAGGTTTCTTTGCTTAGCTATAACATAAAGTTGTCACTTGTCATGTCAAACTATTGTTTACATAAGAAAAAACACAACTTTATGTTATACTCAGCAAAGAAACCTCTTGCAAGAAAACATAGTACGCTACTGAATTGCTATGAAAAAAGTGTCTGTATAATGTTTTAATTTCAACATCCTAGTACAAACAGAAACGGAGATAATTATCAGAGTTCAAAACGCCCATATTTCAATTGTGGCCTATAACTCGAAAACAAAAGAAGATACTGGAATGCTGTTGATGGCATTATCAGTTTCTCCAAAAAAGACGACTATAATGTGTCATTCATTTTCCTTTATCTCTTTCGGTTGAAAAGTTGTAGTTCAGGTATCACTAATTTTGTACACATGTGCATTCTCCAGTTAGTGTCAATAGGCTGTAAACCAAAAATGATTTAATCAAATATTCGTGATAAGAATAATTTCTGAAGATAGTTTGTTTCTACCAAATTAGCTATCAAGGAGCAGATTTCGAGTCCTACTCCAGGGCAGAAATGTCAAAGATCAGAGGCTCCTTACCATACATCACAGAGGATGAGGAAAACGGATTCACCAGAACCACCATCAAAATACATAGAAAAAGGAGTCAGAAACTCTACTACCTCAAAAAAAAAAAAAAAATGGAAGTAAATTCCCAGAAATTATATTCACAGGCAGAGACACTAGCGTCTTCAAAGGAACCTCAAAGGGGTGCATATCTTTATCACCACGGACTGCCAAGCCACACTGAGGGCTCTGGAATCATACAGCCAGGAGTCTTGTCTTACATGAAAATGCTGTAATACCATAAACCAACTGGCCAGAGGCAATAAAGTGACTGACTTGCCTGTGGCTACCAGGGCATTGTGGTATTGCAGGAAATGACAAGTCCGATGAACCTGCGTGGATAGCATCAAGGTTGATGCCTGCTGGTAATAAACCTTCCTTTGGGATGGAAAAAAACCAATATAGGAAAGAGGTTCAACAGTGGAAAGCAGAAAATAGAACAGCGCTCTGGAGGAATACTCCTACACTTGCTCAGGCAGAGAATTTTGTGGTATTCTTGCTGGCCTCCCCCATAAAGCTTATAAAGATGCCAGTAGAGATGAGCCAATCAGTGATTTCAGAATCACGTCGTGATTCGTGATTGTGATCTGTCAATCACCGTTCTTTTGGATGGTGATTATGATCACCGGTGATTTCGAGAGAGCAGGTTATAAGTTCGATTTGACTAACAACTAGAACACTATACAATAGGGATATTAATAGAAGTAATTAAAACAAATTTTAAAATTTGAAATTTTAGGAGGTTGTTCATCAAAAGAATGTTTTGAACCTCATATTTGTATAAGAATACCAGTCGAATAAATTAACAAAAATAGTATAGTCTAGTGCATTTACACCACAGTTTCAGAAATGTATAATTTAATTTTTTATTAAAACAACAACAATCCTCCATAAAAAAACGATTCTGGGACTACTGTCCACGGAATATTCTATTCAATGTTGTATTGAAATTTTAAAAATTATTGAAGAATAATAGACGTTCCTACAACTGAGTGTCAGTCTTAAAAAAATTCTGAGAATAACCGCACAATTCATATAAAATTGGGGGAATCGGAACACCAGATGGTATATAAAAACTTTTTCTTTGAGAAAATCAATCCTTTTTTGTGCCTTATTTTACTCGTTCGTCATTAAGATTCCCCTGAAATCGCGATATCAAACGTAATATCCGAGTATCTAACATTCTAACGGGATCACAATCCCAATCACTGACGGAAAAGAGCAACGAGAAAATCGCTGACGATGAGAACGGCATGCACATGAATCATAACTCTCGTAAGTGATCCTCTTCCAAAAATCACTATCGAAGCATCCGAGTATCTAACATTATAACGCGATCCCAATTCCAATCACTAACGGAAACGACCAACGTGAAAATCACCGTGTGTAAATCACGGGTAGTGAAATATCGCTCACCTCTAGATGCCAGGAGCTGAGAATCAAGTAAAGGTGAGTCTGCCGACTGGACACTTGATATAAATATCTTTTGTACCGCATGGGCATTTTAACATATGCCTAAAGATGGAGATGAGCCTTCGAATAGTTGAAACATATGTAGTATCACTCTATTGATTAAAATTGGAGTGCACAAGATATGGTGTAATTATGAAAAAAGTTTAAAACTTCGTTTCTGGCTATCTCTGCATAGCATAGAGAAAATTATGAACCAAATGAATTAAAATTCTGAAGCATTATACACTCACACTGTCTACAATAATGAATATCAAAAAATTCATTGCCAGATTCAATAGCCTATTGAAAGACATACACAAACATTGAGCATGCAAGCAGTGCAAGCGCATTTAAAAAAAAAAGCGATGTCCCTGTTGTATACTCGCCGATTCTAAGTTTAGGTGTTTAGGGTTGAATTGAAACATAAAGGATTTCACCATAAATATATCCTAAAAATTTCAAAACTAAACTGTTAAGTGATAAAAGGATATCAATTGTATCCTCTAAGTCTTCCAAATCCCATTCGATACTTCGTAGAGAATTTTTCAATTCTGTATTTATCCATTCAATTTCTTCCTTTGAGACACAAATGGGATCTTCCTGAATTTCTATCCATCGAAGATATAGACCACGAGTTTTATTCAATGCTTTGAATACTTCACTGAAATAATTGGTTTCGATTAAAATAATAATATTACTTCCGCAACACAAAGAGAAATTAATTAACTTACTCTTTCACAACAAAAAATGGATCTTCCAGAGTCATAACCTCGAGTTCGTATGTTAAGAAAAAACTGATATGCTTCAGACTTAGAGTTATTTAAAATTTCATCAAATCGTTCAGAAGCATTTTCGATGAAAATTAGGTATGTTTGAAACCGACAATAAAAATAAGGTGAACAAGTTAGAAAACTATTCTCTATCTGTATCGATATTTGATGATATTTTGACATCTGAGAGCATTCAAAACAAGTAATCGGAAGTAATCGGTCATGTCCGTAGGTGGTCAGTTTGACAGAAGCAGAAGGACCAAGGACCTTTTCTATGGATTATGGACATAGATATAAAGATAACTAACTGGCCCGCGCAACTCCGTCTGCCCAAATCGGCTATTAAAATTAAAATTATTAATGCCCATGATTAGGGTGCTAATTTTTCCTCTTATTATTATTAGTCCAATATTATCTTCAAATACGAAAAATCTTGAAGAAGCCTGGATCCTGATTGCCACATCGGCTTCCAGATCCAATTGTATTTCCCCAACTTTTCGTGTATATACGTCCTATATCTAAATAACTGAAACTATATTCCTATAATCAAATAATCAGTCAACCCCCTTAATGTATGGGCCCTGCCAGAGCCGGACCGTGGGCGTGGCGAAGGTGGCATTTGCCACGGGCGCAAACGACCTAGGGGCGCAAAATGTGAAATATGATACATTCTATTTTAAATAAAGATTGACTACAAGCTCTATATTTCAGAGTGGCGTATTTACCAGTTCACAAAGTTGAGAAACACGTATGTAACGAACGCTACCAAAACGGAACAAAATCCTAGAAAATTATACATGGCGCGAAACACAACTCGGTGCACATAAAAACTGATGATATAATTGATGTTTTCGCTGAAAAACCAAGAAAAGTCAAGTTTTAGTTTATTTATTTCCAAAGAATATATTGATGATTTCTGTTTTTAAGTATTCATTTTTTCATTTATTTTATAGATGAGAGTATTTATTTATTTACGTTGTTAGAATATCTGTTGTTAGAATTCCATTAGTTCACCAGGGGCGGATTTACGAGGGGGGTAATGGGGGTAATTTTTTCACCTGTCACATAAACGTGGAAATGCCATTTTTACCATTTTTTGTTTAATGGACTGTATCTTCCTCAATAATGGCGGAAAAGCTTAGTTTATGAAAAAAATTCGCAGCCTGATGTTCCTCGAAGTCCTCCCTGAATCGGCAGATCAATCGGTCAGCAGTTTTCTTGAACCGATTGATTGAAGTATTGAAAAAATTAAGGGAACAAAGTTTTTGTTACTTAAACTTGACCTAATTTTCCTAATCAATCAATAATTACATTATTTTTTCACTTTTCACACAATTTTTTTTAATAAATCATGAAAAAGAAATATTTTTTTAATTTTCAAAAATTTCCGGAATTGGGGAAAAAAATTAACATTCGAAGAATTTCGTTAATTTTTGTTCTAAAAGTAAAATGAGAATAAAAAAAATTATAATTTAAAAAAAACAAGAGACCATTTCTGACTCAGCTCCACTGGAGCTACGGACACTGGAGACATTTAAAACTTCATTTTCCTCAGTAAAAATCATGAAATGAATTTAAAGTTGATACCCCTACCCTAACTTGCCCACGGAACTCGTTAAGCTAAATTCTGAGCGACAGAATTTTTCTGTTTTCTGGCACCACGTTTTAAAAAACAATTTTTTTGAAAACCTTTCGACTCATTCGGTAAAAAACCGATTTAAAAAGATTAGCTCAAGTTTAAAGAAAAAAAACCTTGTTCTCTTAATTTCTTCAAATGTTCAATCGATCGGTGCAAGTAAACCGCTCAACCGATGCATCTACTAATTTGGGGGGGACTCTGGGGAACATCAGGCTGCCAAATTTTTTTATAACCTATGCTTTCCCCCCAATATTGAAGTTGTTACAGTCCATCAACCAAAAACTGGCAAAATGACATTTTTGTGCTCGTTATCCACGTTTATGTGCCAGGTAAAAAAAAATTATTTTTAATTGAACAAAACAGATTTTTGTAGAAAATTTTCTGTAGATGACAAATCACCTTCCAGTTCGCTAGGCCACCAGTATTTCCGGAGATATCGGCAGTTGAGTGAAAAAGGATTCTTTTGCATTCAAAACTGAATATCTCGAAAGTCGTAAATAGCAAATTAGAGCTGAATGAACAGGTTATGTGACATTTGCATCAGTCTAGCTAGAAGAAATTTTCCGTGAGCGTAGAGCAAAAAAATAAAAATTCGAAAATTTTTTTCTTCGTGCTTTATCCGATGATTGCACGGCCACTCTAGAGTCTGAAAAATTGTTAACCAATAATTTCAGAAACTAGAGTCTTAAAGCTTCATTTTTTTTATATTCTATATGACCATTTTTCACTGAGATACAGCCTTTTGAAAAAAAAATTGAAAATTTTTCTATTCCTTTAATTGTTTCGCGAAGTGTATTAGCAATGAAAACTTCCTAAATATGTGGTAAGCAAATACCTTTCAAGCTCAAAAAACTGGAAGCCTCTAGTTATTCGCTCTCAATGGTTATTTTTTTTTTTGCTTTTTTATCAGTTTTAATGGGGGTAAAGCTGTTCGCGTCCGTGATAGAATTTCACACGTGCCTCCGGGGTAATTCTGAATGAACAGCACCAATGAATACCAGACTGTCTTCGGATCTCCTGGTGAACACATTGCCATATTGGTACTAGAATGTCCTGATCCTGAAACCCGGCTTGGAGGAAACCTACAGGCAGAGAATGCAGAGATACCTCCCACAGATATCCGCACTGGCCTGGTTGAGTACCAACTGTGATTTTTTTTTAATGTGTTCATTGCTTTAACTACTTTCTTTTTTTTTGTATTTGTTTCTACATAGATTATGGCAATGTGTAAATTCATACGAATATATATATATATATATATATATATATATATATATATATATATATATATATATAATGGTTATTACAACCCCCCCCCCCCCCCCCCACGAAAAAAACTATATCCGCCTTTGTCGTTCACTCATTTATTTATTGTTGTCTTCATGTTTTAATGCTTTCTTTAGTGTTTTTATATAACAGTATATATTATTTTGAGAAAAAATAACAATTTTTTTATCGTTTTCTATTCACTTTGTTGATTGAGTTTTTGTCCATTTCCTTTTAAGAAATATGGGAGATTATTGTGAATAAAATAGCTCTTCAGAATATAATCGATAAATGTCAATCATGAAAAACATGAAAAATGAATTTCTTCAAGGGCGCATTTTGAAAGTTTGCCACAGGCGCTAGAATCCTAGTTCCGGCTCTGGGCCCTGCCGTGACGAGGTTTCTTATGTCAGATCTTCTTCTCGGCATCGCAAATTGAAACTTACCAACACAGAACTGACCAAGTTGACAAAAAAGTTCTCGCACACTTTGGGCGCATTCAGCAGAGAAAATAGTTGCGGAACTGTTACCGAATTTCTATGATCTTCTGCTGAACGTTGAGCTACCTATATATGTAACATGTTGGGTAGCGGTCGCCATTTTTAGTTGCGCTGCTTTTCGGTAACGTGTTGTGTGACGACAGTTGTGACAGTTTGCTACCGCTCTTTCTGCTGAATGCGCCCGATGTCAACAGATTTCCGCTACCGGTACCTACAGTGTTACCAATCCGCGGATTTTTATCCGAATTGCGGATTTTTTAGGCTCTTGCTGATTTATTTCGGATTTAAAAATAATTCGGATTTTTTTCATGTTACAGAGTTTCGAAGGTTTTCTGGAGAAATTGAATAATTCAAATCAATAATTGAGGCTTCGGCCACTAGATGTCCCGTTTTATTCCATTGATCGAAATAATATTTAATATAATAATATATTATATCGTGATGCAGTTTTTGAATATTGCACCTTGTCGGAATAGTCGGAACGTCCAAATATGTAATTGAGGCACCAGATGTCTGACCCACCAGATCAGTAGGAAGAATATAATGTAGAATCACACAACACAAATAGGGTAAAAATTATCTAAGTATTGAGGTACAATGTTCACTTATCCCAGATGTTGGAACCTCATAAAATATTTATAGCCCTGTTGACCGTTCTTTGGCGGTCCCTTTGGAATATTCGTTCAATTATCGTCTTATGCACGTGTTTTTTTTTATGAATTATTTAATCGTTTGACGAACGAGCGGATTTTTTTCGGATTAAATTACGGAGCCATCGGATTTTTTCGGATTTTTTGTCAGTTATTTAGGATTTTTCCTTGAATCACTATTGGCAACACTGGTACTGGACTCTTTAGATGCGTATCTAGACGCATGATTTGAAAAATTCCTTTTCTCTGACGAATGAGCTCTCTCATTCACCACTCCTACTGCTTCTAAAGCTTTGCAATGATGCGACAAAAAATCAATTAAATCCGCATACTTCGGAAAGTCAACTTTACTATGATCCATTTCAAATTTAGTTCTAGTTTTCGAATCGAGTTTATCCAAGAGAATATTGAAAAGCGGAAAATCCCAGCCATCAACATTGAAATCTAAATTATCCAAAGCAGTCAAATTTTCCGTGAATGTAGAAAGCATTTTTCGCAAATTACTCACATTTTCCTTTTCCAACTTCGGAAAGTGAAAAACTTCGTTCCAATATGAAACAGCTAATATCCGCTTGTTATTAAATCTTTTCAACAAACTTTGTAATGCAATTGGATAATTCTCACCTGACAATGCAACACTTGACAATCTCTAATGGTTCTTTACTAGTACTACCTAAAAGGTATTGAAATTTTTCAATATTACTAAGAGCCATATTTCCATCTATCAATGAAAGAAATAAATCCCTATAATTTGGCCATTCTTTCAGAACGCCATCAAAAGCCGGCAAAGTAATTTTAGGCAGTCTGACATGAGATATGGGAGACTTAGTATCTTCTATACTCTGATCAACTTTCTCTATTAAATTGAAATGAATTGCCTTAATAGCAAAATAGTGTTTATCAACAACACTTCGAATATTTTCATGAGACTCCAATTCTTCAGAACTCTCGTCTGCCTTAAGGCTTATAATTTTGAAATGACTAGCCTCAAGCTGTTTGTAAATAGAATCCAATCTATTTACTCTGATACGAAGTTCTGAAATCAAAGATTTATCGATTTCAGCTCTCTGAGCCACTACAAAAATTTCATTAATACGATTAATAGCTACTGTACGATTAGCGATCTGAATCGCTAAATTAACTTGAGTGTCTGCTGGTGGCATATTGAAATATGTGATTGAACAAATAATCACAAAACCTTTCTGAAGAAAATTAAGTCTGACAACAATGCTCGGACGAAAATCGAGAATGTTTGAATTTTCAATACGCTGAAAACAAAAACTGCGATAATAAATGTACCATATGGCAATGGAAATTATCTCTGGTTTTATACGAGCTAAACGAGAGAACATATGCTAATACGTTATCTGAATGAAAATTGACGATTCTTTATTCCCAATGAATAATTAAATATCCGAATTTCATCAAATTACTCAAACTGAAACACTATTTCAGAAACGAGATCTAAAATCTGGCGCCGAATGGACCAATGTTTAAACGCGACCCTTCGGTATTTCAATGGACTGTAATTTTGAATATGAAATTATTTATAATGTCAACTAGAGATCAAAAAAGATATCACCAAAACAATATAATAGTGGCTCACCTTCCTCTTGTATATCGAACATACACTCTCTTCTGACAAATCAATAATTCCAAAATCTTCCAAATCTACGACTTCACGAACTAATTTTAGTACGACGAATGTTCTTGCTCCCACATTTTCTTCAACAGGTGGACGGGTCGGCCAACGTTGCCACGCATACTTGAATTGGTGAGAATCAAAAGAAAAACAAAAAAAAACAAAACAATTTCCGAACATTGGTCTATCCGATGTTCCCATTATCGCGAATCCCTAACAGCGCTCTTTCTGCTGAATGCGCCCTTTGAGTGAGGTAAGTGTAAGTCGTATCCATGGAGGTAATCACAGAACATACCAAAGGGGTATATTCTGTGGAGGTAATCCATGATTGTATCCATGGAGGTAAAGAAAGTGGAGGGGGCATAACGTTTGAAAAGTGTCACCAAAACAAATCCGGATTTGGCAAACCAAGATGGCCGACTTCGAGGTATTTTAAACTGTAGGTTCTGCAATTTTGACCTTATTTATTATTCGTTCGTTGGTTTTGGCAGTTGTATGTAGTGAAAAAACATATAAGAAATGGTTTCTTGTACAGCATATGCTGATCTTACTCGAAAATTAATGGTGAAAAGCTGAATTTTTTGACGTTTGTAAATACATGGTTTAATTATTGTTGCATACGACTTTAATTGATAGGGGTACACGAGATAATTTACCTTTTTGTTTCATTGCATATTATCTGAATTTGTATGTACCTTAATTGAAAAAATAGGATGTATAATTAGTTACAGGAACAAATTATTCATTCCGTACGTAATTCAACACGCCAATTCATTAAAAGCAATTGTTTATGATATTTTGACTCCTTGATTTGTTTCGATCATTATTTATTCATCTTTTGGTCATTAAAAGAGAATCGAACAAACTTCGAATTGTAAAAATTCAAATATACAAAATTCTCGCCACAAATTTGGCACCGCAACATGGCGGATTTTTGGTGACACTTTCATAGTAAGGGAAACATAAGATATGCTACCTCCCTTTCTTCTACCTCCATGGTTGTATCTATCACAAAAGATCAACTACAAAAAAAGGACGTTACTTGAAATGTCACTTTCTCAAATGATCACCGAAGCCGATATTGACATAGATAACCGAACATGATAATCTATGTTTATGGAATTATTCATTAATTATTTATTATTATAATGGTAACATTGGTGTTTTGTTCAAAACTTTGCGTCGTCCTCACTTGAAGAAACTATTGAAATCAAGAAATAGATGTAACGATGTTTTAAATAATGCAAAATCAAATTTGAAACATCGATGTTTAATTGTCAAACATCGATAATCATCGAGAATCAATGGATCACCTCTATTTCTAAGGAAAAACCATAAATGTTATGTTTACAACCAACCCCGCCGGCTTTGGACGTTGGAATGAATTAAAATGTCATATTTTTCATGGTTTAAGCACTTATATCAACACGTATTGTAAAGTTCATGGAGGTAGAAGAAGGGGAGGTAACATATCCTATGTTTCCCTTGCTATGAAAGTGTCACCAAAAATCCGCCATGTTGCGGAGCCAAAAATATGGCGGGAATTTTGTATATTTGAATTTTTACAATTCGAAGTTTGTTTTATTCTCTTTTAATGACCAAAAGATGAATAAATAATGATCGAAACAAATCAAGGAGTCAAAATATCATAAACAATTGCTTCTAATGAATTGATGAGTTGAATTACGTACGGAATGAATGATTTGTTCCTGTTACTAATCATACATTCTATTTTTTCAATTAAGGTACATACAAATTCAGATAATATGCAACGAAACAAATAGGTAAATTATCTCGTGTACCCCTATCAATTAAAATTGTATGCAACAATAATTAAACCATGTATTTACAAACGTCAAAAAATTTAACTTTTCACCATTAATTGGCGAGTAAGATAAGCATATGCTGTACAAGAAACCATTTCTTATATGTTTTTCCACTACATACAACTGCCAAAACCAACGAACGAATAATAAATAAGGTCAAAATTGCAAAACCTACAGTTTGAAATACCTCGAAGTCGGCCATCTTGGGGTGCCAAATCCGGATTTGTTTTGGTGACACTTTTCAAACGTTATGCCCCCTCCACTTTCTTTACCTCCATGGTAAAGTTAGTTGCCTAACATCCCGCAACGTCAAAGAAAGGAAAGAGAGAGATGAGAGATAATTGCACTCCGACCAGATGGCCAATCAGGAGAAAGTGGGCGTCATTTTCGATCCAGAGACTCTTCTGTTCATTCAATTTTCGGAGGAGTGACCCTTCCGCGCACTGACTTTTCCGTCCCCGTCCAGTGATAGTCCACTGCATTTAGGTCGAAATAGACCCAAACTTCGGACCAATTCATAAAAAAGCAAATGAAGGCTTTTCGGGTAGGTCTTGGTGTCCCAAATGATATCCCAAAAGTCCCCTAGGCGGGAGTGACCGCATAACATTTGGCAACGCTGTAAAGGGCTAAAATCCTGCCTCAATTTGAACTTTCGTGGATATCTCGGTCCCTATCGAACTAACGACAAAAATACATCAGAGCAAAAAGAAAGCTGATGAAATTTCCTAGAAAAAAGGTTCTGGGTCGTTTTTCGATATAACGAACGGTTTCGTCACAATCTTGCCTTCAATTTGAACGTATGTGATATTCTGGATAATGGAGGTACTCTATTCCACACCACCTTTGAGGATGACTACAGGGCGCGTTTTTCTGAAAGTGGGATCCCTTCATAGGCCTAATTCACGATTTTTCTGTTTTTTGGAAAGGTGTTCGAACGCTAATTTTCTTCTCACTCGTCTTCTCCTTCTATGAATGCATGTATATTTTCTTCGATGACATCCGTGGAGTCAATCTCAGAGTTTTGGATTCCTGCATCAGTCACATTTTATTTTTCTGAGGAATCTTCAAATGGTTCGGCATTCAGGCAGGATTTTTCATGGCAATTGCCACGAACTGGTAAGCAAAGAAGTCCCAAACTCCGACAGCCACACATTGGTCCACAACCTTTGGTACAGTTGCAAAATATCATTTTTTGAAAGACATCAGGCGCAGGAAGTTGGGATGTCATTTTTCGTTACAATATATTGTCTTTTAACATCCATCGCCACTCCTCAGGATTTAAATTGTTACCAAGCCATTGTTGTACTTGATATAGTATACTAATGTTCACAGATGTTATTATGCTGCGTTAAGAGTTGGAGGTAAAAGATTCAGTTTCACTGGTCTGATTCTGCTTGCAGCTTCAATCGAGCAAGAATACCGGTAGTTATTGATGGAGAGTTCTTCAATGGGGGCAACATAGAATGAGACGAAAAACTTCATTCCGCTGTAAGGTTATGTGCAGAATTATTTTTGTTGAAGATTTCAGAGCAGATGTTGTGTCGCTTGGTGGATAGAAACTAGTTTCGCAAATTACAGTTCGTATGTCCTGGCGCAAAATTTCTGCAGATGTACCGATAACTCTGCCTCAGAATCTTTCCTATTGTACCAAGCTTGATTCAAGATATCCTGTTTTCCTTTGAGGGGACAAGCATACGGTCTCCATACTTTCTCTTCGAGTTTTCTCTTAATTGTCATCTGTATATATTTATGTCTTGTATGTATTCTGTCAGTACTGCTTTTAATCCAGTCAATTTAAACTGAGAGTCTTCATGATTTTCAATGAAAGAAAAAATGTCCTTCATTGCGTTGAGAACATTTTCATACGCAGGATGACCAATCTTCATTTTTTGGAGACTGGCAAGTTAAATTTGTTGAAACAAATTTGATGATATTTAGCTTTAGCTGCAACTATATATGTGTCAAACGTTACAAGGTTTTCAACCGATTTTGCCCAATCATCTCCGGCAAGTGCTATAATATTTTCTTTGAAAATGAGGGTTGAAACATGACAAATTATTTTACGTTTGTCCTTTTTTGCTATTTTCTCCTCGTCAGCCCCGTTACTGTATCAATAAATTCCGTTATTCTTACTTGATTAGAGCTGTGGGACAACAATCGCTTGGTAACAATTTGAATCCTGAGGAGTGTGGATGCATGTTAAAAGACATTGTAACCAAAAACGACATCCGAACTTCCTGAGACTGATTATCTTTCAAAAATGATATTTTGCAACTGTACGAAAGGTTGTGGACCAATGTGTGGCCGTCGGAGTTTGGAACTTCTTTGCTCACCGGTTTGTGGCAATTGCCATGGAAAATCCTGCCTGAATGCCGAACCATTTGAAGATTCCTCAGAAAAATAAAATGTGACTGATGCAGGAATCCAAAACTCTGAGATTGACTCCACGGATGTCATCGGAGAAAATATACATGCATTCATAGAAGGAGAAGACGAGTGAGAAGAAAATTAGCGTTCGAACACCTTTCCAAAAAACAAAGTTCCCTATTAGGGAATACCACTTTGAGAAAAACGCGCCCTGTAGTCATCCTCAAAGGTGGTGTGGAATAGAGTACCTCCATTATACAGAATATCACATACGTTCAAATTGAAGGCAAGATTATGACGAAACCGTTCGTTATATCGAAAAACGACCCAGAACCTTTTTTCTAGGAAATTTCATCAGTTTTCTTTTTGCTCAGATGTATTTTTGTCGTAAGTTCGATGGGAACCGAGATATTCACGAAAATTCACATTGAGGCAGGATTTTAGCCCTTTACAGCGTTGCCAAATGTTATGCAGTCACTCCCGCCTAGGGGACTTTTGGAATATCATTTGGGACACCAAGACCTACCCGAAAAGCCTTCATTTGCTTTTGTATGAATTGGTCCGAAGCAAAAGTCTAATTTCAGTGGACTATGATACCTACTCGGAAATTCGATGGGCCGGTGACGACGTTTACGCGGCTAAAGACATGCCTAAATACAAGCATCTAGCCAACGTCGGCAATGCATCCCTATTAGACGAGCGTATTTCGCTGTTTTATATTCATCGGATCGACGGCGGTTCCATGCGTTAGCAACGCGTTCAACGTTGACTGCACTATTTTGAATTTCGCGGGATCAATTTTTATTCGAGGTTTATAAAACCCAAAAGAAACATCCGCCATTACTCTCTCCGCAGTCGTCGAACACTGGAGAACGCGTTCACGACGTTCACGTTCCTATTTGCGGATGTTCGTCTATCGAATGAAATTAACTTTCTTAGTAGAAGATTATTTTTTCAAAGGTATGTCAAAATGAGATAATTTCACCGGTGTGATAATAGAAAAAAAATTATATCACCATAAGCGCTGTTTTATTGTGAACACGTTGATATAGGGTTGCCTGCAAAAAAACTGGACCTAATAGGGGTTGCCGAGGTTTGAAGGTTGCATTGTTGACGCGCCAGGTAATAATGAAGGACCGATCATCGCAGTCGTATCTGAATGTAAGACAATGCGAATGCTCGGTACGTATACTAAACAAGTTACACCTTCTACCTTCCATAGTTTATATTGTGAACAATACGGCGATATTCTGGAATTTCAAACAAAAATGAATACATAACAGTCCAATGTATGCAATATCATAACATAATATTCACACTACTTATGGGAAATGTGGAAAATGTGGACCGAAAATACGGGTAATGCAATAACAAGAAAATTGTCAGAAGATCTTGTATTATATTAATAAATTTTATTAGAGAACAGCAAAAGAACAAAAAATAATATTAATGAAAAACACACGCACTGTCTTACATTCAGATACGACTGCGATGTTCGGTACTTCATTATTACCTGGCGCGTCAACAATGCAACCTTCAAACCTCGGCAACCCCTATTAGGTCCAGTTTTTTTGCAGGCAACCCTATATCAACGTGTTCACAATAAAACAGCGCTTATGCTGATATAATTTTTTTTCTATTATCACACCGGTGAAATTATCTCATTTTGACATACCTTTGAAAAAATAATTAAAAATACTCTGTCCAGGATTTTTTTAGGCAACCTATTTTTTATATGTTATTTAACATGTGAAGTTCATTATGAAATAGGTCCTATTCTATTATCAGCTCGATGAAGGTCGAGGTAGGTTCGGATCTTAGACTATCTCGTGGTGTAGCTGGTTGATGCTAGTGATCTATATTGACTATAATAGTCATTTGTGATTTGTGTGTCTGTTATTTATGATTAATTTACTCTACCATTCAATACTATGATCGATGTCGCAGCTCCAAGATGCACGCCGGTAATTACAGGAAATATGGAATAGATGCCAAAATTGTGGAAACGTATGAAAAACTTAAAGAATTCAACACAGAATTAAAAGATGATGAGTTTTCCAAGATATATGTGTAAGTATAATTTTATATTTCTGAATTCGCTCACTATCTCTTTTTTGTGATATCATTTCACATTCTCTAATGATGAAATTTAGCAATTTTAATATAGGCAAAAAACCTTCAGTCTCCAGTATATTTTATATTTTTTCAGTTGACTGAATTTGACTTTGTTGGAAGAAAAGATAATGCTGAAACAACAAGAAAAATATGATGATCAGCCATCAGTTGGCCATTTCCCTGAATTGGTGAGGGAAAAATGACAAGGATGGGCTAGAAGTATTGGAACATGTAGTTACTCACTCGTTCAAGGTACTCCAAAGTTTGTTACATAAAATTTTAGTTAATGACTTTGAATTGATTTGAAATGATATTCGACATTAATTTCAATAACTTGAATAAATTATGAAAACTCATTTTGTCGGATCAGTAAGGAGGAATCGTCAGGCGAAACTGACCACCAACATGGAAATAAATCATGCCATAATGAACTCATAATACATATTCAGGATTTTGCATTTTGGTTTATGAGTACATAAACTTGAATTGTAAAATATTTTCGAGCAGAATCTACTTCCGGTTCTATCAGAAACGAATGTTAACTTCTTTATTTCAAATATTACACCCTGTATATTCAAACATATTTAAATTCTTCGTTCAATTCTACACTAATTTGATGTATAATATGCGCAACCACATAAGCGATTGTTGAGTTATAGCCTTGTTTGTCAGAAAGATTTCACAAATTAGTGTTTATATCTTCAAAATGCCTCATTGTAAAAGGTTTTTTTTCGCATCAATGGAATAAAATAAAGTACGATGATGCAAATTATTGAATTTGTATTATAATTCCTTCCTCGAAAAGTTCTAATGAAACACTTGAAAAAATCACCCTGTTTATATATGTATATATATTTTCTAACAAATAACATTTCATTCTTCCGATATGATATAAAATATTTCAAATGTTGTTATATGAAGAATTATATTTATGGTTTTATTTCAATATAAAATTTTATTTTCAGTTAGTTATTTATTGCACTACTGCCCTTCTAACATGATTCAAGTGAGACTAACTCAATAATATTATTGGCGTGAATAGAGTTGAGTCATTAGGTGGTTAACCGACAGTCACGAAAATCTTGTAATTTTTTTAATGTGTTACTTTTTACAAATTTTCTCATCAATGGTTGGTAACTTCGCCAATCACCCAATCCTAGTTACGCCTTTGAATTATATGAACTACATCTGAGAAATAGAAATATGATAACAAAATATATTTTATTTTTGGAGTATACATATTAATACTTAAAAGAAAATAGAAAAGAATTACCCATATCACCTTCAGGAATTTCTGAAAGAATATTTGTATCAAATGAATTTGAAGCCATATGAGCATCGAGGTAAGTAAACTCGAAAAACAAATCAACAAGTTATGTTATAAGTATATCAACTGAATTTTGTTTCTAAGCCACCAATCAGGTTGCGGGTAGCAATTCTGAGAAAGTGTCTCTTAGTCTCTGGTTCTGCATTTCACAGACGTGGTGATATATCGATTGTAAAGCCTTGGTTTCCTTGAAAGCGGTACCGACAAATTTCGACCGCAATAATGCGACAAAGGACTCATAAAAAACTGTACCATGCACAACATCAGTAGAGGTACAGTTATCTATGACGTCATTTGTCGCATTATTGTGGTCGAAATTTATCGGTTCCGCTTTCTAGGAAACCAAGGCTTTAGTCGCTCGGGCCGATGCGACATTTTATTCAAAATGCCGACGCTGAACAGTGTCGGCAAGCCGACACAAATAGGCTGGTATGCCAGCACTTTGCCAACGTTGGGCCAACGCTGGTTCTGCTTTTCATTGCCGCAGCGATAGCTTTATTCGGGTTACAATTTTCAGGACAGTCCTATGATCGTTCTAAAACTGCGCCGAACAGATGCGCACTCGTTTCGATACCTAGGACCGTTCTAGGACTGGTTCAAGTTTTGAAAAACCCGGATGCATCAAACGATCCAAATATGAAAAAGGGAAAATAAAAGCATTTCTGTTTTCAGCACGAGAAATCTATAATTACATAATATGGCCCCATACTAATTAGATACATTGTTTATCTGTTTACCATTGATTCCATATATTACTATGTTGTATTTTGCAGACTAAGCAGTGATCACCTGCAGTCAATACGCAGGAAGAATAAGATAAGAGAATATTATAAATATCTGTGAATAACATTTTCTAGTCAGTTAATTAATCGATCTAGTAGCTCTACCAAGTATTAACGTTGTATTGTATTGAATAAAGTAAAGTAGTTTTTTTTTTAAACGAAGTCTTCCTCCCGAAAAACATAATTGGCGACGAGGTCTGGGATTGTGCCGGTTTTGTTAAATTCTGTGGATTCCTGAAAAAGAAGAGGTCCATCCAGTCTACAACACCGTCGGTTTCAACCGTTGAGCACAAGAAGAACTAGGTGAAGAAGACAGGAGCCCGATCACCTGAGTAGCGCCCCGTGACGGTTTCATTTCAACAAGACAACGTGGTGAGCAATCCTTTAATTACTCCCAGTTTACCTAATCTGGCCCAAAATTAGTCAACCTTTTCCCCAAGTTTTGAGCGTAAAACTTGTATAAAGGTTTCTTCCAAAAACCGATTTATAAAGTTTTTCCTAGGTTTCTTATTTCAAAAACCGATTACAATAGTTTTTCCTAGGTTTCTGAAGAAAAAACCGACAATGCGATTGAAATAATAATTGATATAATTGATAATTGATACAATTACATAATAATTGATATAACTGATATAATTGATTAAATACGTGAAATATTAAAATAATTCAATATTACGTCGATTAAACAATTTAGAGGTCGTAAGAATAAAATAAACAAAATGGCAGTAGATTTGTCACTAGCTGAAAAGTTTGGTATGCTGTTACCCAAATTTTCTGGTGTTGAGAACGAGTTGCATTCGTTCATAAAAAGTGTTGATGATTATCTAGCGATGTTCGTAAACGAAAATATTATGGTGAAAAATTATTGCTTCGCAGTAGTCAAATCAAAACTAATAGATAGAGCCCTAGCAGAAGTAGCAACGTCTGACATTCCGAATAATTGGGATGTTCTCAAAAATTTCTTATATACAAAATTTGGTGATCAAATTAACCTTGACGTTTTGATACACCAATTGCATTTTTAAACAAAAAGCCCAACGAGGATATAATATTATTTATAGACCGAATAATTTCTTTGAAAATAAGAATAAATTAAAGGATAGATGCAGATAGAATGCCAGATCCAGAAAAAGCAATTTATAAGAATAATATTTTAAAAATTTGTAAAACTGTTTTAATATCAAACGCACCTATGGAGCTAAGAACATATTTAATAACGAATAATGAATTTTCTTTTGATGACACAGTAAACGCAACGAAAGACTATATGTGCAATCTAGCCCAATATGAATTACTTGATAGAAGTAGAAAAAATAAAAATCAGAATCATTCAAAAAATGTTCCAAGAACTTATAATCATACTTTACAAAATAGATCAAATCACGAATTTAATAATTACGGCGAAGTACCTAGATTTTCTTCGCAGCCAATTCCATTTACTCAAAGGAATACTAACTACCAATATCCAAATCATAATAATAATTTTAAACCGAATCATTCAAGTAATGTTTTTAAACCAAATCCCAATCAAAGAATTACTACCCCTCCAGAGAAAATGTCAATTCAGACAAGAAATTATCCCCAGAAACGTTCAAATTACTCTACGCAATATAATCCAAATCCTCAACGTAACTTCTATCATAATAATGCTCATAATAATTATCAGAACAGAAATCAACATAATAATCCTAATTTTTACTTTGAAGAATTAACGCATTTAGATACGAGGAAACAAAGAAATGAAAATCAATTTGATTACTATAAACCTTCAATGTCAAGAAACCACGACAATAATAGTCGAAATTTTCGCGAAGTTACCCAAGAAGACGAATTGACTTAAATTATAATATTAATCATTCCAATCAATTGCCCTTTATTGAATTTAAATATCCAAAATGTAAACTTTTAATAGATAGTGGCTGTTCAGTATGTTTGATAGATCCAAAATTTGCTTATAATAACTTCTATGATGATATTTTTCAAGAAGGAACAACATTAACTGCATGTATGAAGCAGGATACTTCAAATGAAAAAGTATTACTTCCTTTATTTTCAGAATTTCGTATGAATGATAGTCACCCTTTCGTACTTTATAAATTTCATAATAATTACGATGGCATTATAGGAGCCGATTTTCTTAATAAATACGGTTTGACATTCGATTTTAAAAACCAAGTATTGATGAATAAATATTGTAGAATTCCATTCAAATATGGAAAAACTTCGATTGAAAATAATTGTTTAATTCAGAAAGTATCACAACTTGAACGGGAAAAATATGATCTTTTCAGAAACTTTGCAAATAATTTGCAGGAAATTGATAAAATCGATAAAGCAAATGAAGATTTGAAAACTGAAAATGAACATCTAAACTTTTCATGATCGAGATGTCTGATAAAGAACTTGAAAAAATGATTGAATTGAACTCTAAACCAAGTTATGAAATGGAAAAAGCTATTTCAAATTTGAAAAAATCAATAAACGTAATAAATAAGGAAAAACCAAGTTCACAAAAATCCTATTTTAGAATGAATAAAGCAAATAATAACAATGAGCAAGTAAAATCAGAATCTGATAGGTTGAATGATGAAAATACGATTATAAATAAAGACTTCGCATATTTTAATGACATTACGTATGAAAACTTTACGAAACTATATGAAACAAATAATATTCCCGATTGTCATAATATTGAAGAAAAACAAGGTAATTTATTCAAAGCCCCTAATAAATATTCGTTAGCCCATTGCGTATCAGAAGATTTTCATATGAGTAGAGGCATTGCCCGAGATTTTAAGAGAAAATTTGGAAATATAGATGAATTAAAATCGAAAAATAAAATAGTAGGAGAAGTAGCCGTTGCTCGAAATAAAAACCGTGTTATTTATTATTTGATAACCAAGAAATCCTATTATGATAAACCTACATACGAAAATGTATTTAATTCCCTTTTATATTTGAAAAAACTTATGGAGTCAAGAAATGAAACTCATTTAGCTTTACCGCGTATGGCGTGCGGATTAGATGAATTAAAATGGCCTATTATTTTGAATATGATAAAGTATATTTTTGCAAGATGCAAAGTGAAAATAATTATTTATTATTTATCGCCACTGCATACTGAAGTAAATTAAGAATTTATAGATTTTAATGCAATCGAAGATAATGAATCAATTTTTAATAATGTAACAGACGACGAATTAGATGAATGTTTAAATCTTTTAACTGAGCCTAATGCAGAATTGCCCGTTTTAAATGATGAAGATTTAACTGAATTACAATCAGGAAACATAATCGTCCATAGCGATATAACAGTTCATAGTAATACTGAAAATCCAATTTTGGAACACTGAAAGAAGTATTAATGCTTATCCATTACAAATTACTTTGAAGATAGGTCCAAGTTATAATGTGACGAAAGTGAAACTGTTCGAAGATAAACTACGTTTTAGAGTCTCCATTAATTCGATTGATAGAGATATTTTCCGATTCATTAAAGAATACGATCAACCTCCAAAATCATATACTATATATTTTGCCTCTGAAGAATTAGAAAAACCCTTTATACGAATTTTACGAAATAATTTCAATTATAAAACTCTACAATTTAAAATTTCTAGAATATTCGTGGAAGATGTCGAAGATAAAGAGGAACAATTACTACGAATTCAGCAATATCATGAAACCAAAACTATTCATCGCGGATTGAGAGAAAATTTAATAAGTTTGAGACGTAAATATTATTGGCCGAATATGAATAAAGACGTACAGAATTATATTAACTCGTGTGAGATATGTCAGAAAAATAAATATGAGAGAACGCCGATTCAATTACAATTTAAACCGAACCCAATAGGATCAAAACCATTTACACACATATATATTGTGATACTATAAGATTTGGACAAACCTATTGTTTGAGCATTATTGATTCGTTCTCTAGATTAGGACAATGTTATCCTCTATTACAAAAAACTGGAACAGAAATTGTAGATAAATTGATATTATATTTTAGCCATTATGGAATACCAAATAAAATAACATGCGATAACGGACTTGAATTCAAAAATAGTGTGGTTCAAGATTTTTGTAAAATACACCAAATAGAAATTCATTACATTTCAAATTACAATCCGAATTCGAATGCACTTGTAGAGAGGTTTCATTCTACGTTAACTGAACAATTAAGAGTTATCAATTCCAGTAATTCAACGTTTCAAAATAAATTAGCACAGGCTTTACTTAGTTACAATAATTCCAATCACTCCAGTTTAGAAATGACTCCGATGCAAATAATCAAAGCTGATTTAAATTATTCCTTGCCAATAGAAAAAACGCACAACGAAAAAGTGCAGAATTATATTGAAAATTATATCGAAAACTTGAACGATATTGCTGTACAATTAAATAAAAGTCAGAAAAAGGCCACAGAACATTTAGATAAATTGAATATAAAACGATTAGCTGAAAAGGACCATGATTTAAATGAAAACCCAACGTATTTAAAAAATCCAATAACGCGTAAACTCGATCCAGTTCATAAAAAGACAAATATTCGTGAGATTGATTCACACTGTATACAAGATGTGAAAAACAAACATATTTATCATAAAAAGATTTTGAAACAACGGAAAAAAACATTAAATACTTTTGTTTCAGATTCAAGATGAAACACTTCGTTTTCCTTCTTATAATACTAAAGATAATTATAATAACCAGTATTAAAATTACTCCCTTGGAAAATAATATACTCCCCATTTTACTTGGAAAAGCGTATATAACAAAGAAAAATATACAACTGATTTATCATATTGATTTGAAACAAGTCGAGGATCTTATTTTAAAGTATCAGAAAGAAATTGATAATTTTAAAAATAAAGAATTATTGGGATTTACACAAACGCCGCATTATGAATATTTACAACATTCGAATACAATTAATATTAAAACTTTAGAAGAACTTGTTAATGGAAAAATAAGAGTTAAAAGAGGACTTATTAATATTGGAGGTAAAATTTCAAAGATTTTATTTGGAACGTTAGATACAGACGACGAAGAACTTTATAAAAATTATTTTGAAAGTATAGCAAGAAACGAGGACACACTTATGAGGAATCAAAGACAGATTGCTACTGTAGTTAACGATTTGAAAAATAAGTATATTGATAAATTTCGACAATTCGCAGACAATTATAAATTATTACGAACAATACCGCAATTGAGACACATTGAACACATGCATCTTCTCACATTTGAAATTAAGGATATTAAAAGTATACTAGATGAAATCCAAACAGCAGTGAGCTTTGCTAGATTACATATTCTACATGAATCTATTTTACCATATACGAAATTCGAAGAATTAATTAAAAATGACACTATTATTCCAATGCACCCGTGACGCGGTTTCTTAAGGTGCGTACAAACATGCTCCGAATGGCGTACCGCACCACGTCGCGTACATCGACGCGATCAACAAAAGTTCGCCAATAGAGAGTTGAAGTGCTTCCACGAACGTAGACGTAGACGTTATAATTGACATATACACATGCGCATTCGTCAGTTTTTAACGTTTACGGTATCGTCAGCTTAACGGCCGACGTAAACTAGCGTCCTCTCAAGTATACCCGAAACGCCAACGTAAGTTACCCGAACGTTAAACGAATCTGCCCGATGAGTTGCGAACGTTTGAATTTTGACATAACTTCCTCCTAACCTGGTTAGCTTTGCTAGTACGTAACCTAGCTCTTAAATGGCGGCACTTCAACTCTCTTTTCACCGAAGCACGTAAGCCCGAACGTGAACGTTAACGTGAGAAATAACGTCAAATACAACGTTCACGTGCTGCGGTGAAAAGAGAGTTGAAGTGCTGCCATGTAAAAGCTAGGCTACGAACTAGCAAAGCTAAGGAGAAAGTTATGTCCAAATGCAACGTCTCAACTCATCGGGCATATTCGTTTAACGTTCGGGTAACGTACGTTGGCGTTTAGGCCATACGTGAAAGGACGTAGTGTACGTCGGCCGTTAAGCTGACGCTACCGTTAACGTTAAAAACTGACGAATGCGCATGTGTATATGTCAATTATAACATCTACGTCTACGTCCGTGAAAGCACCTCAACTCTCTATTATCGCCAATAGGTACGATACGCTGTTGCACCTTGCCGTCCACTCCACACTTAGGAACGCCATAGAGGTACGCGACGTGGTGCGGTACGGCATTCGGAGCATGTCTGTACGCACCTTTAGGGGTTATGTTACGCAAGATATAACCACAGATAACAAAGTAAAATATGACAGCTGATAATAGTATTGCTTGGTTGACGTACTTCGATATTTCACAGTTTCACCTAAACTACATCCTGCGAGAACTGATAGTGCTAGTAAACAACTGAATGCCTACAAGGTTATGGCTCCCGTTTAGTGCTTTCGCCCCCTTCTCCAGATCTGTATTAGGTACGACAATTAAGTGATTTATTTATGAATATATATTTTAAAATTATTGTTCGTTTTTTATTCAACGTATGTACTTACAAAGTCGGCTATAATCTGGGGGCACGGTAGTGCCCCCGCCAACACGAGCCAAGCGAAGCGCGGCGCCGGGGCACTACCTATCTTTTATCGAAGTGTTTCGTCGTATTTTTGAACACTCATAACTTGAGTTTGGGATATAGCAGATGAACAAAATTCTCAGGATACAATGCAAGGAGTGAACTCATCAAAAGTGCAAAGATTTAAGTGCATAGCTCCTACACTTCAGATTTTATAGACATCTAAAAACCCCCGATTTCGTCAGTCACTCACTGATGATCATACAAACCTTAAGGTTACTTCCCGATGTCCTATCAAGTTGAAATTTGGTATATAAGCTAGCTTAAATACAAAAACCACGGAAAAATTCTTAAATTTGAAACTTTCACCCCCAACCCTTAGGACCAGGGGATGTATAAGTTTGTATGATTCCATTGTCGATGTATAAATATTATTTATAATGCTTTTTTCCGTACTACTAAATGCACGTAATTTTGACCCCTTTTTTGTAGTAAATTCCTGGGCAGAATCTGTAGAACTTGACATTGTAAAACTATTGACATTAAGAGAGTCTTCACGGCCAATAAGGCCGTGGTCTATTAGGAATTATTTCACCTAACGTTTCGCCCACAACTGCGGTAGGCATCTTCAGAGGATTCTTGGTCTGAGGTTGTAACTCGACCGCTGAATTTCCGAAAGTGATCACTTTTGATCAGTATCCTCTGAATAACCACCTTCTTCAAATAGTGTACATTATTTCAGAAGTACATTTCAATATAAGAATACATCACAAAAATAAAATCACCATCGAAACAAAACATAATATTCTACGAATGTTTACCAAATTAATACATTTTAAAGGACAATAATCATTACCTTTGTAATTTATTTATTACTTATTCGGATTTGTAATTCAATTTGAATTATTCCTTCAGAACCATCAAATTCTCTGTTCAACTTGAAAATAAATTTATTTTAATAATTTTACAATTTTTTTTAATCAACCTCCTGTTTGTCCATGTCGTAATAGTTGTATTGAAAAATTTGATAACACCTTTGGCACAATATTCGAAAAAAAAACATATACATTTAGTCAAGAAGATAACGCGCTCAGAAAAAAGCGCACAAAATCAATGCGTTCTGTTAATGATAATTAATTTGAATGAGTAAATTTTCGATCAGCGGCCTTTGACTAATCAGTTTAAAGTACTGTACAATATTTTGAAGTCTTCATGATGTACAAACCTAAAAAATTAATATATATATATATATATATATATATATATATATATATATATATATATATATATATATTCTTATGAAAAAGAGAGCTAAAATAATACATTAAATGTTGCAACAAAAAGTACCTAAGCTGAGGTAAAAAAAAACGGGGTATCATAACATTCTTTGTATGATACTATAGAATCATACGATACTATCAACACTAGTATCATACGATACTATACAGCCAGGGGAAAAAACCTCAGCCGAAAAAAACCTGCCTCCCCGTAAACAAAATAACATAAAATATCAAATATCAGGAAAATCTTGAAAGACATCAGTGTGATCATCTTCATGTTATCCGTCGATGGGCTCGGATACACAGATTCTTCCCAAAACGACTCGTAATTCTTAATCTTGCAACTTAATAAGCCATTGATATGGATTAAAGGCATTGTGAACGAATATATTTATACAGAATTTATTCTTTCAAAACAACAATTATTATAGAAACGTTCAATTTGTTGATAATTTCTTTAAATATTTCATTAATTTAATTCCTAAGGACCACATAAAATGTTTGAAATTTCTCTTTCGTGCAGAAACAAATTCATTCAACTTAAATAAATACGTTTCTGTTATCAAAATTTTTGCTAACCAACAGAATATTACAAGGAATTATAAGTTATAGTCTCACTATAAAAATCAGATGAGTGAGTACGTCAAAATCATTGTATAAATGTTTCAAATTCAAGAAAAAAAACCGAAAAACTCCTTGAGTTCAGATCAAACGAGGCGTTTCTTGCCGCGTACCCAGCATTACGCCGCATCTGACGGTTAGGCCGGTTTTACAATCGAAGGTTAACCTTCATGGTTAGGTTACCGACACTCGATGGTTAATTCGTACCTGGCGTTTTACAATAATTTCACCGATTGAGGTTTCGTAACTTTGGGTTCTGTTTAAATGTTCTTAAGTTGGTAGAAAATTATGGTTCTTTTGATCTAAGTAGTAGGTCGGACGCATTAACGAATTTATAAGACGTCAAAGGAATATTAAAATTTTAGAATCAATGATTGAAATGTACAAGTTTAATACAATTAATTTTCATATTTTATTCAAATAAATATTTCATCAGTTTGTTTATTGTACATGTATACATAAGATCAATTATTTCTCTAATTTACAATCTATTAAAATACATGTTAATGGAGGTATCTGGAGTAGAGGTACTTGCATTATGCCTTTGATCAGGAAATTCTAAAAGAATAATATTACTAGTGAATCCTACAATATGCTGTATTATGAAGAATGACTATAGCCATTAACAAAGCCTGAGCTGTACAAGGGAGGATATAGCTTTTTTTCTTGGGAGGGGTAATAACAATTGAGAACGAATAACTAGAGAATTCCGGTTTTTTGAACTTGAAAGGTATTTGCTTACCACATATTTAGGAAATTTTCATTGCTAATACACTTCGCGAAACAATTGAAGGAACAGAAAAAGTTTCAAAGTTTTTTTTTTAAACAGTTTGTATTTCAGTGACGAGTGGTCGAATAAAAAACCAACTTCTGAAGCTTGAAGAAGTTTCTGAAATCATTGATCAACCATTTTTCAGAGTACCGGTGGCCATGCAATCATCGGATAAAGCACGAAGAAAAAACTTTTGAAAATTTTTCGAATGTTAATTTTTGGTCTACGCTCACGGAGAATTTTTTCTAGCTAGACCAATGCAAATTTCACATAACCTGTTCATTCAGCTCTAATTTGCTTTTTACTACTCTCGAGATATTCACTCAACAGCCAATATCTCCGGAAATACTGCTCACCTAGCGAGGCGAAAGGCGATTTCTTTTTCTAAAGAAAATTTTCCACAAAAATCTGTTTTGTTCAATCACATAAACGTGTCATCTTGCCATGCTTAGGATTTAAAAAAATTTGGCCGCCTGATGTTCCCCAAAGTCCCCCCTCAAATCGGTAGATCGATCGGTTTTCTTGATCCGATTGATTGAACATTTGAAAAAATTGGGGAGAACAAGGTTTTTTTCCTTAAACTTAACCTAATTTTTTCAAATCGGTTTTTTTTACCTAATGAGTCGAGAGGTTTTCAAGAAAACTGTTTTTTGAAAGTGGTGTCAGGTGTCGGAAAACGGAAAAAGTTAAGGGTTTCAATTTAAAATTCCTGTATTTTTTCCTGAGAAAAATTAAGGTTTTAATGTATCCAAGGTCCAAAGCTCCAGTGGAGGTGAGTCAGAAATGGTTTCTTGTATTTTTTTTTCAAATTAAAACATGCTTTTATTCTAATTTTACTTTAAGAACAAAATTTAACGAAATTCTCGAATGTTAATTTTTTTTCCAAATCACGAAAATTTTTTAGAAATGAATTTTTTCATTTGAACAAAATTTGAGTGAAAAATGAAGAAATAATGTTATTATTGATTGATTAAGAAAATGAGGTCAAATTCAAGGAACAAAAACCTTGTTACCCTAATTTTTTCAAAATTTCAATCAATCGGTTTGAGAGAACTGCTGAACAGATCGATCTACCGATTTGAGGAGGACTTCGGGGAACATCAGGCTGTAAAATTTTTTCATAACCTAAGCTTTTCTGCCAATATTGATGATGAAACAGTCCATTAAACAAAAAATGGTAAAATGGCATTTTTTTGCTCCTTTTCCACGTTCATGTGATAGGTGAAAAAAATATTTCTTCTTAATTGAACAAAACAGACTTTTGCAGAAAGATTTCTGTACTCACTAGGCGATCAGAAGTTTAGGAGATATTGGCAGTTGAGTGAAAGAGGATCATTTTTCATTCAAATTAGGATATCTCGAAGACAAATGGTTATTTCTGAAAGTCTCTAAAATGAAATTAGAACTGAATAAATAGGTTATGTGACATTTGCATAGGTCAAGCTCGAGAAAATTATTCCATGCGAGTAATAAAAAATATTCGAAAAATTTTGACAATTTTTTTTCTTGCTTTATCCGATGATTGTATGACTACCGGTACTCCGAGAAACTGTGAACCAATAAATTCAGAAACCTAAGTTTTCAAGCTTCAAAACTAAGTTCTTTTATTTCCTATAAGACCATTATTCACTGAGATACAGCCTGCTAAAAATCACCAAAAAATTTTGAATATTTTCCTGTTCCTTTAATTATTGTTGCTCGAAGTATAATATATTAACAAAATTTGAAAAATTACGAATTTGAAATTATTGTATGAAATTTTTTGTGCATCACATTGCGTAGGTACCCTTTTTTCAGATTTTCGATACTCATGGGGGGGGTAATTACCCCCTCTACCACCCCCCCCCCCGTAAATCCGCCCTTGGAGCTGTAACTAATTTTACATGCATTCCCATGACAAGCGCTAGAAAGCGACGTTTCTACACACTCTTTCTCTCAACGAGAATTCTTGTATAAATGTGTGATTTGTTGAATGAGACTTCAGAAGGTTTTCTTGTATAAGCTGAGGGTGTGATTATATACGGCTCAATTCCATTGCTACTATCTCCTGCTAAAACACTGTGAGGAAAATCCCTTCTTTCAAATTATTCGCACAGCGTAGAATTCTAAAAAATATCATGTGCTGAACCTGGGCCCGTATTCTCGACAAGTGAGCTTTCAAACGGTTAAAAGTTTGGAGACAAACTTGTTATCTTTTACTGAGGGTCTCCAGGACAGTTTTCGATCGCTTGAACAAGTCGATACTATATATACCGACTTCAAAAAAGCCTTCGATAAAGTTGACCATCTAATTATGCAGTCCAAGTTGACTCTAGCTGGTGTAGACGGGACGCTTTTGAGATGGATTATGTCGTATCTCGAGAAAAGGTCGCAATTTGTTACCATACATAGAGAAAAATCGAAGTCATTCGTTAACACTTCAGGGGTGCCACAGGGATCTCATATGGGACCACTGTTATTTTTTAATATATATCAATGATATTGAAATATGCTTCAGGTACTAAAAGTTCTTATTGTTCGCTGACGATTTGAAGTTTTTCAAGGGCATATCTAGCCGGCAAGATGTTATGGAACTTCAGGCGGATTTGGATAGTTTAGTTGAAAACTGTCGTAGGAATTGCTTATTTCTGAACCTGAGTAAATGTCATAAGGTGACTTATAAGAAATTTTAAATTGATAGACTCTTCATATCTAGTCAATGGAGAAATTGTAAAAGAACTTAATTGCGTTTCCGATTTAGGTGTTACATTTGACTCAAAATTACTTTTTGATATACACGTTGACAAGGTGATAAAGGATTCTAATAAGATGCTCGGATTCATTTTGCGTTATGGATCTAACTTTTCAAATGACAGTACACTATAAACTTTATATTTCTCCTTCGTTTTCAGTAAGGTAAATTTTCCTCGACCATTTGGAGTCCACATTGTCAATGTTACTGCAGGCGATTGGAGAGCGTACAAAATAGGTTTATTCGACATTTGGCCTTCAGAAACGGATTCCAAATTCGAGATCATGACTACACTGAGGCTCGCAGATTATTTGGGTTGATTAAACTCTCGGATAGAAGGGTTATGGCGGATGTGGTGCTTTTGTACAAGATTGTGAGGGGTATTGTATTCGCACCTAGTATTCTGCAAATGATTTCTTTCAGGATTCCCGATTTAAGGCTGGGACATAATGATTTGTTTTATGTTCCCTTTAGGCGAACTAATTATTCCGGGAACTCCCCAGTTTGCAGAATGCTGAGATCCTTTAACCAGTATTGTGGTGATGTTGATTTGTTTCACGTTTCTCTGGAAGTTTTCAAAAAATTTGTTAAAGATAAACTGTCTCTGTAATATTTTCCTGCCTGTTCTGGTTGTTTCTTTTTTGGAATGTTTATAAGTGAATTACTATGTTGCTCATTTTTGCTTTTTGCTTTTTACATTAACTTTTGAATATTAGAAGAGCATAATTGTACTCTCCTTGTCAAACTATAAAGGTTAACTTGAGTGAATACTTTAATTGGGCCTCGGCCTGTTTGTATTCCGATGTATCGAAATAAATGAATAAAAAATAAATACGTCTCAAAACGAACGGCTGAAGTGCTAGTACTTTTCCGGATCGGTATTCTTGACCACAATTCGTTCCATGAAAGGTATTCGTTTGAAAACGTGTGATCGAAACAGCCGGCAACACTGACACATTTCACAAATGACATAAATTTTTCGTTGAGGATTATGAATTCTAATTGAAAAACTACCACGGATCTTCAATCTGGTAAAGTTTTCAACCAATTTACAAAAAAAAATGCCCAATAGAAATGTTCAGGAATAGGTAACATACCTATTAGCATGCTAGGTGCAACTAGAGCTTGAAAGAATTTGAGAACGGTAAGAATATGATCCATAAACCCATTTTGTTTAATCATAATATATATTTGTAGCCTTTGCAAGACCTCAAGTCAAGAACGAAGAAGGTTAGCAATGCGAAAAGGCCTGCCAGAGGAACAGGCGATGGGCCTCATGAGGAGTTTTGTTTTGTTTACTGTAATTGTGGGATGTACTTATTATTTGTTGGAAAAGATATTATTTTTTTGGAATGATTCCATAATGAGAGTGTGTATATCATAATTGAAAGAAATGAAAAATCAATAAATTTATGAATCATATATTCATGAAGTGTTTTACATAGGTGAGCGGACTTATCACTTAGGTATCTTGGAGATTGGTCATAATAATTGTTGCTTGTAATTTTCTATATACAATATGATCGGTTTTGATACGTTCTCCGACGTCATTGATACCCAGTTTCTATTGATCTCTATCTTTCTAGAGATTCTCCTCCAATAAAAGGTCTCTCATTTCTTTTTCGTTCTCCTCCCTCCAGCTTTTTAGAGCCTCTTCTGCTGCCAATTTTCGGTTGATTCTCATTATGTTTTATTCATTGTCAATGGGAGACCCATATATTCCTAAAACAGCCACTGCTATGTCCTCACCATCATTATCTGGTTCAGGAACATTATCTCCGATACAAAGATTATGAAGCTCGACACAAGCATTGATAATTTTACTTGCCGTCTCTTCAGCATAATGAAGAACTCTGCAAGCAGACAACGCAATCTCATCTTGAGGACCCTATCGTATATCCCAATAAAACTTCTGATTGTTTTGCGATATTTATTGTACGAATATTCTGAAGTACCTTCTTGTCAAACGTCTACACCAAAGATTATAGAGTATAAAGATGGGAAACGAAGCGACTACAGTGATGTGAGCGACATCTGTAGCTTCAAAAGTAAACGGGTTATGGTTAAAATATTCAATTAGGGTCCATTTGGCAAGATTATATTGAGATTATTAGTAGGCTGTTATCAATTTTGAAAGGAATACTTGAATGAATATTTTTGCTGAATGATTGTATTTTCTCGTATACGCGTATTGTCCACTGAAATAACTCGAAATCCACAAGAGCGTCTGAGCACTGGAAACATTTTTTTAGAGGTCGAAAAATCGTATGTTTGCGAACCGAATCTCCTTCGGTCTTATTCATTATCTCAAAAATTTTCACTCATAGAGGCTATGGTTCGATGTTCGTTTTATCGAGAGTTCACTGAGTAAATAATTTCTTGAAATTGTTATAATAATTCTCTAATATTTGAACAAATTTTCGGAATGTTCTCAATTTCATAATTATTGTATTGTGGTTGATTTTACACATTTCAAATAAAAATATATAAAGAATTCAGAAGCGTATTTCATTTGATTCAAAACAATGTGTAGATGGAAAATATCATCCTGATCAAAAACCGGAGCACTGCTTTTGTTTTGTCAATCAGGATGTTTCTTTGAAAGCTCAACAAAGAATACTCAATTTCATGGAAATTTACGAGAAGTATAATTCGAATTTCGCGCCTGTTAATAGTATATTCTAAAACAAGTTGCAGAATGAGCTCCTATTCCAACACGAATGCGAAGTTCGAAAACGAGCGACGAAGGAGGAAGGAATTGCCTTCTGCAACGAGTATTAGACGGTATTTTCTCTATTTCAGTCCATTTTTGTGAAAACCTCTCGAAATTCAAATGAAAATTCAGATTAGTGACTTTTGTTTTGTATCTTGGCAGTTGGTGTGACATACGAAATTTGACAGATCACGGAATTTGAATTGATTTGATTCGAAATTTGATTCGATCGGAGGTCAGTACTGACAATCATAAAACACAAAATATAACTGAAAATAATGCTGTAATGAATTTCATTACAGCACTACTTTTAGTACTGTAATGAACTCATTACGATACGGAAATAGAGAATAGTATATTCTAAAACAAGTTGCAGAATGAGCTCCTATTCCAACACGAATGCGAAGTTCGAAAAACGAGCGACGAAGGAGCGAGTTTTCGATAGCATGAGTGTTGGAATTGCCTTCTGCAACGAGTATTAGACGGTATTTTCTCTATTTCAGTCAATTTTTTCGAAATACTCTCGAAATTCAAATGAAAATTCAGATAGTGACTTTTGTATTGTATCTCGGCAGTTGGTGTGACATACGAAATTTGACAGATCACGGAATTTGAATTGATTTGATTCGAAACTTGATTCGATCGGAGGTCAGTACTGACAACCATAACACGATAAATATAACTGAAAACAATGCTGTAATGAGTTTCATTACAGCACTACTTTTAGAACTGTAATGAACTCATTACGATACTGAAATAGAGAAAATAATTTTCTGTACTGAATAATGTTTTCAGCGTCTTCTAGGTGTCAAAAGTAAGAAACTAGCCAAAAATCGTAGTCGGATTTTAGTACCACAGATATAAGGGCGTTTCCTATCTTTCTAACTCTATAATCTTTGGTCTACACGAACACAGAAAAATCAAACTATATCGCAAAAACGAATGATACAAAGCGCTCGCTGTAAACACTCGCTTTGAGAACGTATGCGACCTTATAGTCACGAGTCAAGAATACCAAAGCTTGTGATATTCTGAAAGTTCGCATACGCATAGAAAGTTCACTTGTCGAGAATACGGGCCAGGCCCTGATCCGTAGATGGTACAATCAGGAATTAACCTCAAAAGTGCAACTTAATTGACACATGTGGTGATCAAATTTATGTTATTTTCAACACGATGAAGGATCTTTTACAGTAATAGATCAAAAAAATAATGCTAGTTATTGATGAAAGTACGTATATTAATTTTGTGTTTCTCTGTTGTGAATTGTTTGTATTGTTATATGATGAAATAAATAAGAACTTTCTTTATTATGTATTTGCTAAATGAAGTGAAGTTTTAAATTTATTCTCATTATTTACATATTATTATTCTTGTTCAAAAAAACACAAAAATTTGTTTCAACTTGAGTCACATTCGCGATGTGGTGCGACTGATGAATATCTCATTCCTTCCGCAGATCTTTCCTGCCAAAACATAACGGTTGAAACATCATTTTCATTTGATATATTGGTAGGTGCATCTGGATGTTGAATCATCATCCTCAGGAGAATCAAAAAGGAAATACCAATAGGTATTTTTTTTTCTGGTCTGAAATCTATCATTCCACCATATCCTAATATCCCATTTCCTTCGAGGAAAAATCAACAAGATCATTAATTGTACCCATAAACTCATGTTCTTGATCAAATGAAATGATATACCATTTACATTTATATCTTCGATGTTATCTTTCGTGCATGTTTCTTGGATCTTGGATGTTTCAGGTTTCAGGAATTTCAGAATGACGGAAACATTTTGACATGAGTGAAATTACTTGTTCCCTACCGTTCGTGTAGACGTTTGACAAGAAGGTTCTTCAGAATATTAGTACAATAAATATCGCAAAACAATCAGAAGTCTTATCGGGAAATACAATGGGGTCCTCAAAATGAGATATCCTTGTCTGCTTGCACACAGAGTTTTTCACTATGCTCAAGAGACTGCAAGTAAAATTATCAATGCTTGTGTCAGGCTTCATGATCTTTGTATCTTGCATTTTGCATGGTATGCTTATCCGTAAAGCGTGAACCTGTTTCTGATCTGAGATAATGTTCCTGAACCAGATAATGATGGTGATGGCATAGCACTTGCTGTTTTAGGAATGTATGGGTCCCCCATTGATAATGAAATAAACATAATGAGAATCAACTGAAAATTGGCTGCACGTGAAAAATTACGAGATGGGGACCTATTCTTGACCATTCGCAATTTATACGATCGTTCGCATCTATTACCTTTGAGAATGACAGATGAATCTGTATTTTTGACCGTCCGCATGACATACGACGTACATTTTTATGTTCTGTGCTTAGGACCGTTCGTATTTCACTGCGAGTGGTTTTGAGAACTCGCAAATATTTGACAGTTCAAATGATATCATTGACATTGAATTTGAAAGTAAGCTGTTGGATTTCACCGATATTTACCTTTATTGTCCGCATAGCTCGAAATTTGAGCTCACAGTACTGCTGATATGTAAATCTATGTCATAAACCTTCCGAAGTTGTCAAGAATGCCGCTCTTGAAACGCAAATCGCCATTCGTAAAAATGCGTATGCGTGGAGTTGCGAATGATTTCAAGAATAGGTCCCCAGAAGTGGCTCGGGAAAGCTGGAGGGGGAAGATAGAAAAAAATATGAGAGAACTTGTATTGGAGGAGAATCTCTAGAAAGATAGAGATAAATGGTGACTGGGTATTAGTGACGTCGGAGAACGTATTAAAATCGATCATATTGTATATAGGAAATTACGAGCAACAATTATTATAAACAATCTTTAACGATACCTAAGTGGTATAAGGTCACCTGTGTAAAACATTTCATGAATATATGATTCATGAATCTATTGATATTTCATTTCTTTCAATTAACATATACACACTCTCATTATAGTTTTCGTTCTTGACTTAAGGTCTTACAAAGGCTACAAATATATATTATGATTAAACAAAATGGGTTTGTGGCCTCGCGGCCAAATGATCCCTTTCCCTCTAAGATTAATCATTTTACCTGCAGATAGATCTATATGGAGACTTTTTTCTTTGTTGACGACGATTTCTATTTCGTAACTCTCAGCTTACTTATCAACTTTCTATAGCGCAATATATTTGCAGAAATTCACACAAACCTAAATCGTGCCAGGAATACCTACATACATCAGTTTACTCTGGTCGCCACCTGAGGGTGACAAGAGCGTTTCTCCACCGCCCTAAATCAGAAAGAATATTTGACTATGAAAGCAGCGATGAACTTGTACAAGGTATCCTAAATTGCTTGATTTTGACTGTTTTTGGTAAATTGGGAAGAATTGTCATGATTCTGAAGACTTTCATGAATAAAATTTGCTACAATCTTTGAAAGTGTTATTTCTTTTTCTATTGTGAGGTTGCAAGTTTTTGAATGGATTTGGCCTTTGACCAATTTGTGCACAAATTTAACACAGTGGTCTTTCCTCTATTATGTATTAATAGATTGTATTTTCTGGTTGATTTTTGATCCAAAGATAGAAGAAAAAACCTTAAATAGAATTCAGAAGATTGCAGAGTATTGATTCTCGAATTTTTCAACGAAATCTTTCATAAATTCTTATTCACCTCTGCATTTTTTCCTCTTTTCTATTCTCAGATGCTTCAGAACAATTCTCTCGAAATATGAAATAAAACGACTTTTTTCAATATGGAATAGTTTAGTGTCAATATGAATTTGGTAAATTCCAATTTGATTGTGATAACCTTTTTGAAATTGCTTAATCCTAATTTGAATTCGATTTGTCTCAATTTGAAGTTGAAGAGGTATAGATAGGAAAAAATTTTCCTGGGCTCGATTTTCGCGAAAACACTATAAATGGATACCGTTTCGCGATATCTTCATTTTTTGTAGGATATAACTAAATTTTGATATTCGATCGATTTCGAAAGTGTGCCATATCATTTTCATTAACGAAAATATGTGACAACAATTGAAATATTTATAGGCTATTTCCACAGGAAATAATACACTATATTCATTTTCTTGTCTCGTCTACTAAGGGTGGAAAAAACTTTTTTCTTTTAAAAACGAACGCATTTTTTTCATCTTATATCATAAAAAAATAGAGATGAAAAATTCAAAAAGAGTCTTAGAACCAGTAAAAAGTGCTTGTAGAAAGTTTTAATCGTTTCAGATATTTTGGGCAAAAAAAGTTATGACACATTTTCGAAATCTATAAAATATCAAAATTTTGTTATATCTTCGAATCAAATAAAAATATGGCAGTTTCCACTACTGGTATTTTCACGAAATTCGAGCCCAAGATTCCTTTCAACGTTTTCACCTATCTGCTACCAGAAACAGCCAAAACCAAGCAATTGGGAATACCCTGTACAAATGTACAGTCTTCAATGAAGATTTGAGACAGCTTTTTCAATATATATAGCAAAAAGCAGCATGTAAGAAGTTTATCCATTCGAATTTTATTGACCATGCCGGAGAGTACAGCTGAAAAAGGTTTCTCAAAATTAAAGCTGGTAAAAAAAATCTCCGAAATCAGGAAAGACTTTCTGCTTTGGCAACCTTCTCTATCGAAACAGATTTAACATCCCAGCTGGACTATGATTATAATTAAGCAGTTGAGTGAGGCTAGAAGCCGACAATTTTTATTTGATTTTTACTTCATAATTGGTCACATAAATTTTATTAAATGTTGGACAATTGTTTCTGATGAAAACCTTTTTTCATGAAGGGTCCTCGCAAATTTTATCTCGCCCACATATAATTGAGGTCTTGTTACGCCACTGATCTTACTTTTCTCAAATTCTTTCAATCTCTGATTGCACCTAGCATGGTATGTTACCTATTCCTGACCATTTCTATTCAGTATCTTCTTATGTGAATTGGTTGAAAACTTCATCAGATTGAAGATCCGTGGTAGTTTTTCAATTGGAATTCATAATCCTCAATGAACAATTTATGTCATTTGTAAAATGTGTCAGTGTTGCCGGCTGTTGCGATCACACGTTTTCAAACGTATACCTTTCATGGAACGAATGGTCGTCAACTTAGAATATAAAATACCAGGAAGGAGCCTATGCGCACCTAATGCAAGAGCGAAAGTGCGACAAGAGTGCACCACGAATGAGTCATCGTTTGATTTGAATTTGAAATAAGAAAGTGGTGCTCTCAGCAAATTGTACTTTTATTTGGTTTTTGTGATATTTTCGCAGTTAAACTGTATTGAATTAAGTTTTAGGCGAGGTTTGAAGGTGCGCCCGTGAATTTCTAACTATTTTATACACGTAATTTGCTATAAGACATTTTCCAAGTTTAGAACATTTTCGATAAAATAATGAGTTGTGCAGAGTGTGGCAATTTCAAAACACCAAAAAAACAAGAATTTGGTGTAACATTTCACAGTTAAATGATATTGGTATTGAAATGATTCATTTTTTCGTGATAAACACGGGATTTCAATTTTGCTGAATTTGAAGGTTATCCGTAGCAAACCATGGGCGTAGGTGATGTTCGGTAATCAATTTCATTGAACCAACTGGCATTGATAGTTGGTAGCGCTATTAATTTCGTCTCAAAGGACATTTCGGAAGTGAAACCATGATTGAATCGTTGAATTATCTCTTATTCAGTTCTTCACAATTTATGAGTTCAATTATTTTTCCAGATTTCCCAAAGATGAAAAACAGAGAGTGATATGGATGAGTTTCGTAAAAAAAACCTGGGTTTTGTCCTAACGACAGGAGCCTTTTATGTTCCAGGCGCTTGTTTTAATCGGTTATCTGTGGACTTTATTAGGTTATTTCCAGCAGCTTTCCAACAATAATTGAAATCGATCAGTTGGAAAATGTAAGTAAAGAATAAAGGACCATGAAATGAATATATCGTCTGACACTTTTGATAAAAAGTAAAACTAATTGTTTTTTCATCACCAGGTTGAATTATATTTGTAAAAATACGGTTGATGATGAAAGAATTAGAACTGTATAACAGATTAATTTTGTTAAGGAATCAATAAAAAAATATAAAATTGCATTGTGTTTTGCTCCCCTACTTCGTTAAGATTTTTTAGACCGATTTGGAATATGCCATTTCGTTAATAAAATGTAATTGAAAATTCAAATGCCCTACGCCACTGCGTAAACGAGTATCGGCCATATTGAGTGCACCATTCTCGTCGCTAGTTTTGGGTAGTACACGTTTTAAAATTGAGTTTGTAAGAGGAACCTCACTTTTGTACTCGAGCGGTACAGTGTACCACTTCCAATGAGGCGAGGCATTCCGGCCGTTCATGACAAAATAGACAGTCGAGACAAAATTATTCTACTACATGCTGTGTCACTATGTCGCTCGCAACTGGATCCGTATTCTCGACAAGTGAGCTTTTAAACGTATACGTCTCAAAACGAACGGTTCACGTGCGAGTACTTTTCCGGATCGGTATTCTTGACGATCATTCGTTCCATGAAAGGTAAACGGTAAACGTTTGAAAACGTGTGATCGAAACAGCCGGCAACACTGACACATTTCACAAATGACATAAATTGTTCGTTGAGGATTATGAATTCTAATTGAAAAACTACTACGGATCTTCAATCTGGTGAAGTTTTCAACCAATTCACAAAAGAAGATGCCCAATAGAAATGTTCCGGAATAGGTAACATACCTAAGAGCATGCTAGGTGCAACCAGAGATTGAAAGAATTTGGGAAAGGTAAGGATATGATCCACAAATCCATTTTGTTTAATCATAATATATATTTGTAGCCTTTGCATTGCAGGACCTTAGGTCAAGAACGAAAACGAAGGTTAGCAATGCGAAAAGGCCTGGCAGAGGAACAGGCGATGGGTCTCATGAGGAGTTTTGTTTTGTTTACTGTAATTGGGGGAAGTAATTTTATTTGTTGGAAAAGATATTATTTTTTTTTTAATAAATCCATAATGAGAGTGTGTATATGTTAATTGAAAGAAATGAAATATCAATAAATTTAGGAATCATATATTCATGAAGTGATTTACATAGGTGTGGGCGGACTTATCACTTAGGTATCTTGGAGATGGTTATAATAATTGTTGCTTGTAATTTTCTATATACAATATGATCGGTTTTGATACGTTCTCCGACGTCATTGATATCCACCAGCTTTTTCGAGCCTCTTCCGCTGCCAATTTTCGATTGATTCTCATTATGTTTCATTCATTGTCAATATATTCCTGAAACAGCCACTGCTATGTCCTCACCATCATTATCTGGTTCAGGAACATTATCTCCGATACAAAGATTATGAAGCCCGACACAAGCATTGATAATTTTACTTGCCGTCTTCTGAGCATAATGAAGAACTCTGTGTACAAGCAGACAACGCAATCTCATCTTGAAGACCCCATTGTATATCCCAATAAAACTTCAGATTGTTTTGGGATATTTATTGTACAAATATTCTGAAGTACCTTCTTGTCAAACCTCTACACAAACACAGAAAATCAACCTATATCACGAAAACGAATGATACAAAGCGCTCGCTGTAAACACTCGCTTTGAGAACGTATGCCACCTTAAAGTCACGAGTCAAGAATACCAAAGCGTGTGATATTCTGAAAGTTCGCATTCGCATAGAAAGTTCACTTGTCGAGAATACGGGCCCTGGCTCTCCTCGATCGATAGGTAGTCGCTTAGTGGGGCATTCGGAATGAGGTGATACAGTTTTTGAAAGTGAGCCGCTCTTACATTTCTGCGTCGTGTCCGGGACACATGAACCGCATCATACAAGAGTTACCCAACACTACTCGTCGCACCAGAATGCATGATATGCTCCTTCCTGGTTTTCTATATTCTAAGGGTCGTCAAGAATACCGATCCGGAAAAGTACTCGCACTTGAACCGTTCGTTTCGAGACGTATACGTTTAAAAGCTCACTTGTCGAGATTAAGGGCCCAGGAACTGTCGGAATAGGTGGGAACCGTTCGGAACTCAAAAATTTTGACGACGCGAACGACATGGAACTTGTCATTCCGTCCGAAACGAACGGGTGGGAGCAAAAGTTACAAGTTACAGTAAATTACAGTTCGGAACTGCCAAGCGAACAGACCTTAAAATTATGAAACGATTTGTTGATTTTAGGTCAATGACTGATGGTTTGATTACCGTTGGGGGGGGGGCCCGGTTGTTGAACTTTTTATTTAATTTTTTCTTTATCTTTTTAAGAACCAATTGATGGTAAAAACTATTTATCTGCTAATTAATTAAAATTATTAAATGAATTGTCGATATATCAGGCTTATCAAACAGCAAAGATTTATAAATTTTTGATATGATTACTCATATTGAGTC
This sequence comes from Hippodamia convergens, assembly GCA_038502775.1. Lineage (NCBI taxonomy): Eukaryota > Metazoa > Arthropoda > Insecta > Coleoptera > Coccinellidae > Hippodamia > Hippodamia convergens. The sequence continues at coordinate 27,967,947 of CM076608.1, read as the reverse complement.
TAGCTAAGTCTAAAAATCTTACCTTATAAATGTGATTTACAACGAAATTTTTATAGTATATATCGGTTCAAATCAATGCAGTTCGTTTTTTGGATATCATAATGCACTACTGAAAGAAATTAAAAGATCAAAATGAAATCGAAATTTTGTTTGTAGCGTCAGTAGTTTTTGTGTGATATTAGAAAAACCAACAACAAGAAAATTTCAAACTTTTTCAAGTTTTGTTTTTTTGTCCACGGGCGTGAGAAAAAATTTTTTTTTGCTTAACCGCTATAATATTCATTCATCTTTAATAACCGTTTCTTAGATATTCATAGGTCCTCTTGTCTTTGATTATCGATATCTCAGTGTGGGAACATTTTTTTTTGCTTAACCGCTGTAATATTCATGCAGCTTTAATTTCTGTTTTTAAGATCTTCATACGTCCTTTTGTCTTTGATTTTTGATATCTCAGCAACCATCAATGGACGTAACAGTTATGCAACTGTTGCGGAATCGTCCGGTGCCACATGCGGTACAAACTCAACACACTTTGAATTTATGCTAGGTAGCGGTAGCGGAATCTTCGTCCGGTGAATGAGGCCAATGATCACAGAGAAAGTTTTCGGTTAGTTTCAAGAACCAGAATGAACTCCCTTCAACGGCTTTTTATTGTTTTTCCGAGAATATTTTTTTCTCTTTTTCACAAGAATTTGTAAATGCAACGAAAAGAAGGCTTCTTGTGTTTTTTAGAAAACCATGCGCTGGATTGAACATAGTGAAAAAACCAATAGTGTAAAGTGTGCTTTCTAGAGTTCAATAAGTTGACAAAAACCCTACGAAGAGCCAAATCAATCCATCGGGTCAATTTTTCGTTTCACTCGATCGAATTTTCGAAAAAATTAAAGGATCATCATTTTTGCTCTGAAAAGCTCATTTTCTTCGAAAAAATTTCGAGCTTCCACAATTTCATCGCAGATAGTGCTTTGATTTCCAAAAAACGAAAATTTGAAGAAAAGAGTTACAGCCGGCATTAGCATTATACAAAGCGTACCTACCATGTGTGGAGTTTGGGCGGTCGGATTTCCGCTTCTGTGTTTGTGTGTTTTTGTTTGAAGGGTTGAGGTTTCGAAAAAAAACCGTTTAATGTATTAATGAAAAGTAAAGAAAAACAATATACGAAAAGCGTGCGAAACAGGACGTATTAACTTTTTGCGTAAAAATCAATTATAATATACCTAATATAGAAATGCAACGACATAAATGAGTTGAAAATTATTAGTTCTTCATCTTTGCTAAAGTTCTTCCGAAAAACAAAGAAAAAAATGGCTTTTTGATAGGGATGGGTCCGGTTGCAATCGTTGGGGGGGGGAGGCTGGCTGGGAAACGTTACGCCACTGAGAATTAGCATATGGATTATGCTTCTTCAAAATGATATTTTAGAGAAAAAGGCAGAAAGAATTTAAATACTACGAATGAACAGAAAAAAGATCTACCTAATGAGTTTTCAAAAAGGCATTCTACTGAAAAATGATTCTTGACTCAATTGTTCGCTGAACTCGAGATTTCAAATGACATCAGCTATAATTGGATGAAAATGTGTAGAATTGAAAAATAAGAACTACAATCCAAGAAGACAACAAGCATTTATCTTTGAAGAGAACAGAAGGACAAACTTATTTTCTAAATGAAACATTATTTTATTTTCATTCATTCAACATTGTATATGTAAATATTGATATTGCTGCATACAAATTGTGGAATTTTGTGTATTTTGAAGAGAAGAATTAATATGTTGGGCGTTGGAAGCCTGTAGTCCGGAACATTTTTTAATTGTGTCAATCTTCTTCCAGCAATATAGAAAAATATCAAAATATTTCTTCTGTTCCTTTGTCTTTAACAACAATAATTATGATACACGTCTTAGGTACTACTTCTAACATATCTTTATTGACCGGCCATCGACCTAGGTCCTTCAGCCGGTCTCATATATTTTCATGCTATTTTCAAGAATCTTCTTCTTCTTCTTCTTCAGCCCGTTTGAGTCCACTCCTGGACATAGGCCTCTTCCAATCGCTTCCATGTCGTCCTACACTGTGCTGTGAGAATCCAGTTCTTTCTGCTCGCCTTTGAATGTCATCTCGCCATCTTAACAGGGGTCTGCCAACACTTCTTTTTGTCAGTCGTGGTCTCCACTGCATGATAATTTTCGTCCACTTTTCAAGAATATATTATCTTAAAGACTGATTTGGTCAGTGCAATGTAATGTCTCAGAAAACAGTTTCTCAAAAATAAGTTGGATTTGAAAAAATTCAATTGTATTAAAGACCAATATTTTGATGACAATATCAAATTCAATTACAAAAATGTAATTCATGTAAATATTCATTTATCAGTGGCTAAATAAATATAACATTGAGTGAAGAATAATACATCATAAATTCAGAGTATTCTTCAAATTAGAAAATTTGTCATTTGAAATCAGACAAATGAGTCACAAAATATGAATAAATACTTGCTATATTCCTGGCTAAATCAATTCTATTACAAAAGTTGCCTCAAAAGCACGCTTATCTAATAAAAACCCATGAAAAACAAAAAAATAACAGTTCTTTATTGGCCATCGAACTTAGGTCCTTCAGCCTCATGAAAAATATAATTCAAATAAAACCAGAATTTTTGTGTGTTCAAAATATTAATCAATTATTGCTATATTCTTAGCTTAATCAATTTAATTTGAGAAGTTGCCTCGAAATAACATATCTGATAAAATCCATGAAGATATAATTCGCAATATGTTAAAACACGAAGTTGCTTGAAATTCAATTTACGCGCAAACTGGGCGGCGTTCGGAATCAACGTCGGATAAAGTGCGTGTGTCGAACGCTCCCAGTAAACATTTGTCGTCGGCAAACCGTCGAACTCGTGTCGGCAATGTCGGTAATGTGCGTACTGCTTCTTTACAGTGTCGGAACTTCGATAGGCCGGTGACGACGTTTACGCGGCTAAAGACATGCCGAAATACAAGAAGCATCTAGCCAACGTCGGCAATGCATCCCTATTAGACGAGCGTATTTCGCTGTTTTATATTCATCGGGCCGACGGCGGTTCCATGCGTTAGCAACGCGTTCAACATTGAACTGCACTATTTTGAATTTCGCGGGATCAATTTTTATTCGAGGTTTATAAAATCCAAATGAAACATCCGCCATTGCTCTCTCCGCCCGCCGCCCGCAGTCGTCGAAGAATGGAGAACGCGTTCACGACGTTCACGTTCCTATTTGCGGATGAACTTAACTCTCTCGTGGTGTAGCTGGTTGATGCTAGTGATCTATATTGACTATATTAGTCATTTGTGATTTGTGTGTCTGTTATTTATTACTAATTTACTCTACCATTCAATGCTATGATCGATGTCGCAGCTCCAAGAAGCACGCCGGTAATTACAGGAAATATGAAATAGATGCCAAAATTGTGGAAACGTATGAAAAACTTAAGGAATTCAACACAGAATTAAAAGATTATGAGTTCTCTAAGATATCTGTAAGTATAATTTTATATTTCTGAATTGGCTCACTATCTCATCTTTTTTGTAATATCATTTCACATTCTCTAATGATGAAATTTAGCAATTTTAATATAGGCAAAAACCTTCAGTCTCCAGTATATTTTATGTTTTTTCAGTTGACTGAATTTCGCTTTGTTGGAAGAAAAGATAATGCTGAAACAACAAGAAGAATATTGAGGCTGATGATCAGCCATCAGTTGGCCATTTCCCTGAATTGGTAAGGGAGAAATGACAAGGATGGGCTAGAAGTATTGGAACACATGTTGTTACTCGTTCAAGGTACTCCAAAGTTTGTTACATACATTTTTAGTTAATGTCTTTGAATTTTTACTTATTTGAAATGATATTCGACATTAATTTCAATAACTTGAATAAATTATGAAAACTCATTTTGTCGGATCAGTAAGGAGAAATCGTCAGCCGAAACTGACCACCAACATGGAAATAAATCATGCCATAATGAACTCATAATACAAATTCAGGATTTTGCATTTTGATTTATGAGTACATAAACTTGAATTGTAAAATATTTTCGAGTAGAATCTACTTCCGATTTTATCGGAAACGAATGTTAACTTCGTTATTTCAAATGTTACACCCTGTATATTCAAACATATTCAAATTCTTACTTCAATTCTACACTAATTTGATGTATAATATGCGCAACCACACAAGCGATTGTTGAGTTATACCCTTGTTTGTCAGAAAGATTTCACAAATCAGTGTTTATATCTTCAAAATGCCTCATTGTAAAAAGTTTTTTCGCATCAATGGAATAAAATAAAGTACGATGATGCAAATTCTTGAATTTGTATTACAATTCCTTCCTCGAAAAGTTCTAATGAAACATTTGAAAAAATCACCCTGTTTATATATGTATATATATTTTTTTAACAAATAACATTTCATTCTTCCGATATGATAAAAAATATTTCAAATGTAGTTATATGAAGAATTATATTTATGGTTTTATTTCAATATAAAGTTTTATTTTCAGTTAGTTATTTATTGCACTACTGCCCTTCTAACATGATTCAAGTGAGACTAACTCAATAATATCATTGGCGTGAATAGAGTCATTAGGTGGTTCACCGACAGTCACGAAAATCTTGTAATTTTTTTAATGTGTTACTTTTTACAAATTTTCTCATCAATGGTTGGTAACTTCACCAATAACCCAATCCTAGTTACGCCTATGAATTATATGAACTACATCTGAGAAATAGAAATATGATAACAAAATATATTTTATTTTTGGAGTATACATATTAATACTTAAAAAAAAATAGAAAAGAATTACCCATATCACCTTTAGGAATTTCTGAAAGAATATTTGTATCAAATGAATTTGAAACCATATGAGCATCGAGGTAAGTAAACTCGATAAACAAATCAACAAGGTATGTTATGAGTATATCAACTGAATTTTGTTTCTAAGCCACCAATAAGGTTGCGGGTAGCCGTTCTGAGAAAGTGTCTCTTAGTCTCTGGTTCTGCATTTCACAGACGCGGTGATATATCGATTGTAAAGCCTTGGTTTCCTCGAAAGTGGTACCGAAAAATTTCGACCGCAATAATGCGACAAAGGACTCATAAAAAACTGTACCATGCACATTATCCGCAGAGGTACAGTTATCTATGACGTCATTTGCCGCATTATTGTGGTCGAAATTTATCGGTTCCGCTTTCTAGGAAACCAAGGCTTTAGTCGCTCGGGCCGATGCGACATTTTATTCAAAATGCCGACGCTGAACAGTGTCGGCAAGCCGACACAAATAGGCTGGTATGCCAGCACTTTGCCAACGTTGGGCCAACGCTGGTTCTGCTTTTCACTGCCGCAGCGATATGTCGGGAAACAGTCCCTCAGGCGGCTGTCGGCCGATCGGACACTTTATTAAAAATGCCGAGTCTAAACAGCGTCTGCAAGCCGCCACATTGCCGACACGAATTGCTGGTATGTCAGCACTTTGCCAACGTCGGGCCGAGTTAATTTTGTTTGTTGGGCTGGGCGCACTCAGTTGTTTGAAATGTTGCTGATCGTTTTCGAACGACGTCGGGTGTGACCATCCCTCTCTTTCTAACTGCAACTTGAGGTTGATTCAATATTTTTTCAAATATTTTCAAGAGTATGAAGATATCTTAATTAATTCAATTTTCTATCAGTGAATACTAAAAGTGACTATTTTATTTAACTAGAACGAATGCAGAAGTAGCTGGATGATATTCGCAGGAAATAAATAAGATTGAGGGTTTTGATTTACACCACCTTGAAAAAAATGAGATGACTCTCATTCTTTAACTTTTCCTCCCCTGGAAGCTGCAAATGTATTTTGTAATCAAAAGTATCAGTACATTTCACACCAATAAGCAAATGAAAGTTTTATAGAGCGCTTGGCAGCCTGTAAATAATTAAAATTTTTGGAGCAAAATATTCAATTGAAGGAAATGTAAGTAAACGTACCTACTACATTACTGTAATATATGTAATAAATAGACTTTCTATTATTTGAGGTGGAGCATTCACAAAGGAAATAAGATATACAGCATTGCTGATGGAGCTAAAAGCATCAACTGTGGCCATTGAACTGGCCTGGCTGATCTTGAGGAAGTATGCAGTCTTGTTCATGCTATTTTGTTTGTAGCCAAATTTATTGTAAAATCCAGGATGAGCACTTGTGCTGATATTCGTTTATTGAGGAATGTACCCAAAATCAGTAAGGTATTTATATTGGAAGTAGATATTATCAGTAATCAAAATGATTTTAGGTTAATGCATACCAGTTACAGAAATTAATTCTGGTAAAACATTCTGTGGAGCAAGACCAGGCATGATGATGAAGCAGCTAACCTCAGAAGAGAAAATAATAATAATGCATGAATCGTAGTGGAAACTGCAATATGTCGTATGTCCAACATTCCAAGTTTTCAGGAGAGACAGCCAAACTTTTCCAACACGCTTGAGCTATATTCATTTCACCTCTGAATGATGATGCCTTAGTTTTTCGAAAATTTATTGCCTCATGATTTTCGTCGACTTAGTATACACATTTTTTCTGTTTTCATCGATTAAGACTTTTTCTGAGTTGTTTTGAAAATGAATGATTCAATTACATAACATAACATTACATAACACCTATTGCATGTTGTGCAAATTAACAAGTTGGCCAGAGTGGTGCAATAAAATAATGCTTGATTCTTTTTGAGATACCACATACTGAGGTTTCCATCACGATATATTAATGTAACTTAGTATTTATTAAATGTTCTTCAAAAGATACACTGTTTTATTTAAGAGCTTTATTCACTGTAGAAAACAGGGTAAAAATATAAAATCCATTCATGATTATAATGTTTAGTGTTTCTATCATATCTTGCATATTTCTCAGCATCAGGAGAACTTACCTGGATTATTTGTCGACTGGTTAACCAATCAGGGTTATCAATATTTTCTAGATAGCCGCCATTTAAACCAGATTTTTAAATAATCAGAGAAAAAGAATTAAGAAAATAACTGTTATGAAGTGGTCCAAGCAAACTCTAATCTCTAGACTGTTTTTTTGTTCTAAAATAATGAAGTAAGTTGTAAAATTTGAATTCGAAAAGCCATGTTGCACATACCACGTTTCTGTATTTACAAATGAAAGAGTTGGCAAATTGAATATTTCTCTAACTTATTCATAATCAGAGAGAATTGAGCCTTCTTCTGAGGATAAATAAATGAACGTGAGTGCTTTCATAAAATAATGAATATTATAATGACCACCATATCATTATTCAATGATATTTACGTTTGCATTCGGTTGAATTCCAACTTCAGCAAACAGATAAGAAATTGGATAGAACGCCAGCACTGGAACTTCTGGATTGGTATCTGGAATAGAAATAATTTCATTTGATAATAATTTTTAACTTGTTTTTGCGAATACTTACTTGCTTTTTTAAATACTTACCTTCAACACTGAATTTTGGATTTGTAACAGATGAATAATAAACTCACCACCATATGCATTTATCAATGTATATAAAAAGGTTTTTTTACCACAGACAAGTGCTTGGTACTTTTTCTCCTGTATTGATATTGGTTGATAAACATAATTCATTTTCAATAAACCTTGAATATTTTGGAGGTGTACTCACGGCCTACTAAATCTAACAGACCGGAAGGTTGCCGTTGTTACGAGTAGCGTGTCTAGTGGTACGCGTAGATATAGACAGTATATGTTTTTCTTGTGCAATTCGCACTGTTTTCGATATAATTTCGAATTTATTTCAATTCACAATGTAATAAAGAACTGTAGGGAGGAAAACAAAACAGCATTTCGTTTATTTGCGAATAATTTCTCAATATTTTATCGCAAATAATCCAGAACTCACCACGAGGAGGTAGCTGTGTTATTGAGTTCCACAAAATTACAATCAGAATGAAAATTATTTTACTTTCTGAAGCGAATAAAATAGGTGGATGAATATCAGAAGAGGAAAAAAAATATTATTTCACTATCGAAAATGATTCAATTCTGAACATATTTTTTTAACATAAAATAAATCCTATAATAAAGTCTGAATAAATAAAAACAATTCTGATAACTGACGACTAAAAGTTAGTAATTTACTGTCGGAAGGAGCAGTTCTTAGGATTCTATCACTAACCATTATAGAATAATTATTAAGGAAGATATTACTCAAAATTTTGGGAAATTTGTTCAAGATAATTTCAGAAACCTGCTGACATAGTGAACATTAAATTTGTCGTGATAAATATCTCAAGTAAATAAACATTTCAAAACGTCTCTCTGAAATTTATATTGTAGAATTGAGCAGTGTCCTTTTCTTCAACGTTGGAAAAGAAGTGAGAAATTGCCTTGTCTTTGAAATGACCACCAAAGTCTGAAAATGAATCGATCTGATCTTGTTTGTCGCAATCGATGTAAGCATAATCATAATGGACAACTAATTTTTGTCTCCATACCTCAGGATCAGTTCTTTTTGGAGTAATTGAATTATATTTATATTTTGTGACTCATTTGTCTGATTTCGAACGACAAATTTTTTAATTTGAAGAATACTCTTAATTTATGATGTACATTTTAGTCTCCACTCAATGTTATATTCATTTAGCCACTGATAAATGAATGTAATAAATTCTCAGCCATTATTGTAATTGAATTTGATATTGTCATCAAAATATCAGTCTTTAATACAATTGAATTTGTTTAAATCTGGCTTATTTTTGAGAAACTTTGTTTTCTGAGACATTATATTGCACTGACCAAACCAGTCTTTAAGATAATTAATTGTTGAAAATAGCATGAAAATATATGAGACCGGCTGAAGGACCTAGGTCGATTGCCTGTTGACTTTGTCAATAAAGATCTGTTAGAAGTAGTACATAAGAGGTATCATAAAAGGCTTTCAAGAATTTTCTCTTTTTATTACCTACAATAAGTAATTCAGGATTATTGTAGTTAAAGACAAAGGAACAGAAGAAAGAACAAATATATTTTGATATTTTCCTATATTGCTGTAAGAAGATTAACACAATTAAAAAATGTTTCGGACTACTGGCTCCCAACGCCCAACACTTGAACTGCATTGTACAAATGAATGTAGTAATCATTTCAATTAAAAAATGGAAAATAAATTAAAAATTATCAAACGAATAATACCGACAGTCAAGAATTTCCTAGAACTATTGTTTCCAAGTTCAGAATCACAATTATACAAATATTTTATTAATTCTTTCCTTCAAAATGCACAAAATTGAAAAATTCCACAATTTGTAAGCAACAATATCAATATTTACATATACAATGTTGAATGAATGAAAATAAAATAATGTTTCATTTAGAAAATAAGTTTGTCCCTCTGTTCTCTTCAAAGATAAACACATGTTGTCTTCTTGGATTCTAGTTCTTATTTTTCAATTCTACACATTTTCATCCAATAATAGCTGATGTCATTTGAAATCTCGAGTTCAACGAACAATTGAATGAAGAATCATTTTTCAGTAGCATGCCTTTTTCTCTAAAATATCGTATCGAAGAAGCATAATCCTTATGCTAATTCTATTCCTTGTATCTTCTTCGGGCACTCTTGCATTACAGTAATCAAACCATCAGTCATTGACCTAAAATCAACAAATCGTTTCATAATTTTAAGAGAAAATGTGACAAAATTTCTCTTACAATTAAAGAAAAAACAGCACTGCATCCAGTTATTATCATCAAATTTTCCTACGACTCCACATCTCAAAAATTACACTAGAGTTTGAATGTGAAAAAAGTTTCGTTTTGTAGCAAGCTTGCCTTTCTGACCCACTCCCATTCAATGATTCAGAAGATATTTTGTGAACTACATTCAATTTATTTCCACCCGCTAATGATATCGTCATATGAACGAAATATGTATTCGACAAGTTAATAGTCAATTCCCTATGAAGTGTTCAATTTTCTTCACCCAGCTCTGACACCATTGCTGATAGAAAAGCCTGCATTTTCAGCAAACACAACCATTTTGAGTGATTTCTCTGTTTTATCTGCTCTGATCTTCAGCAACAGCAAGTAGTTTCTTAAAGAGTTGATCGGTACAGTTTCATCGTTCACCTAGTTAACAAATGAATCTGATGCGACATCATAAAAGATTTTTTTTATGTATCCTTCTGAAAACAGCATATTCTATAAATCTGGAATTTGCATTAACCTTTTCCTTTTATGAGCATTCGTACCCAACTTTCTTGATATGTGGGGATTATGATGATAACACCTCAATTTCATAGATAGGTATTCGTGATGATGAATTCTGGACTTATTCAATCATCAGCATTTAAGTAATCACTACAAATAAATATTGTTATAATTTCTTAATGATTCAATCCCCTAATTTTCTAATTACTCACTTAGTAACCAAAGAATTTGATATGAACCAATTTATAACGTATGCTTCTATCGAGGCTTCTGTCAACATGATTTTACTTTTTGTAACTCAATGATTATTTTGGAAAAGAAAGATTTACTGTAAGTACTGCATCTTCTTTCAAAAAATGACACTCTTTAGATGACGATCTTGTGGGCTTAAACTGCAAATCTGTAATATAACTGTTTCCTGAAAAATGTTTCGAACATCTTCTGCTGATTGAAGGAATAACTTCGTCATTTTGTTTACAGCCATTATCCCAGATTTTGATGATTTCTGGGTGTCTTGGAAATCGAAAGAATATGGTATTTTGATCGAACATTTTGGGCTGATTATCGCTGGTACACAAAGCTACTTCACATCTCATATTTGAAATTTGCTTAAACAAATTGTTGTCGTGGCCGTTTCAGAACAAAAAATAAGAAAGAACTGTAAAAATACTTCCATATCTTTCAAAAGTTAGCGACGATAACTTATTTTATAACATTAAGCCATAACAAATCTTGCAGATGACAGATGTTTGAATTTGTCGGGATTGTTTACTCTCCAGGTGACGTCACAGCAAGATGCGCAAGATCATATCTTGTATTCCTTAGGCGAATTTTGGCGCTGTAACTACAGGTTACCACGTAACCGTAGTTACATCATTGACCTATTATACTGTATAATAGTATACTGTATAATAGGTCAATGAGTTACATGTAGTTACAGGCAAAGATTATAGAGTATAAAGATGGGAAACGCCCTTGTATCTGTGGTACTAAAATCCGACTACGATTTTTGGCTAGTTTCTTACTTGTGACACATAGATGACGCTGAAAACATTATTCAGTACAGAAAACTATTTTAATAGGCGCGAAATTCGAAACACATTTCTCATAAATTTTCATTTAATTGAATACTTTGTCGAGCTTTTAAAAAAATATCCTGATCGACAGAAAAAAAGCAGGGCTCCGCTTTTTGATCAAGATGATATTTTCTTCTGCATATTGCTCTGAATCAAATGAAATACGCTTCTGGATTCTTTATATTTTTATTTGATATGATTGTGTAAAATCAACTACAACACAATAATTATGAAATTGGGTACATTTCAAAAATTTGTTCACATATTAGAGAATTATCATAACAATTTCAAGAACTTATTGTGAGTGAACTCTCGATAAATTGAACATCGATAAGTCAAACAGTTGTTCTGGACCCGATTCATACATATCTTACCCAGTGTATTTTAACCTCAATGAGTCTAGAAGGTCTAGTAGATGAGTCGTACTGCTGGAAGGATCGTCAAGAGAACCACCACCTCTATAAGTCGTTCTTCTGACCACCATTGCCTCTATGAGTGGAACTTTTTGATCTAATGAATGAGACCGAAGAAAATTCGGTTCGCAAACAAATTATCCAGAACAATATATTTTTACCCCGAAACGTCTATCCATTTGACAACACTGAAAATAAAAAGCAAAGAACAAGACAATTACATGATACGAGTTTCAAAACTTACATTTCTATTCTCTTTGGTAATGAAAAAAATGCACATTTAAGATTATTCTTTCTGCAATTAATCACCATGCATTTCGAATGTCGGCCAGTCTTTAACACAAAATTTATAACAGAAAATCACACAAACCAAGATTATGGAGTGAGCTAGGTGCTACTCTTGTAGATTTCGAGTTGTTTCAGTGGAAATATGCGAGAAAATGTAATCATCTTTCAGCAAAAATATTTATTCAAGTATTTCTTTCAAAATTGACAACAGCCTACTAATGATCTCTATATAATCTATGCCAAATGGACCCTAATTAAATATTTTAACCATAGACCGATTACTTTTGAAAAACAGATGTCGCTGACATCACTGTAGTCGCTTCGTTTCCATCTTTATACTCTATAATCTTTGGTTACAGGGTTACCACGTTTTCGCGAAGCTAACTACGTAACTATGACGTTTTCATGACGTCACGCATACCACAGCACGTAACTCTCCTCTCGAGCAGGGTAACTCGTGTAGTATGTATTTCCATCTCTTTCTAATGAGTGAAATTGTAATGGGATTGATTTGGGACCATAGATTCACGAATGCAATATTGGGATGACGGCCTGTTAGATTATTCAAAATAAAAGATGTAAAATAAAAAAAATTTCGATTTTTGTCTATCTGTTGATAGATTCCAAGAAAAAATTCCCTACCAGCAGAAAAAAAGGGACATTCAATTTTTTCGACATCGTTGTATCTATACCTAATTAAATACTAATCGAATGCAAGTTATATATGAAAAAGATGGGTGAAAAATAAGATTCCAGGGCGGCGTTCGGAATCAACGTCGGACGTTGTCCGGTGTGCGCCCAAGCCGTTCGGAATCGACGTCGGGTAAATTTTACCCCCGTTCGGAATCACTTGGGACGTTCGTCCGGATGTACAACTTTGCAACCAAGAAAATAGGTAGGTAACAATTACTCGTCTTGCGCAGATATCGTTTATTTACACATTTGAATTTTTAAAGTTTGTTTTACGGAGGAATTTCTAGTATTTAGTTTCTTAAGGTAGTTTATTATTTTTATTTTTCAAGATGAGTGTAATTTCAAATTTTATACACGTGATAGTCTAGGATAATGGAATACTTTATTCACAAAGAAAATGAAGTACACCTCCATAATATTCAAGGTTTATTAAAAATGAATTATGTTTATTAACCATTAACAATACAGGAGAAAAAGTGCCAAGCACTTGTCTGTGGTAAAAAAAAAATATTTTCATATACATTGATAAATACATATGGTGGTGAGTTTATTATTCATCTGTTACAAATCCAAATTCAATGTTCAAGGTAAGTATTTTTTTGTATTGTATTGTAATTTCCATGCATTCTAGGTTTCAGTGAAACCCCTCAGAAGCTACTTAAAGCTTGTGCGAGTTAGAATGATGGGTGTGTTCTGTGTAGGCTTTGTTACTGTGTCCCGACGCCACCTTAGGCACAGCACTGTTAATTGTTTACCCAACAGTGAATGGTTCGGCGCGTTCTCCATACCAGAAAATTTCTTCCCTGGCGGAGACTCGAACCCCGACTTGCCGGGTTGCCGGGTCGGAGTCCAGAGCCCTATCCACTAGGCTACACGCACATATTTGAAAAAAGCAAGTTAGTATTTTCAAAAACAAGTTTAAAATTATTATCAAATGAAATTATTTCTATTCCAGATATCAATCTAGATATTTCTTAATTATTTAAAAATCTGGTTTATTTGATGGCTATCTAGAAAATATTGATAACCCTGATTGGGTGCCCAGTCGACAAATAATCCAGGAAATAGAAGTTCTCCTGATGCTGAGAAATATGCAAGATATGATAGAAATACTAAATATTATAATCATGAATGGATTTTATATTTTTACCCTGTTTTTTACAGTGAATAAAGCTCTTAAATAAAACAGTGTATCTTTTGAAGACCATTTAATAAATACTAAGTTACATTAATATATCATGATGGAAACCGCTGTATGTGGTATCTCAAAAATAATCTAGCATTATTTTATTGCACCACTCTGGCCAACTTGTTAATCTGCACATCATGCAATTGGTGTTATGTAATTGAATCATTCATTTTCAAAACAACTCAGAAAAAGTCTTAATCGATGAAAACAGAAATAATTTGTATACAAAAAGTCATAATGTCAACAAGAAAAACTATGGTATTATCATTCAGAGGTGAAATAAATATCAAGCGTATTGGAAAAATTTGCTGTCTCTCCTGAAAACTTGGAATGTTGGACATACAACATATTGCAGTTTTCACTACGATTCATGCATTATTATTATTTTCTCTTCTGAGGATAGCTGCTTCGTCATCAGGCGTGGTCTTGCTCCACAGAATGTTTTACCAAAATTAATTTCTGTAACTGGTATGCATCAACCTAAAATCATTTTCATTACTGATAATATCTACTTCCAATATAAATACCACTTAACCTACTGATTTTGGGTACATTCCTCAATAAATGAATATCAGGACAATTGGTCATCCTGGATTTTACAACAAATTTGGCTACAAACAAAATAGCATGAACAAGACTGCATACTTCCTCAAGATCGGCCACAGTTGATACTTTTAGCTTCATCAGCAATGCTGTATCTTATTTCCTTTGTGAATGATCCACCTCAAAAAAATAGAAAGTCTATTTATTACATATTATATTAGAGTAATGTATTACGTTTACTTACATTTCCTTCAATTGAATATTTTGCTCCAAAAATTTTATTTATTTACAGCAATGCTGTATCTTATTTCCTTTGTGATGCCCCGCCTCATAAAATAGAAAGTCTATTTATCACATATTATATTACAGTAATGTAGTACGTTTACTTACATTTCCTTCAATTGAATATTTTGCTCCAAAAATTTTATTAATTTAAAGGCTGTCAGAAAACTTTCGTTTGCTTATTGGTGTGAAATCTACTGATACTTTTGAATACAAAATATATTTGCAGCTTTCCAGGGGAGGAAAATCTAAAGAATGAGAGTCATCTCATTTTTTTCAAAGTGGTGTAAATAAAAACCCTCAATCTTATTTATTTCCTGCGATTATCATCCAGCTACTTCTGCATTCATTCTAGGAATTTTAATAAAATAGCCACTTTTAGTATTCACTGATAGAAAATTGAATTAAATAAGATATCTTCATACTCTTGATATATCATCTGAAAAATATTGAATTAACCTCACGTTGCAGTTAGAAAGAGAGAGAAGATAACACCCGACGTCGTTCGAAAACGATCGGCAACATTTCAAACAACTGAGTGCGCCCAGCGTTCGACACACGCACTTTATCCGACGTTGAATCCGAACGCCGCCCAGTACGAAGCAACTGATAAAAGAAGTAAAAAAAATATTAAACAAAGGAGATCGTCGATTGACACATCCCAACAAATGACAGAAGTAACTATGACGTCATAGGTTACTAGTAACTATAGTAAGTTGTAGTTACAGCGCCAAAATTCGCCTCTTGTATCATGCCTCGAGCCCAATAGGCAACGTCGCGTTTTAAGGCAACATTCTGGCGTGTTAAATATCGTAGGCCGCGGTGTACTTTATTTTCCTTGGGAATAAATTATTCCATTGAGTATAATATTCTAGACTATCACGTGTGTAAAATTTGAAATCAAACTCATCTTGGAAATAAAAAATAATGGACTACCTTAAAAAACTAAATACTAGAAATAGAAATAAACGATTTCTGCTCAAGACGAGTAATTGTTACCTACCTATTTTCTTGGTTGCAAAGTTGTACATCCGGACCAAGGTCAATGATCCGGACGAACGTCCCAAGTGATTCCAAACGGGGGTAAAATTTACCCCACGTCGATTCCGAACGGCTTGGGCGCACACCGGACAACGTTCGGCGTTGATTCCGAACGCCGCCCAGGTTAACCCACACTGTCGGTGTGGGTTAAGTTAACTGATAGTTAACCTCGTTTCGTGGGATTGTAAAACGCCTAACCTATAAAATTTCATTAACCTTCGGTAAAACCGGGCCTTAGACTCCTTCCATGTGTTATAAACCGATTTCAAGCGAATAACCTGGTCGTCATTGGTAATTACCAATTAGGACCAACTGTATTCAAGCGACTTCGGTCATTGTAGGTTATAATCATGTGACGTCATCGTTTTGGACCGCAGATAACCGTATGTAACCGCTGTCATGAAAAAGTAAGGTTAGGTATCGTTTTAAATTCTTATGTATGTATAATTCTTTGTTCCGTTTAGAGCTCTTGAAACCACATTGCGAAATACGATTCAAATATAAAATTTGGTTATGTATTTGTTTTGTCTACAACGCTAACGTCAACTTTGGACCTGAACCGTATTCAAGCGATATTTGGTTATTCGCGGTTATCCCTAAAGGCTATAACTGTAGATAACCGCAAGGCAAGACCGTAGATAACCATTACTGGTTATTCGCTTGAAATCGGTTATATTATTTCACTGGTTCAGAGGCATCCGAGCTGTCCGAGGTGTTTGCCGAACGCCCAAACAGTGGGCCGTGGGGAACATACAACATAAGTCTTAGCGCCGAGTCCATATTCATGAAGGTTTTAGAAAGAGAAGAACAAGACTAACGAATCTATAGGGAGAGTTCTGTGGTGCAGATTGAAGGATTCAAAGAGGTTTCGAGTTTCAAATAAAATGAAAAAATGAATTCCATTTATTCAGTGGCGAAATGTAGGACTGTTCAAGTTTTTAATTTAAACAAAATTATTCCAAGAAAAAAAATTGACTCATTCAATGTAAAATATTTTGCCACTTCTGCTGATATTAATACTAACATAATAAAAGATGTTATTCTCTTCAAATATGAAAATCCACGATTCTTCAAAATATTGAACCTTTTTGCCATAGCACAATTTGGTTTCTGGTCATACCTATCTCTCACTGCTCTTGAAACGTTAAGGGATGCTCCAGTACAGAAAAATGCTGATAAATGGTGGGAAAAATATAATTTGGGTGAAAATAAATATAGATATACCATAACAGCATCATGTTTCCTTATAGGTTTGTTTTAGATAAAATTATAATTTTGGACCTCCTAACCTAAAAGATAGCACCTCTTTCTAATAGTCTTTTTTTCAGGTTATGGAATTCTGACATTCAGTTGGATGTATACACTACGATCAGTTAGATATTTGATTTTGAACAAGGGAGGCCAAAAATGTACTATAGTATCATATAGTCCTTTCGGACACAATCGAATGATGACTCTGGGTCTAGAAAATACCAGCTGTAATTCTTCAAGACATAATTCACCTTCCTATATACCAATTAAAGTTAGAGGATATTTGTTCCATTATTTGTTAGATATGAGAGGAGAGTTTAAAAATCCGAAATTGTTTGATTATACAGTTGGTCTAAAACGAAATTTCAAGATCTAGAATAAATAAAAAACTATCAATTTATTTTTCTTGATTTTATATTCAACTGACATGGTAGAAATAAGTATACTAAGGGTCGAATTCATAGTTCACCCTTAAGGGTAAGTGTGGGTTTAGATCGTCCTTAAGTACATGTATATAAGGACAATCTCAACTCACACTTACCCTCAAGGGTGAACTATGAATATGGCTCTTAATCTTCACAATGGGTTTTTATGAATTGGAAAATAAAATGAGTATGAAACTAGTAATATATTCAGGAATTTTTTCGTAGATATATTCTCATTTCTGTTTCTAATCAATTCATCACTCAGATATTTTTACAAGTATATCTTATAATTTTGCACTTCCGCTGATCACTCAACCTGAATGTTTCTTTATTGTTTTCTGTTTTAACTTTTTTCTGGCTACTAACGGAGCTGATTAGGATATATGATTGATATGTGTATCTGGATAAACTCTTATGATATTTTCAAGATAAAAACTGCCTTTATTATTATTATTATAAATTGTTTAGAGTAGATGGTTAGTTAGTTAGTAACTATTATAAATTGTTTAGAGTAGAGGTAAACTTATAAACGCAAAAATGAATGGAAATAATACATACTTAAACTGATCCAATATTCGAAAAGCTATATAGGAAGAAAAAAAGGAAAATTGAAAAATTACATGCAATCACTAAAAAGTTCACAAACAGTTGGCAACTGATTCATATTGTTGCCCAGACCATCTATCTAGTGAGTTTTTGAAAGCATTCACTGTTCTTGATTCTACCACCGAAGTCGATTCCACGCCTCAAAGACTCTATTTGGGAGCAAATTGCTTCTTGGTCTTGTCCTGAAATTCTCCTTGGCAAGTTTGTAGGAGTGTCGCCTCGATTGAGAGGAACGCTATGTCTATACCTTAGACTATATTCTAGTCTGAGGTCTATACCAAAAAGTGAGCGGAGCGCTCTAAATGTGACAATCAAGTCGCCTCTACGGTCCGAAAAAGAAGGCGAATTGAACAGCCGCAATCTTGTATCGTAGTCTGTGCGTATTCTGCTAAATGGAATGCGGGTGTTCCATCGCTGAACGGACTCTAACAATTCTTGATCTCCTCTCAGGTTAGCCCACCAAACAGGGCCCGCATACTCTAAGATAGGATACACGTAGGTGGTATAGAGTGTCCTCTTAGTAGCTATATCACACCCAGAAAAAGTTCTCGACAGCCGGTACAATCTTTTTATGTTCAGATTCCCGAATGCCTACTTTTGTTACACTAGTCGTAAGAGCACAAGGGAGAAACAGACACAGGAGAACTTGACGAGTGCGTTTTTCACAAACGATTCCACAGACGACGAAACTATTGAAAAATAAATGCGTAGGATGCTTGGAGCGCTACGAAAATACCAAATCGACAGCGGAATGTCGCAGAAGGCTTCTTGGCAAGTGCACATCCTTCAAAATATCTCGTATGCCCTGTGGAAAGAGAGCAATTTCCCATAAGTGAACATATTTTGTTGAACCCCTATTAGCAATCTCTCCCATACCCCATGCGTCGTCTCACACATGGGGTGCGGAGGGAATTTTGTATTTTATTTTATTTTTGAAAAATGTTCGAACTTTTCTTCATGCTGATGTTATACAATAAAAGTTTAATACCTAAAGAATTATTTATGATTTTATGACCACGTTTAGTTCAAAACAGTGGATATACGGAGCATTTAAAAAAGGTGCATCATCTCTCCCTGTTTTACCCTATAGATTTAAATAATATAAAAAAAATCTCTTCCAAGGGTCGGGATCATATAATTTCTGCTATAATTATGGAATGGAATGGTATTTATTATTGGTCATAACGAAAAAAATAAAACATGTGAGTTAAATTTTGTATTCGTAAAAGATTTGCCACATTAATGAGAATCTATATTCTGAAAATCATTTCATTCGTTCACGAGATATATTCGAAAATTACATTTTTTTATGAATTTTGAACAGCCTGTATGGCTGAAATAGTAGAGACAAAAAGTGTTTCTTTTGACCTCGGGAATGTCCCGTTAAAATATATGTACAAGTCAAAGACTCACCCTGTATACAGGGTGTACCAAGTTCGACGGCCTTATTAGGCGTTTCTGGAGAACTGGACCTATTTGAAATCAGAAAATTGGGATTATATCATTGTTTGACATTATCTACCGATCTAAAATATTCTTGGAGAATGACCACTTTCAGTTATACAGGGAGTGAAAAAAAAAATTTTCAAAATTTTTTTTTTCTGTTTTTTTGTTTTCGAATTTGATAGAGTATGCAATTCTGAATACATTCGTACTCCAATCGTTACATTCGTCGAAATACTTTCCAAAATATCGAGAAAAAATTGAAGAAAAAAGGGAGATAAGTGTATTCGGTATTATGTTTGTTATTCCTAACCTAGATATTGTAAGCACAAACCGTTTTCACTTTTCTGAAGGCGAAGAATGTGGAAATATTGTACATTTTCAGAATTGTGAAAAACCCGTCACAGGCTTTTCCAAATGTTGGTTCAAAAATTGGGATCAAGATTGACCCATAACTTTCGTTTTTCAAATTAGAACCCTATTTTTTTATGATTGCTTTGGATTGTGCGAGGAAAAATGATGATAATGTTCCAACATGTTGATGCTCCTAAAATTACTAATTCTTGAGTTATTAAGGATTTTCTGTTTCTATTAATGAAATCTGTTTTACATTAACAATGATAAATGTATTCAGAAAAGAGGAAGTCACTAGTGAGTTATTTGAGTAATTTATCTTCTATGACCAAGGTCATTGTTGATATAAAACAGATTCTATGAATTTGACGGTACGTACGACATGAAATCAGGAAATCCTGAATAACTCAAGAATTATTGATTTTAGGAGCATTAACATGTTGAAACATAATCATCATTTTTCTTCGCACAATCCAACGCAATAATAAAAAATTAGGGTTCTAATTTGAAAAACGAAAGTTATGGGTCAATCTTGATCCCAATTTTCGAACCAACATTTGGAACACCCTATGACGGGTTTTTCAAAATTCTGAAAATGTACAATATTTCTACATTCTTCGCCTTCAGAAATGTGAAAATAGTTTGTGCTTACGATATCTAGGTGAGGAATAACAAACATAATAATATTTTAGATCGGTAGATAATGTCAAACAATGATATAATCCCAATTTTCAGATTTCAAATAGGTCCAGTTCTCCAGAAACGCCTAATAGGCCGTCGAATTTGGTACACCAAGGGGCCGTTCCACTTGGCGATCACAACGATCAAAATGCTCCTTAAGCCGTTCCACTTAACGACCGCGGTCTTTGTGAGCGCGGCAAAATCATCCCTCACTCCAAGCTCAAATCGACGCACATATTCGATGTTCTGTGACGACCTATCTCAATAGATGCGTGAAAGTGAAAATGGGCGTTCAGAATACAGTTTAGATATATATTTATTATAATATTTCCAACTGTTGTACACTTTAATTAAATTTATTGTTTAGAATTACTTCTACTTTTTTCAATCTTGTCATTTCTTTCATGACAGCCCAAAACGCCCAATAATCCGTTCCACTTGAGTTAACATAATAGCGCTAGCAAGCAAGTGGAATGGGGAAAAGAGCGGTCGTGAGCGTGAGCGTTGTTATCGCCAAGTTGAACGCCCCCCAAAGCTACGTTCGATTTGTACTTATGGAGTTGGAGTGGAGTGAGAGCGGCGTTTTAGTCACGTGACTTCAGAGCTTGCGGTGTTTGGTTATCCGATGTCGAACGCTCCGTAGCTGGAAGAGCGTTTGAAACTGACCTCTAATCTTATGTTTTGATTTTTAGATTTCAAACGAACTCTTGTTTCCTGAGATTACTGTCTTCAAAAAATATTCAGAATTATTCATACATAGAATTATTTATATATTCTTTTACTCCAAGAGAAATATACTGCCTTCTCCCAAGTCGTTCCAATAATAAACTTTTGCCGAGATTTGTTTTTTGAAGATTCTTCTGATGAAGAAAATGAAATTAGCTAGAAAATTTACGACTTTGCAGAAGAATTAGTACCAGGAATGCCTAATAGGCAGTTTAAACAACATTTTAGAATGTCGCTTTCTACTTTTGAAGTTTTCATAAAAAAAAAATCATTATATTGATAATGATATCCAAGCCTAGCCCGGTTACCCCAAAGTTTCTCTAGAAAAAGAAGTTTATTAACGTCGACATAATATTAGTAAAGAAGAATATAGTTTCAATTAAAGAAAACAAAACGAAATCGAATTGAAAATAAATAAACAAACTGATCAGCTGTTATTTTGAAATTGTCTAATACACAATACGCATGCTCACCCCGGGTCAAGGGCTTCACGAGGTGGGGCTTTAGGACCGAGCTCCATTCACTCTATAACCGCTTTCAAGCGAATAACCAGTAATGACCGCGGTTATCTACGGTCCTGCTTGCGGTTATCTACGGTTATAGCCTTCAGCGATATTCCTTGTAAAATGATTATAACCTACAATGACCGAAGTCGCTTGAATGCAGTTGGTCCTAGTTGGTAATTACCAATGAGGACCAGGTTATTCGCTTGAAATCGGTTCATACTTACCCCACGCTATCAAAAACGAACGTAGTGTTCGACGCACTTTTTACTCCAGAATCCAATCACGAACGCATACGGCGCGAAAAGAGTTAAAGGAGTGAACGGAGGGCCAAATCGAACGTACCTCCTGTATACTAAAATAAAAATCTCATCAATCTATTCATCTGGGGATATTTCTGAAGGCAACATTGAACTGCTTTGAGGCAGTCGCAACTACCTGACCTCCATGTCTTATTCCACATCAGTTTCTGAGTACAAAAATAAAATTTTTAATGACGTTGTTCTTGAAAAATGGGAATTAGGTTTTGCTTCTCTGTCTGTTCTATAAGATGAAGTATTATTTATCCTTCATACTAACTGCTCTGTTTCCGACCTCCAAGTGGCTAGAAGTAACGAATCTTTTGTTTTATACAGTGTAGCCATCAGCACAAAATCATTTAGTTTGAATTAGAAATTTTCAATTTTTTATATAAAATAAAGAAGAATATGATACACTTATTAATCTTATTAACAAAGTGGCGGATACATATGGGGGGCGCCCCCCTCTTTGTGGAAGAAAATAATTATATTTATATAAGGATAAAAGTAAAAATACGTCTCCGTTCCCTCCTTGAGTTTTTCTCTGTATCCACCAGTGCAAGTAACGCATATATATGTATAACTAAAAAAAATGGAAAACCATCCCGTATTTCTTAATGCACTTCTAATCAATCAATTCAATCAATTTCAAATAGCATATTATTATTCTGAACAGGGGTCGTTGTGGCTGTTGAAGTAAGAACTGCTAGCCAAAGTAAATTTCGGACCAGTCCACTTCTATAAGACAACCTGATGACAACTAATGCATTATGTTTGGCCTATTGCGCATGCGCGAAGAAAGCATGCTCAGGTACTAATTCTCAGAATATTTTTTTTTGAACTTGGAAAATGACATCTAGCGCTGAAATACTTCCCAAAAAATAATACCATACCTGATAATCGACTCAGCATTTGCAAAATATACTAATTCCCAATTGTTCTCGATTGGCATTGTTCTAATGCCAAAACTGGTTTTAGTGATTTTGCTTAGTGTTATTGATGAGTTCTCAATGTGGTCGTATCATTTCGAAAATCTATCAATATATAGACCCAAAAACTTTGCTAAATTTTCAAATTTTACATTTTTCTTCCGAGCTGCCAGGTATCATGCAAAAATCTGCATGATACCACACGCGATTTATCAGTGCTGAAAATTAATGTTGCAGTTTTGTCATAATTCATTATAAGTTTATTGGAGTAGAGCCAATTTATCACTATTGTGAAAATTTCATCAGCTTTTTCACGGAGAACTGAAAAACTCTGACCTTCTAATAATAAATAGTTTAAGGCTTTCACGACCGGATATACTGGTATGAAAAGAGTCTTCCGGGCTTCTTGGCCGTGGTCCATTAGGAATAATTTCACCTAACGTTTCGCCTACAACTTCGGTAGGCATCTTTTATTTTTGTGTTTATAGATTTCAATGGCTTCCATGTTCAGCCAGGGATAGTAATTTTTGATATTGGAAATAATCTCCGCTTTTGAGAAATCTATATTGTGTCCATCTATTAGTTCTGCTAGTACGGATTTTTCTGTCTGATTCAGTCGACAGCATCGTTCGTGCTCCTTAATTCTGGTATTAACACTTCGCTTTGTTGTGCCAATATAGACTTTGCCGCAGTCACAAGGTATCCTGTAAATACCAGCTTGTGAAAGTGGGTCGACTTTGTCTTTGGTTGTTTTGATCATTTGCCCAAGTTTTTGTGTCGGCTTATAAACGGTTTCGATGTTGTGCCTTTTCAGTATTTTATCAATTCAATCTGTGACCTTGGGGATGTATGGTAAGATGGCTCTTCCGTTAGGTGTGATTTGTGATGTGTTACCATCACGGGTGGAAGTTTTTGTTCTTATTGCCCTCTGAATTTCTTTCTTCAAAGAACTTCCACCCGTGATGATAACACATCACAAATCACACCTAACGGAAGAGCCATCTTACCATACATCCCCAAGGTCACAGATAGAATTGGCAAAATACTGAAAAGGCACAACATCGAAACCGTTTATAAGCCGACACAAAAACTTGGGCAAATGATCAAAACAACCAAAGACAAAGTCGACCCACTTTCACAAGCTGGTATTTACAGGATACCTTGTGACTGCGGCAAAGTCTATATTGGCACAACAAAGCGAAGTATTAATACCAGAATTAAGGAGCACGAACGATGCTGTCGACTGAATCAGACAGAAAAATCCGCACTAGCAGAACATGCGCTAATAGATGGACACAATATAGATTTCTCAAAAGCGGAGATTATTTCCAATATCAAAAATTACTATCCCAGGCTGAACATGGAAGCTATTGAAATCTATAAACACAAAAATAACATGAACAGAAAAGAAGAGACCCCTTTCTTGCATAGCGCCTGGTTACCGACCTTAGAAAAAACAAAGATCAAGCCGATACGAAGCGGGAGCGATGGGCCAATCAGCATCGCGCACGTAGACGCGCCACTTCTTCCCGCCATAAACCGGCGCGCAGATGACGCTTCCGGTTCGAACACGTCAGTGTCAGAAATTCAGCGTTCGAGGTACAACCTTAGACCAAGAATCCTCTGAAGATGCCTACCGAAGTTGTAGGCGAAACGTTAGATGAAATTATTCCTAATGGACCACGGCCAATAAGCCCGGAAGACTCTTTTCATACCACTTCTAATAATATGTTATTTGTATCATCTACAAAGCAAGTGATGGTAACTAACCGTTGTTCCAACAATATACACAATCATTTACATATAGAATGAACAATATCGGGCCCAGTACACTACCCTGAGGAACCCCTGTCTCAATCTTTGTAAACTCTGATTCAGATAACACACCTTCTACTCTGATAACAACTTTCTGATCAGTGATGGCGACCTCCGAGGTAGGACTCACACCACTTTTTAACTCAATTACGAACACCCATCCTTTCAAGTTTTTGAAAAAGATAACCACAACTGAGACAATCATAAGCCCTCGTTTGATCTTTGATCTATCAATAAGCACAAACCGAGCATACCACTTTCTAGTATTTTTTATTTTCTGAGTGAATTGAAAGATGGCTGTTATCGGAGACCTACCCCCAAGGTATCGATGTTGTGAATCACTAAATATCCTATTTTTCAAGCAGAAGATCTATACTGGAATCAACCTGATTTTGTGAGAGTCACAAAAGACACAACAGAGGAGATCCACATTCTAAGAGGTGTGTGGAGGCATGGTTGCATTCTGTCTCCATTGTTGTTCAATGTGTACTCGGAATACTTATTCAGAGAGGCCTTGGAACACACAAAAGTTGGAATTCTTCCAAATGAAGAAAGATTAAATAATATCCGTTATGCAGATGATACTGTAATTTTCGCTGATAGCAACAACCAACTGAAAATATATCACGATGTAACCACCGCTATGGCCTGGATATAAAGACTAAATTCATGGTCATTACTCATTAGCAAAAGAAAAAGCAGCTATACTTACCTTGGAACAACTGTAAATGAAGAATGTGATTACTCTCAAGAAATCCGTAGCAGAATTGAAAAGGCCAGATCTAGGTTTAATAAAATGAAGAAAATGTTTACAAGCCAGAACATCACATTGCAGACCAAGATGGGACTTCTACGCTGTTATGTGTTCTCTGTGCTGTTCTACGGGGTGCAAACCTGCGGTGGGATTCTGTATAGTCAAAGCGGATCGATAGAGTAGCTAAACGATCGTTTTCTTGGTATCTATATGGACATTCGGAAAGCGTCGTAGTGCCCGAAGAGCATTCGGATCTTCTGACGATAACCCCAGCTTTTTAGGTATCGCTAGCGTTAGGAATCTGCTTAGGACAATTCCAATTGGTTGAATTTGACCCCGTGACTGAACTCTCAGTTTTTGAAATTATATTATACCTACATTAAATAGTTTAAGGCTTTCACGACCAGATATATACTGACATTGAGAGAGTCTTCCGGGCTTATTGGCCGTGGTCCATTAATAATTATCTCACCTAACGTTTCGCCCACAATTGCGGTAGGCATCTTGGCATCTTCAGAGGATATTTGATCAAAGTTTTAACTTGACCGCTTAATTTCCGAGAGTGATGATGGATTCGATCCGTTGGCCCAACTTATACCCTGATTAATGGCGGGAGAAGGTTGTGGGTTTACGCGAGCGATGTTGATTGGCCGATCGCTCCCACTCCGTATTGGCTTGATCAGCAAATTGTTGCTCCGGGTTTCTTGCTTTCGGATTATAACTTTTGTGCGTCAGTAGTTTTTTAGTAATATCTCTGGTAATATTATAAAAACTAATAGCAACAAAAATTTTTTTCGAGTTCTCATGGATATTGGTCTTCAAATGAAAAAGGATCGTTTTGTCTTTGATTACCGATATCTCAGCAACCAATAATCACACTGAAAGTTAAAGGTGGGTTTCGAGAACCTGAATGAAATCCCTTCCTTCAATGGTTATTCATTGACTTTCCGAAAAAAAATATGTTTCTTTCAGACATATGAAGTCAAATTCATGTGACAATGAGAACAAAAAATTTTTTTCGAAAAAGCAATAAATAGCCGTTGAAGGAAAATCATTCAGGTTCTCAAGAGCCATTTCCTCTCTGTGTGACTGTGGTTGTTGGTTGCTTAGATATCGAAGTCAAAGGCAATAGGATCCTTTTTAATTTGTAAGCCGATATCTGCATGAGAAGATCAAGATCTATAGAGAAGGAAATTGAAGCTAAACAGACAAAGTTTCCGATCGTTATAGCTGTTGACCAAGAAAAATTATTTTTCACCGCTCGTGGACCAGAAAATGAAACTAAAAAAATGTCGACAATTTTTTTGTTGCTGGTTTTTCTGATATTACTCTGAAACTACTGACGCCACAAAACTTTGAAGTTTTGATTCAAAAGGAACCCGGAACTACGATTTCCTTTTTTGTACGGCCAATTCCCTCGAAGTAACGGCCTGTTGGAAATTTGTCCAAAAAATTTAAATTAATTTTTTTGGATCCTTTAATTTTGTCCAGTTATGTATTCGCTCATAAATTTTAAGATCTTATGCATACCCATTTCGAGAAACAAGAATGACCACCATCATTTCTATTCCTAAGTTCTTTGCGAGTGGTTCGTAAAGTTTTAGTTTAGTGTTAAACTGAAACCGAATATAATCTTTCCATCTACCACAGTAGTTGTCAATTACAGAAATTCTAACTTTTATGCAACGTTTCCATGATTTCTTCGTGTACAATCGGCAGACTTCGTAAACAGAGATAAAAGCGTAGAGATGGCGCAACGATAGAGATAAAGTGAGATACAGAATAGAGAATAGGGCCTTTCTGCGTTTTCGTTTATTATGAAAGCGCTTTCGCTTACTATGAAAGCGCTTTCGCTTTCATGGGATTCTGCATCTTTATGCAGAATCCCACGACTGGACGCATCCCGAGGCCACAACAAGGAAATTGGAAGCGTTCGATATATGGCTTTATTGTGCTGAAAATATCGTGGACAGACCAAATAACAAATGCCGAAGTCATGAGAAGAATCAAGAAATAAAGGGAAGTTGTTAACACCGTGAAAGTTCGGAAACTCCAATATCTGGGACACATCATAAGGAACGACATCAGATACCATATTTTGGGGAATATTCTTCAGGGAAAGGTTATGGGAATGAAAGGTGTTGGTAGTGGTAGGCGAAGAAGTTCGTGGACCTGCTTTGACATCTTCTTCATTTGCAGTGCCTTATCTGGAAGAACCGAGGCCTGATGGCCCATTGTTCCTCCGCCTGTAGAACAAGAGACTCAGTTCCTTAGACACGTCAACAACAATGTTGCGAGTCGACAGGGAGGGGTCCCTCTCACCATGGAAATGCTGGGTGTAGGGTTTCCAAGGTGTGTTGACCTTAACTCATAAAGGTTGATGCAGTTGAACAGTATATGTTCAACGGTTTCATCTGTGCTCCTGCACCAGCGGCACCTTGAGCAGTCAGCTAGTCCCGTCCTATCAAGATGTTTGTTGAACAGGTGGCCGGTCAGTGCGCCAACTACCATACTTAGTTGTTTCCTCCCAAGGGCCAGGAACTTTTTGACCTCAGTTGCAGAGGAGGGCCTGTTGTGTCGGCAGCACAATTATCGTGGTATTGTAATGTGGGTTGCCGACTGATTTGACGTCATATTCATGCTGTGAAACACGATTGATGTGGACCCGCTTTTTCTTCGTGAAAAAAGTAATAATTCGCATAAGAACACCGAAAGATCATCGCATGAATCTTCCAACGCTCGCTTAAGAATTTGAATATTTTCGATATTCAACGCACCGATCATCGTAGAATTATTCTGTGAGAATAATCGCCTTTTAAAGACAATTAACGTAGAATTAAGTTAGTTTTAGTGTATAAACTAGAGACAAGAATTCCCCCTTGTGAAGTGAAATTGACACTTATCAAGATTCGCTACATTTGTTCCAATTTGAGGGATCCCTCCAGGTCATCGGAAAAGGAACGAGCTACCACAATTCCAGCAAAAGGTAAGGCGTTTTATGGGTTGACAATCATTCTACTAATCCCCGATAATTTTGTACTGCCAAATATTTCACGCAACATCTTCCTATCAAATAATACAGTCCTAACTAGCTCTTTTAAGAGAATACGCTACATTTTTTGGTCCTTCTTAGCCTTCAATTTAAGCCCTTTTGGCTATTTATTTGTGAGTTCAAATATTTTAGGGGTCTGTCAACTCGCCATTTTCCCGTGGCGGGAGGGTTTTTGCCATATAAATTCCCAAAATACTTTGGGAAACTCACTCGCATCGCTACGAATTAAATCGACAAGTGTTCTTGATCATTCAAGATTTCTTGTCGTATATAATTCAACGAATATTTTTTTTCCGCTTTCTTCCGATTCAAGAATTAGTTGAATTTTTTGAATCGCCATTTCCGTTAAATACGTTAGGATTTTCCAGGCAGGAACGCAAATTCGCATTCATCACTTTGCGCATCCAAGAGAACAGTCACGTGAACGAGGATTCGGTACCCGAATTGACCGCGAAACGCACCACTCGAGTTCATTTCATTAAAACGCAGCTAAAGTGAACTCCGAACGTCAGAACGCGAATGTAAACATTGTTCTCATCTGGTTTGTTTCGTTGTGAAAAACATTTTCACATTGTGAATTTTTCGACTCGATCGTCCCTATTTGAATTCTTCGCCTTTGTTTTTTGTTACTGATTTATTGTTGTATTGAAACTTGTTCATCAGCATAAATCATGTCTGATGTACGTTTGAAAAAGGCAAAACAATCGCGAAATGTTTGCATTTCCGAGATGTCAACTTTGAAAGATTTGGCGATTCAAGCAAAAACAGATAAAACTGTGCGCACGCATTTCCGAATTCGTTTTGGAGAAATTGACATACTTAGAGAAGATTTCAATAAACAACAGCAAAATATTATTTCCAATTTATTATCGGATGATTCTTCTGATTTATCGGCGGAAGAAGCTATTCGCGCACAATTCCAAAATGATTTCTTCGAAGTGAAAACTATTTTTTCGGAACTTTTCGACACTGATGAACTGGGTTTTAATTTAACATCACGAGGATCACTTCTACTACCTAGTGCATCCTCTATGGGAGCATCTAATATCAGACTTCCTGAAATCAAACTTGGAAAATTTGATGGAGATTTTAAAAAATTTCCAACCTTTATAGATTTGTTTGACGCCCTCGTCCATAACAATAATGGTTTGTCGGAAATTGAAAAATTTAACTATCTTATTTCTTCCTTGGATGGCCAACCTTTGTCACTTGTACGAACTTTACCAATGGTTAGGGATAATTACAAAACTGCTTATGAGTCGCTAGTGAAACGATATTCCAACAAGCGCTCACAAGCCCAAGCTCATTGGAACGCTTTAGAAAGTGTGCCCAAAGTAAATTCTAATAATGCTGAGGCTTTACGTAACTTACTTGATACTTTTCATGAAAATTTAGCCGCACTTAAGCATATGAAATTTCCAGTTGATGAATGGGATTTCATTTTACTTCAAATGCTGTTCAAACGTTTGGATCATTCGTTGGTCACCAAGTTTGAGATCGAATATGGTTCGGACGAAATTCCTAGATATGAGACCCTAATTGAATTTTTGAAAAAATATTGCAACGCCATTGAAACATTGAAATCGTCACCATCGTTAGATAAAAATTCAGATAAAAATAAGAATGCATTTCCACAGAAGTTCTCACCTAATAATAGGAAAATCAATTCGCATTTCTCTAGTCTCAACGAAAATGCAAAGTCAAAGAATTGTTCGCTGTGTGATGGAACTCATTTGCTTTTTGCTTGTCCTTCCTTCTTGAAGAAGACTCCGAAGGAACGCCATACGTTTTGTAGAGGTTCTCGACTTTGCTACAATTGTTTAAGTTCCATTCATAGTTTGCGGGATTGTAAATCAACTAATACATGTAGGGAATGTAAACAACGACATCACACGCTTTTGCATCTTGGGGCGGTTTCCGGATCTCCTGCTCATTTTTCAACAAACGCAACTTCTGTTGATAGAGAAGTTGATTCTAATGCCATAGTTACAGCTACGGGAATTTCGAAAAAACCTACTGGT
The DNA here is from genome assembly GCA_038502775.1 of Hippodamia convergens. Classification (NCBI taxonomy): domain Eukaryota; kingdom Metazoa; phylum Arthropoda; class Insecta; order Coleoptera; family Coccinellidae; genus Hippodamia; species Hippodamia convergens. The sequence goes on along the minus strand of CM076608.1, from coordinate 27,937,333 downwards.
ATTTTGTTAGCTACGGCTTTGGTCGATATTCGTGATAGCCGCGGATGTTTTCATCCATTGAGAGCTTTAATAGATAGCGGATCAATGATGACTTTCATTTCAAAACGCGCCTCAAATATGTTGGGTCTCCCCAAGAATCGAATGGATGTTAAAATCCAAGGTTTGAATTCCATGGAGACAAACTCACATTTTGGATGTGTCACGTTGTCCATGCGCCCTGAAAATAGCAAATCACTTTTGGTCACCGAGGCCATTATTTTGGAAAAGATAAGTGATGATTTGCCTCGCTACGCAATTGTCCATAATAATTATAAACATTTATCAAATATTAAATTTGCTGATCCACATTTTCATAAGCCAGGCAAAATTGATTTATTGTTGGGAGCTGATGTGTTTTCCAGAATTTTAACAGGGAAAGTTTTATCAGGTGATGTTGATGGACTTGATGCCATTGAGACTATATTTGGCTACATCATAATGGGTAAAATAAATTCCCATGAAAACATCACTACCTCATTTTTCGCATCCACGCAGGAGCAGAGCTTGAATGCAAGCTTGCAAAGGTTTTGGGAGCTCGAAAGTGTCCCTTCTGGATTTGAAGACGTATGTCACGAAGATGATATATGCGAGAGTATATACCAGTCCACCCAACAACGCAAACCAGATGGAAGGTATATTGTCTCACTTCCATTTCGCACAAGTTTGCCTACCTTTCCTGGGAGTAGAGAAATAGCTGTTTCACGTTTCTTAAACCTGGAACGACGCATGCAGAAACAACCTCAGTTATATTCTTTATATAAAGAATTTATGAGGGACTACTTGGAAGAGAACCACATGGTTAAGATTGACGGAACTGATGTTCCGGCGCATTCTTATTATCTTCCGCACCATGGAGTCATCAAAGGTGAAGGCTCCAATAAAAAAATAAGGGTAGTGTTCAATGCTTCGAGTAAGTGCCCTGGCCCTACTCCATCCTCACTGAATGACCATCTATTTATTGGAAGAAAATTGCAACAGGACATAGTGTCCATTTTACTCCGTTTTCGCCTTCATAGTTATGTAATCTGCGCAGATATCAAACAAATGTATCGGATGATTTTGTTGGAACCGACGCATTGCAGTTACCAGAGGATTATCTGGAGATTTTCTCCCGATGAAGAGATTCAAGATTTTGAATTGCGCACTGTGACTTATGGGATTTCAAGTGCACCATTCCTAGCTCTTCGAACACTTCGACAGCTAGTGAAAGACGAAGGAGCTGATTTTCCTCTCGCTGTGAAGGCTCTCGAAGAGGACACCTACGTGGACGACATCGTGAGTGGTTGCTCCACTTTGGAGGAAACCAAAATCCTACGAACACAACTGACATCTCTATTGAACAGAGGAAGTTTCGAATTGAGAAAATTTTCCTCCAATGATCTTTCTTTATTATCGGATCTTCCTACCTCGCATCTTTCTTTAGATGGAAGAAGCTTCGAAAACCTGGATGAAGATGCTTCTTTAAGAATTCTAGGTATGCAGTGGCATCCCTCTTTGGATGCATTTCATTTTCAGGTACGCATTTTTAATAGAGTATGTACCAAGCGCCATCTTCTCTCAGAATTAGCCAGGATTTACGATCCTATTGGATTTCTTGGCCCTGTGACATTTTTCTTGAAAAATTTAATTCAACGCATTTGGGCAGCTGGTATAGGATGGGATGACGAACCTCCTGCGGATATAATTCGTTTGTGGGAGCGATACAAGTCAGAGATTTCGCATTTATCATTCGTCAAAATACCTCGGAAAATCATTATAGGGAATTCAGAGACCGTGTATGAATTACATGGATTTTGCGATGCCTCTGAAAAGGGTTATTGTGCGCTTTCATATATACGCATCATCAGGGGGTTTGAAATATCCTGCCAATTTCTCGCCTCCAAAACTAAGGTGGCACCATTGAAAAAGATAACTATACCCCGATTAGAATTATGCGCTGCCGTTTTATTGGCCAAACTCTTATCATTTTTATTGAAAACTTTAGAAAATAAAATTTCTTTCTCAAAATTATACGCCTGGTCAGATTCGCAAATAACATTATGTTGGATTAGGGGTCAACCTAATAAATGGCCAGTATTCGTAGCCAATAGGGTGGCTTTGATTCAAAATAAAATTCCCACAGCCAACTGGTTGTACATTGAATCCAAACAGAATCCTGCAGATGCAGGTTCCAGGGGATTGCTACCTTGTGAATTTTGCCAAAGTTCCTATTGGTTCAATGGACCTCCGGTTCTGAGTTCCACAGTGGAATTTCAGGTGCTTTCGCCTTCTTCTTATGAAAACGAGATTTGCTCAGGGGAGGTTACCGACGAACCACTTTCGTTTTTAACCACGGAACCCCCAGTTGACGAGGTTTATAAGCTCATTGAAAAATTTTCATCGCTTTCGAAAATTATTCGCGTTTTATGTTTCGTTTTGCGATTCAAACATAATATACAAAGTCCCAAAGCTTCAAGAACATGCGGTTGGTTAACTTCGCAAGAATTAAATGATGCCTTATTGATGTTGGTGAAAAGTACGCAGCGCATTGCCTTTTCCAAAGAATTTAATTCTAAAAAATTCTCGAAGCCTCTTCGCAGGCTGCATCCATTCATTGATAACTCTGGGATTTTACGCGTTGGTGGTAGACTACAGCATTCTGCGCTCAATTATGAATCAAAGCATCCAATGCTTCTGCCATGTAAAAGCCTCCTTACTTCGAGGATAATAGAATTCTATCATGAGAAATATCTACATGCTGGTCAAAGAACGTTGACATTTTTATTAGCTCAACGTTTTTGGATATTGTCCGCGAAAAGAGCAATTTTTTCTTGCATTTCGAAATGCACGCAATGCTTTCGAGCGAATCCACGCACTTTTCAGCCTCCAATGGCCGATTTACCGAAGTTTAGAGTTTCTCAACTTAAAGCTTTTTCGCACGTAGGAGTAGATTACGCTGGTCCCTACGCTATTTCTATGAATAGACATCGGGGTAATAGAACCACTAAGGCATACATTTGTCTGTTTATATGTTGTAGTACCAAAGCCCTTCATTTAGAGCTCGCATCAGACCTATCTTCTGAGATTTTTCTAGCCGCCTTACAACGGTTTGTAGCTCGGCGTGGTCGTTGTAGTCACATATACAGTGACTGCGGAACTAACTTTGTTGGTGCTTATAGAGAAATAAAGAATTTCATGCGTGACGCCGCATCTCGCGAATCTATAGAGTGGCACTTTAACCCGCCTTCTGCTCCTCATATGGGTGGCCTTTGGGAAGCAGGTGTGAAATCGGTAAAATCGCACCTTAAACGTGTTTTGGGTGAACAAATCCTCTCATATGAGGAGTTCACAACTCTTCTGTGCATGATAGAAGCTATATTGAATTCTCGCCCTTTAATTTCAGTTTCTTCCGATTCTGAGGATGTTAATGTTCTAACGCCAGGACATTTCCTAACGTTAGAACCGCTTTCCGGGTTACCAGTACCTGACATGACTGATTTGTCGATGAATCGACTCAATCGTTGGCAATTGTTGCAAAAAATGCACCAACATTTTTGGGATCGTTGGTCGAAAGAGTACCTTCACACTTTGCAGCAGAGATCAAAGTGGTTGTCTAACGAAGAACCACCAAAAATTGATACTGTTGTTTTGATTAAAGATGACAAGAATCCTCCTGGTAATTGGTCGATGGGGAGAATAATAAAGCTTTACCCTGGACCAGACAGCGTAGCCCGTGTTGCGACTGTAAAAACAAATAAAGGTGTTTTTGACAGACCCTTAGTGAAGCTATGTCCATTACCATCCTCATAAGATGGTTACATAGGCTCATTTTCCTTTTTCTCTAAATTTACAAATTTTTTTTTCCTTTTAATCTTTTGAATTTTTTTTACATATATACGCAAATTTATAAATTCTTTTTTTTGTTTGGACCCTTGGCTTTCTTTTTTTCTTTTTCTTTTCGCGCGGGGAGGATGTTGTGTCGGCAGCACAATTATCGTGGTATTGTAATGTGGGTTGCCGACTGATTTGACGTCATATTCATGCTGTGAAACACGATTGATGTGGACCCGCTTTTTCTTCGTGAAAAAAGTAATAATTCGCATAAGAACACCGAAAGATCATCGCATGAATCTTCCAACGCTCGCTTAAGAATTTGAATATTTTCGATATTCAACGCACCGATCATCGTAGAATTATTCTGTGAGAATAATCGCCTTTTAAAGACAATTAACGTAGAATTAAGTTAGTTTTAGTGTATAAACTAGAGACAAGAATTCCCCCTTGTGAAGTGAAATTGACACTTATCAAGATTCGCTACATTTGTTCCAATTTGAGGGATCCCTCCAGGTCATCGGAAAAGGAACGAGCTACCACAATTCCAGCAAAAGGTAAGGCGTTTTATGGGTTGACAATCATTCTACTAATCCCCGATAATTTTGTACTGCCAAATATTTCACGCAACATCTTCCTATCAAATAATACAGTCCTAACTAGCTCTTTTAAGAGAATACGCTACAGGGCCTCTCAATGAGAAGCCTCGACTGCCTAAGACCACCTCCCGTGCTCCATTCAGAGGAAAATGCAGCGTCTAACCATCTCTTAAAGAAATGTCTGACTGTAGTTCGGCAGATGGGGAGCGACGGCTCTGGACCAACAAAAGCTGATCGGGCTCCCCGCTTGGCCAGTACGTCTGCCTTCTCGTTGCCGAGGATCCCCGCCTGTGCCGGACACCAAATAACTTTTAAAAAATTACGAGAGCCCAGCCCACGCAGAGCCTCCCTACATTCTCCTACCAAGTATGAATTGACTCTTGTCTCAGCAAGGGCTTCCAATACTCCCTGGTTGTCACAACATATGTATATGTGTTTGCCAGAGTAGCCTCTGTGTATATTTTCCAGTGTGCAGACAAGAATTGCATACAACTCCGCCTGCATTATCGAGCAGTCCTTTCCTAGGGGGATGGACCGCTCGAAGCGAGGTCCCACGATCCCAGCACCAGTCCCCGTAGATCTTACGGAGCCGTCAGTGAACCATGTAGGGCCTTCGGGTTTAAGTAACCTGTTTGTATCAGACCAGTGGTCCCTATCAGGGACAATCACTTGGTAGGGTTCGTCGAAACAGAAGCTAGTTAGCACACGGTCCCCTCTAGGGAGAAGGGATGCATTAGCATCTATCACCAATTTGAGAGCTCCCGCATGCCCCCTGAACATCCCATCATTGTGCCATTGTCCCTGTTCTCAGAGTCTAAGAGCTGTCTTCATAGCTACCACCCTGACAGCGAGGTGCACAGGCGGAAGACCCAGCAAACACTCCATTGCTGCCGTGGGGGTAGATCTCAGGGCGCCAGTTATACCCAAACAGGCTTTTCTCTGACATTTTGTCATGATGGGTCGGTTGCAGGTCTTCTCTGTTGAAGTCCACCACACCAGCGCTGCATAGGTTAGGAGAGGCCTCATCACCATGGTATACAACCAGTGCATAACATGGGGCTTGAAGCCCCATCCTCTTCCCACTACTCTCCGAGTAGACCAGAATATTACATTGGCCTTTCTCGTTTGTGTCTCGATATGTTTGTTCCACAGTAGTTTGCGGTCCAAAATCACACCTAGATATCGAACCTGTTCCGATAGAGTCAGCCCCACACCAAACAGATTTGGCAGTCTGATGTTGGCCGGCACTCTTCTCCTAGAAAACAGGACCATCTCCGTCTTTCTAGGATTTACCGAAAGTTCGTTCTCTAAGCACCATCGTTCTACCACGCGCAGAGCATTCTGCATCAGATCAGTAATGGTGCTGATTACTTTTCCCCTGATCAGCAGGACAAGGTCATCCGCATAGGCCACAGCAGTGTACCCCGCTCTAGCCAACTCAACCAGGAGCCCGTCCATGACAAGGTTCCACAGCAGAGGTGATAAGACACCACCCTGCGGACACCCCCTGCCCGGTGCGCCCCCAATAGTCGAGCCGCCCAGCTGAGCAACAATGCTGCGAGCCGCAAGCATTGACATGCTTTGACATGAATACCACAGAATTATTCCACAAACAAGGTGAAGATAGCATGCATGGTAGCCAACATCCGGAACGGGAAGGAATTTAAATGAATGAAATGTCGAGACCGGTCAGGGGCAGCCACCCAGCCCGACCGAGAATATATGCGGACGTACAATCTGCGTCCCCGTTATAATCAGGTAGCCCAAATCAGCGGAACATCTCCTGAAGATGCCAGACACTCGATCTTGCGAAACGTCGTGAATCAATTTAAGACGACGGCCGAAATGCTGGAGAAAACACGTGACAAATAAACATACTTGTACATTTAAGGACTTTGAATGGTGTTTTTCCTTTTTGTTAACTCATTGTTTTTTGCTTCGGTCGTGTATATTTAATTTCAGAGTTTACTGCATCATGAAGACCTACTCACGCTTGTATCAAGTGAGCAAGCTTGTCCTCTAATACCAAATATTACATTCAAAAACTTTATTACACATTAACAAAATTTTGATCTACAAATTTTTCAAAATAAGTAATGGACCACCCTGGCATATCTGATAACTCTTTGATAGATTTAAAACTTCCTTTGATCTCCCTGAAATGAAAGTAGTTATTTATTATATAAGAAAAATATATGAAATTTCACCTAAACAACAAAATTCGCTCTGCAGTTTTTGGACCAATTGTTGCCAACTTTTGTATTTCTCTTTTATTTCCTTCATTGAGTATATTGAGGACTTCTTTTGTCCTGTTTTGTTTTGCATTTTTGGTTTTTTTGGCTTGTCTCTTTGGTTCCTTTTTTTCAGGGCTGAAAAATATTTGTTTACTGTGACTAAAATTTGGGAGAAAATAATCAGATACTATCATCCAATTTCCAGTGACAAGAAAAATATAATGAAAATAAAATCGTAGTTTTAGTCAAAAGTTTCATTGATAAAATTTTTCCAAAGGGCTAACGACCTAGGTCGATTGCCCACATACAGATTTACATTTCATATCTGATAGTAATTAATAATTTAGCCTGTAAGTGAAACCTGTAGGTAAAACTATGAACTAAGTAAAGTGTGTTAGGATCCTAGAGTTGGCTCAGCAAGTATTCAATTAGTTGTTGCTCTGCTAACTTCCTATTGGACACTTGAAAGGGGGACATCCTATGTATAAGTGGCTCAATTATTTTGTTGTATGTTGTGCTATTGTTGGATACATTTTTAATCATTCTGTGAATTTTATCGGCTAATGCTTTTACAGGGTGTTTAAAAAAAGGTGACCATCTCTCTAGGATAGATAGCAAACTAAGAAATAATAGGGGTTTGTTCAGTAAAAAATTTTCGTAACGCCATCCGTATTCAAGGTACAGGGCGTTAAAAAAGAAAAAATATACCCATTTTTTTTTTAATTTTGCCGAAACTACTATCAACAATGAAATGAGTTTTACACGAATATGTTTTGGAAGCTGATATATCTAATGAATGTGTTTCGATGTCTGACTCTCATAGAGGGCGCTAGTTACACGGTTCATCCCAAGTTGTTTTGAACATAACTTTTTTGATATTAGATTTATCAAGCTAAATTTTTAGCGATTTTAAACATCATTCAATTTTACACCAAAAAGGGTAATCTTGATGAAACTCGATACTGTGCACCATTTTCGTTATATTTTGATTTGAAAATTATGTACTAGTAACAATCGATGCTGGTATAAAGTAATAATGAATGTATTAATTGAGAAAAAAATCACAAAAAAATTTAAAAAAAGGCTAAAAACTTAAAAAAATTCAATTAGAGTAGGTGTCCTCCGTTTTCACAAATACACAAATCTATGCTTTTTTCTAAAAAATCCATTTATCTTCTTAACTCTTGGGAGTCAGCTATGAGGTCATTCAAGTGACCTTGAATTCTATCCTCCAATTCTCTAGGTGAATTTAAACTTGTTGCATAAATTTTTTCTTCAAGATACGACCAAACTATGTGATCCAAGGGATTGAAATCGCATGACCGAGGAGGCCAATGAATCGGAGCTTTTGCATCTCTACCAATCCATCGTTTCGGAAAATAGTTACTCAGTCGATTACGTAACCATCTATCAACATGGGGTGAATCTCCAGCGTGCTTACTATTTAATAATAATAATAGTTCATGACTTCATCAATACTTTATACTAGCATCGATTATTACCTCACCTGTGTTGGAGATGTTAATATAAATTTTCTCATTGATAACTAGCCTTCGGTAAAATATTTCAGTTCTATGCTATCTTCTATCGGTATGCAACAACTCGTGCGGGAACCAACCCATATTACGGCGAATTCGGAGTCTCTCATCGATGTTATACTGTGTAATACAAACATAATAATTGGTTCAACTTTCATTTGTCCATCTGATTTTTCTCTACATGAATGTATTGGATGTACGGTGAAAATTGAAAAACCTAAGTTGAAGCACAGAATTTTTACATTACGGGATTGTAGAGATTTCGATGAACAGTTGTTGTTTGATGATATTTTGAGTTCACGTTTGCCGTATATATATTGGATGGTTGATGTTGATGATAAGGTTCGACTGTTTTCTGAAACGTTAGTGAATCTTTTCGATAAGCATTTTCCACCTAGAATTGTCAGAATTTCTAAAAAAACATGCGCCGTGGATGACTGATGAGGTGAGGGAACTGATGAAACGTCGAGACAGAGCTGGGAGGGGTTATAGAAGTAGTGGATCAAGAGAGAGGTGGGACGAGTACAGGCGTTTGCGAATCTGAGTTAATCATGCTGTAACGAGAGAAAAACGAAGGCATTTTCAGAATATATCGATGAATGCGTCTAGTAAGGAAAAGTGGCCGGAGCTGAATTCTTTGGGGATGAGTCGCAATCAGATGTTGAGTTGAAGTTTAAAGATGCTGATGAAATCAATGGTTATTTCCTAGATATTCCGACTAATAATTCAGACCAATCGATTATTGATTATTACAGGGATGATCCCATAAGTTCTGAACTTTTCAGTTTCCGCCTAGTAGATGCAAATGACATAATCAAAGCGCTGAAAAAAATTAAGAACAGTGCGCCTGGTTCTGATAATATCTGCATATCCTTTGTTAAAATTTGCTGCCCTCATATTCTCCCATTTCTTGTCAACATTTATACTCAGTTCTAGGTTCCCCTCTTCTTGGAAATGTGCCCGTGTCACACCGAAAAAAGGTATTCCAGTGGAGTTGTCTGATCTAAGACCGATCAGTACACTACCTGAATTATCTAAACTTTTAGAGAAGATAATGGCAGTCCAACTTTCCGAATAAATCGAGCTTAATGGGATTCTGCCTGCGACTCAGTCTGGTTTTCGTTCGGGTTATAGTGCAACCAGTGCACTTCTCAATGTGACTGATGACATCTTTCAGTCCATTGATAACTCCAGATGTTCTGTTTTGTTTTTGCTGGACTTCACTAGAGCCTTCGATACTGTGCGGCTATCTTGAAATCTTGTGGAGTATCAGGTGAAGCTCTCAACCTTCTGGTCTCCTATCTTGCTGGACGTTCTCAGTTTGTGAGTTTAGGTGACGACACCTCATGCGTTAGATCTGTTCAGAGCGGAGTGCCCCAGGGCTCGGTGCTTGGGCCTCTTCTTTTCATAATTTACACCTGCCAGTTCACCAAGAGTATCCTTCATGGAAAAGTTCACATGTATGCTGACGATTTTCAAATTTTTTTCGATTTCTTCATGGATGATTTTGATGCCGCAACTGTGAGAATGTGTGAGGATCTAGATCGGTTGGCACTCATAGCGGAAAAACATTCCTTGATATTGAATGCGTAGAAATCATTCGCTATAGTTTTTGGGTCGAAAAATAATTAAAACTTTGTTAAGAGTAATATCAGGCCTGTGATTCGCGGTGATACCATTAGCTTCCAAGAGAGCGTAAGAGACTTGGGCCTGATTATGGACGGCTCGTTGAGATTTCGTGAGCATGTTGTGGGTTGTCCCCAGCACAGAACAGCTATCTTCCAGAGGAGTTTCAGGTACAATGTGGTCAAACTTTATAACGCGGTTCCAAATGAATTCAAAACGTTTTCGCTGGCAAGGTTCAGGAAAGAGATCAGGGCTCATCACCTTCAGGCTCTGTATGCATAATTTCTTCATTGTTTCGTAAATTGTTTCGTTTTGTTAATTCTGCTCCTTTGGATTTTATTATTGTTTTAATGTTTTGTTTTTCTTTTTCTTCAGTGCTCATTCCGAATTGTAATTGTCACATAAAGTGGTAGAGCACCTCCATGGTGAACTTCCCCTTGAGGTTTAAATTGGGAAATAAAGACATTATTATTATTATTAATAATAATAATAATATTTATTGGGTATACCAATAGGCTATTATTATTATTAAATTTCAAATCAAAATATTTCGAAAATGGTGCACAAAATCGAGTTTCATCAAGAGTACCTTCTTGGTGTAAAAAATTGAATGATGTTTAATATCGCTCAAAATTTAGCTCATTAAATCTAATATCATAAAAGTTTTGTTCAAAACCACTTGGTACGAACCGTGTAACTAGCGCCCTTTATGAGAGGCAGACATCAAAACACATTCATCAGATGTATCAGCTTCCAAAACAGATTCGTGTAAGATTTCATTACAATGTTGCCAGTATAGTTTCGGCAAAATCGTAAAATATGTGTATATTTTTTTCTTTTTCATCTTGAATACGGATGGCCTATTATTTTTCAGTTTTCTATCTATCCTAGAGAGATGGTCACCTTTTTTTGAAATACCCTGTATATGCGTCTTTTCGTGGTTCGAGGGGATTGAAGTGGATTGTTGGGCTATCAATTTATCTTATTTTTCGTAGACTACTCCGGTCAGCTACCTCTATAACCGATTTCGAGAGAATAACCAATAATGACAAAGCCCCAAACAGTTTCTTAATCTTTGAACGCTTTTTTTATCTTTTCCCGGCGTACCATCTGAAAGATTTCGAAGTTCCAGGTAGTTTTGAAGTCTTTGAAGATATGATTCATTCAATTCATAGCTCACGATTAATTAAATGGGGCTTACCCGGTCGTCCACTGGAAGCGTTTTCGAGCAACTAATAGCTCTCGCCAAACGAGCGTAAACGTGCGGCAAGTTGCTACAATCCCAAGATCCCAGAGCTGAATGACGTAACTTATTTTCGAATGGCTGATTTTTATATATGTTTTGTAGAATATTATTTCTAAAATAGTATCATAAGTGTCAGACACTTTCCATGGGCAAAAACTTTTGTCAGCTCCCAAAAAAAAAAAATGAATGAAATTATTTTCACATCTCTGATTTTTAAATATGTTATTGAGGTAACTATCAAATTATATTTCATAAGTTGGACAAATTGTAGTGACTAAACATCCCCTAAACACAAAAACTATTCAGCTGAATAATATTTGTGTTTAGGGGATGTTTAGTCACTACAATTTGCAATACGCGACCATGTTCGGTACGCCATTCGGATCATGTTTGTACGCACCTTTGGACTACAACATATTATTACAATGCATCTACGTCCACTACAGACGACTTCGAGCGAGCGTATACGAGCGGCTACCATGATACAAGGAATACAAGATATGATCTTGCGCATCTTGCTGTGACGTCACCTGGAGAGTAAACAAATCCGGAAAAATTCGAACATCTGTCATCTGCAAGATTTGTTATGGCTTTTCTCAGAAATAACGTTATAAAATAAGTTATTGTCGCAAACTTCTGAAAGATGAAGGTATTTTTACAGTTCTTTCTTATTTTTTGTTCTGAAATGGCCACGACTACAATTTGTTTCAGCAAATTTCAAATATGAGATGTGAAGTAGCTTTGTGTACCAGCGATAATCAGCGCAAAATGATTGAAAAAAAAATACCATATTCTTTCGATTTCCAAGACACCCAGAAATCATCAAAACCTGGGACAATGGCTGCAAACAAAATGACGAAGTTATTTCTTCAAACAGCAGAATATGTTCAAAACATTTTTCAAGAAACAGTTATATTTTAGATTTGCAGTTTGAGCCCACAAGATCGTCATAAAAAAGTATCGTTTTTCGAAAGAAGATGCAGTACTTGCATTAAATCTTTCTTTTCCAAAATAATAAATGAGTAACGAAAGGTAAAAATCATGTTAATTGATAGAAGCCTCGATAGAAGCATACGTTAAAAATTGGTCCATATCAAATTCTTTGGTTACTAGGTGAGTAATTAGAAAACTAGGGGACTGAATCGTCAAGAAATTATAGCAATATTCATTTGTAGTGATTACTTAAATGCTGATAATTGATATAGTCCAGAATTCATCATCACGAATAACTATCTATGAAATTGATGTGTCATCATCATCATCCCCACAAATCAAGGAAGTTGGGTACCAATGCTCAGAATAGAAAAAGGTTAATGCAAATTCCAGATTTATAGAATATGCTGTTTTCAGGAGGAAAAGTTAAAAAAAACATTTTATTGTCACATCAGATCCATTGTTAACTGGGTGACCGATGAAACTGTACCGATCGAATCTTTAAGAAATTATAACAATATCTACTTGCTGTTGCTGAAGATCAGATGAGATAAAAAAGAGAAATCATTCAAAATGTTTGTGTTTGCTGAAAATGCAGGCTTTTCTATTAGCAATGGTCTCAGAGCTAGGCGGAGAAAATTGAGCACTTCATAGGGAATTGACTATTAACTTGTCGAATACATTTCGTTGATATGAACAGAAAAAAGAATTTACCTACTAAGTTTTCAAAGAGGCATTCTACAGAAAAATGATTCTTGACTCAATTGTTCGTTGAACTCGAGATTTCAAATGACATCAGCTATAATTGGACGAAAATGTGTAGAATTTAGAAATAAGAACTACAATCCAAGAACCAAGAAGACAACAAGCGTTTATCTTTAAAGAGAACAGAAGGACCAACTCATTTTCTAAATGAAACATTATTTTATTTTCATTCATTCAACATTGTATATGTAATGGACAAAATTATTACCGATGGTGTCGCTGCATTCGCCGATCAATTGTTTACCGAAACGAGTATTGTTTCGTGTTTACATTGGAATTCTACAAGGACAACCCCATCATATTGAGGAAATGATGTCTTATAAAAATGATGGTGTGAAGGTTGACAAGATTATATACAGATACCAAGCAAGATTGTCTGGAATTCGCAAACATATTTCAGCCCTGCTACTCTACAAGGTTGTACGTACTACAAAATATCTTGACAATTCTACTGATTGTGAAGGTAAAATTCATTGTTTAGTTTTGTCTCTGCTGTTTTCCTTTTTGTTTGCCATAACAATGAAATGTTCAAAACAGAAAACATTAGGATTATCCATATTTGATGAAAACTAAGAGAAGGATGAAATTAGTTTGAGACATAACAGAACATGAAAACATGCATGATTGTAATGTAATTGAACATCAGCATGAACAATATATTCATTTAATAGAAGCTACTAATTTTTTTTCTATTTAGGAAGGGAAAAAATCTATGAAAAGAAAATGGGTGATAAATTTTGAATAAAAATGGACATTCTTCAGTGAACTGTATGTATGCAGAACATGACGTGATTATCGATTAATCAAGTCGAAGAATTCATTACGCTAGATTGTATTATTCATTTATTGCATCTCACTTGTGTCTTAGGCTGCAGTTATAATAAAATAAAATTATTCAACTTATCTATCGATTGATTGCACCTTTTCCGAAGCTAAATGAACGTCATTACTATCAAGATATTTTTAATATTAATATTAAATTGATACATATATGTATAATATATTTTTGAAACATAGATGAATTCAAAATAGTAATCATCGAAATGAATACCATTTTCAATTCCCAGGCTGAGAGATCTTTTATCATGAGGTTGGAGAAATGATATTAGATTTTGTCACTGAGATGAGAGATATACCGGTTTCGGCCTTGTTGGGCCTCATCAGTATCCCGCACATCTCAGGACAAAATCTTCATAAAAAACTTCAGAATTTATAGCAATTGGTTGTGAAGTAATGAGTAAAATATTACAAAGTACTAAGGTGGTGACATCCAATTGCGTCAAAATGAAGTTTTTCATCTCCAATCAAATGCAAAAAAAGAAATCTGTACTTCCTCTTTCACTGAATGAGATTTTTGCAGTGGCTCTATTCAGGGCCCGCTTGCTAGTTTCTCAAAGTGATGGAAACGCCCAATTCTTTTTGTGACTGTGAAGCCTGATGTTTTTAAGAAAAAGAAAATTCTTTGCCTTTACGAAGGCACATCGAGAACATTTTTGAAACATAGATGAATTCAAAATAGTAATCATCGAAATGAATACCATTTTCAATTCCCAGGCTCAGAGATCTTTTATCATGAGGTTGGAGAAATGATATTAGATTTTGTCACTGAGATGAGAGATATACCGGTTTCGGCCTTGTTGGGCCTCATCAGTATCCCGCACATCTAAGGACAAAATCTTCATAAAAAACTTCAGCATTTATAGCAATTGGTTGTGAAGTAATGAGTAAAATATTACAAAGTACTAAGGTGGTGACATCCAATTGCGTCAAAATGAAGTTTCACATCTCCAATCAAATGCAAAAAAGAAATCTGTACTTCCTCTTTCACTGAATGAGATTTTAGCAGTGGCTCTATTCAGGGCCCGCTATAAATTCTGAAGTTTTTTATGAAGATTTTGTCCTGAGATGTGCGGGATACTGATGAGGCCCAACAAGGCCGAAACCGGTATATCTCTCATCTCAGTGACAAAATCTAATATCATTTCTCCAACCTCATGATAAAAGATCTCTGAGCCTGGGAATTGAAAATGGTATTCATTTCGATGATTACTATTTTGAATTCATCTATGTTTCAAAAATGTTCTCGATGTGCCTTCGTAAAGGCAAAGAATTTTTTTTTCTTGTATAATATATTGTTTAAAATTGCCAATTCTCAGAATTTATTTGAAATTCCACATGTAGATTTGATCATTGCTGAACATAAGTTCAATTTTGCAACAATCGAGAGAATCACTTAAACTCACAAGATCCCTAGTTTTATTGCATATTTTCATATGATTTGCATTCAGCACTTTCAACTGTGTGGAAAATGCTCCGAGAATTTTATTGTTTCGAGCAAGAATATAAAGTGCTTCCACTGTGAAGATAACAACTAAATTGTGTTGCCATTAAGGATAACTGGCAAAAAATTCTTTCTGAAAATCCCAATATTTTCTGGGCTTGTGATCCGTGTAGAGGAAAACTAATGGCAAACAAGACAATTAATTGCAATCATAATGTGATCTCAGCAGAGAATACGTTGTTACGCCAATTGGTCGAAGAGAAAGATTCAAAAAATTCTATCCTGGAGGAAAATATAATTCTTCTTAAGGAGGAAATTGATAATTTGAATAAATATCCCCGAACCGAAAATACTCAACAGAAAACGCAGCAGATAAGGAATGAAAAGCAGTAAATCAAATAATATGTTAACATACGTTAATATGTTAACATACGCTAATATGTTGAACAAAGACAAGGATACTTCAAATGTGGCAAGTAAACAAGCCGATACAATACATAACCTCAGAAGAAATAATAACAAACAACCTGTCTTTCGAGCTGAGCAAGTTAAATCAGCAATAATGGAAGCAAAATCAGCTATTGGAATGAACGAAAATGCCGATGATCAACAAAACAATCGAGATGATGGATGGAAATTCGTCAAACGCAAGACAAATCGTCGATTCATGATAGGACAGAACGAGGCAGGAAACATTCAAACTATTCCAAAATATGTTTCTCTACATGTCACCAGGCTTCACCCCGAGACAAAAACCCAGTGATTTATTGGATATTTTAAATGAGAAATTTCCGAATGCCACTTGTGAGATACACCAATCTAGATATCCAGATAAATATGTATCGATGAAAGTAAATATTCGCCGAGAAAATCTCAGAGAAGCATGGAATAAAAACGTGTGGCCTGCAGTTTCTCTAGTGTCGAATTTTTTTTTCAAAAAAGGGGAACTATCACAGAGCATAGACCCTCAGAAACAATAAAATCTATCAATAAGTATATTTCGAGCCAAGTGATAAGTATTATTCATCAGAATTTACGGTCACTGGGAAATAGCGTCGACAAATTGGAAAAACTTCTATCTGACAATCCAGAATGTCTTATACTCTGTGTAAGCGAACACTGGAAATCTCACAATCAGATCAATCAAACAGGCCTGAAAAATTTCAAATTAGCTGAAAGTGTGTGCCGGGAAGAAGGTAAACACGGGGGTTTCGCGATTTATATCAGTAATCAGTGCAAGGCAAGAAAATATCGAAACATAGGTGATCTCTCCGTAACGGGAGAATTTGAGTGCAGTGCTGTGGAATGTGTCATTCATAAGTTGAGATTAGTGGTTCTCTCAGTGTATAGACCACCTAGTGGAAGGATTGACCTATTTTTCGAAATCATGGAGAAAATTCTGGTTGAGAGAATTGACCCGAATAGTACCGTCTTCATTGCTGGTGATTTCAACATTGAATTGAAGGATGAGAATGTTGTTAAAAATAGATTTTTATCATTTTTTAACAATTTTAATATGAGAGTCCTGATTGATGAATACACTAGAATCACTGATCATTCTAAGAGCTGCTTAGATAATATCTGTACAAATTCCTCAGATATCACTTCAACAGGGGTTGTCGAATATCATATATCTGACCACAAAGCACAAAAGATTAGTTTTCATGTAATTAAAAATGTTGCTAATGAACTAATTCGAAAAAGGTTCTTCAACGAGAAAAATAAATCGGCATTTTTGGGAAAGCTGAAGGAACAAACCTGGAATAATGTTTATTGTATCGAAAGGTCTGATGTAAATAAACAATGGCACGCGTTTATGCGTGAGTTTTTGAATTTATTCGATGAATGTTATCCAATTAAACAAGTGTATAAAAATAAAAGATATCAAGATTTCTAGTTTGTTGGTAAAGTGAACATTTTGATTTTTACCACGAAAATGGGCTCCAGGATTCCTAGATTTTTTAGAATTACATCCATAAACACAACAATTAGTGTTTTTCACGGTTTTTTCCTCAGGCATATCTTTTTATCGCAATAAAAACGTAAAAATAAACAAATAAACCCAGCTTTCACGTACTAACTGTCAAAACGATATTCGTTTTGGGTTTAGTTCCAGCTAACGCCGGCGGTGTCGCATAGAGTTGTGTTTTGCTCTATATGTAAACATTGATATTGTTGCTTACAAATTGTGGAAACTCCGCCTGGAGAGTCGTTATATGGATTGAGTAGTCCGACGGTTCTGCTGCCGGTCCCAAGCCCGGATAAAGGAGGAGGGCTTAGAGGTGAGGCTAGCAACCTGCCTCTTAGAAAAACCTACACTGCTCAAAGAACCGATACTTTGGCCTCAGAAACAGGACGGATAAATCTGGTAAACGACACGGCGAGAAAAAGGAAAAAACGGGAATGGAAACGGAACAAACTCAAATTAGCCTGCTGGAACATCACATCATGGAACAACAGAGATCAGGAAGTACTACAAGAAATCGCTACCAATAACATCGATATTTGCATGCTATCAGAAACCAAGAAAAAAGGTAAGGGCAACACGAGATATGGAAACTACATTCAGTTTCATAGTGGAGTAGACAAGGACATCAGAGCACATGCAGGAGTCGGAATAGTAGTGCACGAGAAACTGGAACATCTCATTGAAGACGTAGAATACATACACCAAAACATAATGTATATAACAATGAAATTTGAGAATGATAGAACCCATCTGATAAGTGTGTACGCTCCAGACATAACAAAACCAAGAGAGGAAAGAGAACAGTTTTTCGATGATCTACAAATTACCCTGGATAAACTACTAAGAAATGAAAAAGTATTCTTGATGGGAGACCTAAACTCACGTGTAGGTAATGTTGCAGTCCCAGGTGTTATGCAGGTGTTAACGAGGAAACAAGAAATGAGAATGGTAACATGCTCCTAGAGTTGTGCACATACAACGAACTAAGGATCAACAATACATTTTTCCAACATACGGACCAACAAAAATATACATTTTGTAATACAAGGGGAGATAAATCGATTATCGATTACGTGATCACGAACAGAATGGTAGAACCGCAACATATCCTTGATGTTAGAGCACTAACATCGGCAAACATAGGGACACAACATAATCATATCTTGTGCAAAGTGCAACAGAAGCCATAGGTACAAGAACTATAAATACTAATGCTAAAGGGAATACAAAACCTTGGTTCACCAGCGAAGTTAAGGAACTCGCAAGAGAAAAGAAAAAAGCGTACATCAAATATATTAACGACAGGAGCCCACATGAATATCAAAACTACAAAAGCGATAGAAACCGAATAAACAACAGGATAAAAGAACTCAAAAAGGATTACTGGGAAAGATTCTCAATCGAAATGGAGGGAGACCTATATGGTGGCCAGAGGAAGATATGGAATATGCTACGAAACAGGAAGAAACAGGTGACGGAGGAAGTACAGGTGAATGAGTTAACACGGGAGACATGGATTAGACACTTTGAAAAAATGTATAACACCCCCAATAACAATGAATCGACTATTGAAATCATACCGAACGTCGACAACAATGAACCCGAAATAACGGTGGAGGAAGTTCAGGCAACAACAAAAAAACGGAAAAACCGAAAGACGCCCGGCATCGATAATATAAACAATGAACTTATTAAGTACGGAGGAACAGAGTTAGAAAAAGAACTCACGCGACTATTCCAGAAGATCATAACCTCTGGCACTATCCCAGATGAATGGAAATCAAGTATATCCCTACCCATTCACAAAAAAGGAGAAAAAAAAGACCCGAATAATTTCAGAAACATAACTTTGCTCGGTTCTGTTCTTAAACTTTTTACTAAAATCATAGCAAATAGAATAAGAAATAAGGTACCAACATCCGAAGAACAACAAGGATTCAGGTCCAATAGATCAACGGTGGACGCAATATTCATAGTTCGTCAGCTAGTGGAAAAGTCGATAGGGTTCAACAAACCCATTTTAATCTGTTTTGTTGACTTTACCAAAGCATTTGATAGGATACGCCTGAGCGACGCCATTAGGAGTCTTGAGAAAAACAACACTATAAGTACAAAACAATCATAAAAGAACTTTATACTGGAACCAGAACAAGAATTAAAACTAAGGAAGGACTCTCTGAAGAAGTCCAAATAAACGCTGGTATTCGACAGGGGGACAGTCTTAGCCCAACCCCATTTAACATCATAATGGACCAAATTATCGAGGAAGTCAACAGAGTCAACGCAGGTTAAAGAATGGGTCACCGCTCCCTAAAGGTGTTGTTTTACGCAGACGATGGTGTTTCCGTAGCAGAAAATGAAGATGACCTACAACGTCTATTATATAAGATGAAAAGCTTCTGCTGAAAAATTTAATATGAGCATTTCGATCAACAAGACACAATCAATGGTCATCTCTAAAAATCCCATTAGATGCAAATTGGCAGTCGATAGCGGAATAATACAGCAGGTCTCAAGATTCAATTATCTGGGAGTGAATATATCGAGCGAAAGAAACCTGACAGAAGAGGCACGAATACAAGCGACAAAAGCATCGAGAGTCAGCGGCTACCTGAGAGATATAGTGTGGAAGAACAAAGAGATGAGCTCACAGAGTAAGACCCGAATATACAAAACGTGCGTAAGACCTATTCTCACATATGCCACAGAAACCAGAGCCGAGACATCAACAACAAAAAGAATAATGAGAACTACAGAGATGAAAATATTAAGAACCATCAAGGGTGTCACCCTAAGGGACAGAATACGGAGTGATGACATAAGGGAAGAATTGGGCGTACAGGATGTGGTGAGGTGGGTCAGAGCACGCAAAAGATTCTGGAGAGACCATGTAGAAAGAATGCCAGAAGACAGATGGGCAAAGTGGGCTAAAAATCAGAAACCTAATACACGCAGACCTGTAGGCAGACCACCAAAAAGATGGTACGAGAGCTGGAGTTCAGTATCTCAGGAAAATTTCATAAGAGAGCCAAATGTACAGGATTGAACTGGACCTGGTCCTATCACAAGAGGAAGAAGAAGAAGAAGAAGACAAATTGTGGAATTTTTTAATTTTGTGCATTTTGAAGGGTAGGATTAATATAATATTTGTATAGTTGTGATTCTGAACTTAGAAACAATAGTTTTAGGAAATTCTTGTCTGTCGTTATTATTCGTTTGATAAGTTTTATTTTATTTTCCATTTTTTAATTGAAATGTTTACTACATTTATTCTTACAATGCAGTTCAAGTGTTGGGCGTTGGGAGCCTGTAGTCAAAAACACTTTTTAATTGTGTTAATCTTCTGACGGCAATATAGAAAAATATCTAAATATATTTGTTCTTTCTTCTGTTCCTTAGTCTTTAACAACAATAATCCTGAATTCTTGAAAGCTTTTTATGATACGTCTTATATACTACTACTAACAGATCTCTATTGACAAAGTCAACAGGCCATCGACTGAGGTACTTCAGCCGGTCTCATATATTTTCATGCTATTTTCAACAATATATTATCTTAGAGACTGCTTTGGTCAGAGCAATAGAATGTCTCAGAAAACAAAGTTTCTCAAAAATAAGCCGGATTTAAACAAATTCAAATGTATTAAAGGCCGATATTTTGATGAAATTCAATTACAATAATGGCTGAGAATTTATTATATTCATTTATCAGTGGCTAAATAAATATAACATTGAGTGGAGAATACTACATCATAAATTCAGAGTATTCTTCAAATTAGAAAATTTGTCTTTCGAAATCAGACAAATGATCCACAAAATATGAATAAATACTTGCTATTTTCCTAGCTAAATCAATTCTATTACAAATGTTGCCTCAAAAGCACGCTTATTTAGATAAGCTATTAGTAGAAACCCATAAAAATAAAATAATAACATTTATTGGCCATCGAACCTGAGGTCCTTCAGCCTCATAAAAAATATAATTCAAATAAAACTAGAATTTTTGTGTTTAAAATCAGGAATGATTCTCAAAATATTATACAATTATTGCTATATTCTTAGCTTAATCAACTCAATTAGAGAAGTTACCTCAAAAGAACGTATATCTGATAAAAAATCTCTATGAAGATACAATTTGCATTATGTTAAAACACGGAGTTGTTTGAATTTCAATTTACCCGCCAGAGAATACTCTCCAGATGACGTGGTGCGCAAACTGGTCTCATTTTCGTTCGCCGGAAGATCATATCTTGTATCATGAGCGGCTACAAGCTTCGCCGCTCGATCCGCCTGAAATGGGAACTGTAGCAAGTGTAGCGCGTGGACGCTTGTTGAGCTTATTCTATTTACGTAGTGAAATCCTTTCCGCGTAGAAATTCGCTGGATAGTGTTTATCCTGAAGAATATTTTTAATGAAATTAATTTCATTATTTCTTATTTCAGTTGTTGATGAAATTAAATGAGCTTTATCATGAAGTGTTTTCACAATACTTGTTTTAACACTCGTTTGATGATTAGAATGAAAATTTAGATATCGAGTAGTGTGTGTCTTTTTCTGAGTACACTCGTCTATCGCATGCCATGAAATTCAGGGAGATCTTAATATCGAATATTGTGTGACGAATTGTGAGGTGCAATGCCTAAAAACTTGGTGGCGTTATTTCAATGTTTTGTGATTTGGCAACATGACAGAGAATAATTGATGGATTTTTTCAATCATATTAATAATGAAGAACCCACCATGAAATTCAAATAGAATTGGCAGAGAATGATATCTTCTTCTTCTTCTTCATCTGCGGTGCCTTATTTGGCAGAACCGAGGCCTGGTGGCCCATTGTTCATCCGCCTGTAGAACAAGAGACTCGGTTCCTTAGACACGTCAACAGAAATGTTGCGAGTCGGCAGGGAGGGGTCCCTCTCACCATGGAAATGCTGGGTGTAGGGTTTCCAAGGTGTGTTGACCTTAACTCATAAAGGTTGATGCAGTTGAACAATATATGTTCAACGGTTTCATCTGTGCTCCTGCACCAGCGGCACCTTGAGCAGTCAGTTGTCCCATCTTATTAAGATGTTTGTTAACAAACAGGTGGCCAGTTAGTGCGCCAATTACCAGACTTATCTGTTTCCTCTCAAGGGCCACGAATTTTTTGACCTCAGCTGCAGAGGAAGGCCTCTCGATGAGAAGCCTCGACTGCCTAAGACATGCAGAGGAAAATTCACTGTCTAGCCATCTCTTAAAGAAATGTCCGACAGTTGTTCGGCAGATGGGGAGCGATGGCTCTGGACCAACAAAAGCTGATCGTGCCCCCTGCTTGGCCAGTACATCTGCCTTCTCATTACCGAGGATCCCCGTGTGTGCCGGACACCAAATAAGTTTCGAAAAGTTACGGGAGCCTAGCTCACGCAGAGCCTCCCTGCATTCTCCTATTAAGTGTGAATTGACTCTTGTCTCAGCAAGGGCTTCCAATGTTCCCTGGCTATCACAACATATGTATATGTGTTTACCAGAGTAGCCTTTGTGGATATTTTCCAGTGTGCAGACAAGAATTGCATACAATTCCGCCTGCATTATCGAGCAGTCCTTTCCTAGGGGGATGGACTGCTCGAAGCGAAGTCCCACGATCCCAGCACCAGTCCCCGTAGATCTTACGGATGTAGAGTCTTCAGGTTCAAGTTAGAGTTGTTAAAGAACAGGTTAATTTGTGGAACAGTTCTGAACTGTTCCGTTCCCGAGAATGAACCGGTTCTTTTAACCTGTTCTTTTGTTCACCTGTTCTTTGCATTTGAAATGCTTGTTTTCTTGGAAATCATTGGCATAACTAGGGAATTGCGAGGGGAGGATGGGTGGTGTAGC
The DNA here is from genome assembly GCA_038502775.1 of Hippodamia convergens. Lineage (NCBI taxonomy): Eukaryota > Metazoa > Arthropoda > Insecta > Coleoptera > Coccinellidae > Hippodamia > Hippodamia convergens. The sequence goes on along the minus strand of CM076608.1, from coordinate 27,914,439 downwards.
ACCAATTAAAGAAATTCTTCCAATTCTTGGATCTTATGTCTTTCATACTCATGTGTTCATAATCATCTCAATGATAACATATTTCGAAGATATCATTCTCTCGATATATATTTTTCTCTAGAGAACGAAATATTTTCTAGTCTGTCATAGGATCATTAGAACAATCTCTTGAATTACTTATCGAAAAGAGATCGACCGTTATGCGTTATGATGGTATCATATTTTATCAGTGAAGTTGACGAAATTATTTCTTTACCCATAATAATTTAAATGTAAGCAAATGTTAACATAGCAATTATATTCTTTTTGACATAAAGACCATCTTTTTTTTTCGAACTGAAAATACGATAATGATTGTTTTGTTTCAAGCTTGCTTTCAGGTCAAATAAGTCATTCAAGTCACTGCTCTTTACGAAATGCGAAACAGCCAGCAACCTGCTCCTTTAAAGAACGGGTGTTCCGGGAGCAGCTATTTTGAATCGAGTCACGGCTCTTTGCGGAGCAGCCAGCAACCTGTTCTTTTAAAGAACGGGAGCGATCCGATATCAGCTAGATCAAATCGAGTCACTACTCTTTGCGGAACAGCCTGCAATCTGTTCTTTTATAAAAAACGGGTTCGGGACCGAGAACAGGTAAATTTGAATCGAGTCACTGCTTTTTGAGAACAGCTGGTTGCCCGTACTTTAGATGATCGGGTGATACTTCATTGCGCGGGTCCCTGCAATTGATTTCACAGCATTGTTCATTTGAAGAACAGGTTCCGTTCTTTGGAAAGAACAGGTTCTCGGAACAGGTTGTGAAAACCTGTTCCCAAAAACCTGTTCCGTTCTTTTCGTAACAACTCTAGTTCAAGTAATCTGTTTGTATTAGACCAATGGTCTCTATCAGGAACAATCACCCGGTAGGGTTCGTCAAAACAGAAGCTAGTGGGCACGCGGTCCCCTCTACGGAGAAGGGATGCATTAACATCTATCGCCACTTTGGGAGCTCCCGCATGCCCCCTGAACATCCCATCATTGTGTCATTGTCCCTGTTCCCAGATTCTAAGAGCTGTCTTAATAGCTACCACTTTGACAGCGAGGTGCACAGGCGGAAGACCCAGCAAACACTCCATTGCTGCCGTAGGGGTAGATCTCAGGGCGCCTGTTACATCCAAACAGGCTTTTCTCTGACATTTCGTCATGATGGCGCGGTTGCAGGCCTTCTCTGTTGAAGTCCACCACACCAGCGTTGCATAGGTTAGGAGACCATTCTGCATCAGATCAACAATGGCGCTGATTACTTTTCCCCTAATCAGCAGGACAAGGTCATCCGCATAGGCCACAGCAGTGTACCCCGCCCTAGCCAACTCAACCAGGAGCCCGTCCAGAACAAGGTTCCACAGCAGAGGTGATAAGACACCACCCTGCGGACACCCCCTGCCCGATGTGCCCTTAATGGTCGAGCCGCTCAGCTGAGCAACAATGCTGCGAACAGAATGATATACTTTCCTATGTTGATGTTTTGATGAAGAAAATTTCTAATCAATCAAATGAGTGTTAAGACACTTTATGATAGGGCTCATTCAATTTTATCTACAACTGGAATAAGAAGTTAATTTCATAATTAATATCCAAGGAATATCATAGAAAAAATCATTTCAAATTTAGAGAGGAAAATTTTGCGACAAAAGTATAATGATAATCAGGGACCAATAAGAATAAGTGTCATGAACAGTTTTATTAAATTTGATTCCTTAAGTTCAGAAAAAAATATGCAGAGTTGGTTCTAAATTCAATATAAGAACCGTTTTCAAAACACGAAATGATTTGTATTTACAATGAATGAGAAACAAAGATCAAAAAATTGTGGTTACATTATTCCCACTATTTATGGAAAACCTTATACAGGAGAAACATCAAGACCCTTAGAAATTAGAAAACGTGAATATAGGAATAACATAAAAAATATGATATTGGTAGATTGCAGATCATGTGTTCCAATACCAGCGATCAGATGATGGATTGGAATAACACTAAAATTCTAATGACGGAACCTGATAGTTATGAAAGCAAAATCAGGGAATAATATGATTGCCGAATATTTTCGGAATCCCGGAGGAGATGGATGCACAACGGCGAAATGTAAAGTGGTTAATAGCATGTATTTTGATCAAATCACACCCGGTGAAATACACGAACTTATTGCTGGGCTACCTAATAAACGTTACACAGGCGTAGACGAGATTCCGGTTTCAGGTCTAAAATATTCGGCTGATATAATTAGTCATCCATATTGCAGATGCTATCAATGCATCTGTACTGAGTGGTGTTTTCCCAGAAATTCTGAAAACTGGACGTACAATTCCTCTGCTCAAGAAGCACAGTCCAACTGATATTAACAACTATCCGCTGATCACAATTGTTGGAATTTTTTGAAAAAACAATTGCACGACGACTTATGGGTTTCCTAGATCGGGGTGGGCTACTGTCAGAGTCTCAACATGGTTTTAGGCCAAATAGATCTACAAACTCGGCTATAACCGAGATTGTTCAACATATATCCTCGGGCATGGACAATGGAGAATTGGTTACAATGCTTTCCTTTGATCTGCGTAAGGCATTTGACTGTCTTAATGCAGATTTTGTGTCGAATAAGCTGGAGCATTTAGGAGTGAGGGGCTTCTTGAATCATTGGCTGACATCTTTTTTGAAAGACCGGTCTATAGTTGTGACCATTGATCGCAACCAGTCTGATGTGTTTGGGGTACCTATTGGCACCCCACAAGGCAGTGTACTGGGACCTCAGAAAAATCAACAATAATTGAGTTTTGTAATCAGTATAGGAAACCTTTTTTGCAATCACTCAAGCTCAAAGGACGCGTGTTAATGGTGTCATCACAGGTTTGCCTTCTCGGCACTATATTGGACAACAACTTGAAATGGTCTGCCGAGATTAATAAAATCTGCAAAAATTTGAACAAATGCTACTGTACTCTCTACAATATCAAGAAATTTATTGGCACAGACGCTGCACATACCTATTACTTTTCTAATGTATTTTCAATACTTCGATACAATGTTGTCATCTGGGGAGCAGCTGTGGAGTGGAGGAGTGTTTTCATTGTACAAAAGCGTATTCTGAGGTTGCTGTTTGGCATCGATTCGAGATCGTCTGTTAGACCTGCTCTCATAGCTCGTGGTATTTTATCTTTTCCTTGTGTTTATATTTATTATTTACTTGTCTTTGTGCACGATACCAAGGAAAACTGAACTAAACGATCTGAGTGTCATCATTATTCTACCAGAAATGCAGATAAATTGAGTATACCAAAGCATTTTCACACATTCCACGAGCGATCTCCATATCATGCGGGTGTTGAATTGTATAATCTGTTACCGTCCTCTTTCACTAGGTTGAGCGCCAGGCTATTTAGAAGAAGGTTGAAATTGTGCCTCATAGAGAATTGTTTTTATAATGTAGACGAATTTATTCAGTGGTGTTCTAACTAAACCATGTTTCTCCCATTATTTTTTTTTTGTATGTTGGTATCATTCACGATTGTTATATATTGTATATGCTATTTATGTATTTTCATTGATTGTTTTTATTGATTATTGATTTGATTGACATACCATGTAGTTTTTGATGGTTAATAAATTTTATTATTATTATTATTATATTATATTATAGTATTTTGTTGGATGAAACTAATAATCTGGCCAATTGTTCGGTGGGTGTGGAACGTATTTGGATTGATTTGTTGAGAAAAGAACTGATTTCAGCGAATTTTGAATTGAAGTAGCAATGTCACCATCATAGTACTTAAAATTAATGTACGGTCATCATATATTGACAAATTTCAATTAAGAAATCAAAACTTCTTACGATTCCGAAAAGCTCATGTTGAGAAATTGTCTGAAGAGGGAGTCTGACATAAACTCCGAAATTTTACAAAGCTTGAGAGTTCGATGTGTTGTCTTTATGAAGTTTTATCTTTCCTCAAAGACATTTAGAAATGTTCTTTGCATCATCCCATAGTAATTGAAAAATCGCTCAGGATATTTTTCCAATTATTGATTGTTGAGATGTTTGATTTCTCCCAACGATTTTCTGGCTTTGAAAATTGGGTGCATTCAATAACGTCAGGACCTCTGTGTTTCCAGTCGTCTTTTGACTAAATAACTCGAGTCTAGAATGAACAAGTCCTCCGGATTCATAGCATATTGCACTCAATACTGAAAGAATCAATCAAATATGCTCCCGGAAAAGCCAATGTAATCGCCGATACATTATCTAGACCTCCACGACCTACAGACGAACTAGATATGTACGATTATGCGGCTATACTTATAAACTTTCCCACCATCAGTAGCCAGGTCACCAGACAAAAACAACAAGAAGATCCCGAGTTAAAACCAATCATGGAAACACTAAAAGGTAACCACCCAGAAGAAGCCCACAACTGGACGCAGCGAGGATATATAACATCCCAAGGAATATTGTACCACTATCCACAAGACGGAGACAACGATGAAGACGGCAACAGGAACCCAATGTGCAACCGTCTTATTAGATGAAGTTTGTTCGTTACGGCACCCCTCGGAAGATCATCTCAGATAATGGAGTACAGTTCGTCAGCGCAGTGATGCAAAAGCTTACCCTCTGCATGGGCATAGAGCATCATTTAATTCCGGTTTACCACCCTGAAGCAAATCCAGTGGAAAGAAAGAACCGAGACATAAAAACTCAATCCAAGTAGAAGAAGACCATCGAATATGGCCAGGAAAATTGCCAGCCATGAGATTTGCAATGAATTCATCTGTTACAAGCAGCACCAATTTCTCTCCAGCTTATCTAACGTTCGGGAGAGAACTCCGATCCCCTGGAGAAGCCCACAGAGATTTTCGTGAAATTGTGATCAACGAAAACTTCGTAGTAGAAATTACGCCAAAACTATTACAGCTAGAAGAAACCCTGAGAGTTTCCCAAGAAAATTTGGAAGGTCGTCAGAACCAACGTCTAAAGTACGCCAACAAAAAAAGACGTACTAGCCCAAGATACAAGACGAATGACTTAGTTTGGTTAAATACACACGTACTGGGTAATCAAGCAAAAGGTGTCTCAGCTAAATTGGCCCCCATAAGAGATGGACCGTACAAGATCTTACGAGCACGAGGACCTACGTCATACGAAGTAAGCAGTACCGACGATCCAAACATTCCTGTAGGGACCTTCCATGTGTCGCAAATAACCAGATATTTGGGTCCTACCGGAGACATGCCCAAACCCACTCACCCAATAAGGAAGAGGGGCAGGCCTAAAAAACAAACTGGCTCCATCGTCGGGACGACTTCAAAGCCAGAGGGGGAGTCTGTAAGGCGAACACCCCGGAAATAGTTCGCCAGCGCTCCGCAGAGTAGGAGGTCGCCCCAAGTGGATGTTCCAGCGACGACCGGTAGTACTCAAAGCCACCACCGGGACTCTATAGAGGGCGGTTCGCTAGACGCGCGCACGCCAACGACAGCATCAACCCTTACGAGCCCTTTTAAAAGAGGGAACCGGGATCTTAAAAAACAGAGTTCCACAAGCTCTCAGCTCGGCACCAACTCGCTTCCGCTGCGGAACAAGCCTGGTTGACTGAGAAGACTTAGAAAACTCCACGATCCACGGGTCCAAACCAATCGCCTCCGTTGCGGAGCAACCTGGTAGGTTCCCGGACGGACGTACCCGTGTGCTAGTGCAAAGACTGTAAAGTGCCGCTGTGTCGTGGATACTCCACCAGTGCGCGAATACGAGAACTACATGTACATTGTATGACTTATTTGTGAGGATGTAAATAAATGTTTGAAGTGACAAGTTCGTCTAAATAAAAACATCCCTTACAGAAATATTTTAATTAAATTTTCTGTAAAATATTAGATGAGTTGAAATTTCCATAAATAGGAGAAACAAAACATTGGTATTTTGTCAAATAGAAGGTATATAAGACAAAATTAAAGTACAAAATATACAAAAAATTTAATTACATTGAAATAGGTAGGTATGTACATTGTTATTCACATTAATAGACTTCCCTTCATTTAAGCGGTACCTTATTATTATTTAAAAATTGCCTCATTGTAGCACCTTATGATGAACCACATTTTTAGTTTTTTTCCCGGGTGCGAGAATAAAAAGAGCGGAAGGTTTGCCGACTCGTGAACACGCAACATATGAGAAAAACAACTATTTTCTAGATTTATGCCACAGACACTGATGGGCTGGCCTTGGGATTTATTAATTGCCATAGCAAACGCTAGACGAATCGGAAATTGAATTCTCTTAAACTCAAATGGCATATCTGTTGGGATCATCCGAATTCTGGGAATAAGAACTTCCTCACCTTTATATTTTCCTTTGAGTATTGTGCAATGAATTACGTTACATTTAACACCAAACGTGTTCCATTGCATAATTTTGGCTGGTTAAGATAACAACTGATCCAACCTTCAGTTGTAAATTGTGTGGTGACAAACTTGGTAAATCCAATGAGTTCAAAAACTCAGTAGGGTAATTTGTAGCTTCATTCTCGTTTGTTGCACTATCTTTAGATTTATAATAACAAAGCAGTGGACCAATAATTTCACTTTGAATGATCAAATTTAACTGAGCAACATCTTTGTTCTTTGCCGCAAGAAATGCTCGTTCACTCAACCAATTCAGATTTTTGTGGTTGGCAATTATATTTGGAAATACTTTTCTCATGAGGTCCTCCTGGGTTGACACAAAAGTGCAGAAATTTGGAGGAAATGAAATCAAACTTGTCGATTGATCGACAGGAACACGGCCATTACGTAATTGTTCAGAGAAAATTCTGGCAGATGGATTCAACAATGCAACTCGCATGTTTGTAGTTAACTGTAATTTCTGCACATAGCGCCACAAAGATGATTTAAGGCGAGCATTTATTTCATCGGCAGCGGTCGATTTTGGAATGACCGGTAATGTTTGTCGAAAGTCACCAGACAATAGAATCAATGCGCCTCCAAAACATCTTGAATCATTGCGCGAGTTTTTCTTTGTCCGATCATCCATTCATCCCAGATATTTATTTTACATGCAGTCAAAACTTTTGCCATTGCTGAGTGCTGCATGTTGGAAACTCAACTGTCTGCAGGTTTAATGGTAACTTAAACGCAGAATGAGCTGTTCTGCATCCCTCTAGCAATGTGGCTGCTATCCCAGAAGAGGCAACTGCTACTGCAATTTCTGATTTTGCACGAATCGTAGCTAAAATTATTGAAATTAATAAAGTTTTACCAGTTCCACCGGCCGCATCAAGGAAAAATAAGCCCCCATTCCTTTCTTCAATTGTCTTCATTTTCCTATCATAAACTTCCTTTTGTTGGGAATTCAACAGTGGTACATTTTTACAAGCCTTTTAAATAGTTTCTCTAAAATTTTCGAACTTGCAATGGCTTCCCGTATTCTCTCTTACTTTAACAACTGCAACCTATTCAGTCCTTCACAACACGGATATTTGGAGGGTAGGTCAACTCAATACTCAATCTGCAATTTTTCACTTCACTACCAGTATTATAAAGTTCTTAGAAGAAAATAAACTTGTTGCAGGACTATTCATAGATCTTTCAAAAGCATTTGACTGTATCAATAGAAAGGAACTGATAATAAAACTAGAAAAATATGGTATTGTGGGAAGTGCCTTGAGTTGGCTTGCTTCTTACTTATCCGATCGTTGGCAATGTGTCAAAATATCTAAAGAACATAAAACTTGTTTTTCAAGCTGGTTAAAATCTGAAATTGGAGTACACCAAGGTAGTATATTGGGAGCATTACTGTTCGTAATTGTTATTAATGATTTGAGTGCTATCACTGAGGAAGTCAGTGACTTTGTTATAACAAGCTTTGCAGATGATACTAATATGTTAGCAGCAAGAAATGACACAATTAGCTTGAAAGAGAATTGCAATAAATTATTTACATCAGTTGAAAAATGGTTTTCGCAGAATAACTTTATTATCAATAAGGGTAAAACAAATGCCATTATATTTCGCGCTAGTACAACAAAGGAAAAACCATCAATAATAGATATAAGCAATCAGGAAATTGACACAGTGGAAAGTACCAAATTTCTGGGAATTATAATTGACGAACTTTTGAAGTGGACAAGCCATGTGGAATATCTGTTGGTAAAACTCAATAGGGTCTGTTATGCATTCAGAGTAATGAGGGAATACCTGAACGAAAATGTCAGAAAAATAATTTACTATGCTAACTATGAGTCACTAACAAGATATGGTATAATTTTTTGGGGAATAAGTTCATCTGTACAATCTATTTTTGTCAATCAAAAGCGAATTCTGAGAATATTGTTGAATATGGGGTACAGGCAGTCGTGTAGGGGGAAGTTTAAGGAGCTGGGTGTGTTTACAGTGTACGCTTTATATCTGCACGAGTGTCTCTTGTACCTTCATAGGAACAAGAAAGAGTTCCTTAAAAACAACACAACCTCAGGATACAATACTAGAACAATGAATATAACCTTCCCATTGCATAAATTGTCTCTAACTGAAAGAAGTCCATCGTACATGTGTATAAGGATATTCAATAAGTTGCCCAATGAACTAATGTCATTAGAAAATTACCGCTTATTTAACCCATTAAAGCCCATAATTCCCCCCTGGAGATTTTCATGTGAAATTTGGTATGATGTACCTTGAGGACACAAAAAATGATATTCTTTCATAAAAACAATGATCGAATATGTAGGATAGTTGCTGTCAAGTGGCAACTTTAGTTGCCACTGGGAAGATTCATGTATAAATTATTCAAATTCAAATAAAACTGAGATATATTTTTTTTATTATCATATTACAAGCAATCAGAATAAGTACATTCTATAAGCTCATTTGCTGGCTTCAGAGCTGCATGCTCTCAAATGTCGTTATGGGTTCCTGCCCAGTGGCAGTTTCTCTTCACATCTCTTTCAGATCTGCTGGTTATTTTCTTTTCAGTCGCCTGTCGTTTCGCACTTCAGTCAGTGGGTGGAGTAAAAGATTCATGTGGCCCTCTAGCTTCGTGTGATGTTTCTCGCTTTTTTCCTTGATGACGTCTTTCACGTATGGTACTTTCAAGTCTTCATGTAATGTTTGATTTGAAACATACCATGGTGCGTTTGTGATCATTCTGAGGATTTTGGACTGACTTCTTTGAATAATTGCCATGTTTGATTTACTGGTACATCCCCAGAGCTCGATTTCATATGTCCAGATTGGCTTTATGATAGCTTTATATATAAGGAGTTTATTCTCCAGTCTTAATTTGGATTTCCTACCGATAAGCCAGTGCAATTCCTTAACTTTTTGGTCAATTTGGTTCCGCTTTTTGATGACATGTTCTCTCCATGTTAGTTTTTGATCCATGTGTATGCCCAGATATTTCACTGTTGTAGATGCAGGTATTCGAACTCCGTTTATGGTGACTGGCGGACATTCGCCCTTTCGTAATGTGAAGTTGACTTGTACAGATTTGGTCTCATTGATTTTGATTTTCCATTTTTGTAGCCATGTTTCAATCTGAGTCAGATGGTTCTGTAACAATTGAGAGGCTTCTTCTGGGTCCTCATCGCTAGCCAGGACGGCAGTATCGTCTGCGAATGTGCCCAACACCGTGTGCATCTTGACATTCCATACCTCGATTTGGCACCTTGTATGAATAGCGCTATTCCATTGGCAGACTCGAGACCTTCTCTGTTTGAGCGAGAGAGTGCGCATTGAAGCGAACGTATCTGTAGCACTGCGCTAAACGTCGTACGCGTTTATATCTTCTCAACTCGTAGCTGTTGAGACGACGCGAAATTTTTAGAGTCTTTATTGTTTTTGTTTTCGTACGATGACAGGCATGGATAATGCAATGAAATTACCAACTGCCTATGAATATTGTGAAATAGGGCCAGGAAAATATAGGGCAAATTTATTGAGCAGGGACGATGTGGATAAGTGGTTGGAAGTTATGTCCCCAATAACCCCATTTTCTTCATTACGTCTATGGACTCGTTTGTACTCACGTAATTGATGAACGCTTTTTTTTCCGTTGACCTCGAAATGATAGTTAAACACACACGAAATAATCCATCAATGACCCTTAATAATTCTTGATTTCGCATTTCAATGAATAATTGTCATGGGCAACCAAAGATGAAAATTTCAGAAATCTCACAAATATAATTGCATTTCTGATGAGAGTTACGCATTTCCAATATAAGATCAGTTTCCGCTTCATAGTGATATTTACCCGAGATACGTTAATGGTTCAACTCAATTTGGTTACACTATATACATGAATCATGTTTTGAAAAATGAAATACTTTTCATGTTAGAATATCCTTGTTTGATTATTTGGGGCGGACGAAATAATTTTTCAATCCACTCGTTTATCAATCTAGCGATTAATGATCTTGAACTCTCTCGATCCGTTAACACGTTAATAAACTAGTTGATTAAATAACTAAAGTTTGATTATTCCCATCTCATTTCATCCTTCAAGTAGTTAGAGATAATTTCAGTCTGAAAATGTTCAACTGAAACCCAACAATCCCAATCCATCAAACTAATCAAGATTGTATCCTGGATTTTTTCCGGACAGTTATTGAATTAATCTAATGTTCTTGTTTAGAAAACGTACGAATTGACTTATTCAAACTACACATTTTCAGTTCATTACTTCCAAATTGAATAGTTCTTTTTTAGAACTTGGTACCATGTCTTCATCTCAGAAATATTTGGATGCTACAAAATATATTACCTATACTTAGGTATGGATAGGTCGGAAAAATCTGTGTGGCAGATTTTTACTAGAAAACGTCATGCTAGGCTTAATACATTCACAATGTGAAATGACTGAATAAAGCAACCAGTAAAGAGTCATTCATCAACTGGAAAAAATCCCACTTTCAATTAGCCGATATACGTAATGGTTGAATAAAATGATTAATAAAGCCAAAAAGAGCACTTGCACTGAACTCTCGCTTACTGTACATATTACCTATACATTTCGCGCTCGAACTGTAATTGGTTACTCAATTCGTGCTCGTCTGACCAATGACATAGCGCTTTTCGAGCTAGGTGCCAAATCCCAGTACGGAATGTCAAGATGCACACCGTGTGAGGGTTGGTAGGTAGATCTGCTGTGTATAGCAGATACAGTACACTTCCTTGTGGTACTCCGGATATTATTGGAAAATTGGCGGTTGTTTCATTATTCACTCTTACTCGGAATTGTCTGTTGTCCAGGTAGGATTTTAAGAGTTTGAAGTAGGTTAAGGGAATGCATTTTTTTATCTTATACAGTAATCCTGGATGTCATACCTTATCGAAGGCTTCAAGGCGTCAAGAAAGACGGACGTGCAGTATTTTTTCTGTTCCAGTGCTTCGTTCACCGCGCGACTTATTCTGTGGGTTTGCTGTACTGTAGAGTGAGCGGCTCTAAATCCAAATTGGTATTGTGGTATCCATTCCCTAGTATTTGGGTCACAGTTTATTCTTCGTAGAATTAGCCTTTCTAGGATTTTCGATGCAATCGGTAGCAGACTAATAGGCCGGTAGGAAGTTGCATTGTTAGGATCTTTACCTGCTTTATGAATGAGAATTGCCTCCGCTACTTTAAACTGCTTGGGCCAGTAGTTATATTTCAGTATTGCATTGAAAATGTACTTCAGTAGAGTAACTCCCCTTTCTGGCAACTCTTTTATCATTTTTCCTGTTATTCTGTCAATTCCTGTAGCTTTCCTTGTGTTGAGGTGATTTATTTCATCTTGGACTTCAGATATTCTGAAGGGTTTGATGGGTTGTGTGTTGGCAGGTATATCCAGGAGTTCTCTCTCTATTTCACAGTCTATGGCGTTGTTGTTTGGGGTAAATACCATAGCAAGATGTTTGGCAAACAGTTGCGCTTTTTCCTCGTCACTTCTTGCCCATTGTGTGTTGGATGTTTTAGGGTCACGTATAGCAGGTATGTGGAACGTTGGCTTCCTAGAGTTCTTTATCGGTTTCCATATAGAATTGTCATACCTATTGAGATTTGAGACATAGTTGTTGAGTGAAATCTCTTTCGCCTCTTTGATTTCTGCTTTCAGTCGATTTGTTATTCTGTTCAGAATGTTTTTGTCTGTTGGAGAGTGTGTCTGTTGCCATTTTGCTCTTGCTCGCCGCTTCTGTGCTACTAGCTCCTTGATTCTCGCCGGGATGCTGTAGCTCTGTTTTGTTGAGTTCATAGGAGGGGTTACTTCTTGCACAGTCTGTCTGATAAGATTGTTGAACAATGACAGCACTTTCTCGATTTCATTAGGTCCTTTCAGGCTCACATCTAATCTTATCGTCTCCTCGATTTTCTTTCGATATTCGTCCCACTTTGTTCTTTGGTTGTGTAGTCTTGGTATTGGTTTTTTGTGAATAACAAAGGAGCTTATTATTGCAATGATGGGAGAATGATCCGAGGATAAGTCGTAGCTGGGCGAGATGTCCATGTTAGAAATAGAGAGGCCATTTGTCACGAAGAAGTCGAGGAGGTCAGGAATCTTGTTCGGGTCTGTCGGCCAGTAGGTGGGAGAACCGGTTGATAAGAATTTGTAGCCATTTTCATGTATGAGGTTTGCCAATTCTCTTCCCTTAGTGGTCGTTAACCGTGATCCAAACAAGGTATTTTTACTGTTGAAATCTCCTCCAACTATAAATTTGGGACCCAGTGTTGAGAAGAAGTCGTTGAAGTTCTCTTTCTTGATGTTGTGACGCGGAGGACAGTACGCTGCTGCAACTGTTACTTCGTATGAAGCCATTTGTACTTTTATTATAGTAGCTTGTAGCAGATCTTTTTCATATTTTGGCAACTCTACGTGACTAATGGCGTTTTTCACAATGATGGCGGTTTCGGCATGGGCAGTGTGATCTAGATGGTTGGTATGGTACGTAGTGTAATGGGGTAAATTGAAATAAGACCTCTCTGTGAAGTGTGTTTCGCTTATCAGTAAAATGTCTATTGTATTGTGCTGGAGGAATACTTCTATTTCATTTTTATGTTGTAGAAGGCCATTGGCATTCCATTCTGCAATCTTTAAGAAGTTAATGAATTTTGGTGATGAGCGTGGTCAGCATGTTTAACATCATAGTATTCTGTTGGATTAGCTGCTGGAACATAGTTTTAAATTCTTCCAAGAATTTGTTCATAACATTGGAAATATCATTAGGTTGCTCTGAGGTATTCAAGTTGTTAGCTGCGTCTGCATAGGTTTTCCTTGGTTGGTGATAATGTTGTGGGGATTTTGTTTGTTCCTTTCGGCATTGCTATAGTGGGTATTGTTGGTCGTCTAGAGGGGACAGTGCGCATTGTGTTTGTGTTGTATTTTTATTATTGTTAAGTGTATTCTTGTTTCGTTGGATGTTAAGTCTATTGTTAGGGTTGTTGGTTTTCAATAATTTGTGGTAAAATTCGCATCCCTTATAGTTGGCTGGATGGGTGCCACCACATAAGGCACATGTGGCCGGGGAATCTCTACTTTTTTGCAAGATGTTGTATTGTGTGGTCCCCCACATTTAACGCAAGCAAACGGTCTGTTGCAGTAGGTTTTGGAGTGGCCATATTGTTGGCACCTCATACACTGTGTGATTCCTTTGGATTTCATTGGAGGTTCTACTTGTATGGCTCTGTTGTGGAGGTATTTCAATGCGTATATATCTTTGTTGTTATCAGCTGGTTCTAAGTCAACAAAGAAGATATTTAGTGGTTCTTCAGTCAGCCTATGCCTGCCGTTGATTATATTTCTCACTTGATGTCCACTTTTCGCCAGTTCCTGCTTGATTATGTCAGTGTCTGTTGTGTGATGAAGGTATTTTATCACTATCCTGTAGGCACGTTCTTCTTTGGGTTGATAAGTATGGTGTACTACATTGTTATCGCGCATAAACTTGATTAGTTTCCTGTAGGTTTCAGGAGTGGTGCTGTTTAATTTTATAGTGTTATCCGCTAGGCATTTCGTGAAGTATTCCTCGTCTTTTGCTACGGTTTTCAGCTTTATCACCATTTCTGTGTAATCCACCACGCCGTAAATGAATATCGGAGGTGGTTTGGGGGTTTTGATTGGGCTGCTGTGGTCTTGTTGGACGTCTTCGTTAATTCCACGCAAAGCATCAAACTTGTTATTTGTAGTTGTGGGGGTTATATTGTTGGGGTTAATTTTTCTTCTTTCAGTATTGGTGGTTTTCACAATCTGCCATTTATTCATTCCTTCATTGTTCACTGGGAAACCTTGGAATTCCTCGTCACTTGTTGAGGAAAGTCTATGATAGTACACATTTTCATTTCTTGAGGCATTTGGAGAGGTAGTATACCCCATTGTTGTGTTCGTTGGGGGTCCCTGTGATAGGCCAGCTTGGTGTGTGAGTCGTTTGGAATCAATTTCCATTTGATCTGGGGTCGTGGTTTCGTTCGTCATTCCCGATTCAGCGGTACGCCACTGGAGTTCGGATATCAGACGTTATCAAGAAAGCATCTTGACCATCTGCATCGATGATAAACAATAACACTTTCGGAATCTCTTTTCTCAATATTATTATTAATTAATTGAGTCTTTTCTCTCGAGTTTCGCACTAGCGATCGTTGCACTCGTAACCGCACTTTGTAAATTATTTTCTGGTATGAAATTCACGAATTGATTTGATCTACAACTACTGTGGTTTGCGAATTGTTTCACACAACATATAAGGTATGGTATGTCGTTCGCCGTGTATTCGCAACTAAAAAACTGAGATATAAGAATAATTTAATTTTGATCGAAATTGTAATACTTTCATTGTATGGTATTGAATATTAATATTCAATTTCCATGAAAAATCTTGAAGGGTGGAGTGGAACCTCGCATTTTTGGCATGAAAAATGGTACGCCTGCCACAGATCCCACGGCGGCGATACTCATCCTGAACTTTTTGGATGAAATAATCTGTTCGATTTTTTCTGATTCATTCGAGAGTTGGTCTGGATTCTAGAAAAGATCGAACTCCTGGTGTCATTGGTCATTGGGGAACTGCCAAAGAACTTCATGATGAAAACAACACACTGACTCTTGAAATCCGATAGAGGAATATTGTGACCAAGGCGATAATGTATCCAGCCTTGTGTGCTGTAAACATCAACTCTGGAACTTAGTTCTTTCGGCAAATCAACTGAGGTGAATAAATTATCGAATTAGATTCGGGTATTATAAAGGCCGCTGACGCTTGGTGCGTTTAGATCGAGCTCTTTTCTGTGGAAAAGTGCCAGGTCCAGGTTCCTCTGTATGGTTCTCCCATACAGATACTATCTCTATACTATTCCTATGCGTTTTCCTCTTGAATGACCAGTCGTGATCATCATTCAATTTTGAATATCGCTTTTCCATCTGAGAGAGCCATATACAGGCAGGAAGATGATCAATATCACCAACTTCTTCTTATCTGTATGTGCACCAAGAGGCTCATCAGGGGAAGATATAGCTACAGGGGTTGATATGTCCTCGTAATTCTCGATAAGTTCATTTATTTCATGGAGAACTAACCCAGTGCCATATCTTTCACGTTCATACCCGCCGAAATCTTCATAAACCGAGACATCTAAATATTGCCGAAATTGATGTTGTATGTTCCCGTTGGCAACTTGAGTTGCCATCAAAGTTTGCACGTTTGCAAAAAATGAAACACTTCATGAAAATTCTATTGTGGTATGGAAATATGTTGCTATACTCATATCAAATACAATAGATGCAAAAAATACATATATAATATCATTTATCAATTTGAATAATCACAAACTCTCATCGATGGTCATTGTGGTGAATACTAAATTTGACTCTGTCGGATTCCTTTCTTTCAAATATATAGATAAGTTTTCGTGGGAGTGAAATCTGTTAATTTTTGGAAAAAGACTCTAAGTCATTCCTTCGAGCGACGTTTCGCAACTTTATTGTTGCTTCTTCAAAACTCTATAAAATAACACATGGATAAGTAAAAATAACATAAAAATTGCAACATTAATACCTCGGAAGCGGCTAACGTCCGTCAACTTTCCATTTGAAATTCATAAATATTGGATACTCAAAAAATGTTCGCACAGGTCAGCGGATTGCTAAGTCATATGATGGAATAAATAAATATCATTTACGTGTTTCGCTGCCGTACAGATGTGTGAAAACTAGTTATTCGAATGTACTAGAATGACGGGACGCTCCCACCCGCACAAACACTGACACAACCGAGTCGTATAAATAATACAAACATATATCACAAATGAGCAATACCTTGTAAAATAATTGACATGAACAAATTGCAATTAAATTCTACTATTTAAATTCTATGCCGGGAAAATAAATTCAAGATATTATGGTAGATGGTACTCAAACCCAAACAGTCCGTTCTCAGATTCACATTGTTCGTTAATTGAATTTGTATCATCTCCCCTATATTGCGCTTGAACCAATTGGATTCTCTATCCACAATTATTGTTGTCTCCTCAAATTTAAAATCATGACCTGTGTCAAAGTGGTGCAGGGCTAATGCTGTTTTGTTTGTTTTGGCCTGATTGTGATTTTTACAATCGTTTTTGTGTTGTCCTATCCTCAGCTTTAAATACTGTTTCGTCTGTCCTATGTATGATTTACCACACGAACAGGGCACTCTTTAGATAACATTTGACAGGTTGTTCAACGGTGTTGGGTCTTTCAACCGTGTAAACAGACAATTGGTGGTTTTCACACTGTAGTACGCTAGCTTGGTGTTGTGATTGAGAGCACTATTAATGGCAGGTGAAAGACCCTGTACGAAAGGAAATCTGAAGTATCGACCATCCGAAGAAGTCTCCTGCACACTCACACGACTTTGATTCATGAAAAACGAGCGTATGCATCGGTTTACGAAATTTCTCGGGTAGTTATTTTTCTTCAAGATGGCCCTTATTCGTTCTAGGTTGGTGTCGTGATACGAAACGTGGCTCAAGCTCACCATTCTGTGTAGCAGTCCTTTAATTATATTGATTTTGTGGTTTATTGGGTTGTTCGAATGATAATTCAATATTCTTCCGGAACTTGTCGGTTTTATATACCAGTTTGTCACCAGTTTTCCACCTTCAGTCCTCCGAACTTCCACATCCAAGAACGCTATTTTCTCGTTTTCTTCTTTTTCTATGGTAAACTGTATTTTAGGGTAAAAGGAATTGAAAACTTCAAGTACAAGATCATGACATCCCTCGGGTATTGCTGTTATTGAGTCGTCAACATATATCCAGAAGAACGGGATGGCAAATGTCAGACCGGCCATCGCAGAAGTGACCAATTCGTCCATTATAATGTCCGCCAATACTGGGCTCAGAGGATTTCCCATAGCGCTGCCATCTAGCTGTAGGTAAATAGCGCCCCTAAACTGAAAGTAGCTAGACTCCAGACAAAAATCAATCATCTCCAAAAACATATTTCGTGGGATGTTTGTGTACGCCGAAATAAATTTCCATCTCTTGTTCAGTATACTCCGAACTAGTTGTTTTGGTATGTTCGTGAATAATGAAATCACATCTCACGAGATTAGTCGATAATTTGGAGGTAACTGTGCGTCTTTCAGAAATCGAACGAATTATTGAATTTATGGGTGAATGTTGTTGTCAACGGTAATAAAATCTTGTGCAAAAACACTGCCAGTCCATATGAAGGAGCGTTAATGCAGCTGACAATTGGCCTCAGGGCGAACGAGTCCTTGTGGGTCTTCCTGAGTCCGTATATCTTGGGAGGAACAGAATTATTGGTTTTTATTTTCTTACTTTGGACTGTGTTGATGTATTCGTGCGCAAGTAGTATCTTGATTGACACGGTCTTATGTTGACGACTCAATAACAGCAATACCCGAGGGATGTCATGATCTTGTACTTGAAGTTTTCAATTCCTTCCACCCTAAAATACAGTTTACCATAGAAAAAGAAGAAAACGAGAAAATAGCGTTCTTGGATGTGGAAGTTCGGAGGACTGAAGGTGGAAAACTGGTGACAAACTGGTATATCAAACCGACAAGTTCCGGAAGAATATTGAATTATCATTCGAACAACCCAATAAACCACAAAATCAATATAATTAAAGGACTGCTACACAGAATGGTGAGCTTGAGCCACGTTTCGTATCACGACACCAACCTAGAACGAATAAGGGCCATCTTGAAGAAAAATAACTACCCGAGAAATTTCGTAAACCGATGCATACGCTCGTTTTTCATGAATCAAAGTCGTGTGAGTGTGCAGGAGACTTCTTCGGATGGCCGATACTTCAGATTTCCTTTCGTACAGGGTCTTTCACCTGCCATTAATAGTGCTCTCAATCACAACACCAAGCTAGCGTACTACAGTGTGAAAACCACCAATTGTCTGTTTACACGGTTGAAAGACCCAACACCGTTGAACAACCTGTCAAATGTTATCTACAGAGTACCCTGTTCGTGTGGTAAATCATACATAGGACAGACGAAACAGTATTTAAAGCTGAGGATAGGACAACACAAAAACGATTGTAAAAATCACAATCAGGCCAAAACAAACAAAACAGCATTAGCCCTGCACCACTTTGACACAGGTCATGATTTTAAATTTGAGGAGACAACAATAATTGTGGATAGAGAATCCAATTGGTTCAAGCGCAATATAGGGGAGATGATACAAATTCAATTAACGAACAATGTGAATCTGAGAACGGACTGTTTGGGTTTGAGTACCATCTACCATAATATCTTGAATTTATTTTCCCGGCATAGAATTTAAATAGTAAAATTTAATTGCAATTTGTTCATGTCAATTATTTTACAAGGTATTGCTCATTTGTGATATATGTTTGTATTAATTATACGACTCGGTTGTGTCAGTGTTTGTGCGGGTGGGAGCGTCCCGTCATTCTAGTACATTCGAATAACTAGTTTTCACACATCTGTACGGCAGCGAAACACGTAAATGATATTTATTTATTCCATCATATGACTTAGCAATCCGCTGACCTGTGCGAACATTTTTTGAGTATCCAATATTTATGAATTTCAAATGGAAAGTTGACGGACGTTAGCCGCTTCCGAGGTATTAATGTTGCAATTTTTATGTTATTTTTACTTATCCATGTGTTATTTTATAGAGTTTTAAAGAAGCAACAATAAAGTTGCGAAACGTCGCTCGAAGGAATGACTTAGCGTCTTTTTCCAAAAATTAACAGATTCCACTCCCACGAAAACTTATCTATATATTATGGTGAATTACTACAGGAGATGACTCTGAATGAAACGCTATATGCACACTTACTGTATGACAATATATGATTGACTTTTGTGCTATATGAGCCAGGAGATATCATTTAAGGAAATCTAAGCAATAAAACACCTGCAACTACGCGCATGCGCACAATAGGTAGTCGAATGAGTGGTGGCAACTTAAGTTGCCAATGGGCTGTAATGGGTTAAAGCAAAAACAAAGAAATTATTGATTGAGTTGGAACCATATTATTTGGGTGATTACTTTAATTTAAATTTGTAGTTGGAATGTATTGACACTATTTCATTTTATGTATTTTTGTATGAACATTTCTTAATTTGAAATAAAGATTCTATCTATCTATCTATCTATCTATCTATCATTTGTTTGTACTAAGTGGTTTAAGGCATCTCGATCATACTCTGGTTCGCGTTCCAATTCTCTATTGAAAACGTCGTTAGTTCCACGATGAGGCGCTGGCATTTCTAACTTCACCAACAAACTGCCTGACATGAGATAACACAGGTCTTCAATCAAAATTAAAGCCTGGTTATGGATGTCCGCATTCACCTCTAGATCAGGATTGCCTGATGTAACACGAATACGATGTGATATGTCTTCTGACATGTCATCTTTGTACTTATTCCACAGTTCACATGGATTCGATAGAAAGCATGCCGAAATAATGATGGCAAATAATGTGCGTATCTGGCTTGCAGATGCAGAAACAATTGCTTCAGCGATTGTTATGTCCCAGTGAGTATCGCTTTCAAGCACATTGAGCTCTTGACATGCAGCACGAAATATTGGATGCACAACACCATTGACAGTTCGAAGAAACTCGAAAGATGTCGACCCACGAACGTTCACCAGCAATAATCGCAAGTAGAAACATTCGTCATTTTTAGGATGAACTGTGTAAATGCGACCAAGAGCATCAGTAGAACGCACATCTGGATGGTTGGACATCACATTACGTTGTCTTCGATGTTGAAATTTCTTGGAAGAAGCATTCCAAGTATAATAGCGTGGCATCTCAGAGTAAAGCAAAGTTCGTGCAAACGGATCACTTTGGCATATGGAAAAAAACTGGTCAATGTTGTTGCTGGCAGTGTTTCAGCTCGTTGAGCCATATTTGTGGAATTGAAATATACTCTTTGTCCATTTTCCAGATGAACTGCTTTACAACAGTTGGATGACGTTCGTGTATAGGAAATGAAAATATCCGCCAAATTGCCTCAATGCAGCTGACATATCGACCAATTTGATGAGTGATCTCATCATTAGTATTGGGATTTTGTACACCAAAAACTGCCATATCACTGCCTTTTGTGACATATTTGCAGATATATTTGATCGACTTCACTGAATTGCAGTACTCCACATTGCAATGGGCCTTGAATGTTTTGGAAAGAAGTGGTGAATAAGGAACAATCCAAGTATTATCAACTACAACATCATTTTCTTTAACTCCCTTCATATGGTTCTACCGTTATCATCAGGTGATCGTCGGCGATACAGTGGATAACCATCGTTGCCAGTAATGGATTCCAGAGTGAAGTCTCGTGGATAACGCTTTGAACATTTTCCATTAACCATGCATGGTGACTGGGGATTGATGATGCCACATGGTCCATGAATCATGTTCGTAACTACAATATGATGCAGTTCAGGATTATTCACATGATCAGGAATCTCAGCGCATATAACGTCATCTATCTGGTCTGGCCGAATTTTTTCTTCTAACCAGATGAGAATGTGTGCATGTGGCAGGCTTCGTTTTTGCCATTCAATTGAATACATCCAGCATCTGGTATCCCCAAAGACATGATGTTTAGTAATATAATTCATTAGTGACTTCAGTTTTTGTTTGAATACTCGTGCAGTGATGTCATGTCGATCAATTGATATTTGTCCGGGAAGAAGCAGTTGAGTGATTTCTTCCCATTTTGGATTGCAGGAAAATGTAATGAATAAATCAGGACGACCATAATTTCGAACATATGTCATCGCATCTTGTGCATATGACGTGGGTTGCCAATATAAGTTGCTGGTAAAATTGTCAATCTACCTACATTAGCTGTATTTCCTTCGGTGGCGATTGTATCTCGTAAATGAATATATTCCTCTGTACGTAGTTTAGATTGATTCAGTCTGATATAAGTGAGGCACTCTGTTTCAATTTTACCATGCATATCCACACAATACTGCTGCAACAATCGACGAAATCTTAGGGAATAGTTATCAGCATTTTGACGAACCATTAAACGAAATGAATAATAATTCATCGAGCTAACTTTCTTGGTGGTTTCTTGGCCTAAAATCAAATAATTCAAATTTGCATTAGGTAATTTTATAAATTTTAATATAGGTATTCACCATTCTGTGGATTTATCATCTTGATATTGAAGTGATATCCATCATCACATCTCCAAAACATTAGCGGGTATTGAATTTCTGATCACGAGCTAACACAGTTAGCGATATTTTATATTCAAAAAATTACAAACATAATTATGTGTACGAATTTTGACAGGAGTTTTCCGGTTACGTGAATCGGCACTGACTTCTGCGTAAAGACATAAGAATTCCAAGGCTAAAACGTTTAGGCAACTCAAAATACACAGTTTACATTGCAGTGCCATTTAGTGGCGATGTGAAGAATAGGGATCTGTTCAAAACATTTCGTCATAACATTTTCCGAAGGAAGATAGGTGTAATAACACATGGACTCAGATGCCTTCATATCATTATTAAATGTAGTTCACCGAATAAATATCAAATATAATACTTACACGAAAACGCTATCAACCGTAGCGACATCTACTGGCGTTATTCGCAAGAAGGAAAATTATTTCCTATTTTCTTTACCATTTCATCAAATTTTTCATTGTTTTAATGTAGTTTATGTTAACCCCACCGTAGAAGAATTCAACAAAAAAACTTTCATAACAAACAGTTCATCCAATCTTGAGTTATAAATGGTGTAACCAACAATATGGCCGACTTAGTTTTATATATTAAGATTATTAATCAGGATACATACAGGTAATTAAATACCCAAAAATGGTCACATTTCAGATACAAATAGAAGTACCCTCAAAAATGCTCGAAAATTAAATTACATATTTAATATAAAAGAAAAAAAATTACTACATCATTACCATGCACCTCCACACCTCATGAATGAATCGAGTGGGCCGAAAGTCACAAAATACTGTGATCAATGGTAAGATGTGATGAAATAATTTTTCATTATTGACTTGATAGAATTTGGGCTGAGGCAAAATGGGTCAATCACTTCTTTGAAACAGTTACATTGACCTAGCATTCTGTGAATAGCGCTATATGTCTTATCGGTAAGGGAAGTGGCTTTGAAAAAGTGTATTATAAGAATAAGAAACAACTTTATTTCAAAACATTATTAACCTTATGCACTCAACTGTGAAGTGGACCTCTGCTTGTAACCAGAAGGGAGAATAAAAAGAGGGATATTATTCATAAAAATACTAACGGCGATTCTCCGGTGAATAAATATAAACATGTGGAACGGAATTATCGACGTTTTAATAATCCAAAAATCTTGGGTTCAAGTGTAAACACAGGCGGCGCACTAAAAGGGGCTAAAAAAAAGCATGGTTTTACGTAGGAAAAATAAAAAAATCATGTGAGAAAGAAGACCTTACTGAATACCTTTCAGAAAAAATTCCTGGCAAAGAAATTATAATCGAACAAATATCTAAGGCGGATGCAAATAGTTTATCTTTTAGAGTGTGTATCGATTTCGATGGACTAGAGGAAATCAATGGACCTGAGTTCTGGCCTCAAGGAGTCGAAATTAGGAGGTTTCAGTTTTTTCGAAGACCAGAAAAACATCAATACGAGAAAACAGACCACAAAAAATCATTCAAATTTCTTAATCTAAATGTTAGATCAATAGAAGATAAAATTGACCACATCGAAACATTTCTGAGGGACGAAAAAATAAATATCGCCGTACTAACAGAACACTGAATGCAGTTTATGGCAGAACGGCTGGCAGTGCGGGGTTATAAATTGGGAGTTCATTTTTCGAGAAAAAAAGAATATGGCGGTGTTTTGATTCTTAAGGATGAAAATCTATCGACAGAACCACTCCGATGGGTAGAAGAATTTGCTGTAGAGAATCACATCGAAATGACAGCGAGTCTGGAAAAAATCAACTTGTGGTGATCATTGCTATTTATAGACCACCAAGAGGATCGATGAGAGTCTTTCTGGATAGACTGAGAGCTTGTCTGGATACACTCTTCAATTCTGACGGCAACCACGAAAAAATATGTGTTTTCGGACCATATGGCGCAAGTCATAGGATACAGTACACATGAAGAACCAGTGAGGGAAAGAACAAAAATGGTCAGAAGGGTTGCAGATGAAAATATTAAGCTTTTGGCGGAGGCGCTGAGTGCGGAATCATGGAGTGAACTGGATACTTGTTCATCAGCTGAAGAAGCATTCGATGAATTCTGGAGAAAATTCCTAGAACATTTTGAGAAGAGTTGTCCTAAAAAACCGCTGAAAATAAAACGTAAATCGAAATCAAAGCTCAAAATGAATAAAGAAAAAAAAATCTGAAGAACCGTCTTGATGCTCTTTCAGTCATATTTTCGGTAAAGAGAGATTTAGCTAGCAAGAACGCTTATAATATCATCAAGCACGAAAACAGAACAAAATTAGTGGAGATAAAGAGAAAAGGAAATATGAAAAAACTTCAGAAGGCAACAAACAAAAATAAGGCCGTTTGGGAAATAATAAATGAAGGAGTGACAACTAAGAATAAAAAAAAACTATGCCGATATTGATCCAAACTTGAGTAATGAGTTTTTAGAAAGTATAGGAACTCCAGAGGTACTTAGAAACCCTAAAAACTCAATCAATCCATTTAAGCCCCAAGAAAAAATTGATAAATACACAGGAAACTCAATATATTTGACGGAGGTTTCTGCAGAGCAAGTGCTGAAAATTGGTAGAAGAATTAAACCAAAGACTTCTAAGGATATATTTGATATATCCCCGACTGTTCTGAAGAAGATTCTCCCAAGCATCGCTGAACCACTCAGTATAATAATGAACAGATGTTTCAATGACGGCAAGGGTACCAGGATAATAACTGCTATAAATTGCCGATAGCTTCGACACGGGAAAAAAATGCGAAATAATAGCGTTCGACTTAAGCAAAGCCTTCGACTCAATAGATCATGACATACTGTTGCAGAAACTACAATATTATGGAATAAGAGGTAGAGCACTGAAACTTATCGAGAGCTATATGAGGTCAAGATTCCAGCGGGTACAGCTAGAGGATCGAGTTTCTGAGTGGAAGAAGATAGTATTCGGAGTCCCTCAAGGATCCATTTTGGGACCGATTCTATTTTCATTATACATAAATGATCTACCCTCAAATGTCCGATCAGAAGCCCAATCATTGTATGTTGACCACTCATCCTTCCTGAACAAGGGTGAAAATCAAGAAGAGTTGAAGATGAAATCCCTAATAACAAGCCAACAAGCCGAAAACTGGTTCTGTGCGAACAACTTCAAAGTGAACAAAGAAAAAACCAAACACGTCACCTTTCAGACTAGTCCAACGGATGTTACCACTTTGAAGTTTTTGGGCGTTATACTGCAGCCGAATCTGAAATTTCATGCACATATCGAGCACCCAATCACGAGACTATCGGTTGCAACATATACGATCAGAAGAACCAACCAGCTTGCTGGAAGAATCGCAGCCAAAACATCATGTGTATTTTGCTTTTTTCCACAGCCTGATCAATTATGGAATACTGTTCTGGGGAGGAAGACCTGAGAGTCATACAATTTTCACGAAACAGAAGAATGCTTTACGCATCATCTGTAACTTAAGAGGGACCGAAAGCTGTTGAGATCACACAGCAGAAAACATCTTGACTCTTACCTCACTTTACTTACTTTCCTGCGTTATGTATGTTCATGAGCGAGTTGATGAGATGGCAAAAAACGGAAAATATCATACATACCGAACCAGAAACGCAAACAATCTGATGACGCTCTATCACAGGGTATTGGCATCCCAAATGAGTGTCAACCATGAGCTGTTGAAAATAATGAAGAAGGAGAAACTGGAGGAAAAACTTAAAATCTTTCTGATATGAGAAGCTTATTATAGCATGGAAGAATTCTGGAAATGCAAATTCGCTGACCTATAATGTTCGTCTAAATTGTTCAAGTTTAATTGTCCATATACCAACTGTAATACTTGATGGGTTATAATATTCATTTTGTTAATAGTTAACAATTGAATAAATTATTATTATTATTATACTACCTCTTTGTGGCGCTAAGCAAGTTAAGAAAGAAATTACCTCCAATAATTATCGTTCTGTTCATGCCATTGTAGCCAGTTGAAGTAAGGAAGTAAAAGGCTGTTTCCAATAAAACCAAAGATTGACGTTATGAAAATACTACAGGGGAGAAGTTCATTGTCGATGGTAAATACATGCAAATTATCAGCACAACAATATGAATAGTTTTCCAGAAACGTTTAGAAAGCCATCGCGGCGAATCGCCCTGTATTGCTCTCAATATGGTCTTTTATATTGGTCATCTTCATAAAAATAAACACACAAAATTATATCGTAGATATTTTCTGAGTGTTCCATTTTCTGTTATTTAAGTAGCTTCTGATGGGTTTCACAAAAAACCAGAAGGCATGGAAATATACAGGGTGGCCATTTGAAAACGAAACAGACGAGATTACAGACGAAATACATTTTTTCGATAGAAATGCTCGGACAGGTCGATTTCTGTTTCGAGGGGGACAACTTAAGATGTAGGTTACGGACGCATAGCGCTTCAACCCTTGCTACTACAACCCTCACCCCCAATTTTTGAATAGGGAAGATGGGGTGAGTGATACCTCATTTGAAAGGTATTTTTATACTGATTTCAGCACAGTAATTGGTTTTTCATTTGATGCATTAGTTCTCGAAATATTCATGCGTTAGTTAATTTTATCACTTAAATTAATTTTTTGCGAATAATTGGCATTTCGTGCTTCCGAAACACCAAAATTTCCGTACTTGTATTTGAAATTGCAAAACATCTACCACTGGGCAAATGAAGTCATACCGTACGTGTTAATGCTATACTAGGGTCAGATGTTCGACTAGCTGTTTTATTCACTGAAATAATTCTCCAACTGTACGGTATCAGAACGATTTGAAGTATTGATCTAAGAAATAAGACTTTTCAAAGTAAAGTAAATAATTTATCAAAAACTCACATCAATTAATTAAATATTCAAATTGTTCACCATTAGCTTCCATACAATGAAATAAGTTTTTTTCGAAACGATGGCGCACATTTTGCAGCATTTCTGGAGTGATTTGACGACATTAGTTCACTATACGTCTTCTTAAATCTTCTATGGAATCGGGCTGTGTAGAGTAAATTTTACTCTTCAAGTGGCCCCAAAGAAAGAAATCTAGTGGTGACAGATTTGGCGATCTGGCTGACCATTCAGTTGGACCCCTTCTTCCAATCCACCGATTTGGAAATCTTTGATCCAGATATTCTCGAACTGGTAAGGCGTAGTGTGGAGGAGCTCCATCCTGCTGAAACACAATCTGATCTTCCACATAATTTCCAGCATTGTTTTCAATAATTTCCGTCAAAATTGGATCAATGTGATTTTCGAATAAGCCCAAATACATATCTCCAGTAAGATAACCAGGTAAAAAGAACGGGCCGACAATGTTGTCACCAAATATTCCAGCCCAAACATTGAGTTTTTGTGGTTGTTGAGTATAAACTTCGTGGAACAATCTTGTGTCTATATACTGTGCCGTTTAGAAAGAACGAACACTGATCGGAGAAACAAACATTGTACAGATAATTGGGATTAGCAGTTACTCGTTCACTCATTGTATCACAAAATTCAACACGACGGTCAAAATCATCTTCGTTTAGTGCGTGTGAAAGATGGATTTTGTAAGGATGGAATTTATGATGCTTCAAAATATTTGCAATTCGAGTTCGTGTAAAACCAGATTCATGTGCTAGCTGCCTCGTACTCGTCATTGGATTCAGAGCAATCTGTCCAAGAACAACTACTTCAGCTGCTTCATTTCTTTCCATGTTTCGTTTTTTATTAGCCACGGACCCGGTTTCTTGAAACTTTGACACTAATTCCAAAACATACTTCCTATTAACATGTTTATCTAAATGTCGTTGATTGAAGAATTCTGCGGTTCTATTCGCACATTGATTGTTTGCAATAAAAAGTGAAATTATTTCCACCCGCTCTGCAATTGAATAATCCATGTCGAACAATGAATTAGAACACATACAAGTCTCGATTCAAAACTAAGAATAATTCACATGTCAAAGAACCAGTAAGCCAACTTGATGATCTGTTCGTAATAAATAAAAAATTATCGATTCTCATTTTTTTGAAAAAGATATGAATTCAATAATCAACAAAATGAAAACATTATTGAAGCCAACTGAGAAAACACTTCATAATTAAGTCGGAAATCGTTTCACGAATTGGGACTGAAATATTTCTGTGGCATCATTAATGATTTGATTTTCTTACCCGGTAATCTGATTAGAGATATGTACGTATTTGGACTTATTGAAGATTTCTATCGATCAAGTGTTACCGCATGTTATTGGAAATAATGCAAATTATATCGAAGATAATTTAGATTGAGTTTCAGCAAGATTGAGTTCCTTCGCAATACGCTTTGTTTGTTCGACATCTTGATTAAAGATTTCTATGTCAGTGGATTGGAGGAAGGAAGCCACAGTCATGGTTGTTTTGAAGCTCAAAATGTCGATTTTTCACAAAAAAACACTACAAGTGCCATGAAAACACCACTTCATTTTCAAATGCTTAGTTAAGAATATTTCGAGAACTAATGCATAAAATGAAAAACCAATTACTGTGCTAAAATCAGTATAAAAATACCTTTCAAATGAGGTATCACTCACCCCATCTTCCCTATTCAAAAATTGGGGGTGAGGGTTGTAATAGCAAGGGTTGAAGCGCTATGCGTCCGTAACCTACATCTTAAGTTGTCCCCCTCGAAACAGAAATCGACCTGTCCGAGCATTTCTATCGAAAAAATTTATTTCGTCTGTAATCTCGTCTGTTTCGTTTTCAAATGGCCACCTGTACAATACAATATATTGTAAGAAAAAAAAAGTATCCATATTTGTGGTGAAAGTATCATTAGGTCGCTACCTACCTGATGATGTTTTTTTTTAATAAAATTTATCCTCAATTTCACCAACTTACCCTTCATCATAAGCACATTCACATTTCTTATATTCATTAGATCTAAATCTATTTTTACAATTTGTTCCATTTAGTTCTTGACTTTGGTTCAGTATCATACTTTGCGATCTTATTGAAATTCTTTCACTTCTTCTTGGAACAATTGTTGCACATTTTTTCTCCCTGTTTATTGCTTTAATGGGTTGAATCGGTTTTTTGAAATTGAAATCTTCATTATATGAATTGTCACAATCAGGAGATTGAAGGTTTATAGGTGAAATGCATGGTGTTAATTTTTGGTTGCTTTGTCTCATTTTAGGTGCTTCATAACTTTGATCTGATGTTTTTTCATCGAATTCCTGAAAAAATAATAATGAAGTATATTATGAAAAATAGAAAAAAACTGAACATATCATCTGATGCAAAAAATGTATATTAAATGATGTCAACAAATTAAAAAAAAATTGAGATTATTCAGTATAATCTCTAATCTAGTGAATATACCTCTACAATATTACTGATATAATATTTAACGAACAAGTCAATTACAACTGAGGGATTATAAGACCTCTAGTCTTGTGATTTATACAATATACTTTTAGCAATGGCAAAACTAACCGCACAGTAGTCTCGTACTCGTAGTAGTACTCTAGATTCAAAATATCAACTGGTCATCAAAAAGTGCCTTGCTATGAAATAATGCTAGTAAGGCGCTTCGAAACTATACTGTCAAATGCATCACGTTTTATTATCGATTGAGTCCAGAAAAGATATCACAGTGAACAGTGAAAAATCCACAGATATATGAAGCATTCTGTGTCACCCTGTATATTATGCTGTCTACTTGATATTGATCTAACATTGCTTTTGAAATTAGATCTATGTAAGAAACCAAGTCAGTTGTTACAGATCTCCTATTGATGAATCCATGCTGTTCCACTATGAATATTCGTGAAAAATTGGGTAAAATTCTGATATGAAGCAACTTATCGAATATTTTCGAAATATGAGAACATTTCAAAATAGGCCTGTAGTTTTTAGGATAAATTACGCTAAGTATCGAGATGTTGAATAATGTACATATTGGATCTGCCAATACATCAGCATAGTTTTTTAAGAATATTGACGCTATGTTATCCGCCGAGTCATTTGATTCTCGCAAAGTCATCGATTCATCAAGTACTTCACTTGGTGATAAAACTGCGCTCCCTATATCTACTTGAAGATCTTGTTTAATGTCTAAGTGTCTCGGCTTCCTCGTCTTGTATACATCAGAGAAAAATGATCCGAATAATTCGGCTATTTCTTGTCGACCGTCTGAGATCTTATTCCCGTAATACATAAAGGTGGGAAAACCTTTTTTCACCTTCGTATCATTGACAAACTTCCAAAAAAATTTCGGATCACTCTCAATAGAATTTTAGACTGATTGGATATATTCATGATAGCATTTCTCAGATTCAATCTTACATTGGTCCCTCAATTTAGAGAACTGATGATAATCTCCCACCCTATTCGACATCTTATATAATTGGTGACCCTTTTTTAGAATGAATGAAATCTTTTAAACGAGGTGAGAACCAACTTGGAAAAATTATATTTCTTTGAAATTCCTTCAGGAATAAACAATTCAACTGCTATATTTAACGTACAATAAAAGTTAGAAACGGATTTCTCGACATCATCTTCGAAAATAATTTCACTCCAATCTAACCTCGATAAATATTCCTGCAAATCTAAATATTTAGCCCTTTTGAAGTCACGAAATGTGTAACCTGGTCTGACCATTTTCGTACTTTCGTACTAGTGGAATCAGTGGCGTAACGTTTCTAAGCCAGCCTCCCCCCCCCCCCCAATGATTATTCTCGGGCCCCATCCCTATTAAAAAAATATTTCAATTTTTTTTCTTTATTTTCTGGAAGAACTTTAGCAAAGTTGAAGAACATAATTTTCATCTCGTTTCTGCCGTTGCATTCCTTTATTATATTATATTATAATCGATTTTTGAATAAAAAGTTAATACATCGTACTGAATTTTGTCCTTTTTCAAGCGCTTTTCGTAGATTGTTTTTCCAACCCCAACCTCCACACTTGGTAGGTATGATTTGTATAACGCTAATGCCGGCGGTAACTGTATTTTCGTTTTTGGAAATGATAGCACTATCTGCAATATAATTGTGGAAAAAGCTCAAAAACTTGTTTAAGATTATGAGCTTTTCACAGCAAAAATCGTGATTCTTAAATTTTTTAGAAAATTCGATCCAGTAAAACGAAAAATTGACTGGTTGGATTGATTTGGCTCTTTGCAGGGTTTTTGTGAACATATTGAACTGTAGAAAGCGCACTTTACATCATTGGTTTTGTCAATATGTTCGATCCAGCGCTTGATTTTCCAATAGAACACAAAAAGCCCTCTTTTCGTTGTATTTTCAAGTTCATGTGAATAAGAAGAAAAAATTGTTCTCGGAAAAGCAATCCAAAGCCGTTGAAGGTAATTCGTCCTGGTTCTCGAAACCAACCTGTTGACTGAGATATCGATAATCAAAGACAAGAGGAGGACCAATGAAGATCTAAGAAAAGGATATTAAAGATGAATGAATAGCGGTTAAGCAAAAAAAAATTTTTTCTCACGCCCGTGGACAAAAAACGAAACTTTGTTGTTGTTGGTTTTTCTAATATCACTCAAAAACTACTGACGCTACAAAAAGGAGTTTCGATTTCATTGTGATCCTTTAATTTATTCTAGTAGTGAATTATATTATTGAAAAAACGAACTGCATTAATTTGAATCGATATATACCTACTTTGAAGATTTCGTTATAAATCACATTTATAAGAACATATATTTCCTCATTTTAATTGTTATTTGAATTTAGTTTTTACACTTAGCTCGACTCAATATGTCTGATAAGCCTAATACCTCACCAATTTCACTAATAATTTTAAATCTATATATAAATATTATTAGCAGAAAATGAGTTTTTACTATCAATTGGTTCTTGAAAAGATAAAAAGAATTTAATAAAAGGTTCAACAACCGGGCCCCCAGACCTCGCGGGCCTCCCCCCAACAGGGTGGCTGTTGGGGTGTACGTTAAGCCACTGAGTGGAATCAATGTGGAAACATATTGCGGGATGATGGCTATCGCATGAAGAACCATCTATACTCTCGAACGAAGAAAATACAAGATCTAATAACAAATTATTTGAATTGGAAATATCATTCAATTGTACCATATTTAATAATGCTATCGATTGCGCGATTACTGTGAGGGTTTCTTGTTATTTTGACTGGGTTTTTATCTGGTTTAGTTTTCCAACAGATTCCCAGTAGATTAAAGTCTCCACAGAATATAAGATCTGCGTCAGGATATAAATCAGACACATTTTCTAGGTCCTCACAATATTTCTCATATAAAGATATGTCGCTGTCGCTATTTGGAGGAAAATAAACACTCGACAATATGATATTATCAGCGCCAACATGAACTTATACAAAAATAGTCTCTACGTCATCGTGTGTTGTTGGAAGAAGCCTGCTACAAGCACACCCCCGCCTCTTGATTTGAAACTTGTTAGAGAATCCCTGTCCCTTCGGGCCATAATTCTGGACTGAGTAGCTCTTCAATGTTCACATCTCTGCTCCCCACCTTGAAAGATTTTTTGCTGCTCTTGGACTTCAGATGGAAACACAGTAGATCCTTTTTAGGACATTTCTCTTCCGCATAAGATTGAATGTTGGATGCAGTTGTTTCCCTTGATAGACCCCCAATCCAGATCCAATTTCGACCAGGAGATGCTGGTTTGATACTGAAATTCGGTTTTCCTTTGTCATAAACTGCCGGATCCCCAAAATTCAGCTTCTCTGGATATGCCGGCTTAGGTTGCTCCACTACCTTTTCGGTACGGGCTGAGTTGACAACTTTCGTTTTTTGGATTGGATAGACTGACCATTATCTCCAGTCTTACTGACTGCTCTTGATGTAGTATTTTTTATAATCGGTAGAGGATTTTTGGTTTTCACAACTGGGATTCCCTTTGTAACTGGCAGTCCAGAATTTCTGAGATCGTCAGATGTTAACGAGCGAATCAAATTTTTATTACTCTCTTTCAATGTAGTAATTTCATCTTTGAGAATGTTGAACTTGATTTGGAAGTCCTCTATTAAAGATCCTTATGAAGGTCTCAAAAAATCATTTTCAGGTCTTACATTTTCGGCCTTCATGGTCTTACTAACGAATCTACTTTTCACTTTCTCGAGACAATTATCACAAAAGAAGTAAAAGTTTTTATGTTCAGAAAAGACCTTTATAGCTGAATATTTTATTGGGACGCAAGGGCGTACCCAGGATTTCAGCTAGGAGGGGGGGGGGCAGCTCATACTTGTTTCGAGAAGATGGTCGGTCGGGTATATTGAAACAAAAAATCATGAAAATTGACTTTTTAAATTAGATTGAATATGACACAAAACAAAATATTAAATATAAAATAGTCATAATACATGAATATATATTAATTTAACAATAATCTCGGATTTGCCGAAAATTTGTCTATGATAGTCTTTTCAATAAACTCATAGTTTTCTTTTAAATAATTTCGATGTACGCTCATCAGACATAAACCTGTAAGCTCTTTCGAGTTTGGACGTTTATTTCTCTATCACGCTGTATCGGCTGGACGCGATTTGATTAAATTAACAATCTGGATAAATGATACCCTAGAACGTATGATAATAAAAGGTATTCCAAATATCAAGATAAGATCGATAAACAAATAAAGAGCCGATATGGATATTGAAAAGTAGGAAAAAGCAGAATACACAGAGCTTATTACAATACACGATCATATCATAGAAACATACATCAACAAACCCAAGAACACTTAAAGACAACAACTGATTCAAAAACTCCAAAGATGCTTCATCGACAATCACAATATTAGCACGGTATCCACTTTTGTTGGCAACAGACTTTATATACTCATGATTGACCTCGAAAATGAAAACAAAACAGTAGATACAGAGCCAGCGGAGGGGATGCAGTTATATGGTGACATTCATTATTAAATTTTTATATGCCAACATTAACAACTATATCAACAAAAAAGAACTGATTCGGCACTATATAGAACATCATAATATAGACTGTACAATGTTAATGGAAACTTAAACCAAAATAAACACAAACATCCAGTACAGGGATTGGAGAACATTGTACAAACATGGAAGCATACTAAAACAAAATACCAGAGGAGGTGCACTAGTGCAAGCTGCTAACAGAGTAAACATAGGTAAAAACAATCCACCCAACATCAATAACCCATGGAACGATGTCCTGCATTTTACTGTCCCCTTCAACAACGAAAAAATCCATATATTTCTAGTATACATTCATGACTCTAACCGAATTGTTGAAGAAAACTTGTTAGTGAGTGCATCACGATATAAATATTTATCATTCTAGGAGACTTCAATGTGAATAACCGAAGGAAAACTCAAATTAACAACTTCCTCAAAAATTCAGATTTCATCAGGATCAATACAACACCAACATTTCTAATGGTAAACAACCCAGACTCCACACCAGACTTGCTAATGTGTACGAGAAATATAAAAGACAATATTCAAAACGTAAGTCTAACTCTAGACTTAGGATCAGATCACCTTCGAATCGAATTTTCTCTCGACACAAAAAAGGAACCTGAAGAATACACTCAAGAAACCAAATTACTTTACGATGAATGCAACACTGAAGAAGTAAATAGAAGAATACTTGAATTGATTGATCTACAGGCTGAAATCACTCCTGAATATATATCCTTTTTCCACAACGATCTATCAAAAATAATAATAGAGGAAACACCGACACTCAAAAAACAATATTTCAGTCAAACTCTACCTCCCTACATCATATGGTTGATCAGATGGGAAAAGCAATTATATCGGGAAAAAATATTGGGGGAAAGAATGAGCAAAGAAACAGGAAAATATATACCAACAAAGCAATACGGATTCAAAAAGAAAACTTCAACCATATATCCTTTAACTATACTCACCTCAAACTTTCAATGCAACAGAAAAATGGGAAATAAAGCAGCGACTTTATTTATGGACATTCGAAAAACCTTTGACACTGTCTGGCACGACGGCCTGATTTTCAAACTTTTAGATCTAAAATGCCCCATATATCTGATAAAAATAATTAACAGTTTCCTCATGAATAGAAAGTTACAGGCACGAGTTAAAAACAAAGTTTCAGAAGAAACTGAACCAGCACAAGGTCTACCACAAGGCTCGCCACTCTCTCCTCTGCTTTACAATCTATTCTGCTGTGACATGTACAGACAATTCAATGACAGGAACCAGAACTTCAACAAACATGCATACATTCTTCGATTTGCTGACGACACAACTTTAATATCTCACCAAAAAACACTGAACGAATGTATGGAAGAACTACAGAAGTTGGCAGATGTCACGGTGGCATGGATGAAGCGTTGGAGAATACAACCCAACCCTGCAAAATCCAAGCTCATTATTCTAAACCACAAAATCAACTTCAGTTTTCCCGAGATAAAACTTGGAAATGAAACAATTACTCCAACAGATTCGTGTAAATACTTGGGCATACGAATTGACAACAAGTTGAACTTCAGGGCACACTTCAAACTGCAAAAGAAAACAGCAATCACAGGAGCTGGACTTCTATTGGACTACGGACTTCCAATATTTTCAAACACGACCAAGACAGCTCTGAGTATGATTGAAGTAGTGGAAAGAACATGTTCCTGAGACATCCCATCAACCCACTCTATAACCCATCCAATCAAAATAATGTAAACGTGATTGAGCCATTGCGATACACCACTACAATGAAGAAACTACACCTAAGGCAAAGCCACAGCCATCTTAAACACATAGCCGTGAACAAAATGTGGCAATGCCGCAAATGAAGGATTCGGAAGGCCGACTGCGACTTCGGAAGGCCGCAGTAAATTCGTTATAATAGGAGCGCGATATTTTAAATTCAATCAAATACCTAGAAGCAACAAAACTAAATCCTACTTGACCAATGAATTGGTTTGATTAATCATTTTTATTATAACTGGTGGATATCAATTGAACGAAATTATTTGATCTGTAAAGAAGCACAAGAACTTAATGATTATCAATGTATTTTGACAATACAGCACATTTCATATCTAATTTGTTGTTCAGCAAGAACCAAAGAGAAGGTGTAGGGTCATCTCAGGCCACAAAATTTTGTATTTGAATCAATGTAATCAACATAATAGGCAAATCTGAGAAAAACTTGAGATCCAAATCATTTTAATAACTTCATGTACAAAATTTAATAACAGAACTTAAATAAAATCTCTGAACTTAATTACTATAGCTGAAGAAATAAACATAAATAATCAGGGGAGATTGTGAATATAGAATAAATGTCAAAACTATGATACATGATGAATATTTCGGTTTTTTACTTATAATTTGTCACATTTGATCCGCCACCATCTGAAATGTCAGAGTTTTTCAGAATTTTCATTCGCTTCCCCTTACAAAAATGTTTCTAACAAATATAATGAATTGTTCAATTTATACAATTCAGCATCCGGACCTTCCAAACCTCGTTCATCTACATAATATTTATTTATAATGAAAAAGTTCATTTGTAAGTTGGGACCACCTTGAAATCTTGAGATATAAGGTAGGATCCATTTCGAATCTTTAGATGATAATTCAGAATCTTTAATGAAAATTTTTACCTCAAGGGTCTCACTTGTTATTAAAACATTTACTGTTGAAGTCTCTCCAAAATGTAATAAAAAAGTAGATTTTGTTGTCGAGTTATTTTTTAGGTCATCATAATCTTTAATCAAATCCGAATTGAAAAAAACATTTATATCATTATTGTTTCAGTCAATCGTTCCATGTTTTCTAAACTGGGGATTAGTTCTCTGTTTGAGAATTTTTTTAGATAAATAAAACGGTAAATTTGGAAAAAATAAAGAAACTGCTTTTTCCTTGAGTTGTTGACGTCTCATTGGTTCCATCAGCTAATAAAACTTTACAAAAATTTCAAGATATCGTTTTCATGGAAATAAATTTCGGAAACCAAACTGAATTTATCGGAAACGTAATTTTCTCTTGGAATTGCCTAATCCACGATATTGATACAGTTCTTTATTTTTGGAAACGAAATGAAACGACACTAACATTATTGTTTCCTGAAGTCTTGTAATTGCTCTTGCAGCCGGGTACACAACATTTATTTGGCATGATTCGAAATGTGAGAAGTTTCTTTCACAGGACACCAGATGAAAGATGAAATTTCACTTCATTCACACACAGAATTTTTCTTTTGGGCACAATTCACTTCACAAATAATGTGACCATTTCTTTCCAACCTGGAACCAGGACAAATGCCATCAATTCTCCAAATTCTTATTTCTTGAAATATTCGAACTTGCTGCTGACACTGCTCGTTTGTGTTCAACTGTTTTTATGTGGGTTTCAATGTCGCTTTTTCCACTTTTGCAATAGAAAATGTATTTCCACATTTCGTGAACTGGTTTTGTTTGATGACTAACCAGGACTCATGCCCGAAATTCAATACTGTATTGGTAAAATCAGTACGAACGGTCACCATTAATTCACAAACACAACAAACAACAAGGCGTCCACAAATGGCGTCAGAAACTTTTCGGCCTTCCGCTGCGTTGCCACATCTCAGCTGTTCGCGGCTTGTTAATTGAAGGAGGTTATGGCAAAGCTACCAGCTTTGCCACTTCTCGAACATCTCAAATCCATAGAAGTGTGTGATCTCTTAAATAAACTAAATACATAAAATTGTTAGGTGAAACTGTACATATATATATATATATATATATATATATATATATATATATATATATATATATACATAACTGGCTGGAAGAATGCGGTCGATAACCGTTTGATTGTCAGATCAATAAACTTAGTTTCTCTCTCTCTCTCTCTCTCTCTCTCTCTCTCTCTCTCTCTCTCTAAAAAATATAATTATTGCGAGACTTATTTTAAGTCAAACTAATTCACAATTCATGTTCAAACAATGTACGAAGAATAGAATTTTTTAACAAATATAAATGGTACCTCTTTAGTGACTAAAAATCACACTTTGGAAATATAAGGAGATATAAGGCCTCATAAGATCTGGATAAGAGATATGAACGAAACATTTATAGGTGATTTTCTGCTCAATCTATCACAAGCAAAGTTGGGCGAAGTTAACAGTTTTGATAGCACAGACATTAAAGGTGCGTGGAAACACTTCTCAGATTCTTTTAGGGAGATTTTTGAGCATAGTTTCCCCTTAAAGTGTGTAGTTGAGAGAGATTCTAGAAACTCATTCAGGAACGTTCCTCAAATTAGAGGAATGAAAAATATTTTAGATAAACTTTACACTGTATCTCAAGTAAAGCAAGAATTCAAAAATGTTTATAAAACTTACAAGAAAAAATATGACTTCTATATTGCAACATGGAAAAAAAAGAATTACAGTGAAACCATACGAAATGCACAGAATACATCAAAGGCAACTTGGCAGGTGGTAAACAAAATCACTAGTAGGGTCCTAAATCTAGTTTCGATAACATGAACCAGCCAGATTTGCACAAAATGGAAAATGATTTTAATAATTCATTCGTCAATATGACTTCATCATTGTGTAACGGGTCGTCAACCAAGGTTGGTAACAGGCATAATTCTGCACGTCTTCACTTGACTTATCCAAGGCGTTTGACTGCATGAACCATGAAATATTGTTGAAAAAATTAGAACTATGTGGAATAAGAGATAAAAATCTGGATCTCATAAAAAGTTACCTCACCAACTGGAAGCAGAAAGTTTTTTTTATGGTGAATGGAATCACATACACAGATGAACTCACGTCAACTATGGGAGTACCTCAAGGCAGCATTTTGGGACCGCTACTATTTATCATCTACATAAACGATATAACGGAATACCTACCAACGGAAAACTGTCAATCTGTGATATATGCTGATGATACAAACATCCTGGTCAGAGCCACAAACATACTCTCCTCGACTCTTTTATTGGAGTCTGTTATGGCTAGAATGGAGAACTGGTGCATTGATAATAAGCTTGTTATGAATATGCAAAAAAACGGAGTGTATGTTTTTCACTACTGAAAGATCGCACTGGAATCCACCTGATTTAATACATTACAAAGACCAAAGGATTAAAATAGGCGAAAAAGTAACGTTTCTTGGTGTCCAAATGGACAATACTTTGAAATGGATTTCTCATATTGCACAACTGAAGAGTAAACTTTGCTCCATAATATATTGTTAGAAACTTGAGAATTTGAAGAGCCGCTGCCGGTAGTGAAACAGTTTTTCCACCTTGATGAATAGTCACCGATGCTTGGTATCCAGGGCAACGGATGACGGACAGTCAGAAAGAAATGTTTGAGGAATGTGGTCTGGTGGAAGCTGTGTCCACTCTCGGAGATCATGCTGCTCAGATTATTCGTTCTGGATTTTTGAAATCAGCGAAGTTCATTAGAAATTACAATTCTGCAAAAGTTTTTGTATAATTTCTGAAAATATACACTGAAGGTAGTGAAATTACAGGTCGATTCAGATGTATTAAAAGTTATTTGTTATGCTTGTTTTCAATCCTTAGCAGGTATCACTCACCCCATCTTCCCTATTCAAACATTGGGGATGAGGGTTGTAGTAGCAAGGGTTGAAGCGCTATGCGTCCGTAACCTAAATCTTAAGTTGTCCCCCTCGAAACAGAAATCGACCTGTCCGAGCATTTCTATGGAAAAAATTTATTTCGTCTGTAATCTCGTCTGTTTCGTTTTCAAATGGCCACCCTGTATTTCGAGAACTAATGCATAAAATGAAAAAACAATTACTGTGCTGAAATCAGTATAAAAATATCTTTCAAATGAGGTATCACTCACCCCATCTCCCCTATTCAAAAATTGGGGGTGAGGGTTGTAGTAGCAAGGGTTGAAGCGCTATGCGTCCGTAACCTACATCTTCAGTTGTCCCCCTCGAAACAGAAATCGACCTGTCCGAGCATTTCTATCGAAAAAATTTATTTCGTCTGTAATCTCGTCTGTTTCGTTTTCAAATGGCCACCCTGTATATATCCACTTCATTGCTCTACTTTGCGAGAAAAGAACCCGCATTATGCAGGTATAAAGATATATAATAAACTGCCAGAGGTGATTCAGAAGATTACGGACTACAGGCTTTTCAAGAAGAAAATATATGATCTCATACTGAAGTGCGAACCATACAGTCTACATGAATTTGAAATTTCCCTGGAAAATTATTACTCGTAGCAATTTCTAATTATCTCTTGTTTGTATTTTTGACTTTTATCATTTTTATTGATGTACCCAAGAAAT
This sequence comes from Hippodamia convergens, assembly GCA_038502775.1. Classification (NCBI taxonomy): domain Eukaryota; kingdom Metazoa; phylum Arthropoda; class Insecta; order Coleoptera; family Coccinellidae; genus Hippodamia; species Hippodamia convergens. The sequence goes on along the minus strand of CM076608.1, from coordinate 27,874,441 downwards.
ATCACAATAACTATTGAATATATATTCTATTCTATTCTATACCTTTACCTAACTAGGTTCAAGCTGCGATGGAGATGTATTTGGGAGCTGCCATCACAACCATTGTATAAAGAATCCTATCATTATACAATGATCACAACGGGAAATTGCGCAATGGAAACTGTGGTTGAGGTTATTACAGGGAAATTGTATTTGGTGTAAATACACATTAGGCGTTTTACGAGCGCTTCATTTTATCCCCTCAATCAAAATGTGGGGGTAATTTTCACTGAGAATTCTTGCATATTTTTTTTAAACATTTATAACAAGCAGTCCTCTATATATTCAATTCAATTCAATTCATCCTAAGACACAGAATAATATAAAGGACAAGTCAATACAAGGAAAAACAAAAATTATTAATACATTCTGATGTTCAATGTTATTCTGGGGTAACGTTTTTCTTTTGATTAGCGAGGGATTTTAATATTGCGTGTAAAGTCGCCTTGATTCGTGGCTAGCATGAGATATGAGTTCATTACATATTTGATTTCTCGAAAATTTTTTGTAATTTTTTTTAATATTTTCAGGGTTATATCTAAGTAGAACTTTTATTTTTTTGTGAGTTTTTATTTTTATAATTTTAAAGCCAAATCGCAGCAGTATTCAGACTGAATTTTTGGAAATTTCAGTAATTTTAACGTATTGTTTCCTTTTTTTTTTGTATAGTTATAATTACCTGAGTATTTTACTGCTCATAGTATTTCTGAAGAATAGCTTCTGATGTTAATGTAAGAATTGTATTTCATGTATGGCGTTTTTGAGTGCTTGAAGTGTTTGCTTATTTTGCGTGTATATCATGAGGATAGGACACCTCAATATAAGGTCTGTGTTCACGGGCTTTGATGACTTCGTTCAGTTGCTGCTAGAGAGTGACTTTGATATTATGTTAGTAACTGAGACATGGTTGACATCTAATGTTGATTCTGCCTTCATTTCTATTCCCAATTATTCACTATTGAGAAAAGATCGCTCATCGCGTGGAGGGGGAGTAGCAATATATATTAAAAATATTTTAAAATGGCGGGAGATTTCTTGGGATTCTCATGTTGCAAGCTCCTTGGAATATATCGGTATTATTTTGCATATAAACAAATTAAAAATTGGGATTTGCAACTTTTACAGACCTCCTGGTTCTGGCTTGAACAGCCATATTGAGGATATCGATAAATTGTTATCGTTTGTGGCTCCGTCTGTTGATGAGCTTGTATGCATGGGAGATCTTAATGTAGATTTTTTAAAGGTTGATAACTCCCTTAGTCAGTGCTTGTCAAGTTACGGGCTCAATCAGATCCTGTGTGAACCTACTAGAATAACTAATAAATGTGAGTCTCTATTAGATCCTATTCTTGTTACGAACGGTGACCTTGTCTCTTCTTCTGGTACTTTGCCCGCGGAGGGTATTTCCGACCACAAAATGGTTTTTTGTGACTTGGTATTGACTCGGACTCCCTCCTGTCCAACTCTCATATCATATCGGTGTTTCAAGAATTTCAATTGGCAACTTTTCCAGGAAGATCTTTTGACTACCCCTTTTCATGCTATTTTCCGTAATAAAGATATTGATGTCAAAATAGAAACAATGAATAAATTGTTGATTGGATTGTTCAATAAGTGGGCCCCTTTCAGAGAAGTGAGAGTTTCTAAACCTAAGGCACCTTGGGTTTCTGAGGAGTGTAAATTGTTGATGAGGGAGAGAGACAAAATTTACGCGAAGTTTAGGAAAGACCGTTCACCTGAACTTTTCGAATCTTATAGAAAAATTCGCAATGAAGTAGTATGTAGGGTTCGATATGATAAAAAACAATACTTGAACGACTTATGTCTACAGGGAGATTCTCGTAGGGTTTGGGGAGTTTTGAAAGAACTTAACATAAAAAAATCCGTTAAACATGCTCTTCCTTCCCAGCTTGCTGATGCTAATAAAATGAGTGAATACTTCGCTTCATCAATGCCTTTACCGACTGGTTTGTGTGAGGAGAGGACCGCTTTTTACAGTAAACGTAAAAAAGGTGAACACCCTGCTTTTACTTTCTCTCTTACTGACATCAAGGGGGTTAATGAGGTATTGCACTCTATGACTTCAAATTCAGTTGGCAATGATGAAATATCCCTTAGGATGTTGAAACTATGTAGTCCTGTCATTGACACTTACTTGATGCACATTTTTAATTGCTGTATAGAAACAGAGTACTATCCTTGCGCCTGGAAAACTGGTATCGGAATACCATTGCCTAAGAAGAGCACACCTACTACTTTTTCCGATTTGAGAATAATCAGTATTTTGCCTACGATCTCTAAAATTTTCGAAAAAATTCTTTGCTCACAAATGTATCGATATTTTTCATCCCATAACTTGATACCAACGAGTCAGAATGGCTTCAGGAAAGGTTTCAGTACCATGACGGCCCTTGCTAATGTTTCCGATGACATCTTGCGGGCGTGGGATGATGGGCTGGTGTCAGTGTTATTACTACTGGATTTTTCACGTGCGTTTGATACCATAAACCATGAGCTTTTGTGTGCACTTTTGCATTATTTCGGGTTTGACCAGGCAGCCGTTACTTTGATGAAATCTTATTTATCTGAGAGATATCAGGTCTTGAAGGTCAATAATAGCTTTTCACGAAAATAATAATAATAATAATAATAATAATAATAGTTTATTTTACCCAACAGGAAATTTCCCAATAACAGGGTAACATATTGACCATGAATAATATGAACAATTATTCAAACAAAATTACACATTCAATGATGCAACAATAAATAATAACCGCCCCGAACTAAAAAAACACATTAAACTTAAGTTCATCAGCAGCCCTGCAAAATCGATAGACCGGAGCCTGCTCAAGTACGTTAGTTCGAGGTTTAGGGAGTCGAAAAGTTGATCCGGTCCTCGCTTCAATTCTTGGTACACGAATTTCAACCCTGGACAGTAGATGAGGTGAATCAATTCTTCCAGTGACTAGCTTTTGCGCAAATTTTGCGCACTGTCGCTTCTGTCTCTCCTGCAATGTTGAAACTCGCATTTCCCGCATGATCTCCGACAAATCCGCACCACGTTCAGGATACCTGCCGGTCTTTCTATATTCAGCACACTTCAAGAATTTCCTTTGAATGCGTTCAAGTGATGTTAGGTGGGAACTGTATATCGGAAACCAAACCAAGTTGGCGTACTCTAATTTGCTGATGACAAGAGAAAAATATAGAATTCTGAGGACCGAAACATCAGGGAACTCCCTGGAACACCGGAACACAAAGCCTAAAGATCGACTAGCCGAAGAACAAAGCTCCTCGATGTGAGGAACAAAGCTGAACGTCGAATCAAATAACACCCCCAAATCGCGAAACCGATCTCCACTAGCGATAAGACAATTACCAATAGAATAATTGAAGGTGAGAGGACGTAGGCTTCTCGTGAAAGTCACCTTAAAACACTTTTGTAAATTTAAAATGAGTCCATTGCGCGAGCACCAAATATTAACTAACTCCAAGCTGGACTGGAGCAGCTCTAAATCAGCAATTCCGCGTATCCTCAGGTAAAGTTTGAAGTCATCTGCATAGGCCAAGGCCAAGCAACTGAGAAGAGCCAGAAGATCGTTGATAAAAATTATGAATAACAATGGTCCAAGATTAGATCCCTGTGGCACCCCAGATGACAGACAAAATTCGAAAGACTTGAAGCCATTATAAAACACATGACTCATTCTTCCCTCCAAGTAAGATCTCATTAGGTCGACATATGCTGGACTGAGGCCAAAAAAAGAAAGTTTATTCAGCAATATACGGTGATCAACCGAGTCGAAGGCTCGTGAAAAGTCTGTATAAATAACGTCGACCTGACCTCCATCATCCAGAGTCTCCGCGATAAACTGCGACAATGTTGCCAAATTCGTGACCGTAGACCTGCCCCGCATGAAACCATGTTGCATTGCTGATATATGTGGTCTAACATTATGACTGATATTAGCGAATAACGCTTCTTCATATACTTTTGCAAAGTTACACAGTACTGAAATTGGTCTATAGTTCTCTACATGTGATTTATCGCCTTTTTTGAATATCGGAACTACTCGGGCTCTCTTCCAAATGGTGGGAAAAATGGAAGTACGCAAGCTGACAGAGATGATGCGATGTAGAGGCTCAGCAAGCACAGAGCTACAGTTTCTGATGAAAAATGAGGGTAGCTGATCGTCACCAGCTGTTGTTTTATCAGGAAATTTATCCATAATAGATCTAATTTCATCTTCAGTTATAGAGGGCAAGACAACTGGAGGGAATTGGGAATAATGAGCTTCGCTATAATCCCTGACTGCGTCTGGCATACGAACATTTGAAAAATGCTTTGCGAACAAATCGACTATATCTCTTGGATCGTTATGTGATCTTCCGTCACTATGAAATACACCAGGAATTCTTGTGCCACTCTTCCTATGGTTGATGTATCCCCAGAAAGAGGAAGGATTTGACTCCAAATCGCCTTGCACCTCAGCCAAGTAATCGTCGTACGCCGAAGAAATTCCAGACTTGACCAAAGACCGCAAACGCCTGAAATCTCGGAGATATTTAGTTCCTCCCGTGGACCGCCACCTTGAACGATAATAATTCTTTAATCGGATGTTGCGCTTCAAGTCAGGAGTAAACCACACTGGAAAGCAGCGTTTCCCAGAGGTATAAGTTTTAGTAGGTACATGATCTTTTATGATTTCGAACAATTTATCATAAAAATAGCGCAGAGCGTCATCAACATTATTGAATGTTTGGAGAATATTCCAATCAACGGAACCGAGCGACGAACGCAAGGCCGGAAAATCAGCTTTCCTGAAGTTATAAAACGTATTGTTGCGTGTTGGAAAATTTATTTGGCGTTCAAAGGAGCTTCGGCTCACAATTATGCTCAGCGCTGGATGATACAGATCCTCCGGGACAAAGGGCGACTCAGAATGAGCCACAGACACCTCGACAGTATCTCCTGCGAGGACCAAGTCAAGCAATTTTTGGTCTCTGTTGTAGATGAAGTTGAACTGCTGCCACCTGAGGAGGTCACAAAAATTTCTGAACAGCACCGACTTGGGACAAGAAGGCCCATCACTAAAATTGGGAATATTTAGATCGCCGATTAATACGACCGTCTTTCCAAGAAAGCTCATCTCAAGGGCAGATGTGAAGGTCTCGAGCTGAAAGACAGCAATATCAGGAGGAACATAAACCACACATATGATGAAATCGTAAGGACAAGTACACTGACACAAAACCACGTCAATCAGCGGAACACGATCAGTCAAGAATTCAGTATTCAACGTTTTGTAAGAAATATTATCTGAAAGTGCAACCAGCACTCCTCCTCCACGAGATCTGTTGACCCTGAGAAACTGTCTGTCACAACGCACCACACTATATCCCGGCGGAACTATCTCGCAATCAGTCACCGAGTCACTAAGCCACGTCTCACTGATACAAATAATGTCATATGTATATTCACAGGCTGATTTGAAAAATTGAGGCAATTTAGAATTGAGCCCCCTGGAATTCTGGTAATAAATAGAAACACCTGGACGCTTACTGGCCGAAACAGAAGAACTAATCCTGTTGGAAGACACTAGTTTTTCGAGCCAGTGCTCACTATCGTAGGAACACCCCCTACATGTTTTATTTTGAGACCAGTCTCACCCTCGGCCACGCGCAACTCCATCTCAGCCTTAACGGCCTTAAACATCTCCATCTGCTGTGGCGTTCTGTCCGGAGTTATGAATACTCCCGCATATTTATCCTTGATTTTCTGAAACCTGCGCAACACCATAGGAACCAACTCCGGGGAAGACAAACGCACCTTCATGGGACGAGAACGTACCTGTTTGGTGGGATCGAATTTTCCGAGTCTAATGGGAGTAACAACTTGATCAGGAATATTACACTCCTTCAACAGCGATTGCACAAGCGCCACGTCCTCCCTTACCTGTTCCAGCCTGCTGGAGCCCCCCTCAGAGCTGCCATGAATTACTACATTATTAGCACGTTTTGTTCTTTCAACAACTTCCGCAATCACCTGCTCACTCGATGGTACCGGCGCAGGCAACTGTGTCACGGAAACATCCACCGCACCAGCCTGCTTCAGCTCGCGTATCTCATCCCTCAGCTCATTGATTAACTGAAAGATCTTGGGGATCTGATGAAGCCCCTGCTCACACTCATCACAGAGGTATTTTACTCGTCTTTTCGCATTCGATCGTAAGTCAAAGCATTTCAATTCTGCTGCAGTAAGCTCAGAACAAGCGAGATGTACAGGTCTACTACAGCCATCGCACTTGACAACCTTATCCACCTCCACTCTAATAGTGACATTACACTTTATACATGCCATAATGGGCATCAAGTTAACTTTTAAAATATACTGGTGAAAAAAGGAAAAACAAGGGCACCCTTCACAACGGCTGGGCCGATAGCCGGTGACTAACAGACACACAAGAGGGCCACGGAAAACAAAAAGCAGGAATGGATAGGTTACACCAGTATTAAATAAAAAACAAAAATAGAAAGAAAACTTCGCAACTAGATTTGAATAGTAATAATACGATACCAAAAATGAACGTACCCCGTATACAAAGAACGAGAAACGCACACCAGCTGATACAGATATGATAAATAACTGGTAGCTAGGTACCACACGTGTCACCGGAGTCTAGATATTAACGAAACGAAATAAATATTATGAGCTCAACAAAACAAAAGTGGAATAAACAGTGAATTATATTCTGAGTTTAATATCAGATATATTGTATAGGTACTTGCCACCACTTCCGTCTCGAAAGAAACCAAAAATACTAGAATTCACACCATGAAAATCAAATTGAACGGGAGCAATCACCACTACATGTGCATCCCATGAACGCATACGTTATGTCAAGTGGAGTCCCTCAAGGTTCAATTTTGGGTCCCTTGCTGTTCATCATTTACACTGCGGAAGTATTAAGATCTGTTGAACACTGTAAAGTTGAGGCTTATGCGGATGATACTCAGTTACATATGAGTTTTTCTGTAGATGATGCGACTCAATCCGCTGAGAGGGTGACTTCTGATCTGACTTTGATCTCTAATACTGCGGCTCAGTTCGGTCTCAATCTAAATGCTTCGAAGACGCAGGCTATGATTTTTGGGGGTGTGAGTAGGGTCGAGGCCGTCAAACCTTTTCTTAGGCTAATTCAGATAGGCAGTCAAAACATTAATTTTGTGTCTTGTGCTAGAAATCTCGGCCTGTATTTTGACGGAGACATGCGCTTCAGATCTCACGTGCGTGAAATTGTGTGTCAAAGTTATGGTGCTCTGAGGGTGTTGTATAGCAATAGGCATATTTTAGATTTTCATCTTAAGAGGAAACTGTGCGAATCTCTGGTGCTTTCGAAGTTAAATTATGCAGATGTTATTTATGGCAATTGTCTGGATGTAATCGAACAAAAAAGACTTCAGAGAGTGCAAAACAGTTGCATAAGGTTGATTTTTGGTATGAGGAGGTTTGAGCGGGGTATAAGATCCAGAATTCGTGAGCTGGGTTGGCTGAATATGAGCAACAGGCGTATCCTCCATTTCACAGCTTTTGTTCACTCCCTGAAGAAAAATGGTTTTCCTGCTTCGCTCGATGATAAGTTGATTCCTAGGTCATCGCTTCACTCTCGATCAACTAGAAATAGGGGTGATCTTTCGATGCCACGTTTCCGTACGTCTCTTTTCAAAAGAAGTTTCACATATAATGCCATTTCTGTATACAATAAACTCTCACCTGAACTCAGATCGTTGAGTCCTAGAGCATTTAAATCAACATACAAAATGATGTTGTTGAATCAACAGTGGTAGTCATTCAAATTGTGCCATGTATGAATGTTTGTGATCATTTGCATTTGGCTTCACTTTCTGAATTTTGTAGAAGAATTTTTTTTTTTTTTTTGTAAAATAATTTTTTGTTTTTGTGCGTCATCATTATATTAATTTTTTTTTTGCTTGTGTAATTCATCTTGAAGTATACGAAGGAAGTTTCTTCAGGTTAAGTTGATTAGCATTTCTGCTAGACTTCGCCTTTTTGGTAGGTAGTAAATTGATAGTAATGTAAAATGTCTTGTAATATGGTGTTATATTGCCTACTGAATAAAGTCAATTATTATTATTATTATTAAATAATACATACTGAGGTTCAAACAATAACTGTATAAAAATATAAAAAACTCCTGGGTGTTATAAAAGCATTTTTTGATCAATATAGATCTCATTTTCCTTTGAAAATTTTACCATTTAAAGATTTCAGCTCGTTCGGAAGATGATTATACAACTGAATACCAGCAAAAGTAGGTGATGACTTGTATTTGCTGGTGTTGTGTCGTGGTATGCATATAACGCCATTATGTCGTGTCTGGTATTGGTGAAAGTCAGAACATTTCATTCAGTTGTTCATATTATATTTCAATGTAGGAGGCAATTCAAGATATGAAGACGTGGAAGTGTGAGAATATATACAGGGTGAGTCTTTGACTTGTACATACATTCAAACCATTTTTCGTATAGCATTTTTTCTGATTCAGCCTAGATAAAAAGATATAGCCATCTTAAACTTTCATAATGAGCTATGCCACCCCTGGAAATATGAAACTAAAACTTTTCCGAGCATTAGATCTACCACCTGAACCTTCGAGAAAATGTAGCAGAAATTTAATTCTGCGAATCTTTTGAACAGAATTATATTCAGCCAAAATAACCAACTTTTTTAATTTCGCTGATATAGATTTTTTTAAATCATTAATTACTGGAAGAGTTCGCATTTCACAAAAAATACTTTTGTTTTCCAAAATGGCCAAATATTCATTAAATGACATTCAATTCACTTCCAAGGGTCGGGATCATAGAATTTCTGCTATAATTATGGAATGGAATGGTATATATTGGTCATAACGAAAAAAATAAAACATGTGAGTTGAATTTTGTATTCATAAAAGATTTGCCACATTAATGAGAACCTATATTCTGAAAATCATTTCATTCGATAAAATCGTTCAGAGATATATTCGAAAATTACATTTTTTCATGGATTTTCAAAAGCCTGTACCTTTCTAACCGAGCCGAATCGGAAGAAATGGTAGAGACAAAAAGTGTTTCTTTTGACCTCGGGAATGTCCCGTTAAAATATATGTACGAGTCAAAGACTCACCCTGTATATAAAAGGGTGTTTCATTGGTAAATGAACATACGGTAACCTCAGCTAGAGCTAACTTAGGCGAGTCCAAAAAACCCATATATGTTAGGTCTAATCAATTCCACAACTGAGATACAGGGTGGTTCATGTATTCACCAAAAATTTCAATTGCTAATTACTTTTGAACCAACCGGTATATTTGGTTGATACTTGGTACGTATCATAACCTTCCACAGGTCGATCGATTTACATTTAAATTCCTGAAAAATTCCAGGTCCGTATTTGAAAAATATGAGACTTCTTCCAAACTGAGATTCAACACCCTGTATATTGTAATTTTGGGATTTGATCGAGATATTTCGAAAGGGCAGAAAATTTTCTTTGAGGTTCGGTAGATTTCATTGTCCCGCACGTGATTTTGCCCAGGGAAAGATTCAATTGAATATAGGAATTCCACTTAATTCTCAGAAAAATCTTACATTTTGATCAAATAGAATTTTTTCAGTAATACTACTTGCACATTCGTATTTCATAATATTCTGAGGAATCATTTCAATGTATTTTCGGAAGAACATTATTGATTGAGAAAAATTAATTGGAAGTCAACAACGATGAACACTCAGCGTGATTTACAGAATGTTTTCGAAAGTAACACCGTTTTTCTCAATACACATACTTTTCCGCTTCAAAATATGTCTGATACTGTTTTGATCATGCCTGGATTTTTACGTATTTTATTACAGGCGACTTCGATATCTCCTCTCTTCTTTTTTCAGGTTAATATCCTAAATATCTCAAATAACTCCAAATGAAATGATCAACAGGAGATCTGGTGATCTAGCGGACCAGGAATGCAGTCCATCTTTGTCTATCCACAGATTTTGAAAGTAATGATCTCAAAAATATCTGAACATTACTCTGAAATGGGGTGGAGCTCCATCATGCTGAAACTGCATTCCTGCAATTTGCTTTCCTTCGAGTTATACAGAAAGATCATTTTGAAGGAAATCTAAGTAAAGATCACCCGTAAGCAGTCTAATCAATCGATTTTTATAAACGCCTCACAGAACGTTTGTTGAAAATTTGTATTGGGATATCGTATGCCTAACCGCATGCGGATTCTCTTCAAACCATTCATGCGAATTCCACATATTTCATATTGAAGATACCAGTTGTCAAAATTTATTTTGTAGAAATTGTCTTAGTCTACTCGAAACAACCCTTATGAGATACAATACATACAATTAAATTTCTCTCAATCAAACCATTTTTTTTTTAATCTAATGGAATATTGAAAAATGCAAATATTTTATCAGTTCGAGAAAAAAAATTTCCAATTTGATTGCAATGAACCAGTTTTTCACGGAATTATTGGAAGTCCAACATTAAATTGGATCATTCCCTGAAGCTTCCTTTGAGCAAAATCACGTGCGGGACAATGAAATCTATTAAACCCTATAGAAAATTTTCTGCTCTTTTCAAATATCTCAATCAGATCCCAAAATTCCAATATACATCTTTCTATTTGAGGAAATCATAGAACTTGATGTTCCACAATTCTAAGCTGTCAAATTGATTTAGATAACATCAGTCATATTTATATACAAGAAAACGGTCACAATTCGGAAAAATTAATTTCAGAACTGCGATCGTGGATTCGGAATTTTCGATATTTAAGCTTTTAAGTATATCATGGTATATATTTTTGAAATTGTCTAAGGAAAGTCTATTGAAAATTGAAAATCATCATAGCACACTATGGTTCCCATTCGAAGAAAATTAATTTTTTAAATTTCTCTAAAATTTGAAACGACACTGAAATTTCGATAGCACTGGTAAAAAGTAATGAAAAAACTGCCAGAAGATGTTTTTATTTCGAGAGCGTAGCGGCAATACTGCGGAAGTTATAGCCAATTATAATAATTGGTAAAATTCCAAAATCATCAGTAGTGTGGAAACTAGACACCTTAGCGATGTGCGGTTTTGAGCAATTTATGTTTCTCAAAAAAAGAGAACATGACATGCATATTACTTATTTTCTATCTCGATTAATTCAGGAAATGTAGTACTAAAACATCGGAATCTGACCACTCTGTATATTGGTCGATAATTTGTTATACTACTTGCATAATTTTTCTTAAATATAGGAAGCAAAATAGCATGTTTCAATACAGCAGGAAACACACCAGTGGAATCTGACAGATTGATTATATGTACCAGATGCCACATCTCCAGCTCTTATCTTTAAAATTCTATCAGAGATAGAATCAACACCTGCGCTCTTTTTATTTTTCAAGAAGAAGAAGAAGAAGAGAATTGTATTCAGTACCATATACTCATCCACGGGGTGAAAGAAAAAACTTGTGGTTGACATTGGGGACAGAGTACATGAAATTGATAATTCATCACCATAAGTTTCAGTAAGGCATTTTTTTGCTACTGATGAGAAATAACTACCAAAAGCATTAGATACTTCGGATGGTTCACTGCATATTATTCCATCTAATTCTAACTTAATATCATCATTTAGTCTCAATCCTTTTTAGCTCGACTTATGAGGCCTCAAAGATGCCTCAGCACAGAGTAAATAACAAAAAACATCTTAATCTCATTACATATAATGTACTGCACCAGAATGTCCAATCGATAGGAAATTGCTTAAATGAGGTCGAATCTGTAGTTCATAATAATGATTGTCAATTCATAGCTTTAACAGAACATTGGAAAAGTGCGGACCAATTGCCGGCATACGTAATACTTGGGGCCTGTTTCATAAAACAACAAGTTTACAGGCAAATTTTCTACAAGTTGTAAGTTTTTTGACAATTATGCGTGTCATAAAACTACTATTGTAGACTTGTAGATACTAGTGAATATCAATTTTACAGGAACTATTTGACATTATCTAAGTGTTTCGCCATTTTTTCTTGACAAATTCAGTCATACACCTGTAAAAATCAGAAATATCTCAACAAGTCATTTTTGACCTGTAACATTTTTTAAATGGTTCTTGATTTCATTTAGTCAAAGTTTGTGAACGTGTTATTTGGGATTCTTTGTCGAGTGAAGAAGAATACGCTCTGAATTGAAGAGTGAGGGCAAGGCGTAGACGAGTTTTTCGAAAAAGATTGAATTGCCAGTTTCCTACATTATTTGAATGCAATGAGAGGTTCCGAATGTCTTCAATAAAGTTGCAACGTCTTCTAGACAAAGTCAGGGGAAGACTGGAAAGCCATTCAGATAGAAACCAAGCTCTTTCTCCAAAATTGAAAATTTGTTGTGCCCTTCATTGGTTATGAAATGGTGGACAGTACCATGCAATAGGAGACACGCATGGGTTATCAAAGAGTAGCGTTTGTAGAACTCTTCATTCTTTTGTTGTCGCAGTGAATGAGATTTTGTTTAATGAAATAATTAAATGGCCGGGGAACTTGTACAATGTTGTGAACCGATTTCATGATGTTGCTCGCATGCCTTGTGTAGTAGGTTGCATTGATAGCCCTCTGATTAACATTGAGAAGTCACATGAAAATGAGACTCAATTCATAGATCGTCATGGTGATCACTCTTTGAATTGTATGGTTGTTTGTGGCCCAGATCTTCAATTTTACTATATAAATGCATCATGGCCCGGTAGCGCACATGATAGCAGGGTTTTAGGAAATTCAAATTTATTAAGGCGAATGAAACGAGGTTGGAGACCTCTTCCGAAATCTATTTTATTAGGAGACAGGAGACTCGGGCTATCCTCTCTAGATTGGCTGATCACTCCAACCGGTCGTAATCTTGATGATATTGCAGTAATAAGGTTCAATGGAGCTCACAAATCTACGCGACGGCTTGTTGAAAATTCGTTAGGAGTACTAAAGACCAAATTTCCTTGCCTTAAGTTTTTAAGACTACAACTATTGTTTGCTGCAGAAGTATTTAAATGCTGTGCTGTTATGTGCAATTTTTCTCGTGAAGAAGAAAGATTAATTGATTTTCAAGAGGATCCGGAGGTGAGCGAAAGTATTGTGGAAAATAAAGAATTATCTTCTCCAGCAGCACTTCGTAGAATTGATGAACTTATTCATTATTTTAGATGAAAACACCTAGAAAATTTGTAAATATAATAATATGTAACATAGATGATAACGAATAACATTGACTGATACCTAATGTAATTTTTTCAACTCAAAATGAAATTAATTTAATTTTCTAAAACTTCAAGCGACTAGGTGGAATAATTCAAACAAAGCTCTCTCTCTAATTTTAATATTTCGAGATTTTTCAAATGTTTTTCCCCATTCCATTATTTCTATAGAGTTTCATTTTCTTGCATCGCAAAACTTCTACATTACTACTGCTTCGACTTTTAAAATTGGCGCAGTTTCATCTTCCAGCTACGGAACGTTGCTACAGAGGCTCATATTCCAACTCTTGTGATCTTGAATGGGATTCAGGAATATCCCATGTTTCTGATACTGGGGGACCTTCTATAATGGGACTATTTCCCGATAATCTCAATCACCAAATTATCTATTTCGTTCAATTTGGATTCCGCACCTCCTTCTGAACCGGTCTTTCGGCGATTATCAATCTTTTTCTGGAAGTGATGAAAAATTTATTCCTTTTCTTGTCGAATTATCTAAAAATTTCATAATCTTGGGTACTCACCATGGAATTTTTTCTAATATTCTGCCAAAAAACATCTCTTGTGTATGTAAAATCCTTACTCTGAGGAACTACCCCCAAACTCAATGTTCTTGAATGGATTTTTTTCCACTCATTTACTTTGTCTGCTTTTGTCAGTTTATCTGAGAAAGCTCCCAGCAGTATACTTTTTGAATCTCTAATTAGTTTCAAAATTTCAATTTTTCCCTCCTTGCTTTCGAACATTTAATTCGAATTTATATTATCAACAATGACAGTTAAAAAAATTGAGATTTTGGTAACTAAGGTAACATTGAACTTGTTCGTACAGTTCTAGGAACTATGAGCTATATTCGGTGAAACACTTGTACATTTTTTATCTTCACTACAAGTACTTGTACTTGTAAAATTGTAACTTGTAACTTGTTGTTTTATGAAACAGGCCCCTGGATTTTCACTTGTATCGTCTTTTTGTAGACGGGAGAACGAACTTGGTGGCGCTGCTGTGTACTGTTCGAGGGATATCCGACATAGTGCCCGTGATGACATTCAATACCGCGGGTTTTCGAATGTGTCGCAATGGAAATTTTCATATGTGTAAAGAAGGTTTCTTGATGTTGACCCCATCAGATGGAATGATGATTCATTGACAAATTTTGAAGTTTATAGAATAATTCGGTGAATATTTTGATGATCTGTGATAATTCATAATACTTGAAAAACGTCAATCAGAAATTGAACATGAAGAATTTTGAGATTTCAGTTAAAAGAAGCCAAGATAATAATAACCTTTAATTGTTGTTTTACAAGGATGTTATATTTTATTGATAATAATAATCAGTTTTTGTTTCTCTGAAAACCAAAGTTTTCATTAGCTATTGAATACACTATTTACATTATGACAAAGTTATCTGAAAACCAAAGAAACAACAGTTAAAGTTTATTATTATCTTGGCTTCTTTTAACTGAAATCTCAAAATTCGTCGTGTTCAATTTCGTTTCAAGTATTATGAATTATCACAGATCATCAAAATATTCACCGAATTATTCTATAAACTTCAAAATTTGTCAATGAATCATCATTCCATCTGATGGGGTCAACATGAAGAAACATTCTTTACATATGTACTTCAAAAATCGTGGTATTATCTGTCTATCGTCCACCGGTCTCAAATCATCCGTTGTTTCTTGAAAGATTTGATTCCATTCTACGTATATTAACAAATGAGAATTTACCATACATTGTATGTGGGGATTTTAATATCGATCTTTGTAAGGATAATAACATAAAAACTGAGTTTGAAGGTTTGCTTCGAAGTTATAGGTTTGCATCGAAGTTATAATGTAATTACAACTATCACGGACTATACTAGAATAACGCCTTCAACAAAAACATGTGTTGATAATGTCTTTACAAATATCAGGGTATCTCGTGCGAAAGTAATTGACACCGCGATATCGGATCATTCGGGTCTGGTTTTTACTTTTGACTACGAAAAAGAATCATTAACTCAACTAAAAAGACTTGTACGAATCTACAGCAAGTTCTATATACGCCGGTTTTTGGATGAAATAAAGAATTTAAATTGGAATGAACTCGGCAATATTCCATTGAAAGATATGAACGCACAATGGAATTTCTTCATGTCGCGTTTCAAACTTATCTTTGAGATAAAGAGACGCCTCGACCTAGCTCTCACTATATCAACCATAAACGTTGCTTTTAAACCCTACTACTTAGAACTGAAGAGACGTTACAACTTGATTATGTCTGAGGCTAAAAGGATCGAAAATGAACATCGCATCATAGTTTCAGAAAACAAAACTCGCACTCTCCATAAAATAGTTGAAGAAAATACAAATATTAAAATAAATAACAAAAAATGTATAATATGAATTTAGTTTATGTTGAATGCTGAAAATACAGTGAGTTATACCATTTCGAAATCTACATGAAACAGGCATGTTTTTTCTTGATTCGGCGCTCAAATTACCATCTCTATTTTTACACCGCATTCTGTCAAATTTAGGATAGTGCATCTATCCAGACATACTATAGAAAAAACAGATTGAAAAAATTTCTACCATCAGAAAGAGTGGCGAAAGGCATGATTTTCTTGAATTTTCGAAAATGTCAAATGTCTTGAAAACCGAAGGACTTTGATTAAACATAATAGTTATTTTCCTAACAAGTGCGGAAAGAGTTATTTTCCCGCACGAGTTAGGAACAATATTTTTTCTACAAGGGCTTAAATGAGTTCGATTTGAATTCAACACACAGATTAAATTTGATTACCTATCTATACTAATTCATAATACATATGAATGTCAAACGTAATTTTACATGTCGTTACCATAGTACTCTCATCGGTGACGTTCTGTGCATACGGACATATTTATATCATAATTCAGTTTATTCTTTAATAAAAGTGTGCGGGAGAAACCCCTGCTTTCGAGCACAGAAAGTGTGCGGGAATGGAATATCATGAGTTTTTCCCGCACTATTTGGAAATGTGACCCTACGAATTGAAATGCAAGCGGAAAAGAGTTGAAAGTGTATGCTTGTAGAAAAAATATATTTTTCTGAACTGCCACGTCCCCTACCCACAGGTATCATATTGTCCATTCATTACGCCACAACCTGTTTAGTCAGTATTCGATTTTTCTTGAAGAAACTTCTGCAAGATTGATTTATTGATTAGTAGTGGTAGTAGTAACAGTTATTTATTGCTGTGCAAATGGCCATCGACCTAAGGTCCTTCAGCCTATAACTTTACAATATATCATTTTTACAATTTAAACATATTATATTGATCATATCAAACAGTGTTTAGTTCATTCTTTAGGGTCTTTCTCGGGTATTTTCTTGTTGAGATAATTTCACTTCATGGTATTGGGAAATTATATCGACTAATTCTAGTAGTTCAGAATAAAACTTCTTATTCAGTTTTTGTATGCTATGCAATTCGAGACATCATGTCGTTTGCACGCGGACTGATTTGCTCTCGTTGTTCGAGCAAAATTAACCGATACGATGATACTATTGCGTGTCAAAGTTGTGAGAAGTCATTTCATCTCAAGTGTTTGAATATCAATATTGATGATTTCAATGAATTACGTGAGAATGGAAACTTGACGAAGTGGATTTGTGAGAGCTGCATTTGCCCAGACAATCCGTCTGTCACCCCAAGTAGCCAGGATTCTTTATGCACGGATGAGGATTCACTTTTAAATTCCATTCACAAGATTGTTGAAAAATTAGTTACCCCTTTACGTCTCGAAATTTCTGAATTGAAGAACATTATTAAAGATCAGAATGAACAGATATCAACACTCATTGATGAAATTGATAAGCTAAAACAATCTAAAAAAAGTGATACAATTATCAATCCATCAGCTGTACGGAATAACTCTGATATGGTGAGTCGACCCGGTAATCCCGTGATAAGATCACATGCGGATTGTGAACGAGATATTCTTGATAATGGTGTATTTTGTTGAAACATTATTTGGGCTGTTTCCATTATCTATGATAGATAATGGAAACAGCCCAAATAAAATCACATGCGGATGTTTCACTTTCTTCTGATAGTGTATCTACAGCTGTTTCCAATATCCCTGTACCCCCAACAACTTCGAAGGCTTCCGATTCGGAGGGGTGGAAATTTGTGAGGAATAGAAAGAAACTTAAATCCAAAGTAATTATCGACAAGAAAATAACATAAAAGATTTAGTACTGCTGCCAGACCTCGGCTAAGATCATCTTGCAATGCTAATCACATTGAATTCAGACACAGATATGGAAGATATAGTACAGAGAAAAACTTTTATATTTGATAAATGCAAAATCAATAAAGTCAATGAGGACATGAGCAACTTCGTAAATTCTCACCAGCAAACAAATATAGGCGAAGACTTTCTGAATGTATAATCAAACACACACCTTTAGCAAATCACCATCCATTTTTGCACGACCTACAGCCTTTCATTGTAAAAATGATCAAGAATAAACGCAAAATGTACAGAGAATATAGATGCTGCCCAAATCCAAATTTCAAAACCAAATTAAATGAATACAACACTAACATTCACAAAATGATTCAACAGTATAGACTGCATAGATGGACTGAGGCTTGCAAATCAATTGGTTTGGCCAAAGGTAAAAACTTCTACAGGCAAATCAACAAACTCTCTATGTACAAACATACCTACAAAATACCCACAATTAAGGCCAATAATATAGAATATATCACGGATCAAGAAAAGACAGATATATTTGCACAACACTTTCAGCAGGCATACCAATACGACAAGGACAGGAACTTTGACTCGGAAACAGAAGCCCTAATAGAAACTTGGTAAAATGAATACTTTGGCAACTCTGAGAATGATAATGAAAACTCAGTGGAAATGGCAATAGAGGAAGCCACATATTATGAAATTCTACACAACACCAAGAACAGTGCCCCTTCCATTTGACATCTTTACCTATATAAACCGATTTCAGGCGAATAACCTGGTCCTCATTGGTAATTACCAACTAGGACCAACTAGAACCAATTGCATTTAAGCGACTTCGGTCATTGTAGGTTTCAATCATTTAAACAATAGAAATCATACCCCATAAGAATAGAAGTGTTCACAATTATGTTGCGTAATTTCTACATTCACATTCGAATTATGGAATCCAAACGCAAAATTGAACCTATTGTGAATATTTTTGTATGAATTTTGGTAGTTTTAACTTTGATTTTTATGTAAGTGTTCAGTTATGGTAATTGTGAATCAAGCAATTGTCAAATAAAATTTCATTAGCTGAGATTACAGATGCAATTAAATCTCCAACACCTGACATGATTCTCTGAAATTTCTTTGTTGAAGCAAAATCTGAAACAAATATGAAATATATACATATTAATATTATACATAATTCTTTGTTCCGTTTAGAGCTCTTGGAACCACATTGCGAAAGACGATTCCAATATAAAATTTGGTTATGTATTTTGATTACCTTCGTCAACTTTGGACCTGAACCGTATTCAAGCGCAAGTTGGTTATTCGCGGTTATCCCTGAAGGACTATAACCGCAGGGCAGGACCGTGGATAACCGCGGTCATTACTGGTTATTCGCTTGAAATCGATTATATATTCCCAACAGTTTGGTACACTCATCCAAATCATCATTATCTACCCTTTCATCAAACACGGTTGAACGTGAAAAGAGAACGATTCTTGTTTTTTTTTGTTGTTCAAGATGAGATTGTTTGCTTCAAACCATCTTTGACTTTCTTCTATTAATCTTGAGCTCAAAATCTTATGTTCTGACAGAACCCTATGAATAAACAATAAATTCGTATCATCTACATAATTCGCCGAGACTACCATATTTTCATCTTCTCTGAGACACGTATCAATATCATTGATATAAACTATGAAGAAGAGAGGTTCGATAATACTGCTCTGCCTTAGAGAGATCAGTTAGCAACTAAAATGATACCATACATTTTTTTTTAACGTAACATTTTTATCGCAAGAATTTTAAAGTAAAATATTATTTTTGTTCACATAACTGAATTGGTCTTCAGATGACATTTGATGCAATATATCACAAGCAATATTTTTCCAATAGAAAAACATTGTTGAGGGTTAAAAGTATAAACCCCCAACTTCGAAACTGCATGCATTTCTAAAACTTCGAAAAATCAAACACACAAAAATCTTCTTACCAATATCTTTTTTGCTTGATTTAATTCTTCATGATCTATTGGGCTACTAGTAGTTTTTGACGTTTTAGAAGTTAATTGCATCACCTCTTTTTGAACTAATTTTGTCAATTTTGGTTGAATTTCCTTCCAAGAGTATCTGAAAATGAATCATGATGTATAAAATATAACAAACTTTTTTTTTATATGACTCACTTGGGAGTATTTTCATTCTTTGATAAAGCTGATAATCTGGAACTTTTTCTAGTGGGCCTTTTCAAAGTATTTTGAATAACACTCTCCAATTTCCCAAAAAGAGTGTTTTCAAGCTCACCCATATATTTCCTTAAAATTGGACTAAAATTAATCCCCATTTCACTGTTACAAGCCGAAGATAAAGAAACTGTTGATTTTGAATTATTTATGGATGTGACACTTGTTTCTGCATGAGAGTTTAAGGTACTCAGTCCTCTTGGTTTTTTGAATTGATTAATTTTGAAAGGTGTCGATGCAATTCTCTTCATTGGTGTCGATGATATACCATTCCTCTCAAATTGAGATGGGTTCGCTGACTTGTATTTCATAAGGACTTCATTCACTTCTGGTTTATTTCTCATCTTTTTAACTCTTTGAGCAAACTCTAGTACTTGGATCGATTCATTGGCATGTTCAATTCCACATTTCACACAAGCAATCAATGATATGTAATTATTCCTGTTCAGGGAATCTGCAAAGTATAATCAATTAATGACAGTGCCCTCTTCAGTTATTAGGTTGGCAATTATTGTGTTAAGTTGAAGATTTAAAAAGCTTAGGCAAATAACCAAGTATCCAAGGCTTTGAGAAATGACAATGATTTCAAATTTCAATTTGGGGTCCATTTTATATACAGGGTGACTGATGGTTGTAGTTAGCAGGCCTCTATACTGATCTTAAATAGGCCAACAAACTCTTTAGAAAGAATATGTACTGGGTAAGATTTAGGGGGCCAAGAATTTGAGAAAAGAAGACCAGAAAAAAGCTGGAAAGAAGTCATTGCAGGAGTTTTGGAGGAGAGGCAAACAAATTCCTCTGAATCAAAGCGTATTTCGAAAGCTACAAAAAATTGGTGAAAACATTTGTATAATCTAACTAACTTTTATATATAGAACGTTGAACAACTTGAAGCTGGTAATTATGATGGCTTAAAAGGATCACATATAGGTTCAGGAAGATGGCCATGTTTCGGGAGTTTAGCATCTGAAAGGTGATTTTAAGTCAAGGTTTGGTAAGGCAAAATGATCGACTGTAATCTAATATAATCATTGCATACTATCAACAAACGTCCAGCGTTATTCATCTAAATTTTCTTCATAATGTAGGTACTCCCTAAACTAAAATTTTCAACCTAGTGAACAGGAATGGCATATTTCAATATAATGCAAAACTATCTATTATCGTAAAGTAATCTGACATATGAATAAAATGTGTTCCCAGATGGATGGATTAGGAAAGGTGATTTTGAACAAATGCATATACCAAATAAAGGTGAAGGCAGACTACTTTGATGTGACGTGTTCCCACGTCATGTCAGACACCATTTAACCACATTCCAGATTGCATTATCTTACGCATTCCCTCATCAAGTAAGTCCAATATGAATGCAAGCATACAAAACCCTAGTATGTTGCATGTTTACACGTCACTTCAGTATTCACCTCATGAATCAGTTCTCATTATGAGTTAGTTCAAATAATTGTTAAAAGATCCATAATTTAAATTTAACTGAGCATCAGAACTTAAATGTTTTCATTTAGAAATTCTTTAACATGAGTATTTCAATGTTTTGTTTGAAATTGGTTCAGTTTGTGGGGAACATAGGTCATACATTAAGTAATAATTTTTTTTTAAATAATATTTTTGTGAGTGATTGATTTCTTTAATATTTTTTGTGTTTTCTGAAACTTTTCAGGGTTGAAAAATTGACAAATTAAAAATCCGCTAGTTTAGGTGATTTTGTTCGATGAAAGAATCTGATGTAAACTCTGAAACGTTACAACACATTTTAATGAACTGTCAAGACTATCAGACACAAAAAATAAATATTAATGTAAGCAACACGATGGAAATAGCCCTGGACATCATTACAACGAAATGTGACATGTTCTTTCGAGCATTTAGGCCGTCGTCGTAGATTAGTTCTCGACGTTTCGCCAGTTCGAGTGTCTGGCATCTTCAGGAGTTATATTTCAGGAGATGTTCAGGAGGCAGTTCAGTCCAGTGAGAACATCTCCTGAAATATAACTCCTGAAGATGCCAGACACTCGAACTGGCGAAACGTCGAGAACTAATCTACGACGACGGCCTAAATGCTCGAAAGAACATGTCACATTGAACGATGGCCGCGAAAGCCTCAACCAATTCATTACAACGAAATGTCTCAATACATTAAGTTTCATTAAATCAATAGACATGAAGATCTGATATAAAATAAGTTATAAATTAATAAACATCTAGCTGTAATATTGTATTATATTTTATTTGCGTTTGATGAAATGTAAATAACTGTATCACTACTGCAAATGACCCTGCTGTTGAAGAGGCAAGAATTAATTAGTGAATAAAATATTTATTGCACCAGTGATAAAGAAGTTACGAAAACTTTTCATTTTTTCTCTTAAAGCTTGTAAACAGATGAATGTTACACTTTTACGAAATGAAAGCTGTATTTTGGCGTGCAAGTCTTTCAAAAATATTTCGAAAGATAAGTATTCTGACTCTCTAACACTGACGTCAAACACAGAAATGTTTGAAAATATTTCATGATATTCTAAATCAGAATTAGGCATTCTGTCAAGTTCTGTGCTGATTTTCATTACTATGAAGAAAGCTCGACTTCGACAAAGTAATAAAAATCAGCGCAGAACTATGTCAGAATTGCCTAATTCTGCTTTCGAATATCAGGAAATATTTTCAAACATTTCTGTGTTCAACGACACCTTTACAATGTCAGAATACTTATCTTTCAAAATATTTTTGAAAGATGTGCACACCAAAATACAGCTCAAACCTCTCAGGCCTAGTTCTCTGTTTCCGAGATTCCCTCACCAGACAACAAATTTGGGACAACTCAGAATTGTCCATATGAAGTGTATTAAAACTAGTTTACCATTGTATTGCTGGATAAGATTTGAAGTTCAACAGGAATAGTAATCTCACATAAAAAAATCAACTTTAATCAAAACCATGAAATATAGACAGTGAAAATTCACTTCTATTGGAATATTCCTAGGATTACCTTGGAGTAAGGTTGTTATTATGGATTGTCTGTAAGGTATGTATGGTAAATTACTGCTTAGTGCTGTCATCACTTGTCCAATACAAAGTAGTCCTTTATTAATACTGATACCCTCTTGAAAAGAATTTCCTTGTGTTCCTGTTTTTTTTACACTTTCTGAACCCGCCAAATCAACTAAATTCAATTTTGCAGATGTCTGTAGAATCCTATAAGCCCAATTATAAGAATTGATATCAAAACAAATATATGTTTTACTTACCCATTATTCGATACGAATTGAATAGAAAAAATTGCATGAGACCTTGAACTGAACATGTTTTGTTTAGTTTCTCCTGTATGGCGATTTTTCCCGCCCATTTTGAGAAAATGTTTGGCCTCATAAATATTAAAAACTTTTTCTATTGATAAGCCTTCAACTCTGAATCCTGCAAATTCAATTAAGTATGCATAATCATTTATTACAAATTTTTAATTTAATAATACACCTTTGATTGGAAGGGGATTGTCATTATTGTTTTTGAGTAAATCATATACTTTTTCATTATATATTTCCATGAAAGAAACAAACACATCACAATCTTCATCGTCATTTGAGAAAAAGTCGTCCAAAGCTCTTGGGATGATGCCCTCATTTTTTTCCTGGAAGTTTAAATTTTAGACTGTTTCGTGAGCTATTTTCTATTGATTTATATTAATTAGTTTTGAAATATTACCAATGAATTAGTTCCCATTGTATAAGTTTTTCCAGTCCCAGTCTGTCCATAAGCAAATATTGTGCAATTATATCCTTCTTTCACTTTCTTCACCAGAGGTTTGACGATGCTGTTGAAAATCTCTTCCTGTGTGGAATCTCCCTCAAATATGTTATCAAATTGAAATGATTGTTGCTTGTCTGTTGCCAACAATACCTTAAATAAAATGTATGAATTTACAGTTAACAGTGAAATTTAATAAACCTACCCCAGGATCTTTACTAAGAACTTGTAATGAACTTTTAAAAGACTTTCTTTTTGGTGGGGGTTTTAGTCTAACACTAACGCTGACAAAATCCTCTGAATTCATTCTATGATTTTGTAGAATAAACGATATCTTGACAATTTATATCTTAAATTCTTAGGAATGTAAAAATCTGATATATCTCAATAATAGTAGTCTGTAGTCCCTCAAATCAGTCAAATTTGAAGTGACTTCGTCCTTTTTACATTCAACACTCTTCAAGTTCGTTTCCTTTATTCACAATTCACTCTTAGAACACAAATAGGTTCACCAAAGATTATAGAGTTTAATTTTTGAATTTCACTTGATTCGTAGTTTCATCGTTGAACAGAATTTAAAAATAATAGATATGATAACCGTCACTAGACCGCCCATAGAGAAAATTTGTCTATGAGACCGCCACAACATTGTTTATTGTTTGTGTACATGTGTGAACCATACCGGTACAATTATTTATCTATGCAAGGCACAACACACAACATAGAAATACAAACGAGCATTATTTATCTATGCAAACGAGCACAACAAACAACAAACGGACAACGAACAAACACAAAACACAACGTTTTTTTTCAACCAATGAACACTGAAATATATCTATGACCAATGACATTTCGCCATTAAATAATTAACAAAACACAACGTTTTTTTTCAACCAATGAACACTGAAATATATTTATGACTGATGACATTTTGCCATTAAATAATTATGATGAGTGGATTCTAGCCAACATTTAAATAAGAAATACTTTGAATATATTGAAAAACTCATACCCTCTTTAAATTAATCATGAAGTATTCTTCGAGAAAAATTAACGAAACGTTAGTGAAAAGACCAGAGAGTATTCAAATTTGTTATAAAATTTGAATGCACCAATCAGATTTAAACCATTTAAACCATGACATGTGACAAGTCTGCGCTTCACGCTTCTCGTTCCGTGATGTCAAAGTTTGACGCCTAAAATTCCAAGCTTGTGAACATTCTGAAGTGAAAAATGCTTTATTAGTTGACAAGGAGAATACTTTTATTGCTAAGAACTCTCTGTAAAATGTGAGTTTTTTGAAATATTTTTTTCGAATTCCATATTTGTAGAAAATCTGACTTTTACCAAGAAGTACTATTCTTCTTTTTGTATTCAGAAAAGGAGTTAGGAGTATGTCCGACATAAAAGTGAGTGCATTTTTAAAATTCCGGTTATTCATTAACAACTCTTCAGATAAATAATTTAATTGTAATTGTCGTTTTGTAATTGAAAATAGAAATATGGGTATACCGAAATATTTAATATTGTTAGTGAATTGCAGAAATTGCTCAGTGCTTTTCTTTTCTGCTTATCCCGCTATAACCCAATTTCTTAAATTTTACATTGAAATTTCTGAAAGTATATTTGCAATGATTTGAAGAACAGTTCATTCTCGATTTTAAAAATAATTCGACCTTTCTCGTATTTCAAGTTTTTAGTCTTCTGCAACCAATTATTTAAACAAAATCACCGTTGTGTAGGTACAAGCTATACTTTTAAACGTATCTAATATTAAGCTATCCAGAAATAATATTTTTTCATGCTTTATAACATTAATATATCATTATAGTAGTTATACCAGTTTATTTTATTTAATTTTTGTTCTCAGGTTTTGGGGTGGTTACATCTACCCAATCACAGCTTGGTTTGATCATTTATTTTTCATTGATGTGACAAACTATCATATTGGCAAATCAATGATAAGTTTTTAATGGGGAAAATGTAAAGTACAGCGTTTTCAACTATATGGTCAGTCGCCAATTTATAGCTGTTAAAGATTTCAAACTTAACTGTGTGTTGACATGGTTACTTAAGTGGTTCTAGCTTTTGTAGGTTCATATTCATATGTTGAATGAGTAATCTTTAGGCTTCCTCTGTTGCTTTGTAGAGTATTGAATTGTTTAACTCGATTTACCGGATATAGCAGGTCGTAAATTACCGTGAATTTATTAATTTAAAATCACGAAACAATCAAATGAGGGTTAACTTAAGAACTTCATGAATTTATATTCTTAAGGCTTCTACCATCATAAACGATTTGTTCATATAGGGTACATTTCATTGTGGGATAATATTTTTTGGCAGCATTCTATATGTGTTTCAAAAAGAACAACATCTTTAATTTATAGGCTCATAGAACCTTTATCAGGCAGACTAGAACAATAAAATCACATTTTGTCACTGGGAGAAGAGATTTCTCCTCATGATGGCCTCGTCAGTATTCCATATCTTTCAGCAGAACACAATCTATAGTTTGGATGAATTTTAAAATGTTTTGTCTTTGTCTAAGATTTTTTTTTTTTGTGACAGTGACATAATTTGTTATTTAATTTAGAGTTTTTTAAACGACAAACTGTGTAATTTATTTGACGGTGACTATTTATGATGTACAATATACTGTAGGTATATTCATGAATAAATTATTATTATTATTAGAGACGAAATCTTTATGAGAAACTTCTATTTGTGAACCTACTAATAAGAGCCTTTAGAGTAACTTAATACAAATGGCGACATCAAACAGCATCAAAAGAGAATTCGCATGCTAAAAAGCCCAGCCTACATTTTCTTTCATCTGTTGAGATTTTAGCAGAGGCCCTAAATCTGGGCCGAAACCGATCTATATCTTCTGTCAGTGACAAAATCTGATTCAATGTCACTTGTTTTTTCGAGCATTTGGTCCGTCGTCGTGGATTGAATCAATCCACGACGACGGCCGCGAAAGCCTCAACCAATTCACAATCTGATCGACCTTTCCATCGATGCTTACAATTTTCAATTTATCTATGTTTCAAAAATCCTTTTGTGGTTGTTGTTCCTGAAAGACCATTCTGTTAGAAGTATCTATATTATATATCATATATGAAAGAAGATTCTGATTTAATTATTTGAGAATTCGAGTATTAATGAATTGCTGTGACCTACACTTCTGCCTAATGAAATTGACTAAGCTTATTTAACAAAATCAACACTTTTCGTATGATGAGATGATATCCCTAAACAGCGCTCCATTTTTATTGTATAGATTTTCAAGATTTGAAACATTGTAAAACAATAATGATCATGAATACCTCCATAATTCTAAGAATGTTTTTTGAATTTCCTACATGGTTAACAATTTCTGAACTATTTGTAACAATATAGAAAAATCAATCAATTTATTTAGTTAATTTAAGTATTATATGATTTTTTTTTCAGAGTATTTTTGCAAAGATGAATTCACAACAAAACGGAGGAGATGGCGATAAGGTGGAAAATGGTGCTCAGCCAGCATCAAAACCAAAAAAAGCTCAGACTATCGAAAAGATGTATCAAAAAAAATCCCAATTGGAACATATTCTTTTACGTCCAGACACATATATAGGATCAGTAGAAAAAACTATGGATATGATGTGGATTTATAACGAAGAAAATAAAAAAATGGAGCAAAAACAAATTGAATATGTTCCTGGTATGAGTTTATAAATATCTGAAGAAAACATTAGAATTTTGGATTGCATTTACTAAAGATTATTTCAGAATGGTCACGTGAACTTTTTGGCTTGGAATTCATAATTTATCCTTGAACAAAAAAAATTTGCACAACAAGAGAATAATCAGAAAAACCATTTCTATCAAATTTTTCCATTGCCCAATGCAATATATAGTCCGTTCAAGAATTATTGTCATCTCAGTTTCTAGTTACAAAAAGTAACTAAAACTTCCTATGGGTCGATCACAGAAAATCAATATAACCAAGAAGAGTATTTATAACTTGTTTTTTTCAAAAAGAATCAGTTTAAAATTATCGAGCTTGACAATAATTGTATTTTCAAAATATATGAAAAAGCAATAGCATAAATGAAAGCGAGTTCAGATATTTTTTTTATTTCTAAGATTTTTCTACAGAAATTTTTCAACCCTTTCTTAGAGAAGAAAAATGCAATTTCAAGTATTTTTTATTGATCTAGCATTGATACAGCTGCAGTACATTACAGTGGAAGTCAGCTTGTGACCTCTCCGTAAAGGAGAACATTTACTCATCCAAAATATTGAAAATTAGTACTGAGCTTATAGTCTAAATTGCCCCAGTGTTGTCCTATCCTTCCATATATGTCTCAATTTCATCTTCCAACCCATTATGAATGTTTCTTCTAGTAATCTACATCAAACAAACAGTACTTACATAAGAGGTGATCCATCATCCCTATTTCTATAAGATTTATTCACCTCATCTGGTGATCACTTCCCTCCATTTGTCATTGCTCAATACTGAAATGAAGAATTAACTTGTCAATTAATTCAAGAATATATAGAAATTGTTCAGTTAACTAAACTTAAAAAGTCATGGGTCAGTGTTCTTTCTCAACTCCAACAGTAGTTGTACACCTCAAATGTAATTGATGGGATATAACCAAAATAATTATATATACAGGGTATCCCAAATTGCTTGATTTCGGCTGTTTATAGTACTTATAGACTAGATAGCTAAAAACGTTGAAAGGAGTCCTGGGCTTGATTTCCGTGAAAACACCAATAGTGAAAATCGTTTCACGATATCTTCATTTGTTTTGAAGATATAACAACATTTTGAAAATTTTTCGATACAGATGTGCCATAACGTTTTAATTTTTGATAATATCTGAAAAAGATAAAAATTTTCAACAAGCACTTTTTCACTGGGAGTAAGACATTATTTTAAATTTTTTCTATTTTTTTTATAATATAAGATGAAAAAAATGCGTTCGTATTTAAAATAAAAAAGTGGTTTTTTTCTATTTGAAAAAAAAATTGAATATACAGTAGAATCCGCTTATAATGACATCGAGGGGAAATGAAAAATACGTCATAATAACCGGAAGTCACATAAAGCAGAATTTCAGCAAAATTGATATTTTTCTTGGATTCAGTTTAAGAAAAGAACGATAAATTTAGATTTTGCTTTATTGAAAAAAAAAACTTCTCTTACAAAAAAACTAAATATAAAGAACTTTTTAATTTTTTAGAAAAATAATCTGAAATTTTAGTTTGCGTTTGTTTATATTCTTATGAAAAAGAGAGCTAAAATAATACAATAAATGTTGAAACAAAAAGTACCTAAGCTGAGGTAAAAAAAGAACGGGGTATCATAACATTCTTTGTATGATACTATAGAATCATACGATACTATCAACACTTGTATCATACGATACTATACAGCCAGGGGAAAAAACCTCAGCCGAAAAAACCTGCCTCCCCGTAAACAAAATAACATATATTTGATGGTTTTAGGTTTGTACAAAATTTTTGATGAAATACTGGTAAACGCCGCCGACAATAAGCAGAGGGATCCTAAAATGGATTGCATAAAAATTGAAATTAATGCTGCCACAAATACCATATCAGTATATAACAACGGTCGGGGAATACCAGTGGTAATGCACAAAGAAGAAAACATGTTTGTGCCTACAATGATATTTGGACACCTTTTGACATCATCAAATTATAATGATGAAGAAGAAAAGGTTACTGGAGGCAGAAATGGTTATGGTGCAAAATTGTGTAATATTTTCAGCACTAAATTTACAGTAGAAACGGCCTGTAGAGAATATAAGAAGCAGTTTAAACAAACTTGGGGCAGTAATATGACAAAAGCATCAGAACCTAAGATAAAAGAGTTTTCCGGAGATGATTTCACAAAAATCACATTTTGCCCAGATTTAGAAAAATTTAAAATGACAGAGTTGGATTCAGGTATTGTGGGATTGCTGTCAAGAAGAGCTTTTGATGTTGCTGCATCTTCAAGAGGAGTTAAAGTTTTTTTGAAT
Source organism: Hippodamia convergens (assembly GCA_038502775.1). Lineage (NCBI taxonomy): Eukaryota > Metazoa > Arthropoda > Insecta > Coleoptera > Coccinellidae > Hippodamia > Hippodamia convergens. Next base: position 27,844,805 of record CM076608.1, on the reverse strand, counting down.
GGATCAAGAATTCCAGTGAAAAATTTCAAAGATTACATTGATCTCTTTGTTAAGGAAAAGGAGGATGATGCAGGTTAGTACCTATTATCAAATACTTTTCTTTATAATAATATTAATAACTGTTCTTTATTGAATACAGTCAAAGGCCACTTGAAAATATTTATGTCAGAATACTTTGGAGAAACGATTTAACAGTTTAATGTTCAACATTTTTCATAACACAATGACAATGAAAAAATGGAGGTGCCGTACTATACTCTTATATGAGCACTTTACCCTCACTATTACTCCTAGCAATGACTGAAACTGAGGCTAATGATGATATTGTATTTAATGACAACCAAAATTTTCGTATGTAAACTGCTATGAAAAAACCAAATGCTTAACTATTGTGTTTTTGCATTCGGTATTTTGAGCAGATGATATTGAATAAATATAGACGTTATTGTTTTCACTTGAAAGAGCTATCAAAAAATGCCTTAAACAAACTGGGATTTGCACAGCACAAATTCTTACATTTAATAATACTGATGCAATATTCTTGCACTTTTGTGGAACTTTTTTTTGCCTTGAGAAAGGGTCAACAGTCTATCTGCAGGAACCAGCTAGTTCTTGAAGGTGCCAGTGAGTGTTGGACTTTAACCAACTAACAAACCTTCCTCAACTGCTTGGCTGAAACCTCAAGGATACTGATTCTATCCAGGTTACTTGTTTTGGTCGCTGGGACGCCAATTACTATGGTATTCTTCAGCATGTTATTAATCGTCTTACTCACTCCTCTCCTGGTATAACAGGGATATGGATTCAGAGCTTGCTTGTCATCCAGTATACTCCCTATTCCGTATGTCCCCACGTCTTGGTTACGGTACTAGGGTCGTGGGTAGATCCTCTGGGAGGTCTTGGACGACTAATATTACACATCGGGTTTCGAAGATTTAAGGTTCCCAATAAAGTCCTTGGAGACTTCAACGTAAATAGAGAGAAAAGAAAACAGATAACCCGAATTTCATACAACATAACACATCCCCTACATTTATGATGCCAAACCACTCTGACAGTACCCCAGATACATCCCTTCTCTCTACCAACATGAAGAACAACATCATAAAAAAGGATCTCACGCCTGATCTGGGATCTGATCACTTGGGCATGCTCATAAAATTAGATCTAAAGGGACCGAAAATTTACATACTGCTGTATCCTATAACCTCGATAAATGTAATGTCGACCAAGTAAATGCAGAACTAAGTAATCACATTGTAGCGAACCAAGATTTACCTATATCACCCCCCACAGAAATTTACAAGTTTCTAGAATCCCTGAAAAAATCTGTAAGCACACACTCTCTTGAAGCAGTACCAAAAAAATACTTTTCACATGCACTACCTCCATTCATAAATTAAGCTGATCAAAAACAAGAGAAAAATGTACAGAGAATACAGAAGGGATCCACTACCTGAAAAGAAAACCTTCATCAACAACTATAAAAAAAACATACACCACCTCATTCAAGAATTCAGGCAACAAATGGATTGAAGCAGTGAAGAAATGAGTAGATCACAAGGCAGGGATTTTCGCAAAATTAACCAATCAACACAATATCCTGTTTGAAGTTGAATGGTAGACTATTCGAAACAGACAAAGCAAAAGGACACCATATTTGCACTTGAACAGTTGGATGAAGTCAATAACTATGACTTGCAAACCCAGATCGAAGTTGAGAACTGTTCGTTCAAAAGTTATTGGATTTGATGCTAATATTGATGTATTTGTGTAGAAAAAGTTCGAATAACTTTTGAATTAACTCTTCTATTGAAATATCTCATGACACATTTTTGTAAAGTATCTAATTCCCTACACGAAGCTGTATCAGTATCACACAGTGGAATCCGTCCATTGGTTCGTAAACAAAAAACTTTTAATTGAAGAAAGAAATGCTAATAGCAGGAAAAATAGAAATCCTTGATGAGCAACCTCTAATTATTAATATTCAAAGCTAAAATTTTCACAGATGCCTATTTTCGATGGCCTGAAGATGATCAGAAGGAGGGTTTCGTGAAATCAAACAAAGTCGATTTTTTTGAATCATTTTTTTCTTCACAAATACCTCAATATTAGAATCGAATCGAATAACTTTTGACCGAGCCGTTTTATTGAAATAGTGTACGAGACATTTTTGTAGAGTACCTAATTGAGTACACGAAAATGTATCACACAATGGAATCCGCCTATTGGTTTGTATAGAAATTTTTTTTTTATTGAAAAAAGAAATTTTTTTTCCTGCTATTAGGGAAAACAGAAATCCTCGATATTTTCACAGTCCTTTGTTACCCTCAAGATAATTAGGTGGGGGGGGGGGGGTTTGTGAAAACAAAAAAGTCGATATTATTAGTTGTTGTGGTACGAATATTCTTTTTTTTTTATGTCTCATCAAATTCTCTAGTTAACAACTGTTTAGTTTATGGTAGGGTATAGATAAACTTTTGGGGCTTCTTAGCATTTCAAGTATTTTTTTCATAACATGTGTACCACGAATAACTTTTATAATCATTTAATACATCAATCAAAAAGTGGTAAGCAATTTAAAAAATATTTGATTGCAGGGAACCCACTGAAAATTGTTTATGAGCAAGCTGGAGAAAGATGGGAAGTTGGATTAACAATTTCAGACAAAGGCTTTCAACAAATGTCATTTGTCAACAGTATAGCTACAACTAAAGGTGGAAAACATGTAGACTATGTTGCAGATATGATAACCAAGCAATTGATAGAAATATTGAAGAAAAAAAATAAAGGTGGAGTGACAATTAAGCCTTTCCAAGTCAAAAATCATATGTGGCTGTTTATAAATTGTCTTATTGTCAATCCTACCTTTGATTCACAAACAAAAGAGAACATGACTCTACAAAATAAAAATTTTGGATCGAAATGCAATCTATCAGAGAAATTCATCAATCAAGTTATCAAATCTGGAATAATTGAGCAGGTAAATAAATGTGTGAACATTTATAGATGATCAGGCAAATCCCCCATTATTAACATTACAATTCTTCTTTTAGGTTTTAAGTTGGGCCAAATTCAAAGCACAAAACGAATTGCAGAAAAAAACGGCAGGAAAAAAGCAATCTAAACTTAAAGGTATTCCAAAGTTAGAAGATGCTAATGAGGCAGGAACAAAGAATGCGCTTCAATGCACGTTGATTTTAACTGAAGGTGATTCAGCCAAATCTCTAGCTGTGTCAGGGTTGGGAGTAATAGGTAGGGACTACTATGGAGTATTTCCTCTAAGGGGTAAGCTACTGAATGTGAGAGAGGCCACACACAAGCAAATTTTGGAAAATGCTGAAATAAACAATTTGATCAGGTGAATAACAAATATTTTCTGAAAATCAAAACTGGTACTTTTATTCTGAAAAAATCTATAAACAGTAATTAAATTTCATCATTTCAATTTGCAAATGCATGTATAAATTTTTATCATAATAATTGAAACTCTGATCATAAAAATCAGCCATCTAGAACTTGCATAGATTTAGAATATTACTTGGCATTGATCTAGGTATTTAGTATTTATCCAAGACGGTAATTTCTAATTTACACAGCATATGTTAGAATGGCAATGATGACATTTAGTCCCCATAAGTGTTTAAATTATTGATGTCCATTCCCTGTTATGTTTCCAATTGCACTTTTATACTGTTGTTTATTTTTTGAGGATTCGCGAGTAACGTTTTTGATTGTATATTTATGTTTGGTATTCATTTTATAAAGATTGAATTTATTGATTGGATCAATAGCTATTGACCTCAGTCTCCCATCGAGTTTCATTAATTTTTATACAACAATAATTGGAAATTGATTTTAAAGATGTTCTAAGTTCGTTAACCTAAGATATCTGAGTTTTATAAATAGTTTAAGGCTTACACAACCGGATATACTGACATTGAGAGAGTCTTCCGGGCTTATTGGCCATGGTCTATCAGGAATTATTTTACCTATCATTTCGCCTACATCTGCGGTAGGCATCTTCAGAGGAGGTATTACTTATACCCTGGTTAATGGCGGGAGAAGGTAGAGGGTTTACGCGCGCGATATTGATTGGCTCATCGTTTCCACTCTGTATTGGCTTGATCTTGGTTTTTTCTGATACCGGCAACCATGCGCTATGTATCAATGGATTTTCTTCTTTTCTGTTTATGTTGTCTTTATCTTTATTCATCTCAATGGCTTCCATGTTCATCCTAGGATAGTAACTTTTGATGTTTGAATTAACCTCTGCCTTTGAGAAAACTATATCGGGTCCATCTATTATAGAATGTTCTGCCAGTGCGGATTTTTCTGGCTGATTGAGTGGACTGCATTGTTCGTGCTCCTTAATTCTCATATTGATACTCCGCGACTGCCGCAGTCGCAAAGTATCCTGTAAATTCCGTCTTGTGAAAGTGGGCCGACTTTGTATTTCTGATCATTTGGCCAAGTTTTTGGGTCGGCTTATAAACGGCCTCGATGTTGTGCCTCTTCAGTATTCTTCCAATTCTATCTGCGACCTTAGGTATCTATGGTAAGATAGCTCCCCCATTGGGGGTTAGATGTGATGTGTTATCATCACGTGTGGTAATTTTTGGTCTTACTGCCGTTTGAATTTTTTGGCATTATATACATTGGCGATGAATGGATGTAGATGTTCAAGTTCATCCCCCAGAAATTCCGGCTCGCATAAACGTCAGGCTCTCTCTACCAGTGTTTTGATAACTCCTCGTTTCTATTGTGGCTGATGATTGGACTCGTGTGTAGATATCTGTAGTGTTGGGTAACTCTTGTAAGAGGCGGTTCATGTGTCCCAGACACGACGCAGAAATGTAAGAGCGGCTCACTTTACAAAACTGTATCACCTCAATTCGAATGTCCCACCAAGCGTCTACGCATCGGTAAGCCGAAAGACGCGAGACGCGAGAGACACCCAGGACCCAGGTAGTCTCGGCAAACACATCGGATCGATAGGCCAAAGACTGTCGCCATTCCCATTCTCGAGTCTCAACCACAGCTTAATAAACACACAGCTAGGAAACTCCGTGTGGTGGGAATAGTTAACGCAGATTCTCGCGCATCCTCCACTTTTGGGGTAAAACCTATCAATTCAGTGGCGCCGGTCGGGATGACGATGCCTCCGAATTCATAAATTCATAGGCGTAGTCAACTATTTTATGTTGTGTTGACTGGTGCCCTCTGATGCATTAAAACATATATTTATTTTCACATCTGAAACAATTTAATTAATATCGACATAATAGAAGTATTGAACATTCCCTTCTAAAAATTCCTGCACATTTCATTAATTTTATTTTTTCGCACTGAAAGATCTTTGGAAATTCATATACTTTCGATCGCAATTTGTTTTCGCGAAAATTTCATTCGAATGCCTCATGAATTTACCAAATTATACACATAGAAAAGAATGTTCTGTGTGCACACGAAAAAGGAAGACCATCTTCCTCCATTCTTTCGATAACTTTAAATTTTGGAGTTTTATTTCAGTAGTGACTAGTCTCAAGTACTTGGTCTGATTTTAATCTCATTGGTGTTTCATTTCATTAGAAAAAAAATGGAAGTTGTTATTGAAAGTATGATTGTGGTTGTGACAAAACCAACCGCAGTTTCTATAAACTGCAATTTTAAATAATGTTTTTCGAGATTCCAATGAAAATATTAATGACACTTATTTCAATTTCAATGAATTTTCAAATAATGAGTCAGAGTCTTGTCGAATTCATCAATAAAGTTGAAAACATTTTCCAACAAAACGTTGAAAATTTTATTTTGAAACCTCAAATTATTTCGAATATATGCCAAATTTCCAATAAACTTCCTTTTTCACACCCATGTGATTTCTCTCCTAAGAGCTTTGCAATGAAATTATATTTAAGGGTTCGATTATATTACACGTTGAAAAACATTAATAGAAATTTTAGAGAACAGAAATAAGTAAAAAACAAATTAATTATATTATACAATATGTAGTATTATTTTAAAATTTTAATAATAAAAATGATAAATAATAATAATTGTGTCTGTAAATTCATGAAGTACGCTCCTGTCAGTCTCCCTGAAAATATTTTTATTCCTACCCTGACTTTTACGCCCGAATGGCTTCTTCAAGTTCACACCCGACTGCTTACTCCAAATGGCTAAGTTTCCTAGCTGTGTCTCAACTCTCGACCACTCGACCATCATGTCACTCAATTCAGATTTAGGGACCAGAACGGAACTGCGGCACTTGTGATGTGAAGCCACATCTGGGCCGGAGCGAGAGCGCAATCCGAGCGATCTGATAATCAGATATGTTTTGCCAAACATATCTAATAATCAGATATGTTTTGTCAAACACCCCAACTGAAGTAATGAAAATGCAGTCACCCTATAGTTAATTGCTTTCATGTTGATCGAAGGTACTTCCATCTTCCCTTTTCACCAGTGTGTCTTGTCATAAATCACCGGATTTGTGGTTATTCCTCATTACAAAATTAGGGTTGTTTTTTAGAGGTTGCAAGGTTTGAAATATTCGAAGTGTCATTTTCGCAAAGTGTTTCATTCCAAAGATTATAGAGATGAATAAATATTAAATATAAGATTATAACATTATAATGTTTTCTTCATTTATTTGCATAAACTTCTCTAATGATTTTTAGATGAGAAGACTTTTGTCGAAGTAACTTTTTTTAACACTGATATTTTAAATTCATATACCAATGGCATTATATTCATTATAATTTCGTCACAAACAAGTAATAATGTAATATTGAAATTGAAAATGGCGGGCGAAGATGACGCGAGTGAAAGTGACTCTGTTAAAAATTACAGAGAAATCGAATATAAGTGCATCCAATGCAGGAAGAAAGTTGTGGAACCGATAAAGTGCTATAAATGCAATGAAATTTTCCACCCTAAGTGCATGGAACAGGCTGCAAATCAAAAATCCTCGAATTGCAGACATGAAGAGGCCAATGTTAACAAAATGGCGAAAGAAATTAATGAACTCCAAACTGAGAACAAAATCATGAACATCGAGATAACATACCTGAAGCAGCTACTTAAAGAAACCCAAGAAAAGAATAAAATATTAATGGAAAATAACTCCCTTCTGATAAATAAGATAAAAAGTCAGGATGAGGAAATCGAAAATCCAAGCCAATGTAGAAACGTAAACAAAGAAGAAAAAAACAAAGGTCGAGAACAAAGAGTAGATAATAAACAATCTAAACAAGGACAGAATGCGGAGACCGAACTTAGAGCCGACAACAAGTTAACCTACGCAAAAGTGACAGATTGTAGAACACCGGAACTACCAACTATCAAAGGCAACGTCACAAATAATCCGAACAGTCAAATAGGTTATGCGAACGCCGTACGTCAAAACAGGGAACAAATACAAACACAACCAGATAAGGAATGGACAACAATTCAATACAAGAAAAGGAACAGAACAAAAAGTAGCGTAATTTGCACTGGTACAAATAGGACTAATAATACAATAATAAGAGGAGCGGCCAAACGAAGATGGATATACGTGGGCAGAATACAAGGGAAGGACATAACTGAACAACAAATTGAAGAATATCTTGGTGAGATAAATAAAAATGAAAAAGCAGAGGTAAAAAAGCTCGACACTCTAGGAAATAATTCAGCTTTCAGTGTCGGCGTTTACACAGATGAATCCTATGACTCAATCTGCAAACCGGAAATCTGGCCTGAGGGAGTTGTCGTAAGAGAATTCTCCTTTCGAAACTTATTTCGAAAAAACAGAAGTACCACCTAAAGAACTAACTAATAAACGGACTCAAAATGTAAAATTCAAATTATTACACCTAAATATTCAATCATTATCCACATCCTTCAATGGACTAGAAGAACTTGTAAATGAAACAGAAGTCGATTTTCTTGCACTAACCGAGCATTGGCAAACTTATGATCAACTTGCAACATATAAACTCAATGGCTACAAGCTAGTTACAAGTTTCTGTAGAGAAAGAAACAAGCATGGAGGCTGTGCCATATTTGTGAAAGAACATCTACACTACAAATGTAAAATAAGAACCGATATTAACAACATGACTGTTCCCCACGTAATTGAGTGTACGTCCCTAGAATATGAAACTTCCCACACAAAACTAATTATAATTTGCATATACAGGCCAAACACACCACCCAAAGAGAACATAAATATTTTTTTCCAAACCTTTACATCAATATTAGAATTACTCCTCGTAGAAGGAAAAACATCGAAATTTATTATAACAGGGGACTTTAACATTAACTTCCTAGCTGAGGAAGATAAGCATAGTCAAACAATCAAATCCATACTGGAAATGCATAACTTGAAGCCATTAATAAATGAACCTACAAGAATAACACCAACCACACAAACATGCATCGACAACATATTTTCAAATATCGGCGAAGGAAATGTCTCTATTACTCAACCACACCTATCGGACCACTTGGCACAAATGTACTGCTTCAAACTGAACGACACCACAACTTCAAGATACAAAATAATCAAAACACGGAACATCAATGAACACACAATTAAAAATTTCAAGGAGGATCTATCAAGCTTCAACTGGACTGACCTGTATAGATTTCAAGACGATGATGTAAATGGTATGTGGAATTTTTTCTCTACAACATACTGGGACATGTTTGACAAGAACTTTCCATATATCACTAGGAAAATTTACACAACTCAAAAAATACCTTACCACAAAGACCAAGGAATTAAAGAACTCAAACAAAGACTGGATATCTTATTTCTTGTATCGAGGAGGAAACCACAGCTAATAGACATGTACAGAAAAGTGAAGAAAGACTACGATAATCACATCAGAAAATATAAACAGCAATTTTACTCAGACAAAATACAATTCTCAGACAACAAAACGAAAGCAACATGGCAGATCATAAAAAAACTCACATCCACTTCAACCTTCCAAACTTTCCCAACAACTCCACTCGGTGATCCAACAAAACTAGCAAACGATTTTAACAAATACTATGTGAACATAACATCCAGTATCAGAGCGAATCAACATCAGGGAATTTATAACAACAACATCAAAAGAGTGGACAAATCAATGTATATATTCCACGTAACTTCACAAGAAATCACAAAAACTGTCAAGGCAATGAGAAACAACTTCTCCAAGGGATACGATGAAATTCCTATGCATGTAATAAAGAATACAATATTAGAAACAGCTGAAATAGTTGCATACATTATCAACAAAGCATTCATAGGGGGTACATTCCCAGATGCACTAAAGTTGGCATTGGTTAAACCAATTTTCAAAAAGGGCAGCAAGGAAGAACTTGGAAATTACAGGCCGATAAGCATGCTAACATCGTGGGCTAAGATTTTCGAAAAAGTGCTGGCGAACCGCCTTATATCCTTCTTCAACAAAACTAATATTTTTTCCACTCATCAACATGGATTTGTTAACAAGAGGAGCACTGATACCGCAATATTCGAGGTTACCCAGCAGGTTTTGGATGCTTTTGAAAAGGGACACATTCCAATCGCGTTATTTTTGGATTTGTCAAAAGCTTTTGACTGCGTTGACCATAAGATACTATTAAGAAAACTTGAAACATATGGAGTGAGGGATAAGCAACTTAAACTACTGGAAAGCTACTTGAAGGCCAGAACACAGAGGACCATTATAGAGACAAAAAATCAAACAGTCATATCCACAGAACTAGAAATTAAGGAAGGTGTAATACAAGGAAGCACACTGGGTCCATTACTATTCATTATCTATATCAACGACTTACCAGAGATAGTGACTGAAATTGCAACACGAGACAACGAACTGACCGACATACAGAGGGATATCGATCAAGCAAATACAGCTGAACCATATAGTAACAATATCACAATATATGCCGACGATACAAATATAATTTCTACAGCCAAGGACGCCACAAACACAATAAAAATTGCGGGAAACATTTTCAACAAAGTAGAGGAATGGTGTACACACAATAAACTCAAACTGAACATAAACAAAACTGAATGTACCATATTTCATACAGAACAAGGTGGACGCATAATACCACAGAACATGATATTAAACAATGAAGTCATAGAACCCTCTAACGAGGTGAAATTCCTGGGGATTTGGCTTGACTGTAACATCAAATGGAAACAACACATAGAACACCTAAACAAAAATTTAAACTCTATTATATATACCTTAAACGTCATGAAACACCACGTCGAAGAGAATAGTATGAGAACACTTTACATTGCTAATTTCCAATCACTCATATCATACGGAATCATCTTCTGGGGAAACAGCCCCCATAAGAACAAAATATTCACAACTCAAAAACACGCTATCAGAGTCCTATACCGAATGAAATATCTGGATTCATGCAGGGGAGTGTTCAGAAATAAAGGCTTATTAACAACAACAGGGATCTATGTACTGAAATGCACTATGTTTCTACGTAATAATAAAAGATTATTCCAAGAATACGAGAATCATAATAATACAAGGAAAATATCACCATACAAATACCCAAAAGTACTACTCACGCTGACACAAAACAACACCAAATATATGTGCATCAAAATTTATAATTCTCTACCAAAGCGGTTTCATGAAGCAAATAACGTGGAGATTAAAAGGAACTGGTAAAGTTTTTGGTGGATGCTGAACCATACAACCTGCCGGAATTTTTTGAGAAATGTAAATTGTCAAGATAGTACACAAATTGTTCATATAGGCTATTTACTTTGAAATATTACCTTTTGTATTTGAACTTGACGTCGCTCTCATGCAATGAATGTATCTGTATATGATTTGCCTCGAGAAATAAAGGTTATTATTATTATTATTATTATTATTAATCATCATAATATCCTCCAGAAAATCATAGCACATTTTTTCCAAAAAAAAAACAGAATTCTTCTCTCATAAACGTTCATATTTGTTAACAATCATAACTAATTGTTGTGATAAATGCTTTACATGATAATATTCATTCTACGGCAACTGAAAATTGCTATTTTCGTATTAATAATAATAATAGTTTATTTAGAACAACAATCTACAATAAATAATTTACAATTCTTAGTTAAATGTAAAAAATACAAAAAATTTCATGTAAACCAAGTTTAAAAAAAATATGAATATTCAACATGTTGCAACAACAAAAAGGCACATAATTCCACCATTCGAACAATTTCAAAAATCTTATACAATGAGCACAACAACATAAAGATCATGAAAAGAGTCTATTAACCTCAGCCTTAAATTATCCCATGGAAAGGAAATTCCTTGTGTATGGAAAAAATGACGAAGAAAAACTCCAACAGACGTGCAGATTAACGCAATAAAAACAAAAATTATTGAAGGCAACAACAGAAATTCTTTTTCTTCTTTTTTTTTCCTTTCAATAAATTCTTCCTTCTAATTCCTTCAGAAATCCCAGTTTCATATTATGAAATTGAAAACAACAAAAAGTTTATATTATACAGGGTGAGTCTTTGACTTGTACATATATTCAAACCACAGATTGTTGAGGTCAAAAGAAATACTTTTTTCGTATAGCATTTTTTCTTATTCATTCTAGATATAAAGATAAAGCCATTCTAAACTTTCATAATGAGCTATGCCACCCCTGGAAATATGACACTGAAATTTTTCCGAGCATTAGATCTACCACCTAAACCTTCGGGAAAATGTAGTAAAAATTTAATTTTACGAATCTTCTAAACAATTACATTCAGCCAAAGTAACCATTTTTTTTAAATTTCGCTGATATAGATTTTTTTTAAATCATTTATTACTCAAAGAATGCGCATTTCATGAGATTTCACGAAGGATACTTTTGTTTTCCAAAATGGCCAGATATTTATTAAATGGCATTCAACTCACTTCCAAGAGTTGGGATCATAGAATTTCTGCTAAAATTATGGAATGTAATGGTATATATTGGTCATAACGAAAAAAATTAAACATTTGAGTTGAATTTTGTATTCGTAAAAGATTTGCCACATTAATGAGAACCTATATTCTGAAAATCATTTCATTTGATGAAGTCATTCACGAGATATATTCGAAAATTACATTTTTTTATGGATTTTCAACAGCATGTATCTTTCCAACCGAGCCGAATCGGAAATAATAGTAGAGATAAAAAGTGTTTCTTTTGACCTCAGGAATGTGCCGTTAAAATATATGTACAAGTCAAAGACTCACCCTGTATATTGTTAAACGTGAAAATTCAACTACGTAATGCAATGAATTCGTCGTTCGAGTCATTTGCCCTTGTTCAAATGAATTTTAGGTTAGACTCACTGAGGTATGCGCGAGTCCGAAATGGTGTAAAGAAATCCACGGAGTGCACCTACTGGTTGGTTTCTATTCTGTGACAGTATGTAGTGGAACAAATTTTGTCTCGACTGACTATCGCGACATGAACGCCCGGAATGCCTCGCCTCATTGGAAGTGGTACACTGTACCGCTTAAATACAAAAGTAAGGCTCCTCTTACAAACTCAATTTTAAAACGTGTACTATAGTCCGTTTCAAAATGATTGTCATCAGAGCAAGTCATGGAATTCCAGCCGGGGCTTTATTTCTAGTTACGAAAAGTTACTGAAAATTTCTGTGTGTTCATCATAGATTGAAATATATCAATATAACCTATAAAATGATTGAATATATATTTCAGGGCAAATAAATTTGAAGAATTTTTCGTGAAATTACATTATTTTCATCATTGTTGTATTGACAAATTTTTAAACTTAGCTTCAATTGCAAAAGAGAAACAAGCTGAGATGATGACTAAAATATACACACCCACACTATTCTGCTGTAGATCAAGCATGGGAATTGGAAATTTAGGATTGATAACAAAAATTGCGTGGAATGCATGAAATCTTGCAGTCTTTCGAGGAACCCCAATGTAGTGATATCATTCATTAAATAATTAGAACTTCATCAAAGATAACTAAAAGTTTGTTATCTATGAAATCCTTCAGCAATCTTGATGACTATCGAAAATTCAGCCAAGTTCTCACCCTGTGTAATTTTTTCTAAGTATAAAAGGATAAAGCTGGCATAACTTTACAATTCCATAGCCAAGTTGTTGAAACAAATAGAAAATATTTGTTGACAAATTGTGAATTCAGCCAAGTTCTCACCCTGTGTTATTTTTTCTAAGTATCGAGGAACAAAAAGGATAAAGCTGGCATAACTTTACAATTCCATAGCCAAATAGAAAATATTTGTTGACAAATTGTGAATCATTTGAAGTGTAAAATGCTAAAATAGATCACGTATTATTTGTATTTATGAGTACTGTCCATTTCATGATTGATTAAATAATATAACCAAATGTTGATTTTGATTAAAATTCAGTTACTTTTCAGGTAGTTCAAAAAAGATGTACAAACTGATTCATTAATTGCTTTTTATTTAAAAAAATAACGTCGTATAATGTTTCTTTGAAGGTATAATGATGTGGAATAGGTTTCCATCCACTGCTCACTCCTGATTGTAATCACTGGTCTTTCCTTCTTTTTTCTCCAAAATTCATCTGACAGTTCTAGGTGAAAACTGAAATTTTGAGACTCATTTATTTATCAGAAAACACCTCGAAAAAGTAAATGATTTTTACCTGAATAACTAGCAAAACGCGATTAATACTGGCCGAATACCTGCTGAATTGTTGAAAAACTCGCAGTACCGACCGTAAACTGCTTCACGTTTCCTTGTAGTTAGGCGAGGCGACAGGGATCTTGATGAATTCCAGTCATTTTTATTTCGGTAATACTTGAAAAATATTCAATTCCAAAACTAATTTGTCGATTTAATCAAGAACATAAGCATACAGAAATTAATTCGAAATATATTCAGGACAGGAGGTTAATTCAAACTCTGAAATGTCAAAACTTAGTGTTTTCAATCAACACCAACCTAAATCCTAGAATTCAAAAGTTACTGATGGGATATTACCAACATATTTTCGAGATTCCACAGCCGCCCGAGATGCCAATCATTTTGAAACGGACTATACCCAACACTAGATATCTGTCAGTGTGGGTTGGTTATCTATAAACCCTGTGTCTTAGTTTCCCATCAAGCTTTCTAGTTACTAAGACGTCTGGAAAGGGTAGAGCACCGTCCTTTTCAATTTCCTTGGTGAATTGAATATTTGGGTGCCTACTGTTATGGGTTAAGAAAGCTTGCAATCGATGGGTTAAGAAAGCTTCAAATTCTTCAACTCTGTGACTCCAAACGACAAAAGTATCAAACGATCAAAAGTATCAGTATACATAACGTAGCCATGTGGATGGTTTTTTTTGATGCCGGCTTCCCATGGCCACAACTTCTCTTTGCTCATAGAAGCGGCTTTCCACTGAAAATAGATCGATGTTAGGCATAGTTCAAAGAGCTTTGCTATGTCATTTGGGAATATCCATAAATAGAGATACATAGATGGGCCCTAAGTGCGATATCAATGGAATGAAATTGAAGATCACATATACAAAATGAAGTTTGTTTTTGTTTTGAATTTTGACAGGTCGATGTAAACATGATACTGAAACGAAAAAAATATAACTTCATAAACAGAGATCAATAGGATTTTTTTTAAAGAAATGATTCGGTTCCACCTTATGGTTATTAGCGACGGTACATCCATATCCATACTAATATTATAAATGTGAATGAAAAAAGTCTAATGACGTTCATAATCCGCCGAAGAAAATATCCAATAATATGGACTAGTGAAAATCTAGATCATGAAGTAAACTGCAGGAAACGTGCTGCCATCGAGTCAACGTAGCAAGAGACAAAACCCAAGTGTTGTGCACCACTACCGCATACTACCCCAGGCTTTACAGGGAAGCAATCGAAATTCATAAACACACAACGAATTTCAATAAATCGGAGGAAACTTTGAAAATCAATAGAACATGGGTGCCAGTACTCAAAAACACATAACCACTTCCCTACAATAATAACCGGGTTCATGAAGTGAATGAAGATCGGGTACCGGATATGCACCGGTCGGACACCGGCGCGCGTTCGGTATCGCGACGAGATCGGTCAAGCGCGGCCACACCCCCCGATCGATGTTATATAAGGACGTACAATCTGCGCCCCCGTCACACTCAGGCAGTTCAGTCCAGTGAAAACATCTCCTGAAATATAACTCCTGAAGATGCCAGACACTCGAACTGGCGAAACGTCGAGAACTAATCTACGACGACGGCCTAAATGCTCGAAAGAACAGGTTACATTGAACTATGGCCGCGAAATCCATAGAACTTGATTTATTCATTTTATTTTTCGAATCATTAATCGCATATTTGTTTATTATCACTGCGATTGGATGTCGATTTGTAATTATTCATATAAATTCTGTTGTTTTTTCCCCTTTTTTTGATGAAAGAATAGGCATAAAGACACCTCATGATCTATGTTTAGAATTTGGAAGTTGTTAGTTTGAAATTGGAATTGGAGAATAACAAGATGAAAAATATAATACTATTATCGACTCAATTGGAGTCAGGGTGAAACTAAAATAAAGTATTTCATTAAACTTACTTCCCAATCTGATTTGGTTGAAGTAATTGTACTTCTAACCTTCCTTTAGAACCGATTTCAAGCGAATAACCTGGTCCTCATTGGTAATTACCAACTAGGACCAACTGCATTCAAGCGACTTCGGTCATTGTCGGTTATAATCATTTTACAAGGAATATCGCTGAAGGCTATAACCGTAGATAACCGCAGGCAGGACCGTAGATAACCGCGGTCATTACTGGTTATTCGCTTGAAATCGATTTAGGTTTCACTTGTGAATGAATGAATATTTCAAACAAGTATTGGGGATCAAGGGATCTAGGAAAATAATTAAAAAAATCATGAATGTGATAAGAAATTAAATAAGGTTGCATGAATACTGATACGAACGATATCAATTTCAAGATTTCTACTACTCGTTAACAGTTAAATAATGAAAAATCTTAATTTTAGTGCAGAAAATCAATTATTTATATGTAAGTGACTGTCTTTCTGCTGTCTAATATTTGGATGTAAAGAAACAGACTAATAAAACAGAAAGGAATATCATTCAGGCTGAAATCACAATACTAAAATTGAGAAATTCTAATTGAAAGCACAATTGCAATCATATTTGTTTGTTATCTATCGTAAGGTTACCCATTTTGTCTTGTTCAACTGCATTTCCTCGTGGAACTACAATAATGGGAAAATTAGCAGAGAATTATCCTATCTAAGCAGTAAGGACAATGAAAAAATTATAACAATAAATTAAATGAACAGCTTTATTTTCATACAGGTGAAACCTAATTACATAAAAATTAACGAAAACCCTAAATTAATTAGACAAAAAAATAAAATTACATCCAACGTTGTTCTAGCCGACCGTTCAATTATTTTGTACAACTCCATTTATTGCGGTGGCAATGAAACTTACAATAAACGGGAACTAGGGGGCTTATTGTACCTAATTTGCAATTTTTTACTTTGCATGTTTCAATTCCAAACGCTTTTTGTGTATTAAAATTCATTTGAAAAGTGAAAAGAGCGAAGTGCAAAGTAGTCTGGTGAAATAGGTCGTCCTAAAAATGGCCTTATCTTGCTCAATCAAATTCACATCCATTCAAAATAGTAACGCTATGGAATAATAAACCAAGCCGAGGTTAAGGCTGAATACATGAAACCAACTATCTATAAGTGAAACTCATTTCTGCGTGTACTTCTTTAAAATTGTAACTTTTGGAAATATCTTTAAGTAGCTGTAGCTATATTTGCAGCTTGCATATTTTCAAGTTTGAACCCTCATCTTCAATGCTTAAACAGAATATCTTCTCCTCCAAACACCTAATCTCCTGAAAAATAATTTGACTTGAAATTCAACTTATTGTATATATATATTTTTTTTCAACTAAATTATTATCTTTCAGTTCGTTAAAACATAAAAATAGTAAATACATGATATGAGATTTCGTGAATATTTGTTCAGCTCTAGAACTGGATATCCATTATCACACAATAACCAGCGATTTACAAGTCTGTCTTGTTGTTCACAATTATCTAATTATTCTATTTATATACAGGGTGTTTCATCATAAACTGGACAAACTCATATGACGTATAGAGAACATCGGGAGAATAATTTTTTTCCTATGACATATTTCCCGTTTTCGAAGCATAAGGGAGATACACGGTGTTTAATGTCATTTTCGAGCGTTATTATATTGAGTGTGGTCGGTTATGTATAAGACTGGAAGTAATGGTTTTTTGTCATATCGTAGTATTTTTGGATGCTTCATTCAGAAATGGTGTAGAGCTCCAAAAAAAAATTACAAAATGGCGGAAAACCTGCAATGTTCGTGATTTTTTTTTTCGGTTGCCAAATTGATTTTCATTTCCTAAATAAGCACAATTTTTAAAGGATATCTGTGAAAAAATTTTTTCAAAAATCGAACACAACTTTTTTTTACATGTCTACAGCGAAAAAAAAATTCCACCCGAAATTGATGAAATTTTTCACGATTGTACTTACTTTTATACCTAACACGAATATGAAAACAGAATCGAAAAATATCAAACGGTTTCGTTTTTACAGCCATTCAAATGTCCCGTTCGAATATCTGAAATAATAAAAAAACATGACACAGCTTGTGTTCTTAGGCCCATAATTTTTGAATTTGTATGTCAAAACATTCCAGATTGCAAAATGAATTAAAAAAAAATCAGTGAAACTTCATTGAGAGTTGAACTCCCTACTCTGAGTTAAGTACCTATTAAAATAAATGTGGAATCTGAATTGAGACTGTTCAAAGGTTTTTAATTTTCGTTGCCAAGCAATGGCAGCTCATAGAATTTGACAGAGTATTTGAATTTAACTGAATATAATAATGCAAGTATCTTGAAACCAATTTATGCAGTTTGAGTAGAAATTGGCGGTTAATACTTACCAAATATTAATGGCATGGCATTATTGCGGAAATTTCTACGAATAATTCCACAATTTCACAAACGCAACAAAAAAAACTTATTAGTATAAAATTTATTCATAATTCGTTCTCAAAAATATAGCCATTTCTCCGGATACACTTTCTCGACCTTTTCGCCACACTATCCACCGCTGAACGAACCATTTCCGGGTTTCGGCGAATCTCTTCGGCGGCTGATTCGATTCTTTGAATCAGTTCTTCTCTCGAAGTCACTGGAGCTCGCTTATCATAAACAAGACTCTTCATATGACCCCAGAAATAAAAATCCATAGGTGTAAGATCTGGAGAACGAGGAGGCCATGCGACAGGTCCCAATCGGCCGATCCATCGGCGAGGGTATTGACAGTCTGAAAATTCTCGTACACTCCTCACTGTGTGAGCAGGACAACCATCATGCTGGTACCATATTCCTTGAAAGTGACTCAAAAGAA
This sequence comes from Hippodamia convergens, assembly GCA_038502775.1. Classification (NCBI taxonomy): domain Eukaryota; kingdom Metazoa; phylum Arthropoda; class Insecta; order Coleoptera; family Coccinellidae; genus Hippodamia; species Hippodamia convergens. The sequence continues at coordinate 27,826,317 of CM076608.1, read as the reverse complement.
TATTTTCCAATAGATCGGGCAGAGTTTCCCTCAAAAATTGATTATAGCCATTTCCAGTCAATGTTTCAGGAAGAATGTACGGTCCTATAATGAATCCATCCTTCATTCCCGCCCAAACATTGACAGAAAATCTCTTCTGGCTATTTTTTGCTACTGTTGCATGTGGATTTTCCCTTTGCCATATTATATTATTTTTGTTGTTGAAGTAATCATCTCTGTGGAATGTTGCTTCATGCGTGAACAGTATGAGACGTAGGAAATTCCTATTCTCAGGTGTCCTTAAAATAAATTCACAGAATTCTTTCCTCTTCTCAAAATCACCTTCTAAGGTTTGACATGAACGGAAATGGTACGGATGGTAGCTATTTCTTTTCAAAGCTGTCTATACAGTGGATTTACTCTTATTCACACTTGGATGATTTGCTAGAGTTCTCGTTTGATACCATCGGATTTTCACTCACTAAATCCAGGATACGTTCTTCGTTATTTCGGATTGTTTCCTTCTTCTTGCGGTGAAGAATACCTTCTTCACGTAATTTACGCACTGTTTCTATGAAAGTTTTAAAATTAGGAACGTTTCAGCTTGGAAATCTGCGAGCGTAAATTTCCCTTGCTTTTCTCCCTGAGGAATTCGCTTCATAATAAGCCTGAACCATATCATTTTTTTCTAAAAGTGAATATTTCATTTTCGTTTGCTACCAAGTCGTTTCAATATACTCGAATTATTCAGTAAAATTCAAATAACCTGTCAAATTCTATCAGCTACTGTTGCTCGCCAACGAAAATTAATATACTCAGAACCTTAGAACAGACTCATATTTCACATTAATACTTAACTCAGAGTAGGGAGTTCAACTCTCAATGAAGTTTCACTGATTTTTTTTAATTCATTCTGCAATCTGGAATGTTTCGACATACAAATTCAAAAATTGTGGGCCTGAGAACACAAGCTGTGTCATGTTTTTTTATTATTTCAGATATTCGAACGGGACATTTGAATGGCTGTAAAAACGAAACCGTTTGATATTTTTCGATTCTGTTTTCATATTCGTGTTAGGTATAAAAGTAAGTACAATCGTGAAAAATTTCATCAATTTCGAGTGAAATTTTTTTTTCGCTGTAAACATGTAAAAAAAAGGTTGTGTTCGATTTTTGAAAAAATTTTTTCACAGATATCCTTTAAAAATTATGCTAATTTAGGAAATGAAAATCCATTTGGCAAATGAAAAAAAAAATCACGAACATTGCAGGTTTTCCGCCATTTTGTAATTTTTTTTTCGGAGCTCTACACCATTTCTGAATGAAGCATCCAAAAATACTACGATATGACAAGAAACCATTACTTCCAGTCTTATACATAACCGACCACACTCAATATTATAACGCTCGAAAATTACATTGAACACCGTGTATCTCCCTTATGCTTCGAAAACGGGCAATATGTCATAAGAAAAAAATGATTCTCCCGATGTTCTCTATACTTCATATGAGTTTGTCCAATTTATGATGAAACACCCTGTATGTATAATTCTAAATTATTATACAATGGATACTTGTTACTACTGTAAAGAACAGTTTATCAAATTCACCTTCCAAATCTGAATGATTAAACATTGTTGTATCATGAATTCATCCTGGTCATCAGGTAGAAACATTCGGAAGCATAGGTGTTACAATACACACAACCTGAACATTCGAAGATAATATACCTTTTATATTTCTTGAATCTGCCAATGTGAAATGTCATTTTTTTCACTATTTCTGAAAATAAAAGTTCGTTAAACATGTTGTTGTATTTTCAGACTGAATACTTACTCGTTGACTGTATCAATATACAAATTACACCATTATGTAGCCTGTGAGCCTATAAATATCAGCAATTTCGTTAAATCGATGTTGGTAGAACCTTTCTATTGAAACGTACTGCACGCACAATTCCGCTACAGCTTTTTTTCCGTGATTTCTGAAAAATAAAAACGTGAATAAACTGCAACTGCATTAGTCCAAGTGTTACCTTTGGGATTTCACTTTCACAAATGGATTAATTAAATTCAATAGTTCGTTGACAGCACTTTTGCTCAATCGAAATCTGTATATGAAGTCACAATCATTTAATACACTTTACTTATTGTCGTCTCTTCCGATTCAGATTCTTCTCTATCTAATGGTCCCTATACACGATTCGGCGGCCTGCAGTCCAGGATTGTCGATTTGAACTGTATCAAACGATTCGGCGAAACTGCCGGCCGGGTCTTATCGATTATCTGTGCATGTGTAGTGATAACAAACCTGTATATCTACATTTCTGCAGTTCGCCGGTGCGTGTATAGGGACTGTAACTCTTCAATCATGTGGAATAATTTCATATCGCTATCGTCGCTATTGTATTCCATTATTAAAATTCAATTCGCGTAGAAAACATCAACAAAACGCACTTTAATAAAGATTCCCACAGCTATCTTTCCTTCTACTACAGTTCTTACTTCCGGAATTTCACCGGTGAACAAACAACGCTACCGAAGATTCTTTCAACTATCTTTGGTTAAGTTTAAAGTTCTTTGAAACGCCGGTAGGCTCATTTACTTCGAGTGTTCGTATCTCTGGTAGGCCTATCCGACCTCTTTCCGAAACCAACGATACACTGTACCAATCGGTAGAAATCGCCGTAGGCAGATAGAATATTGAAACGAAGTACGTACAAATGGATCGATTTCTCTAACCCTGGTAGACAAATATCGGCTATCTTCGGTTGTTCATTGAAAACGGCCGTTAGTAGAGCTCACTTGAACCGATTTCAAGCGAATAACCTGATCCTCATTGGTATTTACCAACTAGGACCAACTGCATTCAAGCGACTTCGGTCATTGTCGGTTATAATCATTTTACAAGGAATATCGCTGAAGGCTATAACCGTAGATAACCGCAGGCAGGACCGTAGATAACCGCGGTCATTACTGGTTATTCGCTTGAAATCCGTTTTGGTTCGATTATACAGATAAAGAAAATCCTTATGGAAACAGGAATTTGAATGTTAAATTTCGACTGAGCTCCGAGTCTAGTAGAACAGTGAAGAATCGAAATCTCATTGCGATTCGATAACAAATAAGGGACTGGACTGTTGGAATGGCAAGTCTCGGCAGAAGGCGGTGACCTCGGCAGCCGTGAATTGCAATGCGCATTAGTCAGTCGCATCCGAACGTCAGATGTGATAGCTAGACGGTTTGAAAATAAATTAGAATCTCACAAAATATTTACGGTTAAAGAGAAAATTCAAATCATTAAATGGTACTTCGGTGATCAATCTATTGCGGAGACAATAACTTCTTTCATTGTTGCCTTTGGAGATAGGCCAATACCTTTCCGTTCGGCTCTCCAACTTTGTGCGAAAATAGCAAGTATGCCTAATCTTCTCAAAGATGAAATTATCTCTTTATAATAGGCTACTGTTTGGCACAACCAGGAGGATTATTTGAACATTTAATTTGAATTTGTCTACCTTCAATTTCGCATGTTTTAGAATTCGTTTTCCTTTTTTTTTATTTTCATAGAATAAATTTTTGTTCTTTAATTTTTTCTCGTAGAATGTATTTTTATTTTTCAATTTTTTCTTTTTCTAGAATTTATTTAATTTTCACACCAGTTTTGACGAAAAAGAATCTGAATACTAATTTCCACAGGAAATTATTTGTGTCATTCATTGTGACAAATAAATTCCAGCGTAAGAGTGGAATGGAATTGTTGTATTCATTTGCAACAGATATGAAATCACCCATACCGCGTTTGAAGTGTTACTGATACGATTGGACACTTCGCCTAGCATACCATACGTTGTGCTCTACATCCCCAACCAACCGAATCTGTCGGCCTAGCCTTTTATTCGATATCACTTTCCTCGGAGGTTTTAATTCTGCCACTAGAATATGGCTCTGTTCAAATTTACTATAGAAACTGTGATGTTTCCAATTGTGTTTTCCCGATCTGTATATCCTATATTGATAGAATAAAGTGCATCAACTATTCCAGATAGTGCGAGATCCGGACTAAGAAACATATACTCACATCTGTTATCAATTAGTGATAAAAAATTATAAATGATAGATAACATTCACATTGCATAATATAGGTTACCTTATCAACTTGCGTGTGGATAATATTGAATAATCAAATTTTTTATTGAAATTATCAAATCAACTTTCCTCATTTGTTTTGCCCATACTGGCCTATCGTGGCGCATGGCCGTTGCATGTGCTAATATGTACTGGAGCGTCTGGAGTCTATACATCTGTATATTCGTGTTCTGTGCTGTACATATTGGCGATGGCCGGCAATGGGCCAGCACGGCCCAATGTGTACTGGAGCCTTAACGTTCGCGATATGATGCGAGCAGAAAAATCCATAAATCCATTTTGTTGTGAGTATAGGTTACTTAAACTATGGTACTACGTCACCTGTTTATGTTGTGATGCGTCTGGCGACTTCCTGATTACATTAAACAACATAAAAATCGAAGAATAGAACTTTACAACTATTATGAATATTTGAAATTGTTTTGTTAAATTTTCAATTTGTAATTCCTGAAAAATTTTTATAACCTCCTTATTTCCAAATAATTAATTAATGAATCAACTTCGCTAATGATCAATATTTTTCAGAATATTAGGTCTCCAGTACAAAAAAAAATATTTGAATATGGAAGATATGAAAACATTAAGATATGGAAAGGTTATGATCATGACAGATCAAGATCAGGATGGTTCCCATATTAAAGGACTCTTGATCAATTTCATTCATCACAACTGGCCAGAATTGTTGAAGATGAATTTCTTGGAAGAGTTCATCACGCCTATTGTCAAGGCTACAAAGAAAAACGAAGAGCACAGTTTTTACTCATTGCCAGAATTTGAGGAATGGAGAACAAATACCCCAAATAATCACACCTATAATATAAAATACTACAAAGGTAATTTTTTTTATAATATTCATTGGAGTTATACTGCCTCTCTACATTCACTCAAGGAAATTATTTGAATAACGGAAAATAACGCTGTTCAGTCATATCAATAGTTTTAATTTTGGATAATACATAAAGGGGTTTCACAAATCTTTGATTGTCTGATCAAGAAAATGTATGGTATGTAAATTGGAATAAATCGACTCACTGGATTAGAAATTTCAATAAATCACGGAGGCTCTAATCAACTTGACACTTCTTATTCAAGCAATCAAAGTTTCGTGAAACCCACCTATAGTATTGTATTTGTATAGTAGTTATCATTCCTCTTTCGGAATCTGAAATGAAGAATTGAGTGTTCTTTCAAGTTCAATAGAACACAGAATTGTTATTGTATGTGTCATTTGTTGTAAACCTACAACACAAGAAAAAAAAGCTATTTCAAGATTTTCTTGGGAATAATAATAATAACCTTTATTTTGAATGACATCCACATATAACATCATAAGTCACACCTAAACATCAAACAAAACAGTGTCAAATATAACATTTCAGTTAGCCCTATTTCTTACACATAAGAAAAAAACAGTTTGCAGCAAAATCAACTTTCAATTTCACATATTGGTTCTCTTTCAATCAAAAGCGCTTTCACTCTCTTGATAAATGGCTCACTATTCTTGATTTCTTTAATTTCATTCGGGAGTTTATTAAATAGTTTCATGCACATATATGAAGGATATTTCTCCGTAAGAGTTAGACGGTGTACTGGTAAAACGAAATCACGATATCTTGTATCATAATACGATTTAACGTTACTATCTGTGAATCTTTCCTAGTTTTACTTGAGAAAGTTAAGCAGTCAAGTATGTATAGACCAAAAACAGTTATGAAATTTTTTTCCCTGCACAAGCCTCGGGACGAATTTCTCGAAGGTAACTTAAAGATTATTCTCATTACTAGTTTTTGGACAATGAAAACATCTTCCAGGTTATATTCCATCCCCGAAAACATAATTCCATATTTGAGAACCGACTCAAATTTGGCTTGATATAAGATTTTCAGAGTTTTCTCATTCATGTATTTAATGGTTGTTCTCACTGCAAAGTTAATTTTATTTAATTTTTGCCTTACATAATCAGTGTATACTTTCCATTTCAAAAAGTTGTCAATAAATATCCCTAAAAATTTTGAATGTTTCGAAAATTGATATTCTTGGCTATGTAATGATATGCAATTGAGTTTTGCTTTTCTATTTCTTTCTGTAGTGAAAACAACAAAATTAGATCTAGTTGTATTCAATATCAGTTCATTTTTGGAAAACCATCTTTCGGCTCTAAGCAAAAAATCTGTGCCAACTCTTATTAATTCATCTTTTCCAGATGCTCCCACCACTAAGTTAGTATCGTCTGCAAAATTTTCGATATTCTCTCCAACATTTTGTACTATGCAACATAGGTCATTCAGATAGATAATAAAAGAGGCCCAATTACACTCCCTTGTGCTATCCCAGTCTTGTTGTCATACATTCAGTAATTTTTACTCTTTGTGTTCTTTCAGATACATATGATCGGAACCACTCATTGACTTTTCCCCTTATTCCGTAATTTCTAGCTTTTGTAATAAATATTCTTGATTGATTGAGTCACATGCTTTAGATAAATCTAGGAAAATTGCTAATGCCATATCATTATTTTCTATCAGCTTAGGTTCTTTTTGTTTCAACATTTATTGTATTATTTTAGCTCTCTTTTTCATAAGAATATATATATATATATATATATATATATATATATATATATATATATATATATATCAGATCAATAATGCTTTTCGTGAGCTGGAACAAAGCTGTTTGCGTTGATCTGTTTTCCAAATAACCATGTTGACTCTATTACGCTGAAATACATTGCAAGCTCAAAAATTTTTTGAGAAACTTGATAACAAACAGATTGGCCTATAGTTCTCAACAAGTTTGTGATCGCCACTTTTGAAAAGTTGTTTGATCAATGCCTGCTTCAACGTGGGAATATGCGCTCCCTAAAAGAGTTATTAATAATATATGACAATATTTCATTTATAGTTGTGATAGACATTTTTACTATACTAACCGGTATTTCACCTTCTCCACAACTAAGTTTACTTTTAAGGGATCTTGCTAACTCTGTTATTTCTGTGAGACTTAAGAACATCGATCGGTCATTTTTCTTTAATTGAGTAACATCTGCCATAACTTTACTGGTTTCTCTTTATCATCATTGTGATTTAAGGGCACATTTTTCAAATTAAAACAAAATTCCTGAAAACATAGGTTCAGACAGTCGTTCTTTTCATTTCCATCCTTCCATCTTTTTAACTTGCTTATTGCGCGCTTGTTTTTATGAACAAGAGCATTATCATTTCATCAAATTGTCTTTACTTCACGAATGTTAGCCATGGTTTCAAAATGATGAGGTTTCATTCAGTGCTGAAGAGTTTGTGCTCAATTTTGATTCTCTCTGTTTGTTAGGTTGTACTTATTATTTTTTTGTGGAAAAAACTGGGAAAACCACATCTGTCAAAAGCATCCAACTTAATCAATTATGGAGACAAACCCATAATAACGTTAGGAAAAACAATTGTCGCAGTAAAAGCTTTTGATAAGAAGTTAAAATTACCACTTTACGTTACAAAACAAGATGATGTTCCGCTGTTTGGGTTGGATTGGTGTCTAGCTTTTGACTTACCTCTGCCACCAGGCGCCAAAGTCTGTAATGTTAGGTCGGAAAATAGAGAAAACACTATTGTTCCAGAGATGAATGAGGGGAGGAAAGACAATCAAGATCATTTAGTAGAGAATTTATTGAAAGAATTAACTTCACTTTTTGAAAAAAAAAACTGGGTACTATACGAGGACATAAAGCAAGGATACACATAAGTAATGACGTTATTCCTAAAGCATTTCGACCTAGAAACGTTCCTATTGCGTTGCAGGAACAAGTCTCCGCCGAAATCGACAGACTATTGTTGGAGGGTGTGTTGGAACCAGTTAACACCACTGTAACTCCGGTTTCCTGGGCTTCGGCGATTGTAGTTGCTTTGAAGTCAAACGGAAAAATCAGAATCTGCGCAGATTTCAAGGTCACCATAAATAAGCATATCCAGATGGATGATTATCCACTCCCTCGTTTCGAAGACATTACTGCAAAACTCTCAGGAGGTAAATATTTTTCGAAAATCGACATGAAGGATGCTTACTTGCAGATGGAAGTCCATCCCGATTGTCAGCAGTTCTTAGTTATTTGCACACCAAAAGGATACTTCACCTACAAAGGACTACCCTTTGGAATAAGTTTTGCCCCTGCATTATTTCAGCGAACCATGGACTAGTTACTTTCTGGCATGGAAGGCGTAGTTTGTTATATTTACCACGCACTTGGACCGTCCAAAAGAAGTGTTACGTACACTTCAAGAAGCAGGAATAAAACCCAGAAATCAAAATGTGTCTGGTTAAAAAGTAGCGTAACATATCTGGGACACAAGATAGACGAAAATGGATTGCATCCCACCGAGGACCGCGTTGAAGCAATAAAGCAGATGCCCTTACCTAAACACACTACACAGCAGGGTTGTTGCGAATATTCGCATCCGCATCCGCAAATGCGGAGCTTCCGCATAAGTTTGAACTTCTGCATCCGCATCCGCAAGAATCTATGCGGATTTTCATGCGGATGCGGATGTGATACAATTTGCGAGTTGCGACAAGAAAAATAGACGCGGCCGACGATTGGCGCGTGCCGTTCGCACGAGACAATGACCAATGAGGGCGAAGAAATTGGTGGACAAGATCCCAAGCGTTTGTTGTGGAGAATCATTATGTTTATTGTGAATGAACGTATTTTTTTTGTGTTGTGGATTACTTGTCTATCTAAAGTTACCTCATTAAAAATGTCACCACAGACACAAAGTAATATATGGAAATATATCGAACCAAATGAAGAGGACAATGATAAAGATAATTGTAAAATATGCAATAAAAGCTACTCTCGAAAGGGCTGTTAATAATTACTTTATCATTGTTTCAATTTTTCAATTCTTTACTCATAGTCTATATTTATATAAGGTCTTAAACATCCGCATCTGCAGATGTGATCTATTGAAACCAGATATCAAAATGAATAGAGAACGAGAGAAATTTAAACAAAAAGGAAATCATGACAAAACTGCGAAGGTACCAGAGGTTTTTGCTGAAAGAGAAAGAGTATGGATAAATAATCCTTTAAAAAAGGATCTTCACTCTGACCAGATGAGAAGGAGAAGATCAGATATCCCAGAAAATGTAGAGGTGTCATCATCTTCAGAACCAGTTTTTCCAAACCAGGAATTCGACATTGAGGAACAACTAAATGAGAATCCTGAACTACCTCCTCTCCATGAGGCAGATGGAACCAGAGCTGAGAAAGACGTAGAAAATGGAAATGGAGCCAATAAAGACCGAGGCCCAAGAAGAAATCCAATGTGGCGCAGGAAACCCCCTGCTCGCTACCTCGATTGAGTTTTTTTTTTCTTTGTCGTAGGGGAATAATGTAGTATTTCCCCCCCTGTACGTTGCTGCCGTGGCGTCACGACTATCACCCCACCGGATCAACAGCGAGGCTGGTACGACGAGGACCGAGGCGGAACTCTACATTCAGTTGTATTCCGAAGAGCAAGCGGAATATATACCTCGGTCCTCGACACATACAACTACGTGCAGACGCGCCGGTAGACAACACGCGACAGCATACACACGAACAATTGTATTCTTTCAGTGAATAAACCTTATATACAACCGACGTGTTTACGTACAACGTATGCCTCGTAATCCTACAGTATCCTTACTCCACTTTAGGGACAGCACTGTTAAATTTAATCCAATAGTGAACATGGCCTATACCGAATTGACTAGCCTGGAATCGAACTCGGTACTTCATGGTCCCAAGCAGACCAGTGAACTACAGACGCTTGATCTAATGTACTCATAGGGCAATAAATGTCCATCTGTGAAAAAAAAAATACAATTGACAGACAGACTTATATGTGTATAGATATTTACATTTTCTCATCTATTTGTTCTCAGGTTTGGGTACCTCCACATCTAAGGAGGCTAAAGAGTATTTCACAAATATGGCTCGTCATCGTATAAAATTTAGATATGATGGTCAAACCGACGATGACCATATCATGTTAGCGTTCAGCAAAAAGCACATTGATCATAGAAAAGAATGGCTCACAAACTTCATGGTAGAGAGTAGGAGACGGAAAGAACTTGGCCTTGCAGAGAAATACCTTTATCAGAAAGATACTAAATACATCACATACACAGATTTTATTAACCTGGAATTGGTACTATTCTCTAATGCAGATAACATAAGATCCATACCATCTATGGTGGATGGTTTAAAACCTGGACAGAGAAAGGTTATATTTACCTGCATAAAGCGTAATGATAAGAGAGAAGTGAAGGTAGCTCAACTAGCTGGTTCTGTTGCGGAAATGTCAGCCTATCATCATGGTGAAGTTTCTCTATGTATGACCATTGTGAACTTGGCGCAGAATTTTGTTGGGAGCAATAACATCAACTTGCTTGAGCCCAGGGGACAGTTTGGTACACGTTTAGCTGGCGGTAAAGATTCAGCCAGCCCCAGGTGAGAAAAACAAAATTTAATCTTTTTAAATATTTATTTATTTAATTAATTAATAACAAGGGTTGAGGAAACCTACACCCCCATACAAAATGAAATAAGAATTCTAAAAAGAACAATCTCATAAAGACAGCATTCTTACTGCATATGTATACTGAGTCCCACAAATACCGTTCGTTAGAATAAAGAGAGATAGATAATTGTTCTTTATTGTCTAGCAAATGGCCATCGACCTTGGGCCCTTCAGCCATGTCTTTTTATTACATTATTTTTTGTATTTCCAATATTAACAAAAAAAAAGATATAAATAATTCTGTTTCAAATTCCAAATACAATATTATTCGTTAGAATATTTTTGGGAAGGAATCGAAATTTACGTTTGCAATTTCTTAAGCTTTGACTAGAGAGATGATTCCCTTTAAAGTTTTTGAGATTCCTGGGATTTCTGGTTTTTCCATTTTCGTTTTTCAAATGCAAAAGATCCGTTTGCACCATCGTTCGTTAAATATTTAAGTGACGTTTCGATCCTCAAACCTAACCTCAAATTTAAGGATGGGATTATAACCTAAAATAATTTGTCAAACTGACCGAACATTTGTTGATTTCTATGAAATTATAGCAAAAATTTCAACTAGCATGAAATCGTCAAAATGACAGAAAAGCTAGGTCAAGGAAATGACAACTATCATCTGTAGCCCAGCAGCCAATGAAATGCCTTTATTGAACTAAGATGAAGTTCAACAACATGAAAAACTGAAATATCACTAAGGGTCCCTTACGTAAGAATTCTGTGTGAGTGACATTCATGCAACTGTCAATCAATTTAAGGGATCCTTAACTTTGAGGAATGTTGGTGCAAACGGGTCTAAGCACAATATTTTTCATTGGATAAATGTTCTTATGTTTCCGCATGAAGTAAGAATAATGCTTCTGTCACAATAGTCAGAATTAAAAATCATGTTATAGAAAATCACAAAAGCGTGTTTGCAAAAAAAAAAAAGTTGGAATAAGCTTTTCAAACCAGAGAGGGTTCAGAAAGAAAAGGGTCAGAGTAACAAAAGTTATGAAGAACAGTGTTTTTCAACCTGTGGGTCGCGACCCCCTGGGGGGTCGCGAGTGGTCGAGACGACTAGGTACTTACTTCATTAAAAAACATCAATAAATTCTTAAAGGATAGATATATCAAGAAATGGTTATCGAAGAAATGAAAAACTGGTATGTTATTCATACAAATAAATTAATAAAGAAGAAACATTTCGACTACTAGTTCATTTTAATGTATTTTAATGCTTGTTTTTGTTCACTAAGGAGTAATGAGACAATTTATTCTTTCTTCACATTATATGATAACATTTTCAGATATACCTGGTGGTTCAAAAGTCTGGAAACGGTGATTTTATTCCGCAACATGTGGAAAATCGGAAGTCTGATTCTGAATTCTTCGGTACCTAATTTCGCCTGAAAGAGCATATACGAGATATGAGGCTCAACTTTGAAATTTTTTTATCCATATGTGGACCCCATGCAGCACTTTCTGTTCAAAAATCAAAGTTGGACCTCATATCTCGATTAAGGCCCCATCGGGCTCAAAATCTGATGGACCCAATCGATTCTCCGCCTAAAATTACTTAGTACCAGGATATGAATTTTCGCATTCTGTTCTGAATGAACGCCGCAGATTTTTAAACCAAAAACGCTGCATAGGTTCCAAATGAGGATTAAAAAATTTTTGGTTTTAACTAACCATTTCGGATTAAAAACTTTTCGCTAAATCCGAATGTGCAATAAAAAAGATGGGTTTGCGTTTGAAATTTCAAAGTTGGGCCTCATATCTCGATAAGGCCCTTTTTGGACCCAAAATCTGATGGGTCCATTCGATTCCTCAGACGAAATACTAAAGACCTCAGTACCAGAATTTTCTTGTACAGCCTTGAAGTTTTGCTTTTGCATCCTGCCTTCGAAGACGTTTGGGTCAGAGAGAAAAAGCTATTTTGAAAAGGAAAATGCTCGGGAAAATGTCAAAAATGAATTCCAAGTTAACCACCTTATCTTGTTGTGGAAATAAAGTATTTTGTTTGCTTTTGTGTTTATACTAAAAGTTCAGAGCGAAGTTCCATAAGTCTGGTCAGCCTATTGAAAACCACTTTACACTTTACAGCCTTGAAGTTTTGCTTTTGCATTCTGCCTTCGAAGACGTTTGGGTCAGAAAGAAAAAGCTATTTTGAAAAGGAAAATGCTCGGGAAAATGTCAAAAATGAATTCCAAGTTAACCACCTTATCTTGTTGTGGAAATAAAGTATTTTGTTTGCTTTTGTGTTTATACTAAAAGTTCAGAGCGAAGTTCCATAAGTCTGGTCAGCCTATTGAAAACCACTTTACCCCTGTGACATGTTCTTTCGAGCATTTAGGCCGTCGTCGTAGATTAGTTCTCGACGTTTCGCCAGTTCGAGTGTCTGGCATCTTCAGGAGTTATATTTCAGGAGATGTGGCGAAACGTCGAGAACTAATCTACGACGACGGCCTAAATGCTCGAAAGAACATGTCACATTGAACGATGGCCGCGAAAGCCTCAACCAATTCACTTTACCCCTGTATGATATAACAAATTTCGATTGAGTAAACCCATAGTCGCATATTCACAAATGGAAATGATTTGAAACAGTCTAGTCTCTAACGATTTTTCTAGAATTTACAATATATACATTTCAATATTTTCAACATACATGGAAAAAAACAGGATTGGGGGTGTCGCGAAATTTTTTGCTATACTATGGGGGGTCGTGTCATGAAAAAGGTTGAAAAACACTGATGTAGAAGAAAGAATTGTTTTAATAAACATTTTGAGCTTTTCGATTAACTATTTTGAATATTTCAATTTGGAGTGAATACAATACGGTACGGTATTTTTTGATGAACTAATTTTGGTGTCATCTGATAATACTTGGTTCACTCTATAGTAGTGTGACGTTTGATTCACCCCTGTATACATGTGCACACTTTGACGATTTACTAGGAATGAAAATAAAGATTTCAATAAAAGAAAACCTTAACTTGAAAAAAACTACAAAACAAATAAATATGCCCTGAAAAGTAAAAGAATAATTGTGTTTTTTCCTAGAAAAAATGTAGGTGGATACTTATTATTTTTTCACCACTTTTTCGACACACACATTTTCATCAACTTTTTTGTCTGAATATGGGTAGACCTACTGAATGTGCTGCTTGAATGCAAGGGCGGTCCTAAGGGGGGGGGTAGGGGGGTAATTACCCTCCCCAGAACACCTCAACCATTTCAAATTTTTCGACCATTATATAATGCTTTTAAGGATTGACAAAAAAATTTAATAAAAATCAATAAAATATTTTCAACAAGTGACTTTTTGTCACATATCGCCAAAATGTTGAAATTTTACACATTGGCTAATATCAAGAATACTGACCGAATGGTTTGAGTGCTTTTTTTTCATGTCACTCAAGCATATCGTTTTGGGGGTAAAGGGTATTTTTAGTGGCACCTTTCTTTATGTTACATCGTATACATCAAATTGGCGCGATTATATTGAAATATACAAGGTGTCCTACCGGAAGTGCCCATTAGAAGTTTATGGAGAAAAATTATATTTCGATCACTTCCAAATTTTGTGTGATGGTATAAGCCAAGTTAACATTCATTCATGATATACTAGTTCAAACCCGCCGTTCCGCTCGCGTAATATTTCAATTTAAAACGGTACTGATAGGGCCTGCAACCCCAACATTCATAATCTCGTATCGAAGGAGAGACAGGCACGTGACTACGTGACAGAGGGAATTCGCGTAGATTCCATAATTTCTCGCTCAAATTCGCAGTCGTTCAACCTACGGTAACTTTTAAAGTATCCATAAGAAAACTATACTGTACAAAGCATTTTTCATCAGGAATAAATGCCGCAGATAACAATCACATTCATTTTTATATGGATTTATTTGATGCCAGGCGGGAGCCCCTCTTCAAATTGAGCATTATTTTGAATTGAACTGAAAATGTTAAAAATGTCTTTCGGGGGTTGTTCTCAGCAGTTAGACATTTGCCGACGCGGACTTTTTTATAAAACTTTTTGAGCAATACAAAATTATCTCAGACTGTGATTCTCTATCTCTTATAGTTTACCGAGCGTCGGCCGTAAAAGCCTGAGAAAACCGGGTTAATTATTGACTTTTTCATGAGAACTCGATATTTTTTCTCATTTCTTCGTGATATAAGAATGAACTGTACATGAAAACCTTCCAAAATGAATTCTCTACATTTTAGTGAAAGTTTCGTCAAAATCGGTCATCTGGTTCCTGAGTCCATAGAGGACAAACAAACACACGGACATTCACATTTATAATATTAAGTAAAGATTTTTAAATATCAAAGACTTTTTTCTGCCTTACCGAAAATGTTATCAACTTTCTTATTTCTATATATTATTACGCAGTAGCTAAGTAGACTTCTACAGGAAGTAATAGGATACTTCTCTGTATCAGCAATTTCTAGTTAAGAGTTTACTTCGCAACAGGCATTGTGAAATATTGTCATTGTTGTGAACGAGATATTCTTGATAATGGAATATTTGTTGGTACATTATTTGGGCTATTTCCATTATCTATACTGTTGGAATTTACCGACGTTTCGGTCTGAGTGTTAGTCAGAGTGGGTTGAGTTGCGGAGTTTGCACCTCTGACAGCTCGCGTTTGCATTCCCACAACTCAGTTGGATGGTATGGAGCGCAAAAGTCCAAACGGAACAAGTTTGGCAAAGACCGGTCCTTCTCAGGACCAACAACACCCTGATGACGGCAGGCGAATGCTTGCCGAAACGTCGGTAAATTCCAACAGTATAGATAATGGAAATAGCCCAAATAATGTACCAACATTGTCATTGTTATTTAGACCTGCACACAATAAACTTGCTTAGAAGAATTCTCTCGTTTTTTTAAAAAAGTGATTTAAGAGTGGAAAATAATAATTATATACATCCTTTATATTATGACTTTTTTGGATATATCTCCGAATGCCACATTTATTTTATGTTGTTTCCTATTTTCACTGTTTTTTGAAAAAAATTTTAAATTGAGGCTTGTATTAGATCACTGAAGATCCAATGTATCTTTTGAGATAAGATTATCTTAAAAGATGTTTCTGCTTTCTTCACTGGGTCGTAAATCCAATGAAGTAGCAGTGCAGAATTCAGTAGTTTGTAAGGCTACTGAATTCAGGGTTGGTTAATTGTAGAGGGTCGTAAATCCACTACAATTAGAATCAAACACACGGTGGTGTTTTTCAGGTATTTATTTAGAGTACAGAGTTATGGTGAACTTGAAGCTGAACTTGAATTCGAACTTGTTGTTGAGAGAATAATTGTCGGTATATAAAGAAAAAATATTTGCTGAAAAAGATTTCTCATCATCGTCGTATGACTAGTAGATTGCGGCAATTCGCTACTACGAGGTCATGACGAAATGATGATTGATGAAGAAACTAGGTCGTCTGTGGAAATTCTGTGTTAGTGGGTCATCCATGTTTCATGCAATTAAACATCCAATGAAAGCGAAATGCATTATCTCACATCTGATTTTTGAAATGGGTGTCCGAAAAGATATTCAACATCACATTGTAAAGAATATAAATTTTTGATAGGTGTACTGGAAGGTAAAATGAGTGTCTCGAAGTTGGAATTCGAAAATAGCCAAAAATTCGATTTTTTCCAAATGAAACCAAAATTTTTTTCAAGAGTTCTCTAGATTGTTATGAAAGGGCGAACATTGATTATATTCAATACCTCATACAATATTATGCTCGAAGCTAACAGTTATTACTTACTGAATATCTCGAAAATGGTACATTTTAGAAAAAGGGAACCCTTATACGCCTCCACTTACGGTAACCGATTTCAAAAACATATCTGAGAAAATGCATTGCGCCTTCGTGGAACCCCAGTCTTCCACAAACCTCAATTTTTTTTTTTCAAAAAACAGTGGATGACCCTAAAACGGCTCTAGATGGCCATAGGAAATGAAACATAAAATGAATGTGGCATTCAACGATATATCCGAAAAAGTCATAATATACAGGGTGTTCCATCACAAATAAAAAAGTTGAAACCATTTTCGGTGAAAGCAGTCATTGATATTTGAAAATATATCATGAATGAAGACTCTTTCATCTTCACACACTCGTTCACACGAAATTTAAAGTGATCGAATGATTATTTCTACATAATCTTCTAATGGGCACTCACGGTGGGACACTCTGTGTAGGTATGTATTTGTTGGAAAAAATTACCCCCCCAGAAATATACCCTAGGACCGCCCATGCTTGAATGAGGCAGCGCCTTCTAAATGCATTATTTATGAAAGATATTTTATTATGAAAGCATGCCAGTCTGAGACATCTATGATCATGTATGTCAACTATAACCCAATTTTCCACCTTATCATGTTACTGAAGGTATTTGCCAAACATGGGAAAAATCGCGTTTATTCCATTCATTATTGTAACATAATTTTTCAGTAAATCTGATAACTTTGGCAAACCGGTGGCATGAATTCATTTCATGCATCTGTCAACACTATTCGTCTACGACAATAACTTAACCACAATGACATTAGGTACTGTAAAGGTCATAGGCGCCCGCAGGATTATTTCTCAGGGGGGGCAAAATAAAAATTTTCGTTTCTGTCTATTTCTTTTTTTATATTTATGCAGAGGCGCCCGCAGAATTTGTCAAAGTAAAGTTGATAAAAATTTCTACTTCAACATTTTTTAACGTCAACAACATAGGGTTACATGTATAAAATAAAACGGCAACTGTTTTCGAAACAAATAACATTCCAGGAAAAAATATTAACAGGAAAATAATAGTATATTCTAAAACAAGTTGCAGAATGATCTCCTATTCCAACACGAATGCGAAATGCATGAATGTTGGATTTGCCTTCTGCAACTAATATTAGACGGTATTTTCTCTATTCAGTCAAGTTTGATGAAATACTCTCGAAATTCAAATAAAAATTCAGATTAGTAACTTATGTATTGTATTTTCCTGAAAACTTAATATGGGTTTTCTCTCCCAGTCTCTGAAACAAGAAACAATAAGAAAAATTTTTTTAATAATATAAGAAAGGCCCCTGCGTAAAAATTTGAGCACTAATTTGTCAGGGGCCAAAACTCCACGAGAAGAAATTGTTGCCTAACAATGAACAAAAAGAAAATGAAAACACTTTGAAATCTTAAGCGTAACGTTTCGGAGTCTAAATCAGACTCCTTCGTCAGACAATAACTAATTTTCATTCAACTTTGTAGAATCGTGACAATTTTTTTGATTTTTGGATTGACATTTGTCAATATATGATGAACATAGATCAATATTGATTACTGGATGTTGATATCATTATTTCATTTCATAATTCCCTGAAACCAGTTCTTTCCAAATTCGATCTATTCCTACTGAACAATTGGCAAGATTATTAGTCTCATCCAACAAAATATAAGCTGACTCCTTGATTTTTCTTTTATAACTATCAGGTTCCGTCATTAGAATTTTTGTTCCATTCCAATCCATCATGTGATTGCCGGTATTGGAACACACATGATCTGCTATCTGTGATCTACCAATATCTCTCTTATGTTGAATTTAGAACCAATTCTTTTAATTTTTTCTGAAAGTCCATAAACATAAGAAATCAAATTTATTAAAATTGGTTGTTCTTGACGTTTTGTTGTTGGTACTTGATTGTTATTATCGTTTTGACGCAAAATTGTTCTCTCTAAATTTGAAACAGTTTTTCCTATGAAATTAGTTGGATATTGATTATCCTCAAGAATATCTTTAATGAAATTAATTTCGTTATTCCGTATTTCAGTTGACGATGAAATTAATTGCGCTCTATCATAAAGTGTTTTTATAATACCTCTTTTAACACTCATTCTAATCATCAAACGAGTGTTAAAAGAGCCCCTTTTAACACTCATTCTAATCATCAAACGAGTGTTAAAAGAGGTATTATAAAAACACTTTATGATAGAGCGCAATTAATTTCATCGTCAACTGAAATACGGAATAACGAAATTAATTTCATTAAAGATATTCTTGAGGATAATCAATATTCAACTAATTTTATAGGAAAAACTGTTTCAAATTTAGAATTTTGCGTCAAAACGATAATAACAATCAAGTACCAACAAAAAACCGTCAAGAACAACCAATTTTAATAAATTTGATTTCTTATGTTTATGGACTTTCAGAAAAAATTAAAAGAATTGGTTCTTAATTCAACAAAAGAACTGTTTTCAAAACAAGAAATGATTTACTATCTTTATTGACAAAAACTAAACCTTTGAATGAGAACCAAAAATCAAGAAATTGTATTTACAATATTCCCTGTATTTGTGGAAAATCTTATACAGGAGAAACATCAAGACCATTAGACATCAGAAAACGTGAACATAAGAATAACATAAAAAATAGAGATATTGGTAGATCACAGATAGCAGATCATAACCGATTTCAAGCGAATAACCTGGTCCTAATTGGTAATTACCAACTAGGACCAACTGCATTCAAGCGACTTCGGTCATTGTAGGTTATAATCATTTTACAAGGAATATCCCTGAAGACTATAACCGTAGATAACCGCAGGCAGGACCGTAGATAACCGCGGTCATTACTGGTTATTCGCTTGAAATCGGTTCATGTGTGTTCCACGGCAATCACATGATGGATTGGAATGGAACAAAAATTCTAACAAATAGTTTCAGGCTTTCACGACCGGATATATTGACATTAAGAGGGTCTTCCGGCCGTGGTCTATTAGGTGAAATAATTCCTAATAGACCACGGCCAATAAGCCCGGAAGACTCTCTTAATGTCAAAAATTCTAACGACGGAACCTGATGGTTATAAAAGAAAAATCAAGGAGTCAGCTTATATTTTGTTGGATGAGGCTAATTGTTCAGTAGGATTAGATCGAATTTGGAAAGAATTGGTTTCAGGGAATTATGAAATAAAATAATATCAACATCCAGTAATCAATATTGATCTATGTTCATCATATATTGACAAATGTCAATCCAAAAATCAAAAAAATTGTCACGATTCTACAAAGTTGAATGAAAACTAGTTATTGTCTGACGAAGGAGTCTGATTCAGACTCCGAAACGTTACGCGCTTAAGATTTCAAAGTGTTTTCATTTTCTTTTTGTTCATTGTTAGGCAAAAATTTCTTCTCGTAAAGTTTTGGCCCCTGACAAATTAGTGCTCAAATTTTAACGCAGGGGCCTTTCTTATATTATTAAAAAATGTTTTCTAATTGTTTCTTGTTTCAGAGACTGGGAGAAAAAACCCATATTAAGGTTTCAGGAAAATGCAGAGACCTCCCAGACAATATTTCAATAGATTTATGTATTGTATCTTGGCTGTTGGTGTGAGTTACGAAGTTTGACAGAATACGGGATTTTGAATTGATTCGATTTGAAAATGGAGAGGATCGAAGGTCAGTACAACCACAAAATGAAAAATATTACTGAAAACAATGCCGTTTGATTGTAAAATCAATAAACTTAGTTTCTCTCTCTCTGTCTCTCTCAATGCTGTGATGAGTTTCATTACAGCACTACTTTTAGTAGTGTAATGAACTCAATACGATACTGAAATAGAGAAAATATAAATAAAAAAATAACTGGGGATTGGACTAGTGGAGACCCTGTTTGCAGATTCATCCAAGATGAGAAAATGCCGTCATCGAAGCTTGGCAGAGACAGACCGGTTTCGTCCTCCTTAGGACTCATCAGTGCCTCTCAGCCAGCAACGATGAACGAGCATCCTAGAGGCCAGTATTTAAGCAATGCGAGAAGACAAACTCAGGGCTATACAAAGGTTTGCCATCTAGCGGAGCATAACTGAACCTCCTCTCACCAGAATTCCTCAACAAACAGAAATCTCCACGTACTTTCATTGCTCCTTCAGGCTAACTACCACAACTCATTTTTCCTCTTATTTTCACTTTGACTTCACAGCGAGAACGGGCGTCTTCGCGCTCCGACGGCGTTTACTTCAAACTCGAAATGAGTTGTGGTAGTTAGCCTGAAGGAGCAATGAAAGTACGTGATGATTTCTGTTTGTTGAGGAATTCTGGTGAGAGGAGGTTCAGTTATGCTCCGCTAGATGGCAAACCTTTGTATAGCCCTGAGTTTGTCTTCTCGCATTGCTTAAATACTGGCCTCTAGGATGCTCGTTCATCGTTGCTGGCTGAGAGGCACTGATGAGTCCTAAGGAGGACGAAACCGGTCTGTCTCTGCCAAGCTTCGATGACGGCATTTTCTCATCTTGGATGAATCTGCAAACAGGGTCTCCACTAGTCCAATCCCCATTTATATCAATCATGGCCCATGACTAGTGTGCTAATTTTTCCTCTTAAAAAAATAACTGTATTTAAGACTATTGACCTAAGTCCTTCAGCCCAATGAAATCAATCAAAAATTACAGTCGTGTTACAAAAAAAAAAAAGAATGTATGAATATGTAGGTGTTCATGATGTCGCATCTTGATTGCTTCTTAGTTTTTCTAGAAGTGTACAGGTAGGGAATTTCCTATGTGGATTACTGACTGGCTCACAGTGAAATTGCTGAAGAATATCTTCGTCACCCTCTAATCTTTTCCGGAATCTTTCATGCAACTGTGCAATTCTCTCTCTCATTGGAACCACTTTTGTCATCTCATACAGGAGATTGTTGGAGGGATGATGTAGGTGGTTTCTGGGATTTCTCAGCTTTGTAATTGTCCTTAGTGCTGTGGTTTCAGCCACTTCTATCATCTTCCACAAGGAATCTTTGCAGTTTGCATATAATGGATGACCATATTCAATTATAGGCCTAAACATTGTTTTATACAGGGTGGCCATTTGAAAACGAAACAGACGAGATTACAGACGAAATAAATTTTTTCGATAGAAATGCTCGGACAGGTTGATTTCTGTTTCGAGGGGGACAACTTAAGATGTAGGTTACGGACGCATAGCGCTTCAACCCTTGCTACTACAACCCTCACCCCCAATTTTTGAATAGGGAAGATGGGGTGAGTGATACCTCATTTGAAAGGTATTTTTATACTTATTTCAGCACAGTAATTGTTTTTTCATTTTATGCATTAGTTCTCGAAATATTCTTAACTAAGCATTCGAAAATTAAGTGGTGTTTTCATGGCACTTGTAGTGTTTTTTTGTGAAAAATCGACATTTTGAGCTTCAAAACAACCATGACTGTGGCTTCCTTCCTCCAATCCACTGACATAGAAATCTTTAATCAAGATGTCGAACAAACAAAGAGTATAGCGAAGGAGCTCAATCTTGCTGAAACTCAATCTAAATTATCTTCGATATAATTTGCAGTATTTCCAATAACATGCGGTAACACTTGATCGATAGAAATCTCCAAAAAGTCCAAATACATACATATCTCTAATCAGATTACCAAGTAAGAAAATCAAATCATTAATGATGCCACAGAAATATTCCAGTCCCAATTCGTGAAACGATTTCCGACTTAATTATGAAGTGTTTTCTCAGTTGGCTTCAATAATGTTTTCATTTTGTTGATTATTGAATTCATATCTTTTTCAAAAAAATGAGAATCGATAATTTTTTATTTATTACGAACAGATCATTAAGTTGGCTTACTGGTTCTTTGACATGTGAATTATTCTTAGTTTTGAATCGAGACTTGTATGTGTTCTAATTCATTGTTCGACATGGTTTATTCAATTGCAGAGCGGGTGGAAATAATTTCACTTTTTTTTGCAAACAATCAATGTGCGAATAGAACCGCAGAATTCTTCAATCAACGACATTTAGATAAACATGTTAATAGGAAGTATGTTTTGGAATTAGTGTCAAAGTTTCAAGAAACCGGGTCCGTGGCTAATAAAAAACGAAACATGGGAAGAAATGAAGCAGCTGAAGTAGCTGTTCTTGGACAGATTGCTCTGAATCCAATGACGAGTACGAGGCAGCTAGCACATGAATCTGGTTTTACACAAACTCGAATTGCAAATATTTTGAAGCATCATAAATTCCATCCTTACAAAATCCATCTTTCACACGCACTAAACGAAGATGATTTTGACCGTCGTGTTGAATTTTGTGATATAATGAGTGAACGAGTAACTGCTAATCCCAATTATCTGTACAATGTTTGTTTCTCCGATGAGTGTTCGTTCTTTCTAAACGGCACAGTAAATCGACACAATTGTCGTTATTGGGCCGATGCTAATCCGAGATTGTTCCACGAAGTTTATACTCAACAACCACAAAAACTCAATGTTTGGGCTGGAATATTTGGTGACAACATTGTCGGCCCGTTCTTTTTACCTGGTAATTTTAGTGGAGATATGTATTTGGACTTATTGGAAAATCACATTGATCCAATTTTGACGGAAATTATTGAAAACAATGCTGAAAATTATGTGGAAGATCAGATTGTGTTCCAGCAGGATGGAGCTCCTCCACACTACGCCTTACCAGTTCGAGAATATCTGGATCAAAGATTTCCCAATCGGTGGATTGGAAGAAGGGGTCCCATTGAATAGCCAGCCAGATCGCCAGATCTGTCACCACTAGATTTCTTTCTTTGGGGCCACTTGAAGAGTAAAATTTACTCTACACAGCCCGATTCCATAGAAGATTTAAGAAGACGTATAGTGAAGGAATGTCGTCAAATCACTCCAGAAATGCTGCAAAATGTGCGCCATCGTTTCGAACAAAACTTATTTCATTGTATGGAAGCTAATGGTGAACAATTTGAATATTTAATTAATTGATGTGAGTTTTTGATAAATTATTTACTTTACTTTGAAAAGTCTTATTTCTTAGATCAATACATCAAATCGTTCTGATACCGTACAGTTGGAGAATTATTTCAGTGAATAAAACAGCTAGTCGAACATCTGACCCTAGTATAGCATTAACACGTACGGTATGACTTCATTTGCCCAGTGGTAGATGTTTTGCAATTTCAAATACATGTACAGAAATTTTGGTGTTTCGGAAGCACGAAATGTCAATTATTCGCAAAAAATTAATTTAAGTGATAAAATTAACTAACGCATGAATATTTCGAGAACTAATGCATAAAATGAAAAAACAATTACTGTGCTGAAATCAGTATAAAAATACCTTTGAAATGAGGTATCACTCACCCCATCTTCCCTATTCAAAAATTGGGGGTGAGGGTTGTAGTAGCAAGGATTGAAGCGCTATGCGTCCGTAATCTACATCTTAAGTTGTCCCCCTCGAAACAGAAATCGACCTGTCCGAGCATTTCTATCGAAAAAATTTATTTCGTCTGTAATCTCGTCTGTTTCGTTTTCAAATGGCCACCCTGTATATCTTAGTTGCTGTTTCCATGCTAATGCCTTGGTCCTTATATGTTAAATATTTGAATATCTTGCTCTAGTGATGGCTTTTTTCTTCATGTTGTTGATATGTTGCTTCAGGCTGGCTTTGTTGTCTATACGGATTCCCAGGTATTTCATTGATGGAGAAGGTTTGACTTTTTTATTGTTTATAGAAATAGATGGAGAGTTTTCATTGATGTTGTGATTAAATATTATAAGTTGTGATTTCGCTGGGTTAACTTTGAGTCTCCATCTAACCAACCAAGCTGGGATGTCATCTATATGGGATTGCAGTTTTTCTAGACAGCATTGGAGTGATTTCTCATGCGAAATAGCCATTGTGTCATCTGCGTATTGTAGAGTGTTCTGGTTGTTATTTGGTATTGATCCAATATCACTGCAATATATGTTGAATAGGAATGGAGATAGTGGTGATCCTTGAGGTGTACCTTGCATGGGAGTGAAGAAGTCTGAATGTGTATCATTTATTTTCATTAGTATTCTGTTCTCTAGATAGCATTTGATAATTTGGAGAAGATAAGCTGGAGTATTTTTCTTGTGCAATTTGTAGAGTAAACCCTTTGTCCATACACTTTCGAACGCTTTTCTAATATCTATGCTCACTGCTGCTGTTTTTCTGTTGTTCAACTGGGCATTCTGTAGATTGGAAACTAATATTGTGAGAGGATGAAATGTTGACTTGTTTTTACGAAAGCCGAATTGATGGTTTGGTATATGCTTGTCGATGTGCTCTTCGAGTTTCTGTTTGATTATTTTTTCAAATAATTTTCCAAGGACTGGTAGAAGGGTGATGGGCCTATAGTTTTCCACTCTGCATGATCTCCGTTATTTTTTGCTATGAGGATAACTGTTCCTGTTTTCCAACATTGAGGATATGTACAGCTATTAAGACACCATTCGTATACCTCCATTATGTCTAAATGAATGTTATGTTCCAATTTCTTTACTTTATTTTCCAAGGTATGTTATCTATTCCTGGCGAACTGTTTCTTGCCTTATGTAGTAATTCGTTTATAAATAATATGGAGAAAGGAATAAAATAAATATTATAATTGCCAATGAATGAAGACAAGTAATAATGAAATAAAAACAAATATACATATACGCTCGATAAAACGATATTCATGAAAATCATATATGAATAATAATGGACCATTAAATGAATCAAGCACTGACTTTTGAAACAAGAAACTGAAATATTATCCAAAATGATACAAAACTGCTCCAGAAAATGAAATCAACAAATATATTATCATAATTTACATATTATAAAATAAAAGAGACACAACACATAAAAATATTTTTAATTCTGATAACAAAATACTGAAACGTAATACCATAGTCTTACAGAATTCATATGCAGTTGTTGCACGGTCCGGTTCGCTATATTTCGTTTCTTTGTCCACATTTGTGTATGAGGCAACATTTTTTTGGAGGAGTTGATTTCCTCTTGAAAAGTTTTCCAATAACCATATTTTCCAAAGGTGAATTCATCAAAAAATATAAACATAGGTCAAAGTGACCCTCAACAAAAAAAAAGCAGTCGTTCGGGAATGCCGATAGAATTGAAATCTAAGTAACATGTAAATTGTATCGTCAAACTATTCGATTATTATTTTCCAATTATTTTTGGTTTACAAAGAAATGTTTATGATCAAGGATCAAGGATGTTGAAATTGGTCATTAATAATTCCTTATAATATAAAAATTATTCGGAAATAATAATCTAATAGTTCGAAGCTCCACTATAGAATTCACTTAGTTTTCATTTCTATCAGCAGTTCCCGAAGACTACCACGTTTGTGTTCTCTTACACTTCTGATTAATAAAACAATATATTAGTTGAAACGTCATGCACATTGATGAGTTCATTTTATGGCACCAATATTTCGAATTAGGAGAAAGAAATTTTATAGTGTACTAACCTTCATTATCTATTAGAAAATTTGTATTAAAAACAAAAACTAGAATATAACAAATGAGCCCCTTACGGAAAAATCAACTACTTGAATAATTATAGAAATTACCTTCAATAACACAATTTGAGGCATAGAAACTAAAAACGAAAAATACTCCATGAATACAATCCCAACAGGATTCGAATTCGAATACTCTTTCTCTAGAATGAGAATATAAAACGATCATCTGGTAACTATTGACGCGCCTCAGGAAATTATCAATTCATTAAATACATCTGCCGATTACAAGTCCTTTGGAAACCGGAAAATTGTTGTGAATCCAACACTTTTTTCTCGCTCCTAGGATTAGATAAATTATATTGAGGGTGTCGTGCGAAAAACGAAAGGAAAGATCAAAATCTCAGGGCGCCCCCCCCCCCCCTGCGGGCGCCCATGGTAATGGTGGGTTTCACAAAACTTTGATTGTGCGATTAAAAAACATTACGTAAATTCAAACCAATCGAATAACTTGATTTGAAATTTCAACCAATCTCGGTGGCTCTAATGAAATTGACAGTTCTTTATCGGGCAATCAAAGTATTGTGAAACCCACCTTAAGTGACACAAATATCCGGAAACGCCAGAAATAATTCGGCCCAGTATCGTTGATTTGCTCCTAAAATTGAAGAGTTTCTACTTTTGGTCATGAATCCCATAGTCAGAACCTAACCAAACTCTCATCAAACTATCCTTGGAGTACTCCCTTTCAAATAAAAAAAGAATCATCGAAATCGGTTGGCGTGATATATTCGTTCATTAGCATACTTGCAAATACAAGACTTATATAATAATAATAATACTAATAAAGGACTTTTATTGAACAACCATGTATTAACATTGATTACAACACTGATAGAGGGCGAGGTTCAGTTCGTTCCGAGTATTCATACCCTGGACGTCTGTTTGGGACATTATTTGGGCTATTTCCATTATCTATATTGTTGGTATTTACCGACGTTTCGGCAAGCATTCGCCTGCCGTCATCAGGGTGTTTGGTCCTGAGAAGGACCGGTCTTTGCCAAACTTGTTCCGTCTGGACTTGTGCGCTCCATACTTTCTAATTGTGTTGTAAGAATTCAAACGCGAGCTGTCAGAGGTGTAAACTCCGAAACTCAACCCACTCTGACTACCAGTCTACTGAAGTAGGGAATTCTTATTTAATTCGAGTTGTTTTGACTCTTGGACATAAATGTCATAAATAAATAATGAACATCAATGTCACAAGAAGGCTGATGACAGAATTGACAAGACTCAGTCTTCATTTCCAGAGAAGGCGCGCTGATTGGGTTGGGAGTTATCGCCATGAAAGCTGCTTCTTTCCATTTCCTTCTCCTCCATCCTTCTTCCTTTGATATTATGAAAGCTTCGTCCTATTTGACGTTGTGGTCCTCGTTCCAAGCATGTTGGGCTAGCCTGGATTTCTCTGTTTCTCCTAGTTGAGCTAGTCTTTGGTGCTCTTTGATTCTGACTTTCAGAGGGCGTTTACTTTCACCAATGTAGGATCTGCCACATTCGCATGGTATTTCATAGATGCAATTTTTGGTTCTTTGATTCTCGTTGTCAGGTTTCACCTTCGTGAGTTTTCCCCTGACAGTATCATTGGTCTTGAATGTTCTAACGTTGTATCTGTTACCAATGCTTCTTATTTTCTCGGATAACCCCTTCACATATGGTATGACAGAAGTTATCGTTTCGGTCGGCTCATTGTCTGTTGGTTGTTGCTTTGATGGTGTTTCTCTTGTTTCTCTGGCTTTCTGAAGTATCTTCTTGGGGTAGCCGTTTCTCTTGAGGGTTTCTGTTATGTTGTGGAACTCCTCATCACGATCTTCTGGATTAGAGCATATCTTGGTTGCTCTGTTATATAAGCATCTGGCTACACCCATTTTGGTGTTCAAATTATGGTTCATTGTAAAATAAACATAAATCGCAGAGGCTTGAGAGTGTACACGATATGCAATTTGACATAAATACTATTACCTACTGTAGCCTCTTGAAACTGTATTGAATGTAAATTCCTTTTATTTTCCTTTATATTATTATATAATTTCTACCTTTGAACTTACTCTAATAACCCTTTTGATAATACAAATGGCGACATCTAGTACCGTAAAAGTTCTATCTCACCAGTCTCATGCTAAAAAGAACTGCTTACATCCTTTTCCACTCTTTGAGATTTTAGCAGTGGCTCTAAATCGTGGCCCTCATGCAAGGTCCTCCAAGTAATTTAAACTCCCAATTCTGTTCGCGACTGTGGAGCCAAGTTATTTTATTTTCATTTTTTCTCATTCTTAAAATACCTTGGCTTCGCAGTCAGGAGTCTGTGAGCCTATAAATCGAAGATGATATCCATTTCGATTATTACTATTTTGAATTTATCTATGTTTCAAAAAAGTTCTCAGTATATGGCCTCTGTACAAGCAAAGATTTTTTCATTTCGATTTTTTCTTTTTTTTTATATTTTTTCATTTCAGGTATATTTTCACAAAAATGTCTCCTCTAACGCGATTACTTTTTCATCCTGCTGATGACGCTGTTCTCAAACATGAATATGATGACAATCAAAAAATCGAGCCAGTTTGGTACATTCCTATTATCCCAATGGTGTTGGTGAATGGAGCAGATGGTATAGGGACTGGTTGGATGACAAAAATACCTAATTTCAATCCGAAAGAAATTGCAGAGAACTTGAAGAGAATGATATTAGGAGAAAAACCTAAACCTCTTTGTCCTTGGTATAAGAATTTCAAGGGAACCATTGATGACTGTGGAGATCAAAGATTTGTTGTTAACGGCGAAATATCCATTATAGGAAATAAGTTGGAGATAACAGAATTGCCAGTACATACATGGACACAGAATTACAAAGAATCTGTGCTGGAGACATTATTACATGGTTAGATATCAATATTATGAATAAAACAAATTTATGCTTGAAAATGATCAAAGTGGAATTTAACAAAGCTACATCAAGTATTTCTGCATTTAAAGTATTTAGGCTTAAGGAAGGATTCCTAAGCGACGACTCTAACGACTACAGCCGCTCGGCTGCAGCCTCGCGACTAGAGCAGTAGAGCTAGCAGTGTTGGACGTCCTGGCAGTCGCATCAGTTTTGAGTTATATGAAGAGTATGTCATGAAGAAATCATACATACATATAGGAAACTATTCTCATTTGAGGCTAACACACCGAATCCTGCATGAGACTCGGCCATGTCGTCGAATGTGATCGGATTACACCTTGTACACCTACATAACTAATTTTTTAAATTGTGTTCCAAATTATTCTGTAACTTGTGTTTTTTCAATGGAAAATTTATTTTAATTTATTCTAATATCTCTGTAACTCAGATGTACAGGGTATCCCAAATTGCTTGATTTTCGCTGTTTCTGGTACTTCTAGACTAGATAGGAAAAAACCTTGAAAGAAATCCTGGGCTCGATTTTCATGAAACACCAGATGTGAAAACCGTTTCACGAAATCTTCATTTGTTTTGAGGATAAAAAAAATTTTGATAATTTATCGATTTCGAAATTGTGTCATAATTTTCTCATTCTCGAAAATATCTAAAAACGATCAAAACTTTCAGAACCACTTTTTCACTCTTATTTTGTATGTTTGATATGAGATGAAAAAGAATTCGTTCGTATTTAAAATGAAAAATTTGTTTTTTCCACCCTTGATACACGAGATAAAAAAAATTGAATATAGTATCTTATTTCCAGTGAAAAAATGCCTCTAAAAAGTTTTAGGGAGGGTTTCACAAAGTTTTAATCGTACAATTAAAAAACCTTACCTAAATTCGAACCAATCGAATCACTCGTTTTGAAATTTCAACGAATCGCGGTGGCTCCAATTAATTTGATGGTACGATCAAAGTTTTGTGAAACCGACCCTATATCTTTTTCAGATATTTTCGTTAATGAAAAGGTAATGGCACATTTTCTAAATAGATAAAATATCAAAATTTAGTTATATCTAAAAAATATGAAGATATCGTGAAACGGTTACGACTAAAGTTGTTTTCACGAAAATCGAGCCCAGGACTCCTTTCAACGTTTTTATCTTTCTAGTCTAGAAGTACCAGAAAGAGCGAAAATCAAGCAATTTGGGATATCCTGTACAGAAATTCTTGGAATATATTTATTTGAAACAAAAATATAGCAAATATAACGGCGTGTTTAATCATTATCAATTGATTTGAAACAATGTGTGAGTGAAAATCAATTCAATTAGTTTAATGTCGTCCATTATTTCATGAGAATAAACACGAAAACTGTTACGGCTGTTACGACTCAACTGCTCATAGAGGCAGTCCAGCCGCGCGACTCGAGCCGCCTCATTAGAGCCGCCTCGATCGCGCGGCTCCAGTCGCGTCATAGGAATGGATTTCGTTCATTTACATGGGAAGCAGTATGAGTCATGGTCGCGCGGCTGTAGTCGCTAGAGTCGTCGCTTAGGAATCCTACCTTTAGGATGCATCAATGTATTCAAGCATATAATAAATTTGCTTTTTATATAATTCTAGTGGATCGATTATATTATTTCTTATTCAGGATCGGAAAAGGTGAAATCAATGATTACAGACTATAAGGAATACAATACAGATACCACAATCAAATTTGTCATTACTGTCACTCATGAGCAACTAGAGAATTTGGAAAAAGAAGGTCTGCATAAGGTGTTTAAATTACAAAGCATCATCAATATGGGTTCAATGTGTGCATTTGATGACTTGGGTTGTCTAAAAAGGTGAGTATCTCAGCTGTTATATGCCCACTTTTGTTGATGTTATATGATATTCCTATGGATAGTGTTATATTCGCTAAGCTATTTTTTTCACTTTGCCTTTTCACCTCTCTAGGATGTGGCTTAACTGATAGGTCCGCAACCCCACATTCATAACCTCGTATCGAAGGTGAGACAGGCACGTGACTACGTGACGAAGCTATCTCGGGTTGATTCAATAATTTCTTGCTCAAATTCGCATTCGTTCAACCTGCGGTAACTTTTAAAGTATCCATTAGAAAACTATAGTGTAAAAAGCATTTTTCATCAGAAATAAATGCCGCAGATAACAAACACATTAATTTTTATATGAATTCATTCTATGCCAGTGAGGAGCCCTCTTCAAATTGAACATTATTTTGAATTGAACTGAAAATGTTGACAATGGTTATCGTGGGTTGTTCTCAGCAGTTAGACATATGCCATCGAGGACTTTTTTATAGAACTTTTTGAGCACTACAAAATTGTCTGTGACCATGTTTCTCTATCTCTTATAGTTTACCCAGCGTCGGCCGTAAAAGCCTAAAAAAAGCTGGTTGATTACCGACTATTTCATGAAAACTCGATATTTTTTCTCATTTCTTCGTGATATAGGAATGAACCCTACATGAAAACTTCTCAAAATAAATTCTCTACATTATAGTGAAAGTTTAATCAAAATCGGTCTTCTGGTTCCTGAGTCCATAGAGGACAAACAAACACACGGACATTCACATTTATATTATTAAGTATAGATATAGATTGTTTATGGAAATTATTATGTTTTTTGCAGTTGAATATTATTTTAGTATCCAACTTGCATAATTTGAACATCTATTCAGCAATTTTGCAAGGTATTATTTCCAGATATCAATCAGTGTCTTTTTGCCTTTTGCAAGATTCCTTTGGCCAACCTGGTTAAAAATTTAGTCAGAGGTTTTTCATTATTAACCTAAAATGATTTCCTCTGGTTGAATTCATGTAAAACTAGTTAAAGAAAAAAATAATTTAGATATTGATCAAAATTATGATACACAAGAGTTTTCTTACACATGCACATATTTCACAGTTTAACATCAATCCCTTTGGATAAACTGTGTCATTAAAATTTTTATTTCTTGATTAATGATAATTTTTACATATAAAATAATCACAGGAAGCAAAAATCGAAACCATAGTTTCTTTTACAAAAGCATTATCAGACAAACAATGCTCAACTAACTTGAGTTTGTACAGGGTGGGCAAAATTGGTGATACCTGAACTACATCTTTTTAACCGTGATAGATAGAGGAAAATGAAGCGTTACGGTCATCTTTTTTAGAGAAACTGATAATGCCATCAACTGCATTCGTCTATCTTCTTTTGTTTTCGAGTTGTAGGCCAAAATTGAAATTTGGGCAATTTCAACTTTGGCCATTATCTCCGTTTCTGTTTGTGCTGGGATGTTGAAATGAAAACATTATACAGGCAGCTTTTTCATAGCAATCCAGTAGCGTACTTTGTTCTCTCTAAAAAGTTTTCTTTGCTGAGCTATAACATAAAGTTAGGTTTTTTTTATGGAAACAATAGTTTGAAATGGCTCAGAAAGAATCGCCATTTTTTTCCCGTTTCAGAAATATATCATACATCATACATCGCCCTCAGATTCATTCAGTGTTCATGAAAAATATAGTTTGTAGGTGAAATTTTAACCCTTTCCAGCCCGAATTATCGATTTAAGAAAAAAAAAATAATTACCCACCGAAATAAGTTCAGATAAGCTCCAAAAACACAAGTATATGAGTAATTTATGTTAAGAAGTGTCCTGATCCTTGCAGGACTCGTGATGCCATATGGCATCATTGGGAGTTACACAAACATCAAAGAAATTAAAATTTTTTTATATTCCAACAGTATAAACATTCATTTGACAAAAAAAAATTACATTTTCATTTTGCCTGCTCTGGCAAACATTTTTATTTCTCATTTATGAAGTTTATTTTTCATGAATTGTTTCAAAGATGATCGCCCATTGAAGGGGATCATAAGTTTTTCAATTGAATTGAACTCTTCTGGTTCCAGCTTCGCCAAATTAGACCTTGTCCCATCTATCTTACGGCCTAATCTTGAACAATTTGTCATAATCTGGACTATCCCTAGGCTTCATTTGGGAATTATCATTGAAATAAACCATATTTCTGAAATTATCGAATCTATTACGCGACATCACATCTGCGATTGAGGGATATTTGTACCTTCGGTAACTTGGCATTTTGATAATTCTACTCTGAATGTGAAATCCCATTTCTTTTTCTGTTGTGTTCACAGATGTTTGAGTTTGTTGAACAGAATAAAGGTTTGTTCGATAAGCAATATTTGCTATTATATCATTTTACAAATGATAATCAGCGGAAAAATAAAGGCACGAAGGGATGTTGGAAGAAGGCAAGCCTCCTGACTCAAAAATATTCGAGAGTGGACCGGAATAAGAAATACAGGACAACTTTTGCATTTAGCTCAAGATCGAGAAGCCTTCTCAATGGTGATCGCCAACGTCGGAGAAAACTGATATGGCACATGAAGAAGAAGAATTGTAGAGGAATCATTTCAGTAGAATGGGGTTTGGAAAAAGAATTATTGCTAATTGTTTCTAGTTGTCTTCTTTCTTTCGCCATCGATAAGTTGGATCCTTTTTTTTCAGGAGATTAGGTAATCGGGCAAGTGGAATATCATCCGACGAACTATAATCTTCTGAGTCCCCAACATTCCCTCTCACTTCACAATCAATACAATCAGCAACTTCTCCTATCTGTATTTGACTTTCTATTTGAGGAGAAATGTCTTCTTTGTCTTCTACATCAACCTCTACATCTTCATCAGAGTTTTCTAACTGAATGTCTGAAATATCTCCTTCCAGAATTAGAAGTAGATGCTTTTCTTCTTTTTCCATCAACCCAATACACGCCATTTCAACCTGAATTGATAAAAAAAATATTTCTACAAATACAATATTATTTCTACAAATATGATATTATTATAAATATTTCATTCAAATATATATTCAATACGGAAGACAATATCTGTATAGTATGAAGCCCAATGATTCCAAATGGAATCATAACTTTTTGGGGGTGGTGGGGTAAATTATTATGCTAATTTCTATAAACAAAAACTATTCTTGAATAAACTAAAGCATGATTACTCACCTCGATTTTTCTCAAGTCTGTATATAGCGCAATTTGAAAGTAGTAATACTAGAAAGTTCACTGTTCACTAATTTATGTCAGCAGTAGGAAATGCAAACTTGCAAATGTGCATAAACATAAATACAGAACTCTATAGAGCAAAACACAACTCTATGCGACACCGCCGGCGTTAGCTGGAACTAAGCCCGAAACGAGTATCGTTTTGACAGTTAGTACGTGAAAGCTGGGTTTATTTGTTTATTTTTACGTTTTTATTGGGATAAGAAGATATGCCTAAGGAAAAAACCGTGAAAAACACTAATTGTTGTGTTTATGGATGTAATTCTAAAAAATCTAGGAATCCTGGAACCCATTTTCGTGGTGAAAATCAAAATGTTTACTTTACCAATAAACTAGAAATCGTAGAGGAAATTAATAGACGTAAATCCTGGGAGCATGTTTTGATAATAGAAAAACCTGTATCTTAACATATTAGAGTATGCTTACAGTATTTCTGACCAGAAGATTGTGAAATGAAAACAAGCAAGAGTGGAAACTGATGTCAATTGAAAACAATACTTCATATGTTTTGAATTATTTCAGAAACTCTCACTATGAAAACATTTCTGTTACTGGAGAAGAAAGCTGTACCTTCACTAAACCTACCAAAAAAAGCAATTCAAGTCAAGTCATTTTAAATTTTTGTTCATATCGTTCTTGTACAATAATTTTCATTCTTATCAAAATGAATTACTTTCGAGTCTACTTGATATTTTTGAATATATAGAAGTTTCAACAATTCAAGAAGCCTAGTTGAAAGTGCTGATTCAATCCATATGATAATGTGCAATGAAACTAGGGACCTTGTGAGTTTAAGTGATTCTCTCGATGGTTGCAAAATTGAACTTATGTTCAGCAGTGATCAAATCTACATGTGGAATTTCGAATAAATTCCGAGAATTGGCAATTTTAAACAATATATCATACATATATGTATCAATTTAATATTAATATTAAAAATAGCTTGATAATATTGAGGTTCATTTAGCAACGGAAAAGGTGCAATCAATCGATAGATGAGTTGAATTATTTTATTTTATTATAACTGCAGCCTAAGACACAAGTGAGATGCAATAAATGAATAATACATTGAAATCTAGCATAATGAATTCTTCAACATGATTAATCGAGGATCACCTCATGTTCTGCATACATACGGTTCTCAGGGGAATGTCCATTTTTATTCAAAATTTATCACCCATTTTCTATTCATAGATTTTTTCCCTTCCTTAAAAGAAAAAAAAATTAGTAGCTTCTATTAAATGAATATATTGTTCATGCTGATGTTCATTTACATTACAATTTTACCTTCACAATCAGTAGAATTGTCAAAATATTTTGTAGTACGTACAACCTTGTAGAGTAGCAGGGCTAAAATATGCTTGCAAATTCCAGACAATCTTGCTTAGTATCTGTATATAATCTTGTCAACCTTCACACCATCATTTATATAAGACATCATTTCCTCAATATGATGGGGTTGTCCTTGTAGAATTCCAATGTTTTGAAATAATTTTTTCCCACATAGAATCAAATGATTGCATTGCAACACTTGCTCACCCTCTACCCAGCATCTGTGAGCATGGAAATATTGGAAAATTTCTTATAATTAGAGGAACCTTTGGTAAACATCTTGCCAGATGAACTGAAAAGCATTCAAAATTGAATAGTGCTCACCTCAAAATTTTACATAAAATATAACAAAAAGCACAATATTACCTATACTTGCACTTACAATATAATCCACAGGATCCACAATCAAGGAAACAACTTCGATTATTGATAGCCAATAAACGTTTAAACTAAAAAATCCCATAAATACAAATAGAAATCTAATGTAAACACGAAACAATACTCGTTTCGGTAAACAGCTGATCGGCGAATGCAGCGACACCATCGGTAATTATTTTGTCCAATAATAGAAACTATTGATGTCCATACAACTAATGCCCTTTCTAGGAATAAGTAATATGAACAAGAAGGTTTTCAGTAACATCTAGGGATTAGAAAAAGCACTTATTTCTGATGATGCCAAATGGCATCACTGGGCTGGAAAGGGTTAATTACTGAGAATTAATAAGAAGGTTGAATCACAGAATAATATGTCTCTACGCATGGTGTCATTATTATTTTGCGATTGAATAGGTACTTGATTTAATTCTCCCGGGTTTGATCTCTGTTCAGAACAACTGTTAATTATTAGAATTCGAAATCATTATTGCCGGCAATATGGAAATGTTCGAAAACTACGAGAAATATGATATGTTAAAATGTTTTATTTCAGCGGCAATAGTAACTTCGAATTGACAGTTCTTCTGAACAGTAATCAAACCACGGAAAATTGTAACAAGTATTCAATCTCGAAATAATAATGACACCATGCGTAGAGACATTTTATTCTGTGATTCAGCCTAATTAATAATACTCAATAATTCAAATTTCACATACAAACTATATTTTTCATGATATCTGAATGAATCTGAGGTCGATGTATGATGTATGATATATTTCTGAAACGGGAAAAAAATAACGATTCTTTCTGAGCCATTTCAAACTATTGTTTCCATAACAAAAGACCTTAACGATTTTTCTATTTTATCAATAATGTCCATGTTATTATTTGATAATTGTTGAAGATGAAATAAATGATTATTATTATTATTATTATTAAGACAAGATACAATTTTATGTTATAGCTCAGCAAGAAAACCTCTTGGAAAAAAACAAAGTTCGCTACTGGATTGCTATGAAAAAAGTGCCTGTATAATGTTTTCATTTCAACATCCTATCACAAACAGAAACTGAGATAATGGCCAAAGTTGAAATAGCCAAAATTTAAATTTTGGCCTATAACTCGAAAACAAAAGAAGATAGAGGAATGCAGTTGAAGGCATCATCAGTTTCTCTAAAAAAGACCACCGTAACGTGTCATTCATTTTCCTCAATAACCGATTTCAAGCGAATAACCAGTAATGACCGCGGTTATCTATGGTCCTGCCTGCCGTTTTCTACGGTTATAGCCTTTAGCGATATTCCTTGTAAAATGATTATAACCGACAATGACCGAAGTCGCTTGAATGCAGTTGGTCCTAGTTGGTAATTACCAATGAGGACCAGGTTATTCGCTTGAAATCGGTTTATCTCTCACGGATAAAAAGTTGTAGTTCAAGTATCACCAATTTTGCCCACCCTGTACCACTTAATTTGAATTCTTAATCGAGTTTCATTCAATGGAGATCTTTCTTAAACATGCTATTTTTCATTTCAGATATGAATCTGTTATGACAATACTGGAAGAATTTTATACAATCCGTATGAGAATGTACCAAAAGAGAAAAGACTTCCTTGAGGGTATGCTGGGTGCAGAAGTTGCTAAATTAAGTAATCAGGCTCGTTTTATATTAGAAAAATGTAATGGTCAATTGACTATTGAGAATAAAAAACGAAAAGCCATGATAGATGAGCTCATAAGTAAAGGTTATGAACCGGATCCTGTGAAGGAATGGAAACAGAAGAGCTCTGCTGGGGACGAAGAGGAAGCAGATGATGATGAAACAGAAGAAGCTGATGAAAGCACGAGCAGCAAAAGTAAAAAACCAGTCGACCCTGGTAAGTACAATCATTTGTTTAGTCTAGGTGATTCAATAAAAATTAGTTATCTCATATCATGTTATTGAAGATCGTCCATTCAGGTAGCACAAACGTTATAAATCATAATTCATAATGGAAGGTAAGTTTAACGAAATTTGCCGAAGAAAGAAATACTCTTAATAGGCTAGTGAAAATCTAAATCATGAAACTTCAGGAACGTGCTGTCACTAAATGAGATGTAGCAGGCAGTCCGGTTTCTGAATTATTAGTCTTCTAGTGCAGTTTAACTCATTCGATGGTGCTAACAGAAGTGAAATGTGAAGCTTAAATGAGTTTCTGCAAGGTACATCTCAGATATTGACAATGAGATGGCATTTTGCCATTGTATTTTTACAATTCTTCGTTAGAGATGTTCAATTGTTGTTATTGTAAAGAAGCTAAAAATGATTTTTCTATTATTCCTATTGCGCCAAGCAAATAAGACTTTTGCCCGGAAATAATTGGTGGAGTTCGAGAAACTGTTTTAATCATTTATTCAGGCCTCTAACATGAGTAGTTTGAGTTTTGCCCCAATTTACTAGTGGAGCGTATGTCGTGACGTTCTAAAAATCTGGAAATTTTCGGACTATTTCAGATTTCAGGTTTCTCTCGAATAGTTTCTAAACTAAGCACTTTATCAAAAATTTTGTTATAATCTCAAGTGTTCAGTATTAAATTCTGGTTCTAGAAATTACTACGAGATTTTAATGTTGAACAAATAGTTTTATAGAAATATGGCAAATATTTACACTTTTTGAAAAAACACATTTTTTTACTATAAAACGTAAAATATCTATGGAACTAGGAGCTTCAGAATGAAATGTCATAGAACAAGAGTTGTAGACCATCCTTAGAATATAGAACAATAGGAAGGAGCATCGGCTGAAATTTGCGTGAAGAAAATAGATGTTCAAAATGGCCGACCTCAAGCATGGGCGTACATTTTTCAAACAAGAAAAAATATATTAGGTGTGATCATATTTCATCATTTCTTCCATTTAAACATGTTTATGAATAAAAAATATTCCTATTGCCTGAAATCATATCGCGATATAATCCATATTCTTTAATGAAATTGAAGAACAGAAATACCTTCTTTATTCTAACAATAATCTCAATGTAGAAATTTTCCTTTCAGTTCGTGAGTTTCAATTGATTAAAAGAGAAGAATTTGAATAAAAAACACAAATTTTATAACAATTATTTTTATTCACCTTCAAATATGATCATTTTAGTGTACATATTTCTTATTCTTTCCCCACTTACAACATTTTTTCAAATGTAATGAATTCTTGTAGTGAGATAGCAATTAGAAATACTTTTAATTAAAAGAACTTTATGATTCTCTCTTGGTTCAGCATGAATTATATTGTGTCAATTATTAACAATATTACAATATAACAATATTAACAATACATCATACGAAATATATAATTATTAACTATATATATATATATATATATATATATATATATATATATATATATATATATTCTTATGAAAAAGAGAGCTAAAATAATACAATAAATGTTGAAACAAAAAGTACCTAAGCTGAGGTAAAAAAAGAACGGGGTATCATAGCATTCTTTGTATGATACTATAGAATCATACGATACTATCAACACTTGTATCATACGATACTATACAGCCAGGGGAAAAAACCTCAGCCGAAAAAACCTGCCTCCCCGTAAACAAAATAACATAAAATATCAGGAAAATCTTGAAACACATCAGTGTGATCATCTTCATGATATCCGTCGATGGTCTCGGATACACAGATGCTTCCCAAAACGACTCGTAATTCTTAATCTGAAATGAAAAAAGACAAAAGCAGAAAAGAAACCGATTATTCCGAATAAATTGAAGGCATTTTGGAAATGCATTTGCTACTTTAAAAAACATCAGCATTGAGATTTCTTGGCCAAATAATGTTCGGAGATTTATAAATATTTATGACAGAAATGTCACAGAATTTGAAAGAAATGAAAAAAAGAACTCCATCAATTTCCCCTTTCCGAATCTGTTGAAAGTTACGTAACTGATAATTTTTCAACATAACAAGCTAAACTTGTAAAAAATCAATTAATACATAACCTTTCAACTGTCCTCCTTCACGACGATTCTGTTGCTGTGTGGGTTTCTTGCAGAAGAATCTCTTTGATACCATGTTCATCAGCTAATTTGGAGATGTAATCACACTTGTCTTTCGAAATTCCTTCGATATTCAAATTCAAAATCCACAAATTGTTGCTCTCTGGTCGTGAGGGTTTTTTCAAACCAGATACGACCTTCCAGGTGATGATTTTCCGGCACTTCAGATGTTTGAAGACCGCTACGGGACCCCAATGAAAGGCAATCATCTCCCATAGATAAACCAAACATGTAATAACACAAGAAAACAGAATATTTTTCAGGACCAAAAACTACGAAATATTCCGAGAATTGTCATTCTGACAATAAAAAACTCAAATTTTATAACAATTATTTTTATTCACCTTTAAATATGATCATTTTAGTGTACATTATTAACTAATCGCTATTGTTACCTTATATGCTATGCCTATGGACCATGTTATGATTTTTACTAGGTAACCTACAAATATGCTTCAATAAAATACAAAGAATATACAGAAAAATTACCTTAAAAATTCACTCACCTGTGAAATGTTACACCAGAATTTTTATTTTTTGGTTCAAGAGAGCAGCCACAAGACACACAACTTACTATGATTGAAATTCAATAACTCATTCCACAACTGTCAAGATCTAACAACCAAAACAAATAAGTCATAAGTAGTAGACCAAGATGGCCGATATTTTTCCACCGCTTTGTAGTGGTGGAAGTTACGGCATGCTCCTTCCTGCTGTTTTATATTCTACTAGCTCAAGTCCACGGCTCCGCTCGCATAATATTTCAATTTAAAACGGTACTGATAAGTCCGCAACCCCACATTCATAACCTCGAATCGAAGGAGAGACAGGCACGTGAGTACGTGACAAAGCTATCTCGCGTAGATTCAATAAGTTCTTGCTCAAATTCGCATTCGTTCAACCTGCGGTAACCCTTGAAGTATCCATTAGAAAACTATACTGTAAAAAGCATTTTTCATCAGGAATAAATGCCGCAGATAACAATCACATTCATTCTTATAATTAATTCCATGGCCATCATTTGAATAGAACTGAAAATGTTAAAATGGTTATCGTGGGCTGTCCTCAGCAGTTAGACATATGCCGTCGCGGACTTTTTTACAGAACTTTTTGAGCACTAAAAATTGTCTCTGACCATTTTTCTCTATCATTTATAGTATACCGTGAAAGCCTGAGAAAACCGGGTTAATTACCGACTTTTTCATGAAAACTCGATATTTTTTCTCATTTCTTCGTGTTATACACTCCCCGTCAATAAATTCCGGAGAGGCAAAATTTTTGTCAAATTCAACACCCTGTATCTTTTTTCGTGGTGCTCCAATTTTGTTGAAATTTTCACCAGGTATAGTATTGGGTCTTGTAATATTAACCTGAAATTTACTTTGCAAAAATACCTGTAGTTTATGCGTTATACAAGGAGTAACAAAACCTTTTTTTATACCCTCTATTTCTGAACACCCTGTGGTGAATTTGAGGCGGAAAATTTGATATCATCAAGTTTTTCAATTTTTATCAATGATCTTGATGTTAACTGCAGAGCTGTTGCCTTTTACAGATGCGTCGCTGTAGAAATGAATCACTTTTCCAAAATTCGACTATGTTCGATGGCAGTTCTTCATACTGTGTAATTTTCTTCGATGTGTCTTGCATGAGCATTTTTGCTATTATGGTAATGGTAATCACGAAGGATCTCTGAAAGAATTTTTCTTATAGATGTGGCCTTTATGTGGGCTAGTTGCATTTTGTACGATTCCTAGAGCCTTACCGTATTGTGTGTTATTTTTTGTAGATAGCGATACATTTTTTTTATGTCAGCAGTGAGTGCTATCTCGAAGACTCTCCACTTTGGTAGACTATCTACCAAATCTCTTTGTTGCATTTAGAGAGTCTTCTGAGCTTATTGGCTGTGATCTACTAGGAATCACTTCACCTAACGTTTCGCTCCCACTCCGTATTGGCTTGATCTTGGTTTTCTCTAATACCGGCAACCAGGCGCTATGTACCAAGGGAATTTCTGCTTTTCTGTTAATGATGTCTGTATGTTTATAAATCTCAATGGCTTCCATGTTCATCCTAGGATAGTGACTTTTGATATGTGAAATAATCTCTGCTTTTGAGAATACTATATTGTATCTGTCTGTTAAGAGATCATGTTCCTCTAGAGCAGATTTTTCTGTCTGTTTTAGTCAACAGCATCGTTCGTGCTCCTTAATTATCCTATTGATACATCGTCTACCAATGTAGACTTTGCCACCGTCACGAGATATCCTTTAAATATGACTTGTGAAAGTGAGTCGTCGTTGTCTTTGGTAGTTCTGATCATTTGGCCAAGTTTTTGTGTGGTCTTATAAACGATCTCGATGTTGTGCCTCTTCAGCATTCTATCAATTATATCTGTGACCGTAGGGAAGCATGGTAAGTTAGTTTTTCCATTCGGGGTACGTTGTGATGTGTTATCATTTCGTGTGGAAATTTCTGGTCTTATTGCTCTCTGAATTATTATCTATTGGTCATTGACAAAAAAATTCATAAGACAATAATACCAAAAACTTCCACACTTGATGATAACACACCACAACTCATCCGCCACCATTTTGAAATTATCTATATTTTGAAAATATTTTCGGTTAGGCCTTTCTATAACAAAGAATTTTTTGTTTTTTGAATTGTTCTTTTTCTTAAAAACTATATAATGTACCGGTGTCATTCATTTAGAGTCCTAAAAAATCTAAGGGCCGCTTGCCACTGAGCTGAATTCGGAACTATAGTCCGTTTCAAAATAATTAGCATCTCGGGCGGCTGTTGAATCTCGAAGATATGTTAGTAATATCCCATTAGTAACTTTTGATTTCCAGGATTTAGGTTGGTGTTGATGAAAAACACTAACTTATGACATTTCAGAGTTTGAATTAACCTCCTGAATATATTTCTGTATGCTTATGTTCTTGATTTAATCGACAAATAAGTTTTGTATTTGAATATTTCTCAAATCTTACCGAATTGAAAATGGCTGGAATTCATCAAGATACCTCTCGCCTCGCCTAACTACAAGGGAACGTAAAGCAGTTTATCGATGTTACTGCGAGCTTTTCAAGGATTCGGCAGATATTTCTGCTAGTATTGATCTCGTTTCGCTAGTAATTCAGGTCAACAATCATTTACTGTTTCGAGGTTCTTTCTAATAAATAAATGGGTCTCAAAATTTCAGTTTTTTCCTAGAACTCTCAGAAGAATTCTGGGGAAAAAAGAAGTCAAGCCAAGTCATTACAGCCAGGAGTGAGCAGTGGAAGAAAAACTATTCCACATGATTATACCTTTAAAGAGACATTATACAACTTTTTTTTAATCAAAAACAATGA
Source organism: Hippodamia convergens (assembly GCA_038502775.1). NCBI lineage: Eukaryota > Metazoa > Arthropoda > Insecta > Coleoptera > Coccinellidae > Hippodamia > Hippodamia convergens. Next base: position 27,783,187 of record CM076608.1, on the reverse strand, counting down.
ATAAATCAGTTTGAATTTACATCTTCTTTGAACTGCCTGAAAAGTAACTGAAGTAACTGAATTTTAAGCAAAATCAACATTGGGTACATTATTTAATGTGTCATGAAATGGACAGTAGTAATAAATACAAATAATAATGCCCACTTGCACCATCCAACTTAGATTTGAAGTTAGGTTTGAGATGTCGTTTCTTTTGCACCGCAGTTTAAGTGCCTCATAAATAATGACTATTTTGAGCCGAGAATATTCATGGGTTAAGCAAGACTTTAGCCCGTCTCAAATATTCATAATGTCAAAAACGAACTTCAGTTTTGACGTTTTGTTTTTGATTGCGTGAATTTGATAATTATTACGAATAGAACTTTATTGAATGAAATTGATGATCTATATGAGTATGATTCCGACATTTTATTAGATATCATTGATTATGGCTTTCCTAGAAGTCTAGAATTTAATAGGGCCGATCACTACCATGATATGAACGAATTCTCATATTTTCGGCGATTTCGGTTGACCAAAAAAACTACTCTGCAACTGCCGGGATTAATTGAGGATGATTCAGAATTGCCAAGTGGCAGGGTGATTCACTTATCTTGGTAACCCAAATTTTCTCGAAAACGTCCGAAAATTTTTTCATTCTGTGAATGGCGTTTTGAACAAGTCAATGTCGACTTGAGATGCGCATAAAAATCTGCGGAATAAATTAAGACGTCAGGCGTCGCGGCGCTATCAAAAATTTTTTCTCCAGGGACATACCTTTTTTATCATGTCATTTGAAAGATAATTTCATTCTGAACTTTTTTTTCGAATACAATTTTTATCCATTTCTAACCGTCAGTGATCTGCAGCATGATTTATGTTACTTCTATTCCATTTATTTTTTTCTGTATTGTGGTAGTATGCCTTTATTCGGAGATATAGATTTGATTTTGTGCCTCGAATTCAAGAAGGCTAGTTTTCTAAACAATCTGCCTCCTCAAATGAGATTATAACAATCTTATAACAATAAACATTTTTTTTTAATAACAAACGAAACATTTCGAATCATATGTTCTATATACCGGCCATTATGATCCATACATAAGTTATATCATTCCCCTATTTCATTATAAGTTACTTTGGTCAGAATATAACTTGGGCACATGCGTTTCTTATCTTTATTTTCAGATGGTACAAGTTATGAGAATCAGTTTGGTATACCATATTTATTTTTTAGAAAGTAGTCCATGAGTTTTAGGTCTGACGGTACCTGATGGGTCCATTGGTTCCTATCCATTTATTTTCGAATTCCTTATCTAAATATCTCTTCACAATGGCAACGTTGTGACATGGAGCCCCACCTTGCTGTAGCCACATATTTCATCTTATTTGAAGAGGCACATTGACTAGAAAACTAGCACATAATCACATCTATGTCTCCGTATAAAGGCATAATACCACAATACAGAAAAAAATAAATGAAATAGAATTAACATAAAACACGCTTCAGATCGCTGACGGTTAGAAATGGATAACAATTGTATTCGAAAAAAAAGTTCAGAATGAAATTACCTTTCGAATGACATGATGAAAAAGGTATGTCCCTGGAGAAAAAAATTTGATAGCGCCGCGACGCCTGGCGTCTCAATTTATTCCGCAGATTTTTATGCGCATCTCAAGTCGACATTGACTTGTTCGAAACGCCATTCACAGAATGAAAAAATATTCGGACGTTTTCGAGAAAATTGGGGTTACCAAGATAAGTGAATCACCCTGTACATATCTTATTATATCTTATGATGTCAAACCTCAAATAAGGGAGTTTAAGCCTTGATGATTGTAGGAATCAGAATGTATCACCGATGAGTCAACTCCTTACGTGCCTGTGATTCTACGCACCAGCAGGATATTTATTACCTGTAGCTGATTTGATGAAAATGCACGAGGCTACAGTATCAAGAGTAGTTGGTCGAGTTTCAGTATTCATGAAAATGCCTGGAATTCAAACGCAAAATTGCAATCATTGTGAATATTTTCGTATGAATTTTGGTAGTTTCAACTTAGATTTTTACGTATGTGTTGAGTTACGTCCATTGTGAATCGAGCATTATTGTTGCATTTCAGAAGTAAACCCACTTCATTTTTTGATATTACATTTGGTTCCCCATATTGACTCTTTTACAAATAATCAACTTGTACTTGAGGGAACAACTTTTCTTTGCAGAAAAGGCTTTCCAAAAACTCACAGATGTAAAGAAGTTTGACTATTTGCTTGGAATGTCCATGTGGATGTTGACTGAAGAAAGAAAAAATGAATTGTTACGACAACGGGATAGCAAAGTTCATGAGTTGAATTTACTGAAGTCCAAGTCAAGTGCAGATCTTTGGGTAGATGATTTGAACGAATTCATAAATAAATTGGAAGAAGTGGAGGAAAAGGAAAGGAAGGAAGAAGCTGGTACGATCTCCAAGGATGCAAAGAAAACAGTTGTGAGTTTTTTTTACAGGAACAATATTATTGATGTAGTCGATACAGATCTGGAATGAAATTATGGAAAAATAAGAATTTCAATGTTAAATTCGAATGAGCTTCGAGTCTAGTAAAACAGTGGAATAATCGAAACCTCATTGCGATTCAATAACAAATAAGGGACTGGACTGTTGGAATCACAAATCTTGGCAGGAGTAGGGGATCTCTGCTGGTGCCCCGAGTTGCAATTCACAATCCAGAATTCACACATTAGTCACATCTGAATGAGAGATGCGATAGCTAGACTGAAAATAAATTAGATTCGCGTAAATCAAAATGTTAATGGTTAAAGAGTTAAAGCTTAAATGGTAATTCGGTGGTCAATCTATTGTGGAGACAATAAGTTCTTTAATTGGTGCCTTTGAAGAAGGCCAATACCTTCACATTCGGCTATCTCCAAAAAAATCGAAAAATTCGAGCAATATGGGTGTATACAAACATGCCGTCATTGCAGGATTGATAGACCACCAAAGACCATCAGTGAAAGTTGACGAATGAAGTGGTCAGATTTCGATGTTTTAGTACTACATATACATGTATTGTATAAATATACAATACATCTCAATTAAGCGGGATAGAAAAAAGTAATAAACATGTCATGTTCTCTTTTTCCAAAAAATTCAAATTGCTGAAAACCGCAATTCGCTAAAGTGTCTAGTTTCCATGCTACAGGGTGATTTTGAAATTTGGCCAATTATTATAATTGGCCATAACATCCCCAGTGTGGCTGCTTCCGAAAAACCAGTTTTCGATTAACAAAATCAAAGAGGGTTCTTTTCACCTGGGGAATTCATACAACTTGAGCCTGCTTAATCGAAAAGTGGTTTTTTCAGAATTTTCATATTCAAGCTCGGAAGTATGTATATCATGATATATATTTTTGAAATCGTCTAAGAAAAGTCTATTGAAAATCATCATAGCACACTACGGTTTCCATTTGAAAAAAATTAATTTTTTAATTTCTCTAAAATTTTAAGACGCACTGAAATTTCGATAGCACTAGTGAAAAGTACTGAAAAAACTGCCCTAATGATGTTTTCATTTAGAGAGCGTATCAGCCACACTGGGGATGTGTTATAGCCATTTATAATAATTGGCCAAATTTCAAAATCACCCTGTAGCATGAAAACTAGACACCTTAGCGACTTGCGGTTTTCAGTAATTAATGTTTCTCGAAAAAAGAGAACATGACATATATATTACTATTTTTTATCTCGTTTAATTTAGGAGCACTGAAACATAGAAATCTGACCACCCTGTATGTGCTGCTGTTGACATCAGTGCACCTTGTTCTAGCAGACAAATTGCTGAACAACTCGATTTGGGCGATAGAACTGTTCGGAATATTTTGAAAAGAAATGATTACCGATGTTATAAGGTGCGAACCTCTCAAGAAATTTTTCCAGAAGACCATTTCAAAAGAATGGAATTTTCAAACAGTCTAGCTATCGTATCTCTCGTTCGGATGCGACTAATGTGTGGATTGCAAATTGCAACTCGCGGCACCAGCAGAGGTCTCCCTCCCCTGCCGAGATTTGCCAATCCAACAGTACAGTCCCTTATTTCTTATCGAATCGCAATGAAGTTTCGATTATTCCATTGTTCTACTACAGTCTATCCAACGAGAAGCGATAGCGCGCCAAAACAACAAGGCGTTGCCAAATTTATCAGGAACGGATTTAATGTACCGACCGCGCAACCGACGCCGGCGCAAGCAACTCAGAATTTCAAATGAATCCCTTAATTGTCGTAATACAGATCTGGATAAGAAAGAGGAAGCACTAAACGGCAGCCAATGAAAATATTCATAACCCTATAGGCGTACATTTAGTTGTTTACTGGCGCTATCGCTTCTCGTTGGATGGACTATAGACTCGGAGCTCATTCGAATTCAATATTGAAATTTCTATGTTTCCATGATTTTACTCCAGATCTTTATAAGTATTCACGAAATTAGTTCAATTATCTTTTCATAAATCTATAATATCGTTCGTTAACCTGCTAAGTCCATTGTTTCAGAATGGATTAGGCCGACGATATGGGAAACAAACATTTAACAAAAATTTCGAACCACTGTTTTTTAAACATTTGGTTAGACCTTATCCAAATGTTATAAAATCTATACATTCAAGAGATATTTGTGAAAAAAGAATTTAAGAAGATCTTTCATGAGTACATGCCAGAACAACAATTCTTAGAATTTTTGTCACTCCTAAACAGAGTCTGCTCATCACTCAGAAAGTACTCCATAGAATGAAAATTTTTTTATTATTCAGTTTATTATTATAAATTATTATTGTTTAATATTTTTTTTAAATAATACTTCATTTGCTTGAATATATTTACATATTCAGCATTGTTGATACAAGGAAAAAATTAACAGCTGTTATGATCATTAGCCAATTGAATTTATTATTGAAGTTTGCCTAAAGTGAATGAATTTCGAAAGAACAATGTGCAATAATATGTTGTAGTTCAAAGTAGTTGAGTGCTCACAGCTTTTGAGAAAAGTGAGGTAGAATTAAACCTATATATAACGGAAACAACAGTTTTTTCCATAATCTCTGAATTTAAGTGAAAAATTAAAATTTCACATTTTTTTTTGCACGAAAGTTGGTGAAAACATACTTTTTCATGTCTTAAACATACTGAAATTTTTTGATTTGAAATACAGTTTTGGCTGAAATCGGGATCAACCATTTGTTACTCCTAAAAGTTCACCCCTTACCACTTTCTGAAATCAGATCGCCCGTAATTTATTCTTCCTTTTATTATTGTTATATTCTCTTCCTTTTACAATGAGTTTTACCCTATTTATTATTTTTTTTTCACTTTTTATCCTTTTTAATGGCTTCAAACCTGGTCTACTGGGGCTTGAATTAGATTATTGTACTCTGTCGCAATCTTGTATAGCAGTGTTTTTCAACCTTTTTCATGACACGACCCCCCCATAGTATCGCAAAAAGTTTTGCGACCTCTCCAATCCTGGTTTTTTCCATGTATGTTGAAAATATTGAAATGTATATATTGTAAATTCGAGAAAAATCGTTGGAGACTCGACTTTCAAATCACTTCCATTTGTGAAGATACGAGTATGAAATTTGCTTTACCATAGAGAGGTAAAGTGGTTCTCAATAGGCTGACCAGACTTATGGAACTTTGCGCTGAACTTTTAGTATAAACACAAAAACAAACAAAATAGGTACTTTATTTCCACAGCAAGCCAAGTCAGTTAACTTGGAATTCATTTTTAATCTTTTGCTTTTGAAAATAGCTTTTTCTTTCTGACCTATTTCAGCATTCATATAACTTGAATAAACGTCTTCGAGGGCAGAATGCAAAAAAAAACTCCATGGCTTTACAGGAAAAATTGTGATCCTCGTCTTTCATTGAGGAAACGAGAAGAAGAACATTAACTAACATATCGATTGTTTCGAAAATCTGGAAAAGATGAATTTATTTCGGGTATAGCTGAAAGATCGAAATTCTGATACTGGGGTCTTTAGTAATTTCGTCCGAGGAATCGAATGAACCCACCAGATTTTGGGCACTAGAGGGCCTTATCGAGATATGCGGTCTAACTTTGAAATTTCAAATGCAAACCTATCTTTTTTATTGCAGATTCGGATTTAGCGGAAATTTTTTCATCCTTATTTGGCCCCTATGCAGCGTTTTTCGTTCAGAAATTTGCGGCATTCATTCAGACCAGGATGCGAAAATTCATATTCTCTTTCTCCTACGTAAGGATGGTGACGTCATGACGTTTTTTCGACTGTGATCGACCATTTGTTCCTATTTTGCGCTTTATGAGAAGCCTCCAGAAGGGAAAGTCTTGTGAATGTTCTTATTTGATCAGACCACCGTGAAGGATATCTGCCTCTTGATCGTCGACCCTCGACTTTCCCTTCGATAATTAGTCTCTCCATTCCTTCTTTCCTCCTGATTATATGACCAAAGTACCTCAGAATATTTCTATTGATCCTTGTAATGAGCCTTGTACTTATTTTCAGTTCTTGAAGCACAGATTCATTCGTGCTGTCCACGGGACTCTTAATATTATATAATTGTTGGGGGGTATGATTTAATATTGTTGGGGTATTTCTGTTTTGTATCTGTTCTTATAACGTGATCTACATCTGTAAAGGTCTTATGGATCAAATAAAGATATTATTATTATTATTCTTATTTATTCTAATGCTGAGTAATGTTACTCGGAAAATCGATTGGGCCAATCAGATTTCGAGCCCGATGAGGTTTTATGCGAGATATGAGGTCCAACTTCGATTTTTGAACAAAAAGTGCTGCATGTGGCCCAATTATGGGCTATATATATATATATATATATATATATATATATATATATATATATATATATATATATATATATATATAATATAAGCATAAATAATGAGGGATCGGTGAAATACATGGAAAAGATTTAATGGACATAACCCTCTGAAACGAAAATGAACCGTATATATATATATATATATATATATATATATATATATATATATATATATATATATATATATATATATATATATATATATATATATATATATATATTGGTTTTAACCAATTCGGAAGAAAAATTTCCCGCTTTATTCGAATCTGCAATAAAAAATATGGGTTTGCATTTGAAATTTCAGAGTTGGGCCTCATATCTCGTATAAGGCCCCTTCGGGCGGAATTAAATTCCGAAAACCCCAGTATCAGAATTCCGATTGGCTCCTGTTGTGGAATGAAATCACCGTTTCCAGACTTTTGAACTACCTGGTATATTTGGAATGAAAATGTTATCATATCATGCGAAGAAAAAATAAATTGTCTCATTACTTCTCAGTGAACAAAAACAAGCCTTAAAGTACATTAATAAACTAGTAGTCGAAATGTTTTTTTTTTTTGTTAATTTATTTGTATGAATAACATACCAGCATTTCTTTGATAACCATTTTTTGATATATCTATCCTTTTAGAATTTATTGATGTTCATTAATGAAGTAGGTACCTAGTTATCTCGACCACTCGCGACCCCCCAACAAAGGCTTCGCGACCCACAGGTTGAAAAACTGTTGTATAGGAACGGTCTATATGTTGAGTTCATAAACGACGCCCCATTTTTGTATTGACAAATACATCCACTGTTTTTTTGGAGTCTTATGTACGTCCGTTTTTTGAGGTTTATTGTGTTTACTAAATTAATTGTGGCTGTTTGAATGTGAATTCTGGGGATTTACTTTAGTTTTTTTTTCTTCGAGGTAGCAGCGTTTCTGGCTCTAGTTTTTCGGTGGTGATTTGGGTAAATTCGTTTTCCTCAGCCTCTATGATGTGATGAGGAGCCGCTGAATGAGCAGTCTTTTTCCTCCAATTATCCTGAACTATGGACATTATAGCACAACTTCGATTGGTCATGGTGGAGTATACATTTATGTAGCCAATAACTTTATGCCCAAGTGGGCATGCAAGTGCACCGCTTTATAGTTGAGACAGACTTTGCTAAGACGTGCCCTAACTTTGAGTTGGGCTTATCGACATGTTAAAACTGATATATCTTCAGTCTTCTAAAAGTTCCCTTCTATACAATATGGGTGTACCTTTCAGGCAGAGCCACAATCTACTACAAATATCATCAACTTTTATTTCCCAAATTACAAAGTGACGATTCTCAAAAAACTACTTTCTGTCTGTCAACTTGACTTTTCAAATATTACAAAAAACAATGTAGGCGATTCCCAACATACTCCCACCTTGTGTCATTCATACAACAATAATTATTAATGACACAATCAAATTTCACAAATATTATGTTAGGAACCTTTACAGGTCTTCTTATTCTCTCTGAGAATACTCATCAAAACTTCTACTTCAACATGATGAATCTTGATATGCTCTTCGAAAATCAAATGTGTCACAACTTCAGGGTTTGTGTAATACATATGGCATACTGAAATCCTCTGCATCGGATCTATCAAATATTTTTGTTTGGAATCTGCTTAGCCCTTCGATTTTCATTCTTTCGTATCTTATTTCCTCTTCATCAATGCCAAAATTCTGCCTAGACCACTGGGACATCGGATCACATAACCTTCAGGAGGATCCTCCTACCATCTTTCTTCAGCTAGCGATTGAAGAGAACAACCTCGAGATGGGGGATCCACTGCATTCATTTCACCAGATGCATGATACGAGTCTATAGGTTCAAAAAAATGTTTTATTCCTTCGTTGTTCCAAGTCAAGGTTTCCCAATATTCTTTCCTAGTTGGAGAGTCAGAAAAATCGAAATTAGTAGATGAGGGGGGATGACCTTCGAACAAACGTATGCACACTTCATTTCTCTCATCATATCTCAGATTGAGTGCTGTTGGAAAATATTCCATAACAAGCTCTTCTTGCTCCCGTAGTGCTTCAGTTCCTTCAGGAATTTGAATACCATCAAACTGTCTAAGTTCAAGTTTGGGGACTTTCAATTTCTTTTTCGATTCTGATTTCATGGAGCCGCTTCCTTGACATATTAACTTGTCAAATCTGAATTTCATCTTATGATATTGGCAGCTCATCGTATCCATCAATTCCATTTCTGCATTCATTGTTGCTTCGTCAGCATCTGAATCCAACATCAGATCAATCATGAGTTGATTCAGCTCGGACAATTGAAGCATTCTTTCATCCAAAACTTTGATTCTTCCTTCAACTTTTCATTAATCCCGATAAAAGCTGTTCTGTTTAGAAATAGGGCTTTCTTGGTTTTTTCCATATTTTGTAATAGAAGAGTCCTGTCACGGTCGCGAAATGTTAAAACTGATATATCTTCAATTTTCTAAAAGTTCCCTTCTATTCATTATGGGTGTACCTTTCAGGCAGAGCCACAATCTACTAGAAATATCATCAACTTTTATTTCCCAAATTACAAAGTGACGATTCTCAAAAAACTACTTTCTGTCAACTTGACTTTTCAAATATTACAAAAAACGATGTAGGCGATTCCCAACACGACGTCTTTGCGCACTGCGCTCCCATCAACAACGGCTAAGTAAAGAACGCGTTAAGGAGTTGGTGAATCTGGCAAGGTCGCTAATCTACCTGCACTGTATTGGAAGAATAAGATATTCATAGAAAAATCGTCTTTAGGTGTATGTTAACGAATAAACTATTTTTAAAGAAGCGCTTCTTATAGTGATGTCAGAAATTCAGCGGTCGTGTTACAATCTCAGACCAAGAATTCTCTGAAGATGCGTACCGCACATGTAGGCCAAACGTTAGGTGAAATGATTGCTAATAGACCACGGCCAATAAGCCTGGAACACTCTTTCAATGTCATGAGGTCGTGAAAATCATAGGTGGGTTTCCGGAAACTCTCATTGCCTGATCAAGCAATGTCAAATTGATTGGAGCCACCGAGATTGGTTGGAAGTCAATTAATTCTATTGGTTCGAATTTACGTAAGGTTTTTTGATTGTGCAATCAAAGTTTTGTAAAATCCTTCTTTAAACTATTAATTCTTTGTTGAATCATGAAAATAATCTATGGTAAAGCAGAAGCAGTTTTGTCGTTCCTATAACAAACAGTAGGTTGAATTGGTCAATGCCTTTCCTACAATATTTTGTTGTAGTAATATTCCCATACATAATGAATTTCCCATCTTCCCAACAAGATGTCTGTTACTTCAATATAATTTATATTTCATTTCATTAATGTGAATGTTTTTTACACGCTTTCGGAAGAATATTGTATTACCAGGAAAGGTGAATAATAATCTATTTGGATGGTCCATTTAATAATATATTGAAATATTAATGGGAATTTTTCATTTAGGGTAAGAAGAGGATAAATCTTCAAGAAACTCTGCCATCTCCAATGGGTAGACGAGTTGAACCAGTCATATCTGATGACTTGAAAAAGAAAATTCAAGCTGCTATAAAAATGAAGGAGAATAAAAGTAAAAAGGGCACAAAGAAAGAAAATATTGCTAGTGCTGTAAGTATTGAAAAAAAAACTGTACAGATTTATGTACTGTACCTCGAAATGTCCCCCTGTTCACACACCATGTGACAACTACAAAATAAGTTTAATTGAACTTACATGAAATAACAATTATGGACTGAAAAAAAAAGGGGTCATAAAAATTTTTCTTTATGAGTATAAGCCAGGACAACATTTTTTTGAATTTCCGGTGCCCTTAACTTTAGTTTGCTCATCAATCAGAAACTACTGCATTGCATGTTTTCAGTATGTCATTTATTCGAAGCAATTAAAGAAAAATAAAGCTTTATCATTAGCTTGAATTACAATAAAAATTAATTGTTACTAACATAAACAGAATATTTTGTATTAAATAATAATATTGCATTCACTTATGTGTTCCTACTTTCATGGCTATAATGGAAATTTTAGAAAGTGGTGAGTTCCATTGAATTCTAGATTTCTATTTATTAAGTTCGTTTTGTTGTTCTATTGGGACATATTTATTCAATTATGTTTTTAAATGTAACAGGAGGAAGATGAATTTGATGTTTTGATCCAAAAATCCAATAAGAATTTGAAACAGAAGCTTGGTACACCAGAAGGCATTGAAAATAAGACGAAGAAGGGTACTCTCAAACAGACCAAGTTGAACTTTAAAAAAGGTTAGTTATTTCTTGTACTAGTTCATCTGATAGTAGAAGTCCAATCTTTCATTGAATAAATATGCAGATGATATTTATTAGATAGAGATCCATCATGCGGAGCGGGTCTCATTTTTTTGCATGTCATGGTACGTTTATTCTACTACTACTTCACCTTTTTTTATATATATATATATATATATATTCTTATAAAAAGGAGAGCTAAAATAATACATTAAATTATATAAAGATATGTCATTTCATTGTTTCAAATTCTCATTTTTTTCTAGCGAATGGCTCACCGAAAAAAAAAAAGAAAGACGATTCTGATGAATCACTTAAGGAAGATTCAGGAAGTGAAATAGAATTCACAACCCCTCCTGTTATGGGAGAAAGAGCAAAAAGCCAGAGATCTGCTTCCAAAAAGGTTATATATGACCTTGATTCGGATGAGAGCAGCGATGGTGATTTGGAATTGCATGAAAACGAAGCTATCAAAGATCATGTACCAATAACTACAACAGAAATGAGTTCTGATAGTGAAAGCTTTTCACCTCCTCATCGAAACGAAACCTCTGAAGATATGTTTGACAGCTTAATAGGAAAAAAACCTTCCAATCAAAATAACGAACAAAACAGTGATATCGATGAGGAAAAAAGTACATCTAAAAGAAAATCAATCAGTGGGAGTGAGAGTGATTCTGAAAGTAAGTCTAAGAAAAAAAAGAAAAAGGTAGAATCAGCCCCAAAAAAAAAAATACCTAAAGAGAAAATTGTCATTACACACTCAGATTCTGATATGAATTTCGATGAAGCAACAACACATACTAAATCGAGTACTAAAAGTCGAGTACCAGCTTCTGATTCTGAACTCAGTTTTGATGAAATGCCTAAAAAAACTTCCAAGAAAAAGAAGAATAAATGTGAATCAGATAATGATTTTGGAGAGAAATTGTCAAAATCGAAAGGTCAAAAAAAAAATGTTACTAAGAAAAAATTCAGTGACAGTGATGAGTATGCACCCCCATCTAAAACAACAAGTCGAACAGCTCGCTCTGCTGCTCCCAAAAAATATGTGTTCTCTGATGATGATGATTGAAAAGTTTTGTTCTTATACTTAATTATAAGTTTTTTATTTATTCATAACTTGTTTCATTTCAAATCTGCTTAATAAATGCCAGTCAGAAGGATAAATGGAATAGTGTAGTCACAAATATGAATTTTACACATTCCAGTAGGAGTTCATGGGACATTTTGAGAAAACTAGGTGAAGCTGCACCTCTTGTGATATCATCTTCAAAAAAACCCTTAATTGATTGCTTGTCGTCTTGTTTATGTCCCTAATTCAGTTAACCCTTTACCACCGTAGTGCAAAAGCGGCAGCGCTTTCACCGTGGTGCGGACTGCGAGACTGCACGTGCAAAAAACCATAAAATATATTTAATGCTGATATTTTTATGAAAATAACTGTTTTTAATCAAGATCTGCTTTCTATAAAAGGAATGAATTATTTTGTTCCTCTTCATTCCAATTTAAAATTGTACAATGAGAATGGAATATGTTGAAACTTGAATTTCAGTTCATGTTCTCAGGACCTACAAATATTATACAATTAATGGAAAACGCATCTATGAAATAACAAAATATTATGTATCCTCAAAAAATAAATATCAAATAACAATGGCAGAAAATCATTCATATAAACCTAAAAAAACACGAAAATTGCAAGCAGTGAACATCTCAAATATTACACCTACAATTTTTACAAATTTTACTACTTCACTCCAAACAAGTCGACTTATGACAAATTATGCAAAGATATAATGTCTTTCTTCTAATTCTGGGTGAGCAAATGTAACATGTTCTTCTTTTTTCCATGACTTCAGCTTCATCGAACTCAGGAATGGATAACACGGCTCATTTCAAGAAGCCGGAAAAAATCACCATCGGCCATCTCTGAGTACGATTGCTAGTAGAACGATTTGCACACACTTTTCCTTTAAAGCAAGGGCTGGTTCGGTATATAAGAATTCAATAGAATCCAAATCAAATGAATAGACTGGCTCTCCTGACTTGATCCAGATAGAATTTGAAATCCAAGGAGAGAAGACAGATCAAATCCAAAACTTCAGTTCAGAAATTGCGAAGAAAGATAATACGCTTGGTTCTTGATTAGTTTTTAGCTTAGATTAGGAAAGAGAGAGGATACCGCACATAGCTTAAATGCATAGGACGAAAGTGAAGCTCACTTAAGAGTGGCCGCCATTATTTATGTGGCAAACAAACCGAATGGGTCCGAGAATATATTGGGAATTTTTGTGATTTTGAATTGTTTATTCGAGTTGATTCTTATCTAAATGAAATGACTAATTATTGTGCTTATCCGTACCAATGCAGGAGCCTATTTCAATGTTCAAATTAATACATTTAAATTGAGGATTCCTCTCGAGGAACCATTTTAGCAGTGGCGTAGTTAAAATTTATTCGTGAATGATATACATTCTAATATTTCCCTGTACATATAATCCAATGAGTGTGAATAAATTCGTATTCGTCAAATTCAGAAGAAATTCTTCAGATTAAAAAAAAAATAATTCTGATATATGTGTGAATGCACTGATAGGGAATTCTAGACGTTTTTTAGATGACCTCATTCACCAAAAAAGTTATAGAGGTTCGACATATTCTTCAGATGATATTGTTAAAATTTGTGATATTTTTTAAAAATATATACAAATAATTTGAACTAAAAATATGCTCTTGCTGTCATCTAATCAAATAATGATGGATTCTGTGAACACTGAATTATTTGTATCACTCCAAACTCATTTTTTAAATAGCCCAGTCAACCATGTATATTTTTTAATGAAATGTTTTCCTGAAAAATATTTAAATATTAAATCCCACTTTATTGGCAAGGCAGAACTATTAATGAATTCAGTATAAGAAACAAATATACGAAACTCATTTTTTTCCGTGGGCAATAAAATTGTATATTAGTAGGTGTGACAATTATGTTTATAAATATTCATTTTTATGACTATGATAAAACGTTCTCATTGTGAAGAATTTTAAATTTCTCATTTCATATAGTGACACTTATACAGGGTGATTTTTTTAAGTGTTTCATTGGAACTTTTCGAGGAAGGAATTTTAAAAACAAACACACAAACTCAAGATTTTGCATTATTGTTTAAGAGTACATGAACTTGAATTGTATAATATTTACAAGCAGAATCTACTTCCGGTTCTACCGGAAAGGAATATGAACTTCGTTATTTCAAATGTAACACCCTTGTATATGTAAACATATTTGAATTCCTCGTTCCTACACTAATTTGAGGTATAACATGCGAAACAACGCAAACGATTTTTGAGTTATAGCCTATTCGTCAATGTTTTTGTCAGAAAGATGGTCACAAATTTGTGATCATATCTTCAAAATCCCTCATTGTAAAACGTTTTTTTCGCAACAGCAGAATAAAATAAAGTACGATTATCCCGTTGCTTATACAAGGCGTAGATTCTGCTTGAAAATATTTCACAATTCAAGTTCGTGTTAAACAATAATGCAAAATCTTGAGTTTATATTTCAATTTCTTCCTCAAAAACTTCGAATGAAACAGTTAAAAAAATTCCCCTGTATACCTTATATCAAAATGTTCTTTGCTTTCAAAATCCTTCCTTTTATTATTCTTGAAATATTTAATCGCTTGGTAAAATATTAGTAGTTTCAATATTTTCTCAAATACGAGGCACATTATCTGGGATACGCCACTGGTCAATCCCATTAGACGCATGACGCATGACGTTACGCGTCCTCTCTTTCTAGTCTAAGGTTTTTAGCATAGGGATGGGCAAAGAGCAGAAATATATCGATATATATTGTATCGATATTTTTCGACAGTATCGAATATCGATTCGATATATCGAGTGAAAAATATCGATATATCGATATATTTGCCATATCTCAACAAAAAGTTACTCGTTACTCCTGTGCTTTACCAGCGACCTGTTTTTTCTGCAGCTGTGATAAAAATTAATTTTTTTCGTTGATCTGAAATTAAAAAAAATTTTGGCCCTCCCTGTAAAAATTTTCTCATTGTTTAGAAAGCGCTTCTTATATCCCCTTTTCTGCTCTATCAAATTTTGAAAACCGTTTGCCGATATTTCCTGCCGTTTCGAAGAAAAAAAATGTTGAAATTTCTCTTTGATTTCTTCGATAGCTTGAAATTTTTTTAACAGTTCCGCCTAAAAAATTTTTTCTCATTTCATAGTCGAAAGGACTCGATCCCAGAATTTTTTTTAGACATAGTTGAAATAAAAAATTTTTTTTGGGGGTTACCCCCAAGTGACAAAAAGTTTTTCCAACATTCCAAATAACTTTTTCCAAAAAAACATATTTTCCAAAAAATCAACTCCTTCCAAGATTTGGGGGGAAAGGGGAAATCGAATTTTTTCCTCCCTCAACTTGCCCATCAATCATTTGAACAAAACACTCGTCACCATCTCTCCACATACCCCCAATTTCCAATTTGATGTTTGTGTAATATCCAAAAAATATCGAATTCGATATTGTGAAATAAATATCGATAATCGATAATATCGAGAATGAAAATATCGACGATATTTATCGATATTTATCGAAAAAAATATCGATATTTTTATATATCGATATTTTTTGCCCATCCCTATTTTAGCATTGATTGTTTTTAGCACAGTATAGACACTAATGGCGGTATTCTGCTTTCATCTGTAAGCGAATCTGTAACTTTTCATAAGTTTACAGGACAATTACGATTCTCAACGCTTTCTATAAATCTGTAGCTTACAGGTGATCGGAAATATATCGAAAGGTATATTGTGAGGTTATGTTGAATGATTTGTTCATTGACCTATTATACTATATAATATGTATAATAGGTCAATGGATTTGTTTTAGTCACATAATATAAAATGGCTCCACTTCCACTTTCTCTTATGCCCAATGAGGGAACATAGATACAAATTTTCTGTCGGATTTTGACATTGAGACAGAAAACAGTCATAGACATATGTTCGATCTGAAGATGAGTAATATAATAAATTATATATTTTGATTATGTTATGACTATTTGAATAGAAAATTACATGGAGAAATGAAATAGATCATCAAATGGGTATAGGAAAATAAATTCTATTCTATGATCTTATTACGAAGTAGTTACGATCTTATTAGGGAGTAGTTCAAAATTGACACTTCTAATAATCATAAGGCTTTTTCGGAAACCTACCCAGGGTTACTAACTCGATCCATTGAGGTCACGTGATGGATCACGGACCCGGTTCTGAGTTTACGAACATGTCAGGTTTGGAAATGTCAGTCGTTACAATAACATAACCTAGTAATATCAGATTGTCCCTGATAATATAATTTTATTTACAAAAATCCTAGTTAAACAGGGTTGATAGGACTGATGATGATTGGAACTGTTAAACTAGGATACTTATTAACAAAAAAGGCGTGAAAAGTCTAACTTAATTTTATTTACAATTAGATTTTGGATTGTCTCTAGCTTTGCTTGAATTTATTGCCACATTATGTGTTGTCAAACATTTGATTCTTGGCAAATAGAACCACATATTCCACATTGAGCCCAATTCTCTTCGCTATCCATAATTATTAAGAATAGTACGGTAGAACTTCGTTTTAGGGACAGTGCTCGATTTTGCTCCAAATTTTTTTATAGGTGTAGTTTTTCAAGAGAAAACGATTGGTACCGCTCTCCACTCCGGCAAGCTCGTAATTCCGGAGATATAAATTTTTTAAAATTGAAATTTTTCCATAAATTATGACAGCAAACATACTATATTCAAGGTTATGTTGGTCATGAACATAGAATAATGAAATCAATATCGAAGATTTTATGTTGTTTCTATGGTTTTCGAGCTTCTGAGTCAACGCGTTTCTTTAAATTTCAAAATATGAAGTATTGTCCGAAAGACAATGGGAAATTGTGGATTGATTCTTTAATCTCGAAATGAAATTTTCATGAAATAAAAGTAAAATTTCGATGCATCAAAAATGGATGCCATAAATCAATATACTGCAAAAAGAAACCTTTTCGTGCAGATTCTAGATGCACGTAGTCTTTATGTCATTTATTCTCTTTAGAAATTCGAATTTCGTTAAATGGTATATTTGATTAGGAGGAGAAGTGTAACTTTTCATGGCGAGGCTGTGTGTACCAGTCGAACGGAGTGAGCCATGAAAAGTCACTTCTGCGATTTGAATATATTATTTTTTCCAAACTCAGTAACCTAACTTAACCTAACCTAACCTAACCAAGACTGATCTGAATAATAACGTATAAAACTATCCGAACTTACGTTGATATTTGAATGCATTAATAAATAGAATGAGGAGAAAATTCAATAGCGATTTTAATGGAAGAATAAATATTCTATGGTTCATAAGCAAATGACATTCGCGATTGCTACAAATGTCGGATTTAGCTTGAGGGAAATGCAATATTCAAAAAATCATATCTGATAAAATACGACCTTGCCGGAGTTGAGAGTGGTACCAATCGTTTTCTCTTGATAAACTGCATCTATAAAAAAATTATGAACAAAATCGAGCACTGTCCCTAAAACGAAGTGCAGCCGAATAGTACAATTAATTATTTAGAATAGAGTAGAAAGCTTACTCCCGCGTTTTAAAATTCAAAACTAAACCGCAGTGCGCATGCGGTGACCGAACGACCCTGCTCTTGTGTAGGGTTACGGTGGATCAACCCGAGTCAGTGATCGAGTTAACAACCCCGTACTTTCCGAACACGGGTTCGATGTTCGGGTTAAGTAAACGAACGCAAAAGTTAGAGATCGGGCTAACCCGGGTAAGTTTCCGAAAACGCTTATAGATATACATATATATTTACATAGATAGGCCCTAAGCGCGATACCAATAGAATGAAATTGAAGATCAGATATACAAAGCGAAGTTTGTTTTTGTTTTGAATTTTGACAGGTCGATGTAAACATGATATAAACAAACGGCAGTGTCGTGCATTTTTTAGGGGTACATACTTAAACGAAATAAATATAACTTCATGAACAGAGATCAAAAGGATTTTTTTTAAGAAATGAATCGGTTCCACCCTATGGTTATTAGCGACGGTACATTATCTAAATAATTGTAGGTTTACAAAATTAGAGAAAATGATTGGAATATTATACGATTTCATATCTCTTGAAGTAAATTAATGTAGTTCAGACACTTTTTAAGAATTAAAAAATTACATAATTTCTAATGAAAACGTAAGGTCCTGTGGAAGTGGTATACCTATATTTTGAAATGGTGTAGATATATTTTAAAGTCTATGAGAAAATTTAACACTGTTAGAATCACATTAGGTGGTTTCAGTTCATTGCAACAAATGGTATTCGTGTATCATCTTAATGTGACCAAGTCGAAAGTCTTCGAATAATATATTTTTTTTATTTGAACTGTAGTATTGAAAATATTCTCTTCTGTGAGATGAATAATTATTTTTCAATAAGAGCTTTGATCGATTAAGGAAAAATGTCTGACGTATATTTATGTTCATTGAAAAATATTCTAAAATCAGAAGAAAACCTGATTTGTACATAAGACATTGAATTTAATATTTGTTCAAATTCTTTATCTTTTCCATTTCTGCAATGGTTGGTTAATTTGAAAACAATTTTATTCATTATAATTTGTTTTTTTCTGCTCTTGTCTTTTCTCATTTCAGATTGAAGATTTCAGGTAGATTGGTGAAGTCTGTTTTTCTATCGACAAATACACCATGAATCTCACCTGAATGTTTATTGTTAAGACGAGGCCCATGGATATAATGCAGAAACTAAAAAAAAAACAGTTTTCGAAAGGAATTTATTAAATTCAAAAACCAGCAATTTAATTTATATTTGGAAAGAATAGTGGATGTTAGACAGGATGTCAGTTCCACCAATTTTTCATCCATACTGATGATCAATCAAATTTATTCATTGAGCTGTTACATGATAATTACAAGTATATTCAGGAAATCATGAATAGCATAAAAAGAGGCCATTACCTAAGACTATATCTTGTATGAAAGTGCCCCTTCACGAGCTCAAACAAAGCACAGTTTCGAAAAAAAGAAATAGAAAAAATATTAAATTAATCAAAAATTCAATTCACAAAATCAAAGAAAGAGATACATGAACATACATTATATGTTCTTCTTCTAGAATAGGTAATAGTGGTAGTAAACATTTTATTAACTTTGAGCTACAAAGTTTAGAATATAAACATCAAAATAAAGTTTCATCATCATATTATATTCCTAATCTACTTCTAATCTCACTTATTATCAGTCTCATGAACTGATTCAAATCATCAGTACACCTCATATACAATACATATTGGCAATGCATATTCAATCCATTATAATATACCAGCAATATCCATTTGGCAAGAGCATAGCCATGATTTGAGAGTGATTTCTCGTCATAGAAGTGATCTCCATAATTTTGAAAAATGTCTCCAGGCAAATCAATCATCGTCCTTATTATCATTAGTTTCACAACACTGTAATTATTTGAAAACAAATTCACACTTGAATTCATAAGCCTGAATGATTTTTCACCTTGCTCGCATAATTGATCTCGAACATTGAGGCCTTCGTCAAATTTCCATACATCTCTCTGAGTTTTGAATATATCTCATCAACTTCCAATAATTGTAAGCATTTCAAGCTCATTACAGATGACTTGAGCTTCATCAAATTACCTCTGTGGAGGGTCAGCTCAGATATTCATCATACCCTTTTCTGCCTCTGATGCTGTGAAAGCAATAAAAGAAGCTGGTGATCTGCAAAAGAATCACATTATTTTTTTATGTTCCTTTTCTGATTCAATATTTCTCATTCATCTTAGAAGTAAATGTTGCATTTAATAATTAAGTGTCATTTCATGATCCCAAGAACACGAGGTCATAAACCGTATACAAATAGAGGTGGAATCAATCTCGTGCTGATTCATAATGAAAGAGTTGTGAATAAAATATGAATAAATGAGTGTGTTTCTAACATCTTAATAGAAATAGAACAGTTACCTCTGTGAAGGAAAGTCAGCACTGACATTCATCTTAGCCTTCTCGGTCTCTGATGCTGTGAAAGTACGAGAAGTATTTCTCGAGTTCAATATTTGGGACTCTACCTTATCTCTGAATGTTCATTTTGTATATCAGGATCAGTTGAAATTAAAGATGTTGGCGATCTGAAATAGAAAATTGACTTTAAAAAATTCTTTACTCCTCTATGCCAACTCGACAAAGAGCTAATATCAAGAAACTTTGTTTCTGGTCATAATGAAGAAAACTGCTTTGATCTATGTGGAAAAATTTTTATTGATACTTATTTTTTTATCGTATGATCTAACATACAACAAATATCAATACAATACGAAATTTCTACCCACTACCCACAATCAACTGACGCCACTGTACTCACCTTTGTTGTTTGTTGCTGTTTATAAATAATAATGTTTTTCACATGTCTTGCAAATAATACAATATTTCGAGATTTTTCTGAAGTAAATGAACTTCAATATCAATATAAGGCATATTAAAACTTAGGATCACGAAAACTAGCGCAAATATCTTGAAAATAACAGAAATACCCCAGGTTAGGTTAATGTTTATAAACAGCAGGGGGGGAATGTAAACACCATATACCTATTAAACCCTATACTGCTAACGTGAAAATAAAATTGATGCAATCTAGTTGCCATGTCCGTTGACCCATACAACAATCTGCGCATGCGCAAACTCAGAATTTGACAAATAGAGAAAGAGTGAGGTTACGTTTTTAACATCTGACATCACACTTTGACAAGTGGATATAACTGTTTGGAAATATTTGAGGTTAGGTTTTTGCGCATGCGCAGTGCATAGCTGGGGACAATTGTACCACGTGATCGCTGCTTCAAATGAATGCAGGTAAACGGGCCAATGCTAGCGGTATAGGAGTTTATACGTATATGGTAAACACTGAGATCTTTTCTTCATTTTTGCCTCTGTTTACATCTGACAGGGCCCATCTAGTTAATCTATATCTATGCTTCTAATACGAGAGTTACAGAAAAACTTCCAGAATGTCATAATTTACGAATCTGTGAGTAAGCCACATACAGATCCATAGATAAATTACAGATCATTCGTACGCTACAGATTCGTAGCTTACAGAGAAAAAGCAGAATACCGCCATTAATTGGTTATTCATTACTCAATTTTTTTAATTCAATTCAGTCTTCCGAACAAAATTTTAATTATTAATTAGAATCCACCCCGAATTTTTTCAATTTTTAGTTTTTTCATTCCGCTGTATGATTTGAAATGAGAACCTTTGGCTCATTCGTTCATATTGGTAAAACGTTCATGCATATTTGTCCTAAGAGCTATTCATTGATTTAATCGTATTCATTAATAATCTACAAGGAATTACCGAACTCGAAATTTAATCAAGTTTAATATATTAGGTTTGTAGTTCAAAATCCATATAAAGTATAACGCTTTATTGATTTACATTCCTAGCTTTCGGCTCTTGGTTTGAGCTTTCTTTGGGAAAACTGAAAACAATATTTTGGCTATATTAATCTTAAATTACGGTCTTATAATAACTCACGATTAATGCGCGGTTTAGGAATAAACCGATTGTCCTTATAGGCCAGTCAATAAAGCCTCTGAATCGCAAGTAATTAGCAACAGCGTAATTTTTTGATATGTTGTTGGGGACGGTAAAACATGATGGTATAAAATTTTTCTACCCTCTGGGGGGAACGCTAGGGGTTAAAAGGGGCGAAAAAGGTTTTATGTTCATAACTTCGGAAAAAAAAATTGTTCGTGGGTAGAATTTTGGAATATGGTGTGATAAATAATTATCAATCTTGTATAAATATTTCCACCTTTTTTGTTCGGTGCAAAATTTGTTATTAATGAAAAAGTACAATTTTTGAAATAACACTGGTAAAAAAATTCTGACATGGTGGAAAAGTTGATACAAAGTTGTTAATAATAGGATCATTCAGTTACTGAAGTTTCCACCTTTTTCGACCAGTGGAAAAGCTGAAAGCAGCCACGAGATTGCCTCGGAGCCTATCGAGGCGTTCGGCGCGCGATCAGGGGATCGCGATGAAGACTCAGGTACTAAAATGGCGTGGAGAACCCGAAAATGTTATGCTACGTAATAATTTCGCTCGAGCGGGATTGAATAGTCAGTAGAGAGTTGAAGTGCTTCCACGTACGTAGACGTAGACGTTATAATTGACATATACACATGCGCATTCGTCAGTTTTTAACGTTAACGGTAGCGTCAGCTTAACTGCCGACGTACACTAGCGTCCTTTCACGTATGGCCTAAACGCCAACGTACGTTACCCGAACGTTAAACGAATCTGCCCGATGAGTTGAGACGTTGCATTTGGACATAACTTTCTCCTTAGCTTTGCTAGTTCGTAGCCTAGCTTTTACATGGCAGTACTTCAACTCTCTTTTCACCGCAGCACGTGAACGTTATATTTGACGTTATTTCTCACGTTAACGTTCACGTTCGGGCTTACGTGCTGTGCGCACTTCAACTCTCTAATCTCTGCGCGGATGATACGCAGTTGTTCTGTGATTTTCTACCTGAAAATTGTCTCGACGCTGTTGAGAAGATGAACGATGATTTGAAGCATATTGATGAATACTCGGCTAATCACAATTTACACATTAATCCGTCTAAATCAAAATCAATCGTGTTTTGTAGAAGAAAAATTAGAGAATTCATTGGCAACAATGTTATTCTGATGGTTTCCGGGCAAACTATTCCTGTGGTTTCTGAGTCAAGAAATTTAGGACTGTATTTTGATGTGAACTTGAGATTCAGCGGTCATGTCGGTCATGTTTTGAAACAGTGTTACGGAGCCCTGCGTTTACTCTTCGCTGGTAGGCATTTTCTGCGAAACAAATTTGTGAAAGCCCGACTTTGTCAGAGTCTTGTGATTTCACGGATGTTGTATGGCATGGTTGTTTATTTCCCTTGTTTGACGGCTTTAGATCGCCATCGTTTGCAGATAATGCAAAATACTTGTTGTCGATTCGTCAGCGGTCTTAGAAAATTTGATCACATCTCTAGTGCGTTCTCCCAGACTGGATGGCTGAATGTTGTTAATTTGTTCCAGTTTGCTTTTTTGACTCTCGTTTTCAAGGTCATCACATCTTCATCCCCTAAGTATCTTAAGGATAAGCTAACTTTTAGAGCGACTATGCATAGCAGGACTGTCAGGAATTTCAACACTTTAGCCATGCCACGTCATTTCACCTCTCTATTCAATCGGGGCTTTTCATATAACGCGGTTGTTCTGTACAATAACTTAGACACGGATCTGAGGCGGATTTCATCTGTGGAATCATTTAAGAGGAAGTTGAAACTACACCTCCTGTCCCATCAATAATACTTGATGGGCTTAGTTTAGATTTATTGTTGTTGATTATTTGGGTAAAATGGTTTTTTTCTGATTTAATTTGTAAATTTTAAGATTTTTCATCATCATAATTTGTATATTCATTTATTTTTTCTCATTCTGTATCAATACTTGAGGTTAGGTGTAAGAATAGCTGAAAGCTAAACCCCGCCTCATCAAGTAAATAAAGACCTTTATTATTATTATTATTATTATTCCCAATCATTTGAAGGAATGAATATCGAATGGATCAATGTGATTCCGGGAATATTTCAGTGAATATACAAAAATACATACTCATTTTTCTTTCAAGTATCAAATTAAGCGTATTGAATATTTGCGTTTTGTACGCATATTTTTTCAGTAAGCTATATGAAAATATTCAATCACTGGATACATCATACAAAAATTTCAAGAAATTATTACATATGAAAAAAACAACTTTTATTTCAGTTTTGACAACGTATCAACAATTAACCAACATCTTCGCTATTCGATATTCGCCTTTTTTCCTCGTGGAAGGTCCAGGTGAACTGGAATCATCCAGCGGTCCGTCATTCTGAGGTCCTTCAAGGGTTTTTTCCTCATCTGGTTCTGCCTCGATGTCTTCAGAATCAAGAAACTCATCTTGCGGTTCACCAAATTGATCATTTTCGGCATTGAAGATGCTTTTTTGAACTGATTCTATCTCAATATCATCCTCCATTTCATCAATTTCAATTAGCTTGGCGTTTGTACACGTTTGTCCATGACAAGAGTAGCAAATTTCGGAGCATTTTAGTCCTGCTTTTCTACAGCCGCATAATCGCCCGCATCCTTTTTCGCATTTGCAGGATACCAGTTTCACCAGTTCGTCTGGCGCAGGCTCCAGTGTTGTCAATATCAGACTTAGCCCATTAGGATCTCGTTTCCAGCCTCATAATGTAGCTGGTACGTTTCGCCTTATAAATGATTAATAACGTTAAAACAGATATTGATAACAAGCAAGAAAAATGAAAAAAAAAAACTTTTTTAGGTGATAAGATTCAATTAGGGTGCTGCTGAGATTCCTTGGTAAAAGAAATCCGTTGGAACCTTGGTCCTCGATATTTAAAATTTCAAATGCTTTGGAAAAATCGGGTATCGTAAAAATATAAGTTTACAATATGACTAGCGATAACAAATCTTGGGACCATATACAAAGGCGATATGAGTATTTCGTAGCATATTATTTTCGGGTTCTCCAAGCCATTTCTGTACCTGAGTCTTCATCGCGAACCCCTGATCGCGCGCCGAACGCCTCGATATGCTCCGAGGCAATCTCGTAGCTGCTTTAAGCTTTTCCACTGGTCAAAAAAGGTGGAAACTTCAGTAACTGAATGATCCTATCATAAACAACTTTGTATTAACTTTCCCACCTTGTCAGAATTTTTTTACCAGTGTTATTTCAAAAATTGTACTTTTTCATTAATAAAAAATTTTGCATCGAACAAAAAAGGTGGAAATTTTTATACAAGATTGATAATTATTTATAACACCATCTTTCAAAATTTCTAGTTATGAACACAAAACCTTTTTCGCCCCTTTAAACCCCTAGCGTTCCCCCCAGAGGGTAGAAAAATTTTATACCATCATGTTTTACCGTCCCCAACAACATATCAAAAAATTACGCTGTTGCTGATTACTTGCGATTCAGAGGCTTTATTGACTGGCCTATTAGTCGATAGTATAAAACGAATAACCACGCATATAACAAATATTTAAAATAACAACAATGTCCAACATTGGTTTTATTCTCATAAGTTTGTTTTCGTTTAGATATGGTATACTCGGAAAACGTCATCGATTAATTGTGAATTCATTAATAGCTTGTTTCGAGGAGAATAAAATGTCATAGTTTTCTTCGAATGTCTGTAAGATTGGAATTTTAAGCAGGGCGGCGTGATGCGACTTAGTTGGTCTCACTGATGAAAGTTACGATGTCATACAATTCTGTCTGACTAGAAAATTTCAATTTTCATAATGTTCACTCAAACTTCAACGCATGCGTGAATTCCTTCACAGTACAAGCTGAAAATTGGTATGTTGCCAAATGGCAACAAGGTGCATTTAAGGGTCAACATAAGGTGGCAAGGTTCATGTTAAGAGTAAACTAATAAGTAACGCCATTTTTGGATGCCTCTGGCATTATACGCGTCAGTGGTCGATTAGAACATTCTGAGTTAAGCTTTAATCGAAAACATCCAGCAGTTTTAGATTCTGCGCATCATCTAACAAAATTGTTGTTCAGTTGCTATAAGC
Organism: Hippodamia convergens; assembly: GCA_038502775.1. Classification (NCBI taxonomy): domain Eukaryota; kingdom Metazoa; phylum Arthropoda; class Insecta; order Coleoptera; family Coccinellidae; genus Hippodamia; species Hippodamia convergens. The sequence goes on along the minus strand of CM076608.1, from coordinate 27,757,300 downwards.
CATGTGCCGTTGATGTCTTTGATCCGAGATATTTAGAATTTGTGTATGATAATGCTCATGGTAAGGAATACGCGAATATAAACGAGTATAAATGTCTATCTTCGATAATAAGTAATCGAAAATTCAAGTACGATTCAAACTTCGGAAAACAAGTACCTATACAAATACTTTCGAAACTTTCCGATTCAGGGGTGACCATTCACCTGGAGAGTGTAAAAATTAGTACAGGAATAAGCTACACGGTTCCTATACTATAACAACCCAGTATTTCAACATGACGAAGATATTCTCCGAATCTAACAATTGCAGCTCTCTCGAAATTGGATGTTTATCTGCAAAATGAGAAGTTCTAAGTTGGCAGTTATGTACATTTCATCAGAAATGATCGCCTAAAAATAATTCTGTATTTAATATGTTCAATATGGTATGGATTTTATTTTTTTTATTTCGAAGATAATATTCTTTCTTTTTGAAAATTCACGCTACAGATAGGAAGAAATTTAATTGAAATTATTTCCATCATATGCATGAAGTAATTAAACTGTATACCTATATTCAGAAAGGTTACCTATTATTTTATAGAAAAAAACAACTAATGGATATGGATAACATATTTTTTTAATGATGTCTTGATTTCTAAGCTTTCAATGGAAATATTTTGGTTTCGACAATATTCCTGATAGGTACTTGATGGAACAAGCAAAAAATAATATATGCCAAATACCGTTACTTCCAAGATTACAGAGTTGATGAAAAAACAATCGACTCGGCGACGAAATAATTAATATATACGAGTAAACATGATTTCCGAGACATTCATCCTTCGAGTTGAGAGAAATCATGTGAATTCTGCCTTGGTTCTGCATTATTTCTGAGTATACAGTAACCTGCCAAATTATATGAATTGTTTTCAGAGAATTATGATAGCATGATTGGAATTAAAATTCATTATCATTGTTATAATGGCAAATAATCATTGTATTGTATATTTTTTGTTTTCTTTGACAGATTCAATTTTATTTTCATGTAAATATTGTTTGAATTAAATGCTATTATTATTATAACTTTATCTCTTTGAGTTCGCTTTATGTCCCAAGTTTTCTTTGACTAGCCATGGGAAGCCCTTTATCTTCCCTTTTGGCTGACCGTTTTCTCGAGAAACTTGGGATCTTATTTTAAGTAGGTGGACCCAGATAGTTCGCTGGTACAGGTACATTGATGATGGGTTCGTCATATTAAACGGATCCCCAGGTGATGCCCATACTCTGCTCTTTTTTGTCAACGTGTGAACATCACTTTCACCCTCGAACTTGAAGTCGACAAAAAAAAATTTTTCTGGATCTTTCCATTTCCACACCGGATAATGGTTTCCTTTAAGGAGAGATTATGATCTAATGCATATTGTCTAAGATTCTCCAATTTGTCGTCCATGATCTGAAAAGTTTCCAATAAAATTTTTCCGGGTTATAGATGATAGTAGTATCTGGGAGTCATCCGCGTAATATTGCATTCTGCAATGACTGTATGATTGTTTCTAAGCAGATGTGTGGATTGTATAAAGAGGAGGCCCCAAAATTTACCCTTGTTGTACTCCCGTGTTTGTGAACATCTCTTTTGAAAAACAATTATTCATTTTTACTATTTGCCACCTACCGTCAAGATAATTCTGGAAAAACTTAACGGCGTTTTCACCGAGACCTATGTATTGAAGTATGGTCAGTAAAAGATTGTGGACGAGCGTATCGAAGGCTCTTGTGTAGTCAAGTAGTACTAAAAGAGTTATTTCATTATTATCTGTTGCTCGGAAGATTTCATCAGTGACATCAGATAGAACTGTTGCGCAGATATAGTTTTTACGAAAACCGGATTGAGAATTAGGTAAAATGGAGGTAGACTCCAAGTGTTCAGCTAGTTGTCCATCTATGACCTTTCCTAATATTTTGGAAAAGCAGGATAGTAAACGCACAGGACTTAGGACTTTATACTCATTAGGTTGGTTTTTTTTTGGCATGGGAATCAATATAGCTTTTTTTCCACGACACAGGATAGACTGAATGTTCTATGCAGAAATTAATTATATGAAAAACAAAAGGAAGAACGAAATCTAATTATACTAATATTAATCTCATCAAAACCATAGGATTTGGAATTTAGTTTCTAGATTATTCTTGAAATATCTAATTCCGAAACCGTTCTGAAACGCAGTGTAGTAGACACAGACTCTTCTACATTTTATAAATAGAATTTAGGGTGTAGAAGTTATAAAAAATCTATTTATGGCGTCTGGATTTTGTAGATGTTCGGGAATTTCAATATTCCTTCTGCCAACTTTCAAGCAATAATAGTTTATGTCGCGTCAGAAGTTAACCGAGTTGGAGAATTTTTGATCCAGAAATGATTTTTTCTCTTGTTGAATAATGGCGTTCGTCAAATTCCATATTCTTTCATAATCAGCTCTGTGAAACTGGTGTGCATTGTTTTTTGATTTTAATTAATGCTTTATTCCGTAAATTCATGAGAGGTTTAACATTCAACATTCCTCATCCAAGGCTGGCAATTGCTTTTTGTAATGCGTATAGTTTTTTCGGAGCATGCAAGTCTAAGAGGCTTTTAAGATTATCATTGATGAACATTACCTTATCATCGATATTGTCGACATCATAGATGTTTCTCCAAATCGAATTCAAATTGTTTCAAATCGATGTTGTTCAAATCTCTATTTTCAAGAAGTTCTATCCTCTTTTTGCCCTTAGGTAGGCAACATTCGCAATTTATAAATTCATGATCCGAAAAGTTTGTTGAGAGCGTCTCGGACACTTTACTATTTCTATATCATTAGACGGCAATATTAGATCAATCATTGAACACTTAGATGTTATTCTGGGTGGTTGAGTAAGTCCAACATTATCTAAAAGACTATTAAATTCAGTCACCCCACGAGCGAGAGGAAGTTGTATCTAATTTAAATTAAAATAAAAAACACAGCACATCGTCAAAAACGTTATGAAATTCTGTAAAACTATACTGTGGTCACTGTGGTGGTTTGTATACACACCCTATGATGACCCTCATTCAATCCTCTTGTAACATTTGGCACCTTCTTGAAAAATTACAGACTGATATTATCCACCGAAGTCCGATTTCTGGGTAAAATAATTATTGATCCGAAATAATCTAAATTAACTTGGGAAGAAAACATTGATATCATCTGTTCAAAACTGAACAAGTAGTATACGAAATAGCAATAATCTCAGATCTTGTTTGAGTGGAGAGAGATTGATTGCCGTGTACTATGCTTTAGTATACTCTTTTTTTTTTAAACATAAATTAATTCAAAATAGTAATCATCGAAATGAATACCATTTTCAATTCCCAGGCTCAGAGATCTTTTATCATGAGGTTGGAGAAATGATATTAGATTTTGTCACTGAGATGAGAGATATACCGGTTTCGTCCTTGTTTGGCCTCATCAGTATCCCATACATCTCAGGGACAAAATCTTCATAAAAAACTTCGATATTTGAAGCAATTAGTTGTGAAGTACTGAGTTAAATATTCCAAAGTAGTGACATCCAATTGCGTCAAAATGAAGTATACTCTACTATAAGTTATATGATTCTGGTGTATGGCCTAGCATGCTTCAAAACTAGAGTTTTCCTTGCCCAAATGAGGATACTTGACGTGACTTGACCATCGCGAGTCTTGCCGAAATACATACAGAACAAAAAAAAAAAAATTGACGTTCACCAGTATCTTCTTATATAAGATTCTCAAGTTAATCTACGAACACAAATGCAATTTTCAAACAAATGGTGATTTACATAATTAGTCAAAAAGACATAGAAACTTTCAGATAAGAACAAATTAATTACTCTAGCTATAGAAAGTCACCACACTATGCTGGATTGGAGTCCTTCAATCGTCTACCCGCAGATATTTGAAATATTTCTGGTTTAAATAAATTCAAAAGTGAATTGAAATTATTCTTAATGAAAACTGTATTTTATGATATTCGGAATTTCTGTCGATACAGAAAAACTGTTAGTTTCTTTCCTATTTTTCTCTTCTGTGAATGAAGCATAATTGTTAAGATTTACATATTTTTATCACAATAGTTAAAGTGTATTATGACCTGCCAATCCAAATGTAATTGTTTGATCAATGAAAATTTGCTATCTATCTATCTATTTTTTGCAGCGTTTATTGTTATTAGTGTTTGGAATTGAGGATTTATTCAGTGTTTTTAACGATTTTTGTTGAGTTGCATTCGTGATTGACAGATATTTTCAGTTTTTGTAGTTAATTTAAAAGAACTTTTTCGGTCAACAAACATAATACGAATGCTCCTTCCTTAATATTCTATGAGTTATCTAGAATTTGATGGGCATATCGATCATAGATAATGATGAAATGACTGATCTTCAATTAAAAGATGAGGAATTAAAATATTTACAACGGGATTTCCGGTCATTGATTTTCAAGAGTTATCAACTTCCATCTGGTAATAAGAGATTATGGTGTGAAGTTTTCAATTAACAACATTTAGCCGTATATACAACAAGATCTCCGAATGAAGTTTTTGAGAGTGTGGCGAAATATCGAAACAAAAATTTCTCTAAGTCCCACTAAAACAAAGTCGACGAAATTCACCCAAAATTCTTCAAGTCCAGCTGAAACGAAAACCTATAATTCGTTAAAAATCCGAGTTGAGCAGATCTGACGAAGGCACGCCTTTTCATAGACGTTAAATTAGCTTCCCTAATAGGCGAAGACAAACAGGCATATATATCGCAAGAAAACAGAAGCAGATCCTTTTTTTTTCTTCGAGATACTTCGAAACCAGCAACTTCGACGATATTCGACACTTTCGCTCTCAACGCAGAACCATCTGTTTTACCGCTTCGACCAGATTTTTCAACAACTGAACTGACTACCTGCGTCGTCAAATACTTCGAACAACCGACATTCACAGCCCCAAAAATAAACGACGATCCAGCCTGCGAAAATCAGTCTTTTGAGACTTTCAAAACCATTACCGATTATCGACTCGCCTTCGCCGTGTAGAATCCATATATTCTACAAAAATCAGTCTTTTCAGACTAACAAGTTTTACACCAACTTCAAAATTTGTTTTTTTAAATAAATTGTTAAAACGTTCTACGTCTTTTCCTCGAATCCTAACCCATCCTCCACAAATTGGTGACCCCGAGTTCTAGTCACTTACCTGGATCACGGTAAGTGACTAGAACTCTACGACCGAACGAGAGGATGCCGGACAACGGAGCTGCCGAAATATCCAGAGTCGCCGTCAAGATCTCGGAGTTCATCGCCCACGAACCTGAGCTATGGTTCGCAATGGTAGAGAGGAGCTTCCAAGCCGCAGGAGATACATTGGAGGAGACCAGGTTCGGCCACGTCACAGAAGCTCTGCCAGCCAAGTTCGGCATCGAGGTTAAGGACGTGATTCTCAGCCCACCAGTGACCGGAGCCTACACCAAACTGAAGTCGGAGCTGATCTAGAGGCTAAGTGCATCGCTGGAGGAGAAGTCCCGTCGTCTGCTAGAACGCGAAGAAATAGGAGATCGTAAGCGTCATTTACAGGGACTCGCAAATACCACCTTCCCGGAGGGCCCCATGAAGTCGCTGTGGATGAGACGCCTGCCAAGGACCGTCCAGACGGCGCTGACCATCGTCAAGGACCACAGCCTCGAGGACCTGGCCACTCATACAGACAACCTGATGGCCTGTGATCAACCCCTCCCACGGCAGTTAGCAGAGACGACATCCCTGGAAGCCCTGTTCAACCTGAAGATGGCGCAGCTGGCGAGCAGAGCTGATGAAGGACCGACGAGGCTACTCCCGAGGCCACTCTCAATACCACTCCAGAGGACACTCCCGAGGACGTCCACACAACTTACAACGAAGTCGTGACCGCAGCCGCCCTCGACAAGAAGGACCTTGCTAGTACCACAGGAGGTTCGGAGCCGACGCCAAGAAGTGTGAGCCGCCCTGCAACTACAAGGCGGGAAACGAGCTGGGCCATCACTAGATGCGGCAGGTGATCACAGCCCTCCAACACGCCGCCTCTTCATCACCGATCGGGAGTCCAAACTTCAATTCCTGGTCGACACTGGGGCGGACCTTTGCGTTTTTCCACGAAACGCAACTACCAGCAGAAGAGAGAAGTCCAACTACTCCTTGTCAGCAGCCGATGGGACAGTCATCAACACGTATAGCACCATCGCCCTGTCGCTGAACCTAGGACTAAGGAGGGACTTCACATGGAGATTCGTGGTAGCAGATGTCTCGAAGCCACTCATCGGTGCAGACTTCCTGAGCTACTTCAACCTGCTGGTGGTCATGAGGAACCAAAAACTTCTGGATGGAACCACCCAACTCACCTATCGAGGAGAAGTAACTGAGTGCAACATCCCAGAAGTCAAAACCACCTTTGGAAATTAGAGGCATCATTACTTATTAACTGAATTTTCACAGATCACTCGACCTGGTGGGACCGCAAGGGAGATCGCCCACAACACCAAGCACCACATCAAGACGACCCCTGGACCACCTGTCGCTGCCCGACCAAGACGACTGGCACCAGAGAAACTGAAGGCAGCCAAGAAGGAGTTCGATGCCATGCTGTAGTTAGGCATCGCCCGACCGTCCAATAGCCCATGGTCATCCCCACTCCACCTGGCACCAAAGAGGAACACCGACGAGCTGAGGCCATGCGGAGACTACCGAGCCCTCAACGCCAGGGCCATCCCGGACAGACACCCCGTGAGGCACATCCAGGACTTCACCCACATCCTGCGAGGAAGAATAATCTTCACGACGCTAGACCTGGTGCGAGCCTACAACCAGATTCCAGTTGCTACAGAAGACGTCCCGAAGACAGCAATCGCCACACCCTTTGGACTGTTCGAGTACCCGTTCATGACCTTCGGACTGAGGAATGCAGCCCAGACCTTCCAACGCTTCATAGACGAGGTACTACGAGGACTGGACTTCTGCTTCTCCTACATCGACGACGTGTTGATAGCCTCATCGACCGAAGAAGAGCATATGGAACATCTCCGGATCGTCTTCGAGAGATTCCGAAACTACTCCATCTTCCTCAACCCGGCAAAATGCGTATTCGGCCAACCAGAAGTGAAATTCTTGGTATCTTCAGTTGGAATCAAACCACTGCCAGACCGAGTCCATGACATCTTGCAGTACAGCCAGCCAACTACAGCGAAGGACCTACGACGATTCCTGGGCATGGTAAACTTCTACCGACGTTTCATCCCCAGAGCATCCCAGTCGCTGGCACCACTTAACGATCTACTGGTACCCAGCCTGAAGGGGAAAGCTACCATACAGTGGACCTCAGAAGCCTCCGCATTCGAGGAAACCAAGAAGAGACTAGCATCAGCCACCCTGCTAGCAATCTTAGCCCTGGTGACTGACGCATCCGACACTGCAGTTGGTGCCACCCTCCAACAAGTAGATGGTGAATGGCAACCACTGGCATTCTTCTCCAAGAAGCTGTCCCAACCAGAAACCCGTTATGGCGCTTATGACCGAGAACTGCTTGCAATATACCTGGCAATCAGACATTTCCGTCATATGGTAGAGGCCCGGGCCTTCACGATCTTCACAGACCACAAGCCGCTGACCTTCGCCTTCAAACAGAAGCCAGAGAAGTGCTCACCACGCCAGTTCCGCCACCTAGACTACATCTCCCAATTTTCCACAGACATCCGACACATACCAGGAGGAGAAACTGTCGTCGCAGATGCCCTATCACGAGTAGACGAGATCAGAGCCACCTTGGAGTTTCCTGCCCTAGCTGAGTCCCAGAGAAGAGACGACGAGTTGCAGAGATACCTCCACTCAGATACAGGACTCCTCCTTCAACGAGTGAAGCCACCAAAGACGAAGATCGGCGTGTATTGTGACACATCCACGCCACAACCACGACCGTTCATCACGAAGCCATTCCGCAGAGCAGCATTCGACATGGTCCACAACCTAGCACACCCAGGTATCAACGCCACAACAAAAATGGTCGTGCAACGGTTCGTCTGGCCCTCCATCAACGCAGATTGCAGGAAATGGGCACGCAGTTGCATAGAATGCCAACGAGCTAAAGTAACCCGCCATGTCGCCGCCTCACTTGGTTTATTTTCTCCGCCACTGAGAAGATTCTAACATGTCCACATCGACATTGTCATCATGCCACATTCAGAGGGATTCCTATACTGCCTTACCCGCTGGCCAGAAGCCATCCCAATGACGAATCACAAAGCCACCACCGTCGCCAAAGAATTCTATGCTAATTGGATTGCAAGATTTGGCACACCACTCCGAATCACCACCGACCAAGGCGGACAATTTGAGTCGTGCTTGTTCAACGAACTCAGCAAGTTGACAGGCACGAAGCATCTCCGCACTACGGCGTACCACCCAGAAGCCATCGGCATGGTCGAACGTTTCCACCGTCAACTTAAAGCAGCGATCAAGTGCCACCAGAACGACTGATGGACTGAGTCGTTACCAACAATCCTTCTTGGCATGCGAGCAGCCTGGAGAAAGGACCTCAAAACCACCTCAGCAGAACTCACCTACGCCGAACCTATCAGAATACCCGGAGAATTCCTGACCGCTTACGAGGAACCAGCCACATCCGAGGACATCACCGAATTTGTCAAAGATTTGAGAGACCAAATCAGGAGAATCAGAACGGTAAAAGGATCAAGACACGGCGAGAAGAGAAGTTTCGTGTTTAAAGACCTCGAAACAACCCAGTACGTATTTGTAAGACATGATGGACCAAAAACATGCTTACAATTACCGGACGACGGCCCATACCAAGTCAGCAAACGAGGCGAGAAAACCTTTACCGTGAAAATGAACGGAAAAGACACAACGGTGACCATAGATAGACTGAAACTAGCCTACATCATTAGCGAAGAAGAAGATAATCAACAACCTCAGCCGCAAACTCTACAATCCTCCCAAACCGAAGAGAAACCAGAAAGAAGAGAAAACACCAGATCAGGGAGAAGAGTTCGTTTTTCATCGAAACTCACGGATTTCGTGATTTACTGACGCAAATCACTGGTAGGGGAGTGTGTGGCGAAAATATCGAAACAAAATTTCTCTAAGTCCTGCTAAAACAAAGTCGACGAAAATCACCGGAAATTCTTCAAGTCCAGCTGTGACGAAAACCCTAATTCGTTAAAACCGACTTGAGCAGATCTGACGAAGGCACGCCTTTTCATGGACGTTAAATTAGCTTCCCTAATAGGTGAAGACAAGCAGGCATAAAAATTGCAAGAAAACAGATGCAGATTCATTCTTCGAGATACTTCGAAACCAGCAACTTCAACGATATTCGACACTTTCGCTCTCAACGCAGAACCATCTGTTTTACCGCTTCGACCAGATTTTTCAACAACTGAACTGACTACCTGCGTCGTCGAATACTTCGACAACCGACATTCTCAGCCCCTAAAACAACAGCGATCCAGCCTGCGAAATTCAGTCTTTTAAGACTTTCAAAACCATTACCAATTATCGACTCGCCTTCGCCGTGTAGAATCCATATATTCTACAAAAATCAGTCTTTTCAGACTAATAAGTTTTACACCTTTCAACCGTCGTCGCCGTCCTACAAAATCAGTCTTTTTAGACTAACCATTACTTTCTGCCGCAACGATTTATCAATCAGTCTTTTCAGACTAATAAGTTTTACACCAACTTCGAATTTGTTTTTGTTGAAATAAATTGTTAAATCGTTCTACGTCTTTTCGTGGAATCATATCCCATCCTCCACAGTAATTATAAAGTTCCGTGCCCAATTGTATTTTTTTTATATTTTTTTTGTGATCTTAAGGAGCAAATTCAACAGCACTAGCTACGATTAAATGATCAGCAGGATGAGCTACTGCCGGATTTAACATTGTGGTTTTAGGGGTATTATTACGTTTTTATCACAATATGATGGTCTACAACTCTTATTCTATGACATTTCGTTCCAAAGTTCGTAGTTTAATAGGTTTTTTATATTTTATAGTAAAAAAATATGTTTTTTCGAAGTGTAAAAATTTGCCATATTTCGACGTATGATTTTTATAAAATTCCTTATTCAGAATAATTAAATATTTTTAAGGAGCAAAATTTAATGCTGAACACTTTTGAATAAAGTTTTTGATAAAGTGCTTAGTTTAGGAGCTATTCGAGAAAAACCTAAAATAGTCCGAAAACCTTTTTTCGAACGTCACGACATACGCTTTACTGGGAAATTAGGGAAAACCTCAAACTACTCTTACCTATTAGAGGCACGAAAGAATGATCAAAACAGTTTCTCGAACTCCACTAATTATTTCCAGGCACACAATTTTTTGGAGCTAATTTGCTTGGCTCTTAAATTCCACTACGATTTTCCGTTGCTAAGAACTCAGAAAGTTTAGATAAGGCTGAAATCATGCTTACGGAAATTGAATTTCGACTTTGTCGAGCCCAGAAAATAACATATTGTGTGACAAAAGCAAAGTATTGACTAGAAAATTTCTCCGGTAGCCCGTCCCCAAGTCAATCCAATCTTTCTTCTCTATAATCTTTGTTTTGAAATACTCAGTGTGGTTTCAACGTTCAACGCTGACAGCAGAGCAACTCAGCGCCGATGAACAATTTCGATATGCGGATCGTCCGCTTTCAGTTAAGTCATTGTTGCCATATCATGTTGGCTAGAGAAAATCGATTATGTTGTCATCCAATCGTAAGTGGAATACTTTTAAAAGGTGCCGTCGTTAATTTATAATCTAACTTAGTAAAAGATGAAAATATGAAATAAGTATACCTACCTACCTAAATGATTTCCGTATGTCTATTAAGTCTTTTAACTGAATATAATATACTTTGGAGCATACCTCAGCTGTTGTTTCAATTTATTTATTTTTGTAGTCCTCGTTTTTCAAATTCCACATGTTGGTTTTCAATGATGACGTAAGAACATAACCTTCCGGCAATTTACAGACAACAATATCACCTGGTACGCATCTGACTGTCAGAAGGTGAATAATATGAAATTCCTCATAATGATAAAGACTAACACTGAGTTGCAGGAACGTCCATTAAAATTTGATGCCGCCTTAATTCTCCCTTAAACGGAATATCCATAGACGGTAGCCATGGATACTTCGTTTAATGGAGAATTGAGGCAGCATTAAATTTAATGGACGTTCCTGCAACTCAGGGTATAATGTAAAATTCCAGAAATGAAACTTGACACTTCAACTGGTTTATTTTGTTTGATTCGATTTGAGATTTGCAAAAAAACTCAGTTTCAATCTTTTGACTACCATGACCTTCAGAGGTTTAGATAAAATGCGCAAACTTTTTCTTTATACGCTGTTTTTTTCAGAATAACTAAGCCACCTGATAATAAAATATGGCTTGATGTATTTATCAATTTATTCAAGGGCGGTTTTTTTCAACATGCTGTATCTCAGTGAAAAATGGCCGTATAGCAAATGAAAAACCAACTTCTGAAGCTTGAAGACTCTAGTTTCTGAAATTATTGGTTAACAATTTTTCAGAGCACCGGTGGCCATGCAATAAAGCACGAAGAAAAAATTTTGAAAACTTTTCGAATTTTTATTTTTTTGCTCTACGCTCACGGAGAATTTTTTCTAGCTAGACCGATGCAAATGTCGCAAATGGATCTTTTTCACTCAACTTCCGATATCTCCGGAAATACAGGTCGCCCAGCGAGCCGAAAGGCGAGTTCTTTTTGTACAGAAAATTTTCTACAAAAATCTTTCAGCGGTTTTCTTGGACCGATTGACTGAACATTTGAAAAAATAAAGAGAACAAGGTTTTTTTCCTTAAACTTGTCCTAATCTTTTTAAATCGGTTTTTTTACCAAATGAGTCGAAAGGTTTTCACAAAAACTGTTTTTTGAAACGTGGTGTCAGAAAACAGAAAAATTTTGTCGCTCAGAATTTCACTTAACGAGTACCGTGGGCAAGTTAGGGATAATAATAATAATAATACCCAATTTATTCATCCTTATATCACAAATTCTATTGTACAGGATGAGTCATATTAACGATTAAACAAAAAATATCAACAAAATACATGAAAATAAGTTCACCATTCACAATTATGAAGAAGAGAAAAAAATACCAAAAAGAATGAAAAAAAGGAAACCCCAATATTGATTTTCAATTTGACTCTCTAATAGCCATACAAAATTCCTTAAATTCGACTAAATCATAAAAATCCTCTTCCCTGAGTACTGAAACTAATTTTTTTTTTTTTAATAGTTAATCTGAAAGCATTACGAATTTCGGCAGGTAATACGTTGAATAAGTAACAACCTGCATATTCTGGAGTCTTTTTGTAGGCATGATATGAAAACTTATTTAATTTTAATTGATGACCGTTACGAGTGTTAAAGGTGTGCATATTACCAACCTTTTCCAAATTATTTCTTTTCCTGTATATATGACAAAGTATTTTCTGAAGGTAAATGCACGTGAATGTTTCCCTGCTCGACTCTACAGGATGTAGATTGAACATAAGTCGGATTATTCTTTTTTGAGTAATAAAGACTCTCCTACTCTCTGACGTTGCACCGTATGCGATAATATTGTAGCTAAGTCTTGGATAGACTAATGCGTAATAAGCGCTAAGTAGACCCTGTCTATTAACGCTGTGCTTGATATTCAACAAGGCATAATAACTTGTATTCAGCTTCTTGAATAGATCATCTATATGATCATTCCAGTTTAGCTTGTCATTTAGTAGTAACCCCAGAAATTTGACAGTTTTTTCCGCAGTAAGAGTTGTATGCTCATCCAATTGCTTCTCGAAGTTCACTGTTGGCATCAAGCTTTTGTGGAAATGAACACATACCGTTTTTGCCTTTTTTAGCATAAGCTTATTTTTAAAGCACCACTGACTGAATTCATCCACTACAACATTAGCTCTTCAATTAAGGTTGGGGCCGAGACAACAATTGAGGTGTCACCGGCATGAAGAAAGATCATTTATAAATAGTAGGAATAGTATCGGACCTGCGTTACTACCCTGTATGACGCCTGATCCGATACCGTACTCTGATGAATAGTCGTCACCGATCTTGACCACTAAACTCAGCTCGCATAGATATGACATTATCCAATCTGGCATGTGGCCCCTGAGTCCGAGCGGCCGAACCTTGGTCAAAATGAACGCAAAGTCCAAGGAATCGAAGGCACGGGAAAGATCGAAAAAGAAGCCAAGCACATATTCCCTTTTATCCAATAAATTATGTATATGTGGCACAAAATCAGTTTTGGCTGTTTCTGTTGAATGCTCAGATCTGAATCCGTGTTGTTCATCAGAGAGAATTTCGAACTTTGTTAAAAATGTATTAATCCTATTCACAACGACCTTCTCTATAATCTTCGAAATGACACTAAGAATTTAAATAGGTCTATAGTTTTCGACGGCTGAAGGGTCTTCTTTTTTATAAATAGTGATAATCAATGATTTTTTCAAGAAATAAGGATATTTTTTTTCTATAGATGCATTAAAAACTTTTGTGATTAGTGGTGCAATTTCCAATGCATTTTTTCAATGAGTAAATAGGAATCTCATCAATCGGAAAGAAAAAGAAAGATTCGCTGACTACGAGTCCGGTAGTACAATCGTTAGAAAGTTCCTATCCGAAATGAGTGCTAATTTGATCACTAACAACTGTAGAGAAGAAATTTCCGAACACATTGGCTATTTCTCTATGGTTGGTTAATATCTCATTATTGTGATTCAGTTGTATGGGATTTCGTTTGGGTGATGTTTTGTTCAATCTCTCCTTAAATATCTGCCATAAAGTCTTCATTTTTGGCTTCATTAATATGATAATGGTGTTCCCTCTTGAATGCTTTATATAATGAAAATATCTCTTGATCGTGTGGATTACGATTACGTTCTATATTCAATTTCACTAACGCAGACGATTCATATTTGAGAAAACATGAGTACCATGCAGTCATTTCCTTCTTTTTTTGTGTATTGCCATTTTAGTTTTCGGAAACGATACCTCAAAAGCCCAGTTTAATGATTCCCAAAAATGAGTGAAAAAGTTATCAGATTCAATTTGGATGAAATCGATTCGGTTCAAGTGAAACCTGAACTGAGCTATGTTCATTTCTGTAAAATTTCTCATACAACGGAATTCGCGATTATCATTTTTATTTTTAGTTTCTGGTACTTCAATGTATATTTTTATAAGTTGTGCATGGTGATCAGAAAACCCCGCATCAAAGTTAGTAATTTCTGTCTTGCTCTGAGTATTTGTTACCACATAATCTAAACCAGTTCGACTGTTACCTTGAATTCTAGTGACGACATTGTTGAGTGATTCAGGTCCATAACTATCAAAAATATCAAATAGAATTCTCATATCGTTCTGTTAATTCATCTAACATCCTGCCAAGTCGCGCAAAAAACACTTGTATATCTCCCTTAGTATTTGATCTATAAACAGTCAGGACACAAAATGAGCATAAGGGTGAATATGCTGCTGCACATTCAAACTCAAATGGAGAAGAAACAGTCGAAGTGATTTTTAGATTTAAAAACTTATCATATGAGTCTGTTCTACAAAAAATTGGAACACCCCCATGAATATTGTTCACTCTGCAGAAATGCGAAATCTGAAATAACTAAATAACTTAGTCCTTCGTATTTCAGCCAATGCTCCGTAACACAGAATAAAAGTGGTTTCTTTTCTCTTAATAAAATTTCAATATAACTTAACTTATTTGAAATGCTTTGAATATTTAAGTGTAAAATTATAACTGCTTTTAGTTTGATGTTGGCATCTACTTCTGTAGGTGGGGTTCGAGTGAAATGCTGATTTTGTAGATCCGTCTTGCTAGTGGTAACTGGTGTGAACGTTGACCAGGAGCTATTTTTCAAGTGGCGCTGTGGGACAGGCGTCGTTTCATAAAAAATTTATTCACTAACTCTCAGGCCACAACTCAGGATTTAAAACTTCGTCTAGAAATTCTGAGGGGAGAGTTATCTTGAAGGATGAATATATTTCAGGTTTCTTCGATTTTAATTTCTCACAAGAAACGTTAGTAATTTTTCCCTCGAAGAAATCCTGTAGTTCGTCCGTGGATTTTTCGGGACTGAGTCGTGAAAATTGCACATGCACATGCGAAAATTGAATTTTTGGTACAACATGTAAATTATTTGATTTCGATCTACCAACTATCGGCTTCTGCACCTTTCTAGAACCCCCAGTATATTTTAGAGGAATTTTTATTTTCTCACCAGTGGGGGAAGTTTGCTTGGTCTTGTTACGTTTTCTAGACTTTGATGAGTTGCCTCTCTTGTCAAGTTCTTTTTCATTGAATTCATCATCGTTATTATCCCTAACTAGATTAGAAATAGTCGGGTATCCACTTTAAATTCATTCCATGATTTTTTCTGAGGTAAATGAAGGTTTAAATGTATCCAGTGTCCATAGCTCCAGTAGAGGTGAGTCAGAAACGGTCTCTTGTTTTTTTAAGTTAAAATTTTTTTTTCTTATTTCACTTTCAGAACAAGATGTGGAAAACCATGGGATTTATTAATTTCTCAACTTCAATGGTTCAGAACAAATACAATTTTGCAATTGGAATTTACATGAAAGGAAATTCTTTACTTGCTTATCAGTTTGTATAAACTGAAGGCAAGAAAAATGAGAATTAATAATTACCCAATCCACTTGAGAATTGACAACCGAATCTCAAAGAGTTAGCTGAGTTTTGATTACCCGCCGTCCGGAGATAAGAATATTTTCAAAGCAATTAACCAGTTACTATAAACAAGTTCTCACGCCACAGAATGCTAAATTAGCAGAGAGGGGTCGTGAAATTGAAAATCTTTGCTGAAATGCAAAATTGAGTATTTGGTCAATGATCGGGCACGCCTAATTTAGAGAAGGAGAAAAAATGTTTGACTTCAACAAACCTAATTAGTATTATCCAAAAAGTTAAGATTGGAGACCACCTACCAGAGTTGAAAAGCAAATTGGTTTTTTAAGGGAGCATTCAGTAGATCTGGTGACAACGGTTTCGTGAGGTTCTGGTGATCTGGGGATCCCGGGCAGGAAAGCACATCCTCAGATAACTCGGTCGGAGGTTCGGGAAAACGGTAAAGTCCTAATTTTGGTAATTGGGAAATATTATGTAGTTGCGTGGAGCGGAACAGGTAACGGTAAGTCTGTTGAGGGAAAAAGGGTAAAGTTTTATTTTCGTAGTTGTCGAAGTATTAGGTAATGCCAGGAGCGAAACGGGTAACGGTTAAAGTCCATCGAGGGAAAAAGAGTAAAGGTTTATTTTCGTGGTTGACGAAATATTAGGTAGTTTTGGGGAGTGAAAAAACCGAAGTGGTAGGTTTTTGAAGAAGGGGAATTTTTCGTGTTATTCAGTTAGGATTTTCGAGCCGAGAAGCGCGATCGGGAATTACTTAGATTATATTTCTAAGAGGGAAATCAAAAGGCCAGATCTTTTCAATTTTAATTGATGAGGATAGTTTGAGTCCAAAAATCTTGCCATCTCTCACCTCTTATCAAATCACAGCTTATTTTCTCATTATAATGTCATTCTGGATTTTGGCAAATTAGGTAACCCAGTGAATAGTGAACTTATATTATTTTTGTATGAAATTGTGTTAGACAGTCTGAGGTACAGACGTATGGATTAATTAGTTATTTTATTATCTTTTTGTTCTTGTTGGTTTTTGGGAAATAGATTTTTATGTTAGTTACTTCACTGGTTTCAATTATCCCTAGAAACTGAAAACTCACCACGAGAAAAATAACACTCTTTTGCAGAAAACCTTACCCACACTCTCGCCGAGTTGGAGAGAGCCAAATTTTGTTGTTAGGTCGACGTGAAGCCGCTCTCATCGTCAACCCCCATAACATCTAGATACCCCCTTTGAGCAAACTCACTTTTTATTACAAAAAAGACAATGATCTTATACGGGATGTCTATTACAAAGATTCCAAATTTCGGAAATCTTCGAAAATAAAAAAAAATTTATGTTTTATTTGAAAAAAATTGAGTGAAAAGTGAAGAAATAATTGAATTATTGATTGATTAAGAAAATTAGATCAAGTTTAAGGAACTTACACCCCCCCGTAAATCCACCCTTAGATGACTCATGGACGTATAGAGTCCAGTTTCTATTTACAGATCGTGAAGAGCCGCGTGATAAATACATCCGAGAAGGAATATTGAATAACTTGAGGCTGTGAAACAGAATATATATTTTTGTGTTTTAATTCAGATGTTAATACTTAATTATATTTTACAATGACAAGATAAGTATGTGTTGGTTAAGAATATTCCCTAAAAAATTAATGAGTTCTTTCAATCTTGAGATAAACGAATCGCAATCATTTTCCAAAATAAGTAAATGATCTATCTTATCTGGACACTCAATAATTGGTGTCATATTTTTATATTATTGTACATGGAAGGCCACAGCATAACGGAAGGCAAACTGGAACAATAGCTGCTCCAGATGAACTTTTCGATTTACTCTTGCTCTCGGCTTCGTATTCATACTTTCCAGCCTCTCTAGCATAGGCTCCCTGAAACAAATAATATAGAAATATTTCTCATTAATTCAATGAGGCAATTCTGGCTTCCGACACATGAAAAATCAGCTTGTGATGAATTGATTATTGAATTTTTTCCTTCATTGAAAAAATATTGAATACCCATCTGTGTGCAATCAACTGATCAGAAAATATTTCGAATTGGATGTCCTTGATATGAGTGGGCTGCTGAGAATATTACAATAAAATTAGAAAGAGGAATGATGAGTGAATTTGCTCGGATTCATCCGGAAATAAATCACGATTGAAATGAAATATTTTAGGAGATCAATTTATTAACTGAATGTCTATAAAACAGAAGATAAACTAACTGTATGTAGCATTTTTGTACAATGCTGGAAGCCCTAAAGTGCCATTTACGACCGAAATTAACTGTTTCTCTCACTACATAAACGGTGTAGACGATGAACGGAAATAATAACTATTCTGAAGAGTTGTTTCGTTTCATTGCGGAAGTCCTGAATTGCCAGCATCAAAGTTTGAATTTAACAGTTTTTCCCATTTCTCGGAATCTAATGTTCCTATTTTGTTTTCTGGTTTTAAAAATGACCGGCTAAGACAGATATCTTTCTATCAAGTCCGCAATTCAATATGACTAAGTGTAAGTATCCAATTCATGGTAAACCAAGTAGAAAGATTTCCTTGGATGCCTACTGAAAAAAAATGTTCTTGAAAAATTAGATTCACTCAGTTCATCGACATAGGAATTTAATTCTTAATACAAGAGGGGACATTGAATTTATTCCAGCATTGATATAGAAACGGTGGTTGAATAGGGCGACCGGCTTGAGCAGGCCGGCCGGAGGCCAACTTCTCTCTGGTCATCAAGTTATTTCTTCTAGAAAAGGATAGTGATCCAGATTGAATCGAAATAAATATAATCAGCCTTATTGCTTAATTAAAGGATCGGATCGTTATTCTGACAAATCGAGATTTATCTGTTCTATCGCGTCAAAAATGCTATTCTGTAACGAACATAAAAAAGACTTTCTTATAAAACTATAATTCGTGACGTACGTGTATCTAAAAGCAGCATCATGAACATTTAAAAAAAAGTGATGTGTGAACAATTTACCTTAAAAAAGCCAAGGTGCAAAGTTTCGAAATACGTGCGAAGTTATAAGTGTTTTTCTTATTTCTTCAATTCCCTATGATTAATTGACCTAAATAACTTAAATTATTCAACATGAACGTCAAGATGACCAGGCGATTGTTCCCCCATCAGACCATTACGGTATGCATTTAGATATTCCGTACCCGCATTTGGCACCGCAATAGCGGTACGCCATTGGTAGACTCGGTACCCCCTCTGTTTTAGCGCGAGTGAAACAAACGTATCTGTAGCACCGCGCTAAAGCTTGTACGTGTTTATCCCCCCGAGTCGTAGTTTTTGCCTGAATTAACTGAACTCATCATTTGAGAATTCACCTTCTCGATAACACACATTTGAACCTACACATAGGTACATTAAAGAAAGAATAGAAAAAAAAAACTGTCAGCATTGAAACTCTGAAAGTTATGTTCTGCAAGAGTAAAAATAATGTCGAGAGAAAAATCTGATAAATCCCTTGAAAAGAATTGAAAATTTTCAATAAAACTATATTGGAAAAGGTAAAGGATATCGGAAGATTTTGTTTTCTTCAGAATTATTCATGTTTCTTTTCGAATGTATGCGAAATTTAAAAGACTCTCTTCACCAGACTTTGTGCGATTTAATATGAGTACAACTGAAACTTTCCTCAAATTTCAAAACACACTTCAATAGTCAAGTTTAAATCTGTCGAAGTCTTCCATTAATGACCCCTATTAATGCTTGATTTCGAATTTTAATTAATTGTCATGGGCAATCAAAAATTCAGAAATCTCACGAATAATTGCATTTCTGGACCGAGTTATAATATTTAGGTGAGATACGTCAATCGTTCCATTCAATTTGGTTATACTAAATTCATATATCATGTTTTGAAGAATGAAATACTTCTTGTGTTAGAATTTATTTGTTTGATTATTTTTGACCGATGAAGAAATTTTGAAATCCACTCCTTCAATAATCTAGCGATTAATGATCTTGACTTTCAATATTCTCGCTCCGATAACACGTTAATAAATTAGTATTTTAAATTACTATAGTTCGATTATTCTCATTTTCATTCCATCTTTCGATTTTTAGGTTTTCAGTCTGATTTGAATCCTAACAATCCCAACCCACCAAACGAATTCAAAATTGTATCCTGAATTTTACTGGAAAGTTAATTAATCGAATTTTCATGTTCAGAAAACGTACAAAATGACTGGAAGTTCAGTCATCCAACTAACATTGTCAGTTCATTGCTTCAAAATTAAATAGTCTTTTTCTAGATCTTGGTACCAAGTTTCGATCTCAAAAATATTTCATTTGGATGCTGCAGAATATAAATTACCTATATTATGGTATAGGTAAGCCGAAAGAATCTGTCTGGCAACTATATCTACTGAAAAACGTCATGCTAGGCTCAAAATTTGAAATGGCTGAATGCAGCAATCAGTAAGGATTCATTCCCTTATTAAAAAAAATACCTCTTTCAATTAGCCGATATAAGTATTTGCTGAATGATATGATAAATAAAGCTGAACTCTCGCTCATTGTACGTATTATATATACATTTTGCACTCGAAATTTGATTGGTTTCTTAATTCGTGCTCGTCTGACCAATATCATAGCGCCTATTCGCGTAAGGTGCCAAATACGGGTACGGAATGTCAAAGTGCTTACGGTATCGTATTGAGATTTCAACTGGGTCTCGGTGCTCGGCAACAACTCTACCCGATTTTATTTTCATATCTCGATGATATAAATCGAAATGAGATACAGAATACCATTTCTAGATGGATTCGACGCTTGTAGTTATATAACTGGGGCCTGGGGTACGCATTGCCGATTAGGGTAACACATCTTGGTAATGACTACAGCAGTCGATAACTATACACAAAAAAATGTAATATTGCAGAAATACATCGCCATGTTGTCGCTGAAAGTTTTATAAAATTAAGTTCGCGTAAATATATAACACATATCAAATTTCCAGAATCCAAATCCCAAAGTGGGAAATCGGTTGAAGTTAGAACTACAAACTACTAACATATAAGACGACCATGATCTCGACAAGTGGTTAGAAGGCAAAAAAAAACTTGTCACCTGTGCTCTCCATGCAGCTGCACCTTCTTCTTTTTTCGCGAACATCTCGTGCCCTGGTGGGTAGTAAACGGGAGGCCCATCAACATTTTTAGATTTCATTAGCGGTTCCGTCTTCTGCAAATCTTCAACTTCAGTAGCTTGCTGCTTCAGAGCCTTGGCCTTTCTTTCGTTTATCAATTCTCGTTCGTGCTGCTGATATCCTGCATTCAAAGGACTGGTGGGGGCTATGTAAGAATGTACATGGAATGATAGAGAATTGTGGTAGCAGGATAATATACAGGGTGAGTCGGGAGGAACGGACCAAACTTCTATAGCTCGAAATAATATAAAAAAACTCATATGTTGTTATCCGATTTTCATTTGTTCTCAAACTACAGCGTCATTATAAGAAACAACATTTTTATAATTTAAATAGTTTCATTTATAGCATTATTTTAATGAATGCACGAAAATCCCGCCATTAATCTCGAAACACATTCGTCTGCGAAGGGCTCTCGATGCTTTTCTGATTGATTCGTGATTTTCTTTAAAAAGAAATGCCGTATTTCTAATGCGTCGAATTAGAGCATCCCGAGTGTCAACTTTTACTTTGTATACCTCGTTCTTGAAGCAGCCCCACAAACAATAGTTCAATGGTGTGAGGTTTGGAGACCTTGGACCACAGCGACCAATCCATAGTCCGAGAAACTCTTGATCTGAATATTGGTTGACCTTATTTAAATATTCTAATTACCCTATAGTTTGAAAACAAATGAGAATCGGATAACAACATATGAGTTTTTTGGAATTATTTCGACCTGCAGAATACACACCTGAAGTTTGGTCCGTTCCTCCCGACTCACCCTGTATATTTCCTAGAATAAATAAAAACAATTTCCGCCGACAATGGTCATTTATGAAGCAGTAAGAAAGGAATGAAAAGTATGTTTAAATATTTCCCCATAAGTCCTATTTGTTCAATAGAGATATTTCTCTATGAGTTTTGTCTGCTAGTTGATAGAGCAATAAAAAATAAAAGACCTAATTGATTTACCTATCACAGTGTTACCTCAAGACATGCTCATATTCAAGCGACTGAATCTTTGAGTCATTTTAAGAAGAAAACATATTGTAATGTCCGATTCGCTTGAAATATGCATCGCCAATCTGTACATACCTGCGTCTCTTTTGCGTTTCTTCTAGAAACGACTGGAACATTGGCCTACGAAATATAAAAGCGGCCGCCTGGCGAGGAAAGGAAAGGAGTTGTGAGAATTGGAAATATCGAAATGGTGAAAGTAAATAATTGTGTGAACAAATTACAGTAGTCTGTGTATAAAAATTAGTGTTATATTTGTTGAAATGAATTAGACAATTTACAAGGTGACAATTTGGTTATCCTGGAAAACGCTAAATATATACGAATTTCGAGAATGTCTTAACCACAGAGATAAACGATGATGAAGTTTCCAGAAAAGATCCTATTTTAGAACTACTGTGCATTATTTGTAGAAATTACTGCAAACTTGAATGCATTTTTATGCCGATTATGCGTTGGACAATTTTGACACTGAAGTTAAAACTTTTTTTTTTATTTTCTTGAGTCGGTAAAACTGAGAATATTAGAATTGAATGTGAATTCAGAATATAACTTTCATTCCTGAGAAAGCAGAAAAGTACATACTGACTTATTTTCCAAAAATAGACAATGTAAAACACTCATGGAAGCCACTGATCAAATAATAACATCTCCTGCAAAACTAAAAATGCATCTTTATACATTCAAGAAGTGTACCAATATGTATATATAAGGAGACTGTTGATTATGGTAACCGAACACCACTTTCATTCATTTGGGGTAATATGACAGCTGCGCGTTATGTGACGATGTCGCACAAACCAATTCACTTCCTCATCTAAATGGCCGTTCAGGCGTTTTTATGGAAGATATTGTTTTTTCATGGTTGCCGTACAAGTTTATATAAAATTTTGCACCACTACCACAGTGGTTTCAAAGAATGATCCATGAAGGGCTTTAATGAAAATTCTAATACTGAATAATATTCGAGGCATTCCTCACGCATGAATCAGTGAAAGGACTTTTGGTTTTCCAAAAACTCAGCCCGACGGAGAGGGGGACCATTTTAGGTCGGTTCTGTAAATTTTCACCCGAATGATGCCCCTATAAACAGAGCAACATTTTATAGTACAAACTCTAAATTACATAAAGCGTGAAAATTCGCTTTTTCTATTTGTGCTAGACACTCACTTCTCTTCCAATAGTGTTCATCAATTCATCCAACTTTTTCGGCGGTCCATCCACATGTTCATCAGTTGGGAAAGGTCGAGGCAGAAGCAATTCCCCCTCTTGATTTGGTGGATATCCCGTTTTATAATTATTGGTTGTCGAACTTGTAGTGGTATATTTATATTTGATATTTATCGGTTGTTGAGGGGGCTGGTATTCATTTTTATGAGGTTGTTCGTTGATCCTATTTGTGTTGGATTCCCTTACTGAAACTGATTGAAATGTTAAACTTGAAAAAAAGTTCGGAAGATTCAATTTAATTTGATCTGGCATTTGATATGCTCAGTGCTTAGCTCGTTCGATTCATACCTCGCACAGATTTTGTGTGTTTCAAATAATTTAGCTTATTTCTAATAATTTGTTCTTGATAAAACTGTTTAAAAAACGGAGTTTACTTAAAATTACATAATTTTCGACGAAGATGCAATTGAAACTCGTTTATAACGATCCGAATGCATGTATAAGTAAAACGTCCCAAGATTACCTTTCATCTTTTGAAATTGAAGCTTCAAAAATGAAAAATAAAGTATTGGATTCATTCAGATGCTTTGAATGCCCTAACAAAAGTCTGGCATAAGTAATTATCAAAAAATAATTCAGCTAGAAAGTTTCGGTTAGTAACAATATATTCCAATTGAAGTCTATATTTATTATACTAATCTTTATTTGATCAACCGACTGAAATTGTCGAAATATATTTCACATAAATCCTAAATACAGGGTGATTCTTTGATTTGTACATTTATTTCAACAATAGGTTTATCATTTTTTCTGATTCAGCCTATAGAAAAGGATATGGCCATTTGAACTTCCATAATGCGCTATGCCATCCCTGGAAAATGCCACTAAAGTTTTTCCGAGCATTCGATCTACCGCTGAAACTTTCAAATTAATGTAAATGGTATTCAGCCAAAGTGACTTATTTTTTTAATTCCGCTGATGCAGTTTTTTTTGAATGATTGATTTATCGAAAAATGCCCATTCCATGAGATTTCACGGAAGAAACTTTTTTCTGAAATTCATTAAATAACATTCAACTTACTTTTAAGAGTTGGGTCCCTCGAATTTATGCTATAATTATGGAATGTTATGGTATTTAATGGTCAAAATGAAGTAATAAAACATGGGAGAGAAATTCTGAAAATAATTTTATGCGATGAATTCATTTACGAGATATACTCGAAAATTACATGGAGTTTCAACAGCTTGTATCTTTTCAACAGAGTCGAATCGGAAAAAATCAGACTCACCCTGTAGACATGATGCTCACAACAACAAATTGGTGCTTAGGTTTTACGCAAAGGCCTTTCTCCTATTATTAAAAACAAACTGATTAATGGCTAAAGGAAGGCTAGCAAAAATAGCTAGGGATGGTATACCACGCACGCACACGACGCCCCTCAGGAAGACCTCCAAAGAGATGGAGAGAATTGTGTTCTTCAATATCCCAGGAGAACTGAAAGTTGGAAAATACAGGCCTGAGGCCAACGATATGTGGATGAAGAAGATTACATATTATCAAAATATGAGACTAAAATTTTGTCTATATTTATCGAAAAAACTTTTCTGAGCAATATCTCCATTATTCTAAATCAAGTGGAAATTTTATTGAAGCAGGCCACAAAATCATCGTCCTGAATAAGATCTTAAATAATAAATATCAATTACCTTTGTAAGAAATTCGTAACTATTATTATATTCAATGTATGCCACCTTGAGTGCCCATTAAAAGTTTATGGAGAAATAATAATTCGATCACTTCCAAATATTGTGTGAAGATATACGCTAAGTAGACCGTCATTTATGAAATATTTTTAAATATCAATGCCTTCCGCTTGCACAATAAGTGGTATCAACTTTCTAATTTCCAATGGAACATAGTGTATGTTGTGACTTTTTCGGATATAAATATATGAATATTTCGTTCCAAATATGAAATAACTTGAAAAGGAATTATCGGTCTACAGGAACAATGTGAAGTGGCTTGAGAAAGGCCACAAATTGGCTGAAACGTAGCAATAAAGATTGAATAAACTTGAAATTCACATTGTTCCTGTAGACCGATAATTCCTTTCCAAGTTTTTCGGATATATCTTCGAATGCCACATTGAATTCATGTATCATATCTCATCTTGAGCCGTTTTCGAGTTATCCACTGGTTTTTGAAAAAATTACGAATTGGGGCTTGTAGAACACTGAGGATTCAATGAAAGCACCACGCACATCTCAGATCTGTTCTCTGAAATGGTTTATCTGAAAGATATTAGGCGTCAATCTGTAGAGAACAACTGTTTTCTGAAATGGTATACCTGAAAGATATTCGACGTAAATCTGCAGAGAACATAACTGTTTTTATATACTGAAAGGTAAAACGAGAGTCTGAAAATTGGAACTCAAAAGAGCCAAAAATCCGATTTTTTTAAATCAGAACAGTATTTTTTTTCACTGAGCTATAAATTTGTAAAGAAAAATAAATAGAGCCATTTAGAGATTCCCTATATATAAAATGTACAGATCTGAGATTGTGTGTTGCGCTTTCATGGAATCCTTAGTGTTCTACAAGCCTCAATTGTGAATAATCCGAAATCTGCTCTAGATGACAATAGGGCATCATAGATTAAATGATTGTGTATCGGAGATATATTAGGAAAAGTCATAATATTCAGAGTTCATGATATACAGGTTTCATTAGAAATCAGAAAATTGATACCATTTCCGGTGCAACCGAAAGTGATATTTTAAAATATATCTTACATGAAGGTCAACTTGGCTTCATCTATCTTCACACAAAATTTGGAAGTGATCGAATTATCATTTCTCCTTGAATTTCTAATGGGTATTCCCGGTGGGACACCCTGTATAATTAATTGATTTTGGATGTTTTGTTTGCCCTAATTGATCCTAAGTTTGGGTATAATAATGTGTCGAGAAGTATTTTCGAAGAAAAAATCTCATTTATAGACTGAAGGTATGTGAACAAAATACAAAGTTTTCGTAGAATTTTGTATCAATGATTTGCACCCCTTCATCCTTTATGAATTTCATAGTCCAATTGAAGGAGAATTTTTTTTTAATAAGTATGGATTAAGTTTAGATTTCGAGAATCAAATGATATAGGATGAAAATTGTAGAATACATTTTTTTGAATATCCATTCGACATTCCGTAGGTCCTGTTTTATATAGGTCCTACTACCTACTATTAGTAACAATTGAATGAACAATTATTAAACTATTATTAACGCTCTACAATGAATTGATTCATCTTTGAAATTTTGTGACCGAATTAAACGTGAAATTAGGACAGTTCATGACCACCTATCAATTTTTAAATTGACAAACACCTTTTTTTGGGGGATCTTCAGTTTTTTCTTTAGATTTGGTATATAGTTTCGGCAATTAGGCAGAACTAATAGAACTGTGTCGGCGCTGTGAAAAAACTTTTACTCTAGTTACAAAAAAGGTAAAGTTTGCTTGTGGAAGGTAAGATTAGTTCGAGATTCGGCTAGTTTTCTTGTGGTTTCTTAATTGGCAGTTGCTAGAAATGTTTTATTTTGTTAGTTTCAGACTTTCCCTGTACATAAATGCCCTTGTTTCGTCAAAAACGAAAAATGCCGCATTTTCTTTATCAATTTCTTGAAAAATTTTTAATAAACCATGATAAAACGATTTGGAAGAACATTCACAAATAATTAAATTATGTATATGACGTTCAATCAACCAAAAATTTGCTATTTTTGAAAAAACCCAATAAAAGTTGGTCTTATCAATTTGAAAAAACTCGAATAATCCCACTGGGTTTTATAAGGTGGGGAAATTCTATGCAAACCCTGATACAGGGCCTGGTCACAAGAACATGGCACACTTAGATATAGTATTTCAAAGACAGGGCTCTCAAAATTCTCACGATTACTTGCAAGGTTTCAATGTTATTGAAAAAGATCACGAACTAGTACAGATCCAATTTGAGTTTTAATCATAGTGAAAACATGCCATCATTTTGACCTCATCAGTTTCGCATAACTTAACCTCGATGACTAACATAATCGAAAGTAAAGTCTGTCTGTTATTGTCTGTCTTCGACATTTAGCCAGTTGATTGTTCTAATGAACAAAGGGTTTGCAGTTTAAGGAAAGCATACCACAAATAATACATAAATATTGTCACAATTCAGAATTATTAGTTCCGAATTGTGACTGTGGACTGGCGGAGATCCAGACTGAGAGTTAACCACAGGAAAAAGCGTCGTCGTCGAGAAGCATAGAACTATATAGCCATACAGGTGAGCACTTCGGAGAATTAAATAACCGAACCGACACCTAGTGATGGTCGTCACACATGGTACTCAAAGCATGAATACCCGCTTATATTTATTTCTCCCATCGAAGCTTTTCGCATTAGACCGATATTCGGGTCGAAATGCATGTCGCTACGGGGATACTTTTTATGTGATTTAGGCTTAGTTCAGATGATCGCGTGATTACGCGCGATTTCCAAACGCGTGACTAGAGATACTGAGTAGTCAGATGGAAATGTTCATATGGTCGCGCGTCATCGCGCGTATCTTGGCGTCGCGCGTATTGAAGTACAACTGTCAGGCATAGACGTGTTTAGATGATTCGCGCGATTAGACGTACAAAGCTGAAATATAGACGGAGATTTCAATGACTTCTTCTGTGCTCGAAACCAAAAAATGACAGTAGTTGCGGGCTGCCGCACTATCAACTGGATTCCGTTATCTGTCAAATTTCGTAAGTCACACCAACTGCCAAAATACCAAACAAAAGTCTCTGATCTGAATTTTTATTTGAATTTCGAGAGTATTTCACAAAACTTGACTCAAATAGAGGAAATATCGCCTAATACTCGTGGCAGAAGGCAATTCCAACACTCGTGCATGTAAAATGCATTTAACTTTGAAAAAATGTCTTAGTTGGTACCTACCTCTTGTGATGTCTCTATCGAGGTAATCTCTGGGTTGATTCGGATAATCTCTGTTTATAGAGTTATGTGTTTCTTTATAGATATATGTCTCTTTTTTCGGTGGGTCTCTTACAGGATAATCATTAATGTAGTTCCTTTCGTTGACAGTTTTCTCAACAATATATGTGTTTTGGGGTGGAGGCTCTCTCACAGGATAATTATCAATGTAATTTCTTTCGTTGATGGTCTCTTCTACTATGTACGTTTTTTTCTGTGGTGGATATATTGGATATCCAGAATCGGCATTTCTAGTTGTTACACTTTCGTTGTAGACATATTCGTTATTAGATCGAGGATATCTACGAAAAAATTATAGATTTCAATATAAAATGAGAAGAATTATCTAAATCTGAATTTCAATGAAGTGACTTATTTGTGTGCACATGATTCAGAGCTAGGCTCCTGAATTTTCACAATTAGAAAACGACAAAACCATCACAAAGTGAATCCCAACTAGAAAGTCTCATTAATTATGGTTATACTCTCTACTTGAAATGAAAAATGCTGTTAAATGAAGTAGACGCTTGAAAAATACAAACAATTAAAGGCCAGTTTCATAATAAACCTCTAAAGTACACTTTAGTTAGAGTGCACTTTGAGCTAAAGCCCACTTTAAAAGTCCACTCAATTTCATGATGAAATTAAATGGGACTTTACGTAAAGGAGACCTTGGGTGAAATGTTGTATGTTGGCATAACTGAAATCGTTTCATTTGACCTAAAATAGACAGTTACAGTTGCATTTAACCACAGCCCTCTTAAAATTGAAACACCAACATTTGAAACACCCTGTGACGGGTTATTCAAAATTCTGAAAATGTGAAAACGGTTTGTGCTTACGATGTCTAGGTTAGGAAGAACAAACATAATACCGAATACTCTCTTTTTTCTTCAGTTTTTTCTCGATATTTTGAGGAATGCAACGATTTGAGTACGAATGTATCCAGAATTGCATACGCTATATAATTCAAAAACAAAAAAACGGAAAACAAAATTTTTGAAAATTTTTATTTCACTCCTAGAATATTTTATATCGGTAGATAATGTCAAACAATAACATAATCCCAATTTTCAGATTTGAAATACGTCCAGTTCTCCAGAAACGCCTAATAGGCCGTCGAACTTGGTACACCCTGTATATAGATTCGGAACTGCCATCTGTAGCTTATTTAAAGGGAGCGTTAGCAGATCTTTCTTTCAATTAAAAGAACATTTTTTCTGATGGACTTCAATTTAGAGATATCGGCTGATCTGAACATTTACCAGTCAAACAATTAAAGAAAAAGCGATTATTTGTTTTCTTGGCTATACTATTTGGGGATGGATTGTAGTGTATTGGTAAATGAGCATGTGATAATCTGATCAACATTCAATTCCATCACCAAGACATAGGATGTGTTTCACTGCCACAGGCAAATGGAGTCACTGCTGAAAAACTAGGATCCTTATCAGAATAATATAATTTTTGTCAAATCTACATTGAACATTCATTATATCTTTATATATGACTGAAATCTTTGAAATAGCCGATCATATATGCAGGGTGGGCCATCCATAACTTTGCACCCCGAATTTTGAGCTTTGGGGTGAAATAACGAAAAAACGTTCGGACAGGTCAAATTTTGTTGAAATGTGTTCAAATGAGTTTGATATCACTACCCCTCTAGCTGAAACCCCTAACAGCTCTCATTTTTGTATAGGGAAAAGGGTGATTTTCAAATATCAAAGTCTTCTGCCTTACCGGAAGTGGTATCAACTTTCTTATTTCTATACAGGGTGTTTCATTGGTAAATTAACATACGGTAACCTGAGCTAGAACTACCCTAGGCGAGTCCAAAAATCCATATATGTAAGGTCTAATCAATTCCATAACCGAGATACAGGGTGGTTCATGTATTCACCAAAATTTCAATTGCTAATAACTTTTGAACCAACCGGTATATTCGGTTGATACTTGGAACGTATAGTAACCTTTCACAGGTCGATCAATTCATTTTTAAATTCCTGAAAAATTCCAGGTATTTGAAAAATATGACACTTCTTCCAAACTGAGATTCAACACGCTGTATATTCGAATTTTGGGATTTGATTGAGATATTTGAAAAGAGCAGAAAATTTTCTTTGGGTTTCAGTAGATTTCATTGTCCTGCAAGTGATTTTGCTCAAAGGAAGCTTCAGGGAATGATCCAATTGTATATAGGAATACCACTAAATTCTCAGAAAAACGGTACATTGTGATCACATTGAATTTTTTTCTTCCACTAGTTGGAAATTCGTTTTTCATAATATTCTGAAGAATCATTTCAATGTGTTTTCGGAAGAAAATTATTGATTGAGAAAAATTTATTCGAAATCAACATCGATGAATGAATAGATAAAAAAAAATAAAAAACATAAACACTCAACGTGATTTAGAGAAAGCACTCGAAAGTAACACTGTTCTCAATGCACATGCTCCAAAATATGTCTCATACTTTTTTGATCGTGTCTGGATTATAACGTGTTTTATTACAGGTGACCTCGATATCTCCTTACTCCTTTTTTCAGATGGATATCTTGAACATTTCAAATAACTTTAAATGAAATGATCAACAGGATTGAAATCTGGTGATCTAGCGGAACAGGAATGCAGTCAACCTCTGCCTATCAACAGATTTGGAAAGTAATGATCTCAAAAATATCTGAACATTACTCTGAAATGGGGTGGAGCTCCATCAAACTGAAAATTCATTCCTGCAATGTGCTTACTTTCGAGTTATACAGGAAGATGATTTTGAAGGAAATCTAATTCAAGATCACATTTAAGCCGTCTTGGTAGGACGTCAAAGGTCTAATCAAGCGATTTTTATAAACGCCCCACCGTACGTTTGTTGAAAATTTTTATTGGGATATCGTATGCCTGACCGCATGTGGATTCTCTTCAGCCCATTCATGCAAATTCCTCAATTGTAGGTACCAGTTGTCAAAATTTATTATGTAGAAATAGTCGTAATCTACTCGAAACAACCCTTGGGGGATACAATAGATACAAATGAATTTCTCTCAATCAAACCTTTTTTTTTCAAATAGAATATTGAAAAATGCAAATATTTTATCAACTCGAAAAAAATTGTTCCAATTTGATTACAATGAACTAGTTTTCTAAGAAATCATTGGAATTCAAATATTCAATTGGAGCTTTCCCTGAAGCTTTCTTTGAGCAAAATCAAGTGCCGGACAATGAAAACTATTGAACCCCAAAGAGAATTTTCTGCTTTTTCCAAATATATTTAAAAAATTCCAAATTTTTAATATACAGGGTGTTGAATCTCAGCTTGGAAGAAGTCCCAAATTTTTCAAATACAGACCTGGAATTTTTCAGGAATTTAAATATGAATTGATCTACCTGTGGAAGGTTACTATACGTTCCAAGTATCAACCTAATATACCGGTTGGTTCAAAAGTTATTAGCAATTGGAATTTTTGGTGAATACATGAATATGGGTTTTTTGGACTCGCCTAGGGTAGTTCTAGCTCAGGTTACCGTATGTTAATTTACCAATGAAACACCCTGTATACCTATACATCCTATATATTATGACTTTTTTGGATATATCTCCGAATGCCACATTCATTTAATGTTGTTTCCTATGGTCATCTAGAGGCGTTACTCACTTTTTTTTGAAAAAAAAATTAAATTGAGGCTTGTACTAGATCACAATTGTACTAGATCACTGAAGATCCAATGAAAGCAAAATGCATTATCTCGGATCTGATTTTTGAAATGGGTTACCGAAAAGATATTCAACATCACTTTGTAAAGAACATAAATTTTTGATAGGTATATTGGAAGGTAAAATGAGAGTCTCAAAGTTGGAATTCAAAAACAGCCAAAAATTCGATTTTTATCAAATGAAAACAGAATTTTTTTCACTCAAATATCAATTTGTAGGGAAAAAATAAGTGGAGTTTTTCAAGAGTTCCCTAGATTGTTATGAAAGGGCGAACATTGATTATATTCAATACCTCATAATATATCATGCTCGAAGCTAACGAAGTTATTACTGAATTTCTCGAAAATGGTACATTTCAGACCAAGGGAACCCTTAAAGGACTCCAATTACAGTAACCCATTTCAAAAACCTATCTGAGAAATGCTCTGCGCCTCTGTTGAATCCTCAGTCAGTCAATTTTTTTCAAAAAACGGTGGATAGCTCGAGAACGGCTCTAGATGACCATAGGAAATGAAACATAACATAAAATAAATGTGGCATTCAAAGATATATCCGGAAAAGTCATAATATACAGGGTGTTCCATTAGAAATAAAAAAGTTGATACCTTTTCGGTGAAAGCGGTCATTGATATTTGAAAATATATCATGAATGAAGACTCTTTTATCTTCACACACTGGTTCACACAAAATTTAAAGTGATCGAATGATTATTTCTAATACATAATCGTCTAATGTAATCTTCTCTGTGTAGGTATATATTTGTGGGAAAAAAATTGGGGGAAAATGATGTTCTGACATTTTTTTCAGTTTCGTAATTCGCTAGAAAATTTGAAAATATTTACGGCACCAGACAGCATAAATGAGCATAAATTGTGTGGGCATTTCTTTCTTTATTTTGATTTTTCGGGAAAATAGACAGACTTTCGGAAAAATTCGAACGGCACGACTAAGTACATGTGTAGTACAACCGTGTTATGTCATTGAATCCAATGTTCCTTTTTTTCGGTTTCTGAAATATTTCTAGAACCACATGGATTTGAGAAAAAAGGCACAATTCAGCTCAACAAAAACTTTTCCGAAAATCCACAATTGCTAGGCCAACTTCACACATAAATCAAGCTTTAGCTGTGATCTAATCCTTCGATTTCCATAAGCTATATAGGGTAAAAGATATAGACAATCTATGTGATTGACACTCTACACACTTATCCGTTGTAATTACATAAGGGTATTTACCAGGGACTTTTTCTTCTCCACACGTATGCTAGAAGGTTCAACCCTCATTCGGTTCAAGTTTTAGTTCAGTAAATTGGCCTCCTGCTCAGACCGCAATGAGATATTTGGCGCGAAGTTCTGTCGTAATGACAATCGGTTCAATCGGTTTTGTTAAGGAAAGTGACTGAAAGATTTCAAAAAGGATATTGAAGTACCACATTTGCTGTTTACATTCAGATTAAATCGAATGTCAATGACTGTCTTGTTTATATTACGGCTGAACAGTGATTGCAATAGGGTTTCTATCACTGTCTGAATGCATCACATTTTGATGGCGTATTTCGAAAGTTAGAATTTAACTGATTAGTTTTTTATTGTGTTCTCTTTCTTCCGGATCGACTAAACATTGGTTGACACCATGTCAATAACTATTTTCCAGGAAGGTGTCAATCACTGAACACCCCTAGTAAACTATCCTATAGTGTGTTCCTGACATAGACCTATGTTCCAAACAGGCTCTTTATTCCTAAAGCCCTCACTTGGTTCACCGACGACTATGTGAAGTCCACGGGAATGTTGTTAGGATTGTGGGGCCTTGTTTCAAACAGTTCATTCCTTTAGATGAACTATCCTATAGTGCAGGATGAACTCTATGCTGAAGAGTCGTCCGAAAAAGTGAGAATATTATAAATTCTCATAACTTCACCTCACATATCACATTGTGTCGTTTGATCTTTTTACCTATTACTTTAGATAATAACAACGATAATAGAAATATCCTATCAACATGATCCCAATTTACCCAACAATTCACAATGGCCGGGAACTCCAGAGAGAAAGTGAACAATGAATTCCGAGAAACTGCTATTCGTGATTACATCCACCTGGAAAGAAATGACAGAAAAATTTGGAAAAGAAGGAAAAATAGCCAATTGCAGAGGGGAGGAAAAGACTGAGGCTCAAAGCTAGCATAATCAGGAAGCACACATCAACGAGAACATCTCCTGAAAGTATAGCTGAAAAGGCAAGACTCTTGAACTTGCGAAACATCGATAATGCATTCGCGACGACTGCCAAAATTCTCGAAACAACAGGTGATCTGCAGAGAATTATTTCCTAGCCTAATATCAATCAGGAGATCTGAATTGTTTAGAGGATTTGATAAATTGAAAATATTGGTGAATATATCAAATTCGCTGAAAATCATATAGATATTGGTTTTTTTATTGGTTCGGATAGCTTCAGGTCGTTGTAGATAAATTCACCAAAATAACGTCATGTCGATACTTATCCTTTCGCCAGTACTCATAAATTCTTAGGAGATAATCTGGACAGGATAATTCTATTAGGGCCTCACGCATAGAAATGAAAGGCCTATGATTGTCAGTCCATAGGAAAAACACTACAAAAAGCAATACATTTTTTTATCGAAATCCATTGACTAACAATAGTATATTACATACCCAGATGGAAAGTGTTTCATTTCAGTCGAGAAAAGCTTTAGTGGACCGACACGCAGCCAAGGTCTACTATACTTCTTGGGACAGAAATCAAACTTTCCACCGATATTTGTATACTGTTTTATTCGCAACCATTTTATCCACTTCCTATTATTTTGATGTTATCGGATGAGGCGTTTATGTTTGCTGCTACTTCACCATAAATTCTAGAAGCAGCAAAAATAGCGGAAGAAAATTTTCTATCAAAGAAGCCGCCCGAAATATGATAAGGCATATGAAACGTTTTAAAGAAAACAGCGTTACTGGCTTATTTTAGCGAATGTTTCAAGACGAAGAAGTTATCAGCGCTTTGGACAGTATACTCCATACTGAGGACCGTTTTGAAAAATCAATATTCAACGAAATTGCAAAAAAAAATTACTTTTCAACCGGGTGGAAGAAGGAAAGTCAAAAAACGCAAACTTTCCACCTTTCAAAGATAGATGAAATGTCATTATTTTACATATATGGTTATGAATAAAATTTTTTCATAGGCAATTTAAATAATCAGGTTTTCAATTTATAAGGAATATGTCGGCTTCAATTGAAAACGAAAAACAAGGAGTCAACGCTGAAAAACTAAATGTTTCCTTCCTCCACCATCATTTTTTGAGCAATTTTGAAACCAAGAATTATGAAACGATTGCTTGCTCTTACCCTGGTTGATAATTTCTTGTGGTTACTGTCTCCGTGATATTTTCATCAAATCCTGGAGGGTTTGGTTTCTTATAGGGCTTGATATTTTCCAGGGTGGTATCTTTCACGACTCTTGTTTCATAAGTTACTTCTGGTTGTACTACTGTGCGCTTATTTTCGATATTTTCCACTTTTTCGTAAACAAAGCTTTTGCTCGGAGTGGAATGAGAATCGTTCGGTGAATAGACGTACTTTTTCGAATCCATCGATATATCAGAGGTATTTCTGTAATCTAAAGTACCGGGAATTTCGTATGTGTAAGTTTTTATCGTTGTTGTTACTTTGGTATTCTCTGGCGGGCGTAGAGCAGGGTCTAGATGTTCCAGAATTTCTGGGTTTATCTCTGGACAAGTCGTTTCCACAACTTCAACAGGGGACGTATGAACATTTTTGACTTTCATCTGTCGCGACATGGTAGAAGATCTTGATGGTGGTGAGCTCAAGGTTGTGTGGTTGTAGAATCCTGAAAGCGCAAACATCATTATGTTATATTCAGTCTGAGAGGCGGTGGACGCTTTCATGTGTCGAAGAAATAATGATGATACGTACATGAATTGAAATTATTATTGTGAATACATTGCAGCCTCTGGGATCTGTTCGGAATCAACGTAGAACGTTGTCCGGTGTACGTCCAAGCTGTTAAAAATCGACGCCGGGTTAATGTTATTCCCGTTCGTCGGGGTGTACTCTTTGTCCCAAATTGGCTGAGACTGCACTGTATCTCAGCTATTATTGAAGATAGAGACATGCGGTTTTCGCGACCCTGTGTCACTTTTTCGTGAAACTCTTTAATCCACAAACAAAAATATTCCAACTACTTTTATTTCTGAAATACAAGGCGAAAACGGAAATGTTCACTTGAGATGTAATTATTACTCAGGCACTGTATAAGATAGAAAAAACATGAAAACTGAATTGAATAGATTTCAGTGGCGTAGTTAAAAGTTTTTCAGAGTACTGTTTTAAAGATTGAGCATTTTTTTCTATTAACAATTCTAACTTCTACTTGAATATCTATTCAAGCAGTTTTCAGTTTTTTCTTTTATTTAATACAATGTCTGAGAAATAATTACATGTCAAAAATGTGAATATCAACATTATGAGATATACAAGGCGTTTTCAATGAAGATTTTTTTGATAGTGAATTGAACTCATCAAAATGAGTTTTTCTTAAAATCCTTCATTTACAATATGCACTGTTTTCGCTATATTTAGAACCTACACTATCAGGGGTCAACGCTACATCAGTAACCAACACGGCAAAGAAGTGGTACTTTTCTGGTTCCCTTCTCTACGCACGCAAAGCAACCTCTACACGCTGTATACTCTTGAAAAATAAGACAGGACATAACGTCTTGGCCTAAACTAGACCTGGGACTATTCTTGATTATTCTTAGCTTAGAAAATACTTTTCATTTGAGACAATATGTATACAAGATATCGCTAGGTTAAATTCATATGCTATATACAGATCTGGAATAAAATAATGGAAACATACGAATCTCAATGTTAAATCCGAATGAGCTCCGAGTCTAGTAGAACAGTGGAATAATCGAAATCTCATTGCGATTCGATAACAAATAAGGGACTGGACTGATGGAATGGCAAATCTCGGGGATCTCTGCCGCGAGTTGTAAGAACCGTCAGAGTGTCCGAGTTGTGGCTGGTGGCTCCGCTCGATTCGGGGCATTCGGAGATTCGGGCCCAGTCGGTGTTCCGACTCTCGATACCGGCATATTTAATAGTTCTATGGTTGGATCAATGAATAGAAGCATAGACAGATTACATGTCTATGGATCAACATTAATGGAATGTCATCATATTCACAGTTTCGAACGTTGCATCATAGAGAAATGATATTTATCGATGCTACACGCTCCGCAGACACAACGCAAAACGCCCGCTTTGAAACGCAGTATTAGAGAGTTGAAGTGCTGCCACAAACGTAAACGTAAACGTTATGAATGACATAAACACTTGCGCATTCGTCAGTTTTTAACGTTAACGTTTGCGTCAGCTTCACGGCCGACGTAAACTAGCGTCCTCTCACGTATACCATAAACAGACCCGGTCTATCTCGACTGGGGGCCCTCGGCTAGATGCTGATTTTGAGGCCCCCTCCAGGAAATAATATCACTATCAATTGTTCTTTGAAGAACAAGATTTTTTTTATTGTACTATTTACTAGTGATCATAACTCAAATTGAACGATTGTTATGATGCTTTGAGGATAGGTCAACTGCGAACATGACAATGAAAAAACAATGCATAAACCTAATAATTATAAGCAAAACTTAATTTACCTACATATATTACTATCCTAACTATGGTAATTTCATCACTACTCTTGGCCACGACATTGGTTATCTCATCTTTGTTCATACCAAGCCAGAAAGCAATTCTCTTTCTACAGCGTGCCAAAAAAGTAACGTAACTCGTCATTAATTCTTGTACGAAGAATAAAAAAAAATCCTCGTACCAGTCGATTATCAATTTCAAGAGCAATTCATCGTAAGCTTTACTTTATTTTTTCAAATGGGAATATATGGATTATGATAGGTACATCGAATGAAAGGTACTTTGATTACCTAATCAGTGATGTGGCTGAAAGAAAAATTGGTTGTGGCGTGTTTTTATTAGAAATTTAGGAATTAATTTACAACTTGTGATTGGAGATTACTGCAATCAGACAATTATTCCTTTTTCCTTTGCTAATTATTATTAAAGGAAATTCACGAATTCATGGATTTGTCATTCCGAAAGCAGATTTTTCCATGCTTTTTTTAATTGGAAATGTCTCACCCTTTACGCTCCACACCCCTCTACTGCTTTTTTTTCAAGAAATATATGGATTGCGATTTGTGTTTTTTTAAAGAAAAAACAGGAGAGGGATTAGGAGCGAAATGGGTGAGAGATTTCAAATTTAAAGAAGTATAGGACTGATTTCGAAAGTACAAATCCATGGATTCGTAGATTTTCCTCATTAATTATTGGTAAAATAATAATGGTCTGATTGAAGTACTCCCCAATCACAAATTGTGAATTATTTCCTAATTTTTCAATAGAAAAACGCCGCAACCAAGTCTACTTTCAGCCACGCCCACATCACTGATTAGGTAATCAATTTATGTACCTTTCATTTGATGCATCACAATTCATATACATATTCCCATTCGCAATAATAAAGTAGGGTACTAGTAGTGCGGGGCGTACGGGGTGAGAAATATGAAATTCAAAAAAGCATACGATAAACTGCTTTTGAAATTGAAAGTCATCGGGTGCAACGATTATCCTTGAAACTTGAATTATTGACTAGTTACTCTCGATACCGGCCAGCCGGGTCTTGCCGAGTATGGCGTATTACTCCTGCCGAGATTTGCCATTCCAACAGTCTAGTCCCTTATTTGTTATCGAATCGCAATGAGGTTTCGATTATTCCACTGTTCTACTAGACTCAGAGCTCAATCGAATTTATCATTGATATTCGTATGTTTTCATTATCTCATTCCAGGCCTGTATAGGTTAGTGAACAAACCTGATCCAAGAGAGTTGAAAAAGAACTGAAAAGGGCAAAAGGCTCGAAACAGTTTTCACTGTCCTTGCAGAAACCATGCAAATTTTCTTCCATGGATGGAGGTGCCAAATCGAGTTCAAAATCTTCCAAATCTTTTTCTGCTTTTTCAACTGTGGTCGTTCAACTCGAGTATTTTCATATTTCATAAAACTTTCGAACCGATCCGAAAATTGTTCAATTTCTATTAATAATATACTTCTTATATTCAAATTCATAATTTTTTTTCTGCTTCTTGAGGCCGCTTAAGCCGGAGGCCCTCGGCGATCGCCGACCCGCCGACCTGGCCTGACCTTAAACGCTAACGTACGTTACCCGAACGTTAAACGAATCTGACCGATGAGTTACGAACCTTTGAATTTTGACATATATTTCTCCTAACCTTGAAAATAATCTAGTTATCTTTGCTAGTAAGTAGTCTTGCGTACACATGGCAGCACCCCGGCGGAACGCCGCGCGGGGTACTGCCTATATTTTCTCGAAGAGTTTCGTCGTATTTTTGAACCCTCATAACTAGAGGTTGGCATATAGTAAATGAACATAATTTTCAGGATATAATGCCAGTACTGAACTTATCAAACGTGCGAAGTTTCAAAGTGTATAGCTCCTACACTCCAGATTTTATAGATATCTAAAAACCCCCAATTTCGTCACTCACTCACTGATTATTACAAAAACTGTTAGGGTACTTCCCAATGTCCTATCGAGTTGGAATTTGGTATGTGAGCTAGTTTCAGTATACAAACAACGGAAAAATTCTCAAACTTGAAACTTTCAACCACCAACCTCAAAACCAGGGGATGTATGAGTTTGTATGAGACTTCCGCCAATTTTGATGCTAGTGGTCTGAAAATTGATATATATGGAGGACTGCTTGTTATAAATGAAAAAAAAAATATTTAAGAATTCTCAGTGAGAATTACCCCTACATTTTGAATAAGGGGATAAAATGAAGCGCTCGTAAAATGCCTCATGTTTATTTACACCAAATAGAATTTCCCTGTAATAATCTCAACTACAGTTTCCACTGTGCAATTTCCGTGGTGAGCACTGTATAATGATAGGATTCTTTATACAATGGTTGTGATGGCAGCTCCCAAATACATCGCCATTTTAGCTTGAACCTAGGTAGGTGATAGTATATTCTAAAACAAGTTGCAGAATGAGTTCCGATTCCAACACGAATGCGAAATTCGAAAACGAGCGAACCTGAAAGTGCTCAACGTGCCACGGGAAGTTATCAATTCATAACAAACCTCTACCGATTACATAATAGCTTAGTCGATTGGAAACCGGAAAATTGTTGTAAATCCGACTCTTCCCCCTTTTTCCTTGCCTTTTGAATTACAAAAGTTACATTTAGGGTGTTGTGCTGAAAAACGATAGGAGGGCTGAAATGTTAGCGTAGGCCATTAATTAATTTCGAAGAGTGATGGTTCATCATATTTCCATTCTACTGTTTCGATTTATTTCTTCCGAGCAAATCAAGAATAAATAAATTCAACTGCTGCTTGATTTTGGTACCCCCCTAAGCAGGCGCCCGGGGCAAGCGACCAGCTTGCCCCCCCTAGATGCAGGCCTGGCTTGGCTCTTCATGAGATCTGATAACTTTTTGACAATGTTAGAAATATGGCCCCGTCTTGGCAATATTTTACATGAAAATGTTTTTGGTTGGATTCGATTCTCTTTTCACTACAGCACGTAAACGTTATATTTGACGTTATTTCTCACGTTAACGTTTATGTTCGGGCTTACGTGCTGTGCGCACTTCAACTCTCTATTATGAGCTATCCACGCCACGCCACGCTTTACGCTATACGCTATTCCACCCAGTGGCGTAGCAGAGGGCCTCGCAGATCCCGCAGCGGGAGGGGGGGGGGCTCCGGCTCTAAGGGGGCCCCCGAGCCAAACGAAAAGCTTTGAATGGGTCCCCAATAACTATTGAACTTGTCGATTCACGATATTTTTCTGATGATATAACGAACAAAACATAAACAATGAAGGTATAGTTAATATTCTCGGAAAATAGAGAAATATTCCTGCTTTATATTCAAAACACATATAAGGTTTACAGTAATTCTAATTCGACATATCACTCAATCACACCCCGTACTACCCTATTTTCAAGAGTTTTCTATATAGCGTCAAGGTTTTCGGTATTTCTCTTTGAAGGTCGCCACATGATCGTTTTATTAGGGGCTCGGCGGCTTATTTGACGTGTAGTTCTTCAGGCGGCTCTCGGCTTATCTGTTATTGCAGAAATTATTGTCAATTCTCCAATCAGGATATTTTTATGAAGAAGGGGAAAATATTATGAAATCTTTTTATTTCCATTTCCATTCTAGTAGTGAGAGAAACAAGTGTAACAAGTGTTTGAATACGAAACCAAGTTGTGAGTTTGTTTACAATCAAAGACAAAGTTTTCAAATTTCTGACTTTCTTTGTGTCTTCAGTTTCAGGATTACAATTCCATTGAAGGTTAGTTCTAAAATTATTTGTTTAGCTTATTCATCCGTTGAGAAGCATCTCTCGTGTTTCGTAATTTTCAATATTAAAAAAAAGAAAAGTTATTAAATGCGCAAATTAGAAACGGCAGTCTGAATATCTTATAATTTTTCAAATATTAGAGAAAATGTCAGAGCGGAAAAGGAAATATTTGAGTGGAGCTTGCAAAAGGAAACCGCAGAGAGAAAAAGAAAATGCATTTTCTAAGCAACAAAGGTTTTTTAATATTTTAGAAAGCCAATGTCTGAGTGTTATTATTCAACATAGTAGCGTATCAGAGGGCCCTGGCACTAAAGGGGCCCCCAAGCCAAACGAAAAGCTATGGGGCCCCAATAATTTCATTCTATTGAATGTGCCGATTCGCTATATTTTTCTGATGATATAATGAACAAAACTAAAACAATGGAGATGCAATTGAAGGGGCAAGCGGAAGAAGGGGCTATATTACAAATATAAGTTCATGAATAAAATAGATTGTACACATTGTAGTAAGGTTAAGTGGCACCTTTCAATGAGAGCTAGTTTAACAATTCGGTTTGTGCAATTATACAAATCGAACTATTAGACCAGCTTCAATGAAAAACGCCAGTTAATCACAATCAATTTTTTCACAAACTCACATTTGCCACACAGCGCCCTCTTCCACTTGCCCCTTCAATTATTACTCCCGAAAAATAGAGAAATATTCCTAAATGGTATAAATAAAAAAACATATAAGGTTTCCAATAATTCCATTCCAAATTCGAATTATCACTCAATTACTCCCTGTGCTGCCCTGTTTTCAACAGGTTTTTAATATACCGTCAAGCTTTTCGAGACTCTCTTTACATATCGACAAATGATCGTTTTATAAGCTAAAGATAATCAAGAATTATATTAGGAATTCAATGTCGCAAACACGTCTGTCTATCAGACTTTTGAGCCTACTCCAGCTTTTTAAACAAGAAGTAGCCTGTAGCTTGGACATCGACAAGTTGATAGATATGTGTTTTATCACATTGATTTCTTTCTAGTTATTTTTATATCAGAATCTTTATTATTTTGTTTATAAATTCTTGTTTTTCAATATATATGTATATTATTTTTATTTAATATTTTTTTTTAATTATAGTGGCTTCGACTGCTTGATCATTTTGCCGCTATTTAATATTTTTCCTTGAAAAACGTCAGGGGAAACTTATCATAACTAAAATATATCTAAGGGCCCCCCCCGAATAAAATCTTGCGGGGGGGCCACCGAATTTTGCGCTACGCCACTGGTCGCACCCTTACTCATACATTAGACATGGTTTTCTTCTGAAACGTGAACCAGCTCCAAGATGCGAAACATGCCACACCACACTCTAGTGTCTCATTGCCAGGTTTGTTAAGTGCAGATCAATCATGAAATGTTGTACAATATCTTAAGAAAACTAACCTTTATGGTTGCTTAAAGTTAGTTTATCGCTGCTGTTGGTCATAACTAGAATGATAGATGCAACATTTTTGTATTGTAAATGAAGAAATTTACGTCGATTTGATGAACTTATTCATTTTTCATTTCATGGCCTTTTAAATCAGCAAGTTTTCTTGCCTTACTTAGAACTTAAGAATTCCTATAAAAAAACGCCTTATAAAAGTTGAAAGATTGCAAAAAAACCGAGTAGCTACTTATTTGGCGGTAAAATTTCTGAAAAAAATGTTGCACTGATTCGTAACAGGTGATGATGAACAGACATATGCAGTTCAGAGAAGTATCAAGGTACAATTAATATCTTTCACTTTTTTCAAATTGAATATTTTACGTTGAAATATTATTCTATTTTGATGAGTTTCATGATCTGTCAAAAAAAGCTTCACCGTTGAAAACACCCTGTATTCGAGGACATCTCCCACGAGCGATGCTGTAGCAGTACATTGGCAATTGTGTAATGGGACCTTTGAAGCAAAGAGTACCTAACTAACAATGAATTGATGCTGATATTTTCGGGTTGGATTATATCACTAATATCATTGCGCACAATTTTCATCCCTTGATACCTACTGAATATTGTGAAAGATTAATTCTCAAGATCATTTCATTAAAGTCTCTTCCATACTGACTGAAGAACTATATGAAATATGGAGAGCATATACTTGAGATAACATA
The DNA here is from genome assembly GCA_038502775.1 of Hippodamia convergens. Taxonomy (NCBI): domain Eukaryota; kingdom Metazoa; phylum Arthropoda; class Insecta; order Coleoptera; family Coccinellidae; genus Hippodamia; species Hippodamia convergens. The sequence goes on along the minus strand of CM076608.1, from coordinate 27,713,872 downwards.
CCTATGTTTCTCAAAAATTATTGCACTCATCTGTGACTTCCCGCCTATGGTGTTTTATATTTGCAAAAAATTTAAAAAATATTAATTCTATAGGAAGGCTATCAGCTGTAAAGAAGAATTTTAGTTGTCGAAATTTCATGACAGGGGTAAGAGGCATTAATAATGAAATAATCAGAGTACAGTCCCCCTTCTCTGATTATGTATTTCCCAGGTATAAGGACCTTTCACTACTTATACTATACAATACGAGTAATAATGAAAAATTTTATATTCGAGCCTACCTTCATTTGTTCTATATTCGTTGTCCCTTGAAACTACGTGTTCCTTGTTAATTATCCTATTCAATGTACTGCGCTGATTTTGTGGAGTATCACCGTAATGTAATTCCCTTTTGACTGTTGAGGAACTGAGCTTTTCATTTCGTTCACTGAAACATAAAAAATAGTCTTCTAAATTATGATGCATATACACACATTTTGAAAATGAATATCAGGAAACTTGTAAAAAAATGTCTAACGATGAAATTGTCTTCTGGACCAGTACTCACGTCATGCTTGGAGAATCAGAAAAATATCCACATGTATCTGAAATAAAATGGTTTGTTGAGAGCATATAACGTCATAAGAATGAATTATTTAAAGAAAAACGTTTTTAATTTGTTTTGCGAAAATCATGCGTCGTTTGATATGTAATAAAAAAAATAGAAAAGAGAATTCAAATGAAATTTCCATATGGAAAGAACGCGATGCTGTACGAATATTCAATCAAGAATCCGCAGTCAAGAACAATAATATTGTTTGTCAGTAGTTAATCGACTTGTGGATACAAATTTTGCAGGTTCAGCCAAAGCGAGTAAATGCCGTCATCCGATCAAAGCAGTGACAGACTGGTTTCGTCCCTATTGAGTCGATGACGGCATTTTCTCATTTATACTGAATCTGTGAACTTTGTCTCCATTTGTTAATTACTGACGTATTTTTATCATGGGCAATGAATATTGTCAATTCTCAAAAACGTATTGACTACATTCTTTATGAAAATGATATTTCAGAGACTTCAGTAAGATTGCTGCTTTTAAAGTAACAAGAGATTGTTTTATGATCAACGTGTTCAATTGTGAATATTGCAATAAGTTATTATCGTGGCAATGGAGTGTGAATTTAATTCTAATTCCACGAATTAAATTTAATTTTTTTTTCGATTTGCACTCTACCTTTTTCAATCAATGGAGCTTTTTTTGCCTCTTTCAAATCATCTAAAAGGGAGTCCAATTGGTTTATATTATTCTGTACTCGTACTTTCTCCGGTCTGACATCAGTGCTACCTCCAGTAGTTCTATATGAGTATGTTTCTTTCTTGTACCCTTCGATCCTTTTCGATCCATCAGGACTCTGAAATGGAAATATGAAGTCGAATTACATACAGAACTTCAGATAGTCTTTGTTGGCTATTAGATTTATGTATACAATTCTGATAAGCTCTAGAAATATCGAAACTAAGTCTATCGCTTCAATGAAGGCTTTGACTAAATGTGCAAAGTTGGTCTCCACTATTTTTTTAATTTTTTGAAATGCCCTGAGGATGTTAGAGGCCATAATTTCACTTATGAATTATTATCCCCCTGGTTTTTGTGATTTTTCTGATTTCCATTTTTATTTATTTATTCCTAGGGATTTCACGTTGTCTTTACATTGATTTATTCTGAACTTCAAAGTTGATTTTTTTTTGGGCTTGTTTCAGAGCATCAGTTAATGCTTGGTTCTTCCCTTATTGATATTACTTTAGAGCCCTTTTACTGTCCTTTTCTGAAGTTTTTCTTGGTACTGAAATTGTCGTGTCCTGTCCGTATAAGTTTAGTAATATTTCTTCCAAATCATATTGGAACAGGCCATGGACGATGCAACAGTATGTTCTTACAATGGAATTCGGTTGGGAGCCCTAGATGTGAGTATGGGGAAGTTGAGGAGACAATAGAAGATCTTATAAATAGTTGTCCTATTTATAGTTGTCCCATTTATGAATTTCAAGATGGTTTAGAGGCTATACATAAAGTAAACAATTTCTGAAATGGGTGGTTAATTTGAAAATAATTTATTCTGAATAATTGTTTTTTTCTGCTTTTGTCTTTGTTCATTTGAGGTAAAGAATCGCGGGTAGATTGGTGAAGAATCTGTTTCTTTCTGTTTATAGAAGGATTACATGAAGATATTCTCCTAGGTCATGTTGATGTCCTGTGATATTTAATATTTGTATTAATTTTTCTTTGCTTACTCGGGCGGGGTCAGGGTTTTTCTGCTGAGGTTTTTCCTTTTCCTCATTTTATCATATGCCGAACTGTTTGGTTTTCTCGTGTCGCACTTACCTCAACTAGGAAGGAACTTTTTTGTTTCAATTAGTATTGTATTATTTTAGCTCTCTCAATCTATAATGTAATATATCGTAGCGTTTTCCATGAGGGTGAACGAATTGCTACTGCGTCAATTGTTTTATTTATTTCAACCAATATAACACCTGATTGATATTTACAACCTATTCTGATTCATTTGCACAATTTATTTACTTTCACCACTGCGGTATAGTTCCAATTGCGTGCTGTTCTCACAACTCACAACAGTCTTCACTGACTACACTGACTGACTAGACTGTCGGCCACAGATAACTAAGTAGAATAGATCGGACACTGACGTACTATGATTAAAACAACTTTTTGGAACCCCAAGCGGTTGTTGTCTCAACTAATATTTTACAGGTTACTACTTTATCACATTTTTCGGCAGGCACGGCGCGAAATTCAAATAACGTTCTTATTTTGCTTTTTAGGATTTTCAGTAGGCTTACCTATTCTGAATTCTAAGCAATTAAAAACAATAGTCCTTCACAAATATATATTTATTACTGTTCTCTATACAAAAATATACAAATATAATATAAATATACAGAAAATGAGGTAATTGTCTACACTGACCCGAAAATCTCAAAAATTGACGAAAAATTCAGTAAGCACTAACCTTGATATGCAGAATCTGTTTTCAGGTCTTGGTTTTTTTTCTAAAATACTCAAAGTCATTGAGTTATCCTAAACGAACACTTCATTCTTCAAGTCTGTGACGTGGACTTTTTGTCATTATGAATACAAAATTCTCGATTTTTTCTTAATTTATAGCCTTCTTTATTACTGAATTTCCCTAAAATGTGATGATTCCTAAGTGTTTACAATCCCGTGATATGAATGATATTTGTCATCTACTCATCTTCATCTCTACGTCAACAGCGCAATATAACGTGATTCGTATGACGTAGCAATGAAGATGACCATCATATCACCGGATTGTACACACTTAGAAATCATCAAATTTTAGGGAAATCCAGTGATAAAAAAGGCTATAAATAAAGAAAAAATCGAGAATTTTGTATTCATAATGAAAAAAAGGCCACGAAACTGAAATATTATAACGGACTTGAAAATTGAAGTGTTGATTTGACCGTCAATTAATTTGAGAATTTTTTTTAGAAGAACCAAGACCGACCAGATAAATCTGAAATAAGATTCCTCTTCTGCATATTAAGGTTAGTGCTTACTGAATTTTTCGTAGTCCCGTACGCCTATGTTCTAGTCGTTTCTAGAAGAAATGCAATCATGCGGTGTTTGCTCGGGATCGAACGCCCGCGAAAAAGACAGAGGCATATTCAGAGCGGCCATGCATATTTCAAGCGAATCGGACGTTACAGAGCCCCCTCCTTAAGATTTTCGGTCCGCGAACACTCTGATTATTGTGCATGAACCGACAACCCTTTCTTTCTCTGCAGACTCCTTGCCGTTCAAAATACCACTCCACAGTCCGCTTCTTCGCTGTAGTACTACTCGGGATGAAATTGCAGACGAGTATCCCAATTCCCGTAACTTTGAAAATAACCTCTAGCATCTTTGACACAGCTAGCTTCTTCGCCCTCAGCTTGGTGAACCCGACCCTTGGTTTCTCGTGGGAGATTCAATTTGTTGCCAGGTAGAAGAGGTAACGCTGGACGTCAGCTAAGGTCAGGGCATTTCCAGGACGATGCTGTTGTTCTTCCTGAAGACGAATACTATACCTCTGGATATACGCAGGTCTTCAGCGACACAATGGGCTACTGAATAATTCGACACAAAGAAGATATCCTGCTGCTGCTCGGTGTTAACTCCGAATCTTGCTTTACCAGTGCCACCATAGTTTGCCATGAATTGTTCGAAACTTAACTCGTCATGCTCCAGTTTCTAATCAGTTGTTCTTCTAAGATCAGTGTCTTCGTAGTCTTTCGCCAGACCATTTACATGTGCCACTCGTTTCTTTCCTCTGGGAAGCCTTCGAATGGGGTACACTACAACGTTTATTCTTTTTATCACCTTGTGAGGCCCTTCCTAATCTTTCCGTTATTCAGGTGACAATCCGCTTCTTCTCTGTGGATTATGTAACCATACCAAGTCTTCCACATTGAAGCCACCTTCTGCAGCTTTGCTGTCATACCGTGTCTTCATTCGGTCGCTAGCTATTTGTATGTTAGTCGAACCCTTTCGCGGATGTAGTATGGCCTTCCCTTCGAGTTGCTCACGTAATCTTCCCCAGTTATCACCATTCCAGGATTACAACCAAACTCTAGGTCACGTGGCAACCTTATTTCTCGGCCGAACATAATACAGGCCGTTGTCTCTCCGACGATCTGCACTGACGATCTGTAGCCATGTTGAAAAGATGAAGGTACCTATATCAGTCTCTTTGATGATCTGAGACCACTTTAGTCAGGTATTTACCCACAGTGCGGTTCATTCTTTCGACCATGCCATCTGATGAAGTGCTGTCGTCCTCTTTTTTATTATTATCATTATTATTATACATATGAAAAGAGTAGAGGTACAACCTATAAACTCACTAAATCATATAACTAAATATGCAAGTACCAACGTATACCCCAGAATTGATAGAAAACAATAATCCAGATGAAAAGAAAAAAAATACAGGTACACGAACCCGTAACACCCATGCCCAACTAAACTGTCACATTCTCATCTTCTTGATTCCGAGCAATTCGCATACGTTCTGTACTCGAAGTTCCGTCCTTGTAGCTCGAGTGTTACACCAAACCGACATCAACTTAATCAGAACTTCTGCTACTGTTGAGGCTTCTTGGTTTGGAATGGCATATGCTTCAACCCATTTCGTGAGATAATCCATTGCCACTAGTATGTACTTGTTGCTGTCTTCGGTTTCTGGGAATGGTCATGCAATGTCGATTGCTACCTATTCCAGAGGACTGCCCACGTTATATTGCTTCATTGGCGCTCTACGATTTCTCCTCATGCCGTTCGATGAAGCACATGCTTGGCACTTCCAGTCCCAATCCTTAACGCCTTGCATTTGATCCAGTAAAAAGGTTCTCTGACTTTTTCCAACGTTTTCTTGATGCCCATCTTCTAGTTTCTCCAACACTTCGGTCACACGACCCTTGGAAATTATCAGCTGCATTCGACTGTGGTGCCTTCGTCACGTTCGAGGGATCTCTTCAGCAGTTCAGCCTCCAAAATGATGCAATCCCACTGTGCCCCGTAGGACTTGGCTCTGGCATTTAGATGACTTATTTCTTCCTATTTTGGCATCCGTCCCTTTCTTCTTCCATTCCAGCAATATCTTCAGTCCAGGAACGTCTTCCGGATATTTCTTCAGGGCTTCTGGCTGCCAGTGCGTATCCACCATGGCCGTTTTTTAACATAATTCCTTCCCTTCTACTTTAGTGCAGTGTTTGTAATCCGAAGGACAGGGTCTCCTAGATAGTGCATCTGCATTACAATGAAATTATACTTCTGCAGTCTCTCTATCCATCTGGCAACTTGGCCCTCTGGATTCTTGAATTGTGGAAGCCACTTTAGAGCTGCATGATCTGTCCTTAGAAGGAATTTATGACCATACAGGTACTTATATATATATATATATATATATTCTTATGAAAAAGAGAGCTAAAATAATACAATAAATGTTGAAACAAAAAGTACCTAAGCTGAGGTAAAAAAAGAACGGGGTATCATAACATTCTTTGTATGATACTATAGAATCATACGATACTATCAACATTAGTATCATGCGATAATATACAGCCAGGGGAAAAAACCTCAGCCGAAAAAACCTGCCTCCCCGTAAACAAAATAACATAAAATATCAAATATTAGGAAAATCTTGAGAGACATCAGTGTGATCATCTTCATGTTATCCGTCGATGGGCTCGAATACACAGATTCTTCCCAAAACGACTCGTAATTCTCAATCTGAAATGAAAAAAGACAAAAGCAAAAAAGAAACCGATTATTCAGAATAAATCGAAAGCATTTTGAAAATGCATTTGCTACTTCAAAAAATAATCAACATTAAGATTTCTTGGCCAAATAATGTTCGGAGGTTCATGAATATTTATGACAGAAATGTCACAAAATTTGAAAGAAATGACAAAAAAACTCCATCAATTTCCCCTTTCCGAATCTGTTGAAACTTACGAAAACTGACAATTTTTCAACATAACAAGCTAAACTTGTGAAAAATCAATTAATACATAACTTTCAAGTGTCCTCTTTCACGAGGATTTTTTTCTGTTGTCGTGTGGGTTTCTTGCAGAAGAATCACTTCGATACCATGTTCATCAGCTAATTTGGAGACCTAATCACACTTTCCTTTCGAAATTCCTTAGATATTCAAATTCAAAATCCACAAATTGTTGCTCTCTGGTCGTGAGGGTTTTTTCAAACCAGATACGACCTTCCAGGTGATGATTTTTCGGCACTTCAGATGTTTGAAGACCGCTACGGGACCCCAATGAAAGGCAATCATCTCCCATAGATAAACCAAACATGTTATAACACAAGAAAACAGAATATTTTTCAGGACCGAAAACTAAGACATATTACGAGAATTGTACTTATATAAATGTTCCATGGATGTGAATACTACCAGAAGCTCTCTCCTTTCAACACGATAGTTACTTTCTGGCTTTGACAGGACCTTGCGGAGATATCCTATACCTTTTTCTTGACCATTCTGAATCGTAAATCTGGCTTCAGTACTCAACGAAAAGAAAACAAAAACCCAAATTCTGGAACTGACGAATGGAAACGGAAAAGCAGTGATAGAAAGAAAATATAAATGGGAAAATTGGGCGCACATAATTTAAATGCTGAAAGAAAGGCCCCTCCACTCGAACCCTGAATTCTTGGAGAAGTAGCTACTCATATTGCGGATGGGACCTTCGATTCCTCAGTGGATCAGTGGCAAGAACACCGGACCGGCTATTCGAAGTTGGTTTGATTCCCGCCCGATCAGGTCATTTTTACAGAATTCGAATTTTTCAAGTCCTCTTCAATAATATCCTACATATTTTCTCCTACTATTAACTACTTCAAGCAGAAAAATTAGCAATCCTAAGATGTCTAGGCATCAACTTGGAGAGAAACTATCAGAATTGCGATATAGCTATTCATTCAGATGCCGAAGCAGACTCAATGAGATAGGCAGTTAAAATAATGTCTCTTCAATTTGGGTTCCCCGTCATTCGAGAATCAAAGAAAACGAAGAGGCTAATACCCTTGCACGGAAGCCTCTCACTGGCCCAGAACCTTTTTGTGGTATAGGAAAATGTACTTACAGGAGGGAGTTTCTGGAGAAGGAGAAAGGAGAAGGGAAACACTCTGGCGGAATTTACCAGGGATGGATCACTCCAAAAAGTTTCTTCCCAACTTTGAAACTACAAGATACAAAAGGTATCTGGATATTAGTAAGAACAAACTGCATCTTCTCACCGGCTTCCTTACGGGGCATTGTCGCCTCAGAAAGCATCTCTTGAGAATGGGCTTTTAGTCCGGCCAATCTAGACATTAAAAGGGGTGTTTGCTCACAAAAAGTCGATGTTTCTGAGCTTGAGTTGGTGTCTTGGCACTCCAGTACTGGGAAACTAAGCAAATCCAACGAAATTTTTATCGGGAAAACCTTTGGGGACCCAAAAACCTCGAAATTTTTGAACTTTTTTCAGTTTTTCGCTTATATCTCATCAAGGAAATATCGCAGAGAAAAAATTATTTGCTCTTATATTGATGTGTATTATATTCTGCGTCGAATGACAACGGAACATCAAAATCGGTTTAGGCGTTCAGGAGCAATCGCCCGTCGTATAACGGGAATTTTTTCAACATTTTCCGAAAAATCCATTTTTGGCACTTTAAACATCTGTATCTCTAAACCGGTCACTTCATTTGAAAAAAGTCATAGAATGTAAGTTGTTCAGTATGAAATTCTGCATTCAGGAAGCACCAGGAATTTAAAATGAGCCCACAATTAAGGTACATACCGACAATTTTTTCGTTTTCCCTAAAAAGAGTTAATAGGCTAATATCAAGTATATCAACGATTCTACGATCTTACTTGACTGTTTAAATATCGTACTGGGTTCAACAATGAATGCAAAAATAATTCAAGGAGGTAGGAAGGGGCGTTTAAGCCAATAACAACAATAAAAAATTTTCAAAAGGTGTAATTTGGTATTATAAAAATTTTGGAGGTGTTAAAAAAAAATTAAAAATATTAAAACATGTTGGATGAAAAATGCTCAAAATAATTGTTCACTTTTCAATCAATTAGAAGCTTTTTTTGTTCGTTTGGAATGGGGGACGATGGTTTCATCTTCGTCATCAGATTCGATAAGCTCTAGGAGGTCGTCGTCGATATTTTCGTCTTCGTCGAGGGATCCCGACCCAGAATTATTGCATTCACTGCCAGCACCGTGCTTGCACAAAGTTGAACACAGCAGGCTTGCTTTCTGACAAAAATAAGCGGAGATACATCCTCGTTTGCAAGTACAGGAGATGCTTCTGAGGAGTGCCTCCTGTGCTATACGACTCTTGTCGTTTGAATTGGTATGTTGCCTTGGGGGCTGCTCTGCCATCACCACTGCTCAGGTTCGAGCGAGTTCCCAACTCATAATTGAATTTGATGGTAGTTCCTGTAAGAGTTGCAGGTAGCAGCATCTCGGAGGCAGTCGGTGCCTGCTTCGTGCGAGGGACACACTGCGAAAAAATTACGAACTTCATGTCATCGAGGGTGGAGGATGGTCTCCCGTCCCCGTAGCGAAGAAAGAGCGCTTTTATAACCTCTTCGCCGTAAGAGGCGACCTCTTCATGTGTACTCGTCGGATCTCTGTACTTTTCGACGGTTTTCTTTAACAATGATGAGTGATTATTGTGGAAAGTACTGCACACCTTCAGCTCCCCGATACCAAAGATTGGCGATGTTATATCCCACTGAAGGCGTGTGTGAACAAAATGATCGCTGGGTCGAATCTGAAGGAAGAAACGCCATAGTAGACGTCACCAATCCTACCTCATCCTGGCTTCAAGAAATACATATCTCTGGTTAAGGGCTGGATAACGCATAGACCTGTCATGAGGACCAGGATGTCAATAACTGGCAGTAGGGGAGGGCTTTGAGAGCAAAAACCGCCCACTCCTAAGGAGGTTAGCCCAAGGACGCAACTACTTAATGTTTTTTCGTAGCAAGTCACTCGCCCCAGCGAGCACCTTTATATTTCATTCGAGCCTCGAAACATTCTGTAGTACAGAAAAAGCATTCTGAACGGCTGAGGAAAAAATGATCCTTCTTTTTCAAACATTTTTTCATATTTTTTCATATCAGCCTTTTGACTTTTTTGGGAGGAAACGAAAAATATCTATATTCACCTTAATTATGGGCCAATTCTGAATTCCTTGTGCTTTCTGAATGTAGAATTTCATGCTCTACTATTTTTATTTCATGACATTTTTCGATTGGATTGACAGTTTTGGAGTTACTACTCTCGACGGGCGATTGCTCCTAAACTCCTGAACGGATTACGATGTTTCGTATGCCATTCGAGGCAAAATTTAATGCACTTTAATTTGAGAAAGAATAATTTTTTCTGTGCGAGGCTTTCTTGATGAGATATAAGCAAAAAACTTAAAAAAGTCCAACAAAATTCGAGGTTTTTAGGCCCCCATAAGTTTTCCCGATGAAAATTTTGTTGGATTCGCTTAGTTTCCTAGTACTGGGGTGCCAAGACACCAACTAAAGCTTAGAAACATAACATTCGACCTTTTGTATTCACCAAAATTTAGATTGACTGGACTATTATCGGAGACTGACGAGTATAGATTCTGTGGGGAGGAGGAAGAAACTCCAATTCACCTAGTCACGGAATGCTTTGCCATTGTAAGCCAAAGGAAGCAATGCATTGATCAAGAAACGGAGTGGGGAATCAGCCTTGCTGAAGCTATCCCAGTTTTTGAATTTCATTAGAACTCTGGAACTGGAAGGCGAATTTTGAAGGGTGGGGTGAGAATAGCTTGGTCAGGGGCGTGATAGACTCAAAGGTCATAGTGGACTGTAACCCCTTTTTAAACAAAACTGGGGAAGTGTTAACCGATTCTCTAATAAGATTAAATTACAAGCTCTAGCTCTAGCATGTATACCACCGATACGATTTGGCTTTCAGATATTATTATTGTAATTGTAACATTTGACATTTTTTCATTATGAAAAGAATTGGGGTAGTCTGGGTTATCGAAATATTCTTGATAATGGTATAGTTGTTCAAACATTATTTATTACCATTATCTATGTGGTTGGTTGTTACCTTCTCAGGACCAACAACACCCTGAGGACGGCAGGCGAATGCTTACCGAAACGTCAGCAAAACCAAATACATAGATAATGGAATCAGCCTAAATAATATCTACGATAATTATTGTTAATGAACTATGATTTTTGTTATTTCGTGCTGTGTCAATTTCGATATTCTGCACATATTTTTTACTTAAGCTTTACCTTGAGTAGTACCCTAGTGCCAGTCACACCTGTTATTGCCAGGAAAAATAACCGTTTCTCCTGAAACTATCGTCGGTAGTATTTTCAAGCATATAACAAGATACTCAGAATCTCCTACTTTTACCGTAGGTTTGGTGAAAAATGTATAACGGGCAGAAAGTGGAGCTAATGCATCTTAATCATTTTAGTTTTCTCAAATTTGTAACAAAAATTAAGATTTTGTTAAGTAGATCGACAGTGGGACTCACCTTGTAACTGTATGCATCATCACTACTGTATTCGGTAACTGGATTCGCTGCATTTACCCTCAGAACTCTGTTTAAGGAGTTTGTTTTATGTGAATTGTATCCATTTGTTCGGTATTGGTCATAGTCGTTATTTATAGCTAAGGAACTCCCAGGTCTAGAAACTGAATTCTGTAGATCATCTAGTAAGTAATCTGAAATTAACAATTGAATAAGAGTATGTAGGTATTCGTTCCATAATTCAAGAGCAGGAATGGACTAAACGGAAGAACTTGAAATTTGGATTGTGTTATGATAATTTCAATCAATCATTCGCAGGTATATTGCGTTTAAAGAGACTGTATAAGAGAATAGATGACGAAAACAGAAAGCAATGGAAATATCAATAGAAATTGATGTATTTATTTAGTAACATCGTAAAGAAATAAATGATATTTGAAATACTTAAAAGGCAGGTTCGTATAAATATTGAAGGCACAATTTGAATAAAGAATATCGGTTATGTTTACATGTGAATTATGAATATTATAGAACTGATCCGAAAATTTTTTCATTTCTATTATTAATAGACTTCTTTTATCCAAACAATTTGTTTACATAATTTTTTTGTCTGCTTCTGGAAGCCCCCTTGAGCCGGAGGCCCTCGGCGATCGCCGACCGGCCGACCTGACCTGACTGAACCTGCTGAAATTACATAAAGGTACACAAATTTACTTCGCACTGTTATAACCCTTCAGCTGCCCCGATGATGACATAACTGCCGGAATAGATCTCCAAATTGAGTAATTCATAGTGTATTTCCATAACCATCCCTCATTGAAGACGAAGATACTCATGAAGACACGTATCGCGAATGAACTGATTTTCTATTCAATTAACTATTCTGATAATTATTCAATTCTTCTCTAATTATTATTTATCAGCTCTAAAAGAGTTTCGTAGACCTCTGAAATTTCACTCAGGTCTAATACATAAGATAACATTTGAATTTTGAGGCACTCCCGAATGTTTTTCCTTCACAGCGTAAGATACTTCACTATTATCTTTTTTTTCGTCCCCTGTTTTTCACTATAAAATCTTAAAAGATTCGGCAAGCAAGCAATTTCACTTACCCAAATTGTTATCGAACTGTGAAAGATTTTGACTCGACTGACTACGAACGGGCGAGACTGTTTTCAAGAATTTTGTTTCTTGATATTCCTTCCGTTCAACCTTGGGCATACTGAATATCACCTGAAATGAGAAGTTTTAGTATTATTCCTGCTTTATTGTTAGTGAAAAATTTAATATTCACGTATATTAAACTGCCGTTTATGAGCCCAACAACGAAATACCACCGGCGAGACCACCGGTTTAATGCTACTCTGCTATGCCCTCACACCCCATCAATTTACCTGATAAACTGAGTTAGAGATATTGAATTATATTGCAAAAAAATAAAGTTCAAATGAGATTTTGTGATGAAAATTCATATTAATATGATTTCAAGTTGCAGGAAATAAAATTAATTCAGACCTGTAGCTCTGCAGAGTATACAGGGTGGTTAAGAAAAATCGAGTAAAATATCGAAATTTTATTCCCAGAGAATTCTAGGAGACTATCAAAACAATGTATAGCCTCCACATTCATCAATAACAGCTTGACATCTTATCTGCATACTACACACGAGGTTGTTGAATATTTCTTGAGGAATTTGATTCCATAAATAGGGCAGAAGCTCTCTCAGATCATTTAAGGATTCTGGGGTAGGTTGATGATTATCTAATCTTCTTTGGAGCATATCCCATGCATGTTCTATGCAATTCAAATCTGGTGAGTGCGGAGGTATTGGAAAATGTGGAATACCAAGCTCCTCGCACGCATCTCAACTATGGCTGTATGTATGTCTAGCGTGATCTTCCAGAAATTGAAATGTTTCACCAATAGCAGCGTGAAAATTTGGCAAAACATTGTCAATGACATGCTCCCTATAGTGTAAGGCGGTCATATTCCCAGGACAAATGTGTAGATCTGTGCGCCCGTCGAAACATATCCCGGCCCATACCATAACACTAATGAAATGGACTTCTTGGAAATAGCGACCATTACGGAGTATGCGTGGGATTGTCCATACCCTTATTCTTCGAGAATCTGAAAATCGTCCATATCTGGATTCATCAGTGAAAAGGACACTACGCCATTGATCGTTCCAATTGATATGTTACCTTGCCCATTCCAGTCTTTATCGCTTATGGTCACATGGTAATGGAACTCCTCTTAAAAGACGTCTAGAACTCAGATTCACCTCTCTCAAACGCCGTCTGATGGTTTCGATGGAAACTTTGACCCCATCTGCATTTTGAAGAGAATTCTGCAGCATTCTACACGTAGATGTAGGCTTTCTTCCCGCCGAGCAGGAGTTGTTTTCCGTCACCCACCTAGCCTTGGTTTTTCCAACACGGAACCTGTCTCCCTGAACCTATTCCAAAGTCGACATATCACACTTTGTCTGACTTGGAGCCTTTCCGCTATAACAACCTGAGTTAGGCCACCCTGTAGCATTCCGATTGCCCTATTAGCCTCAGCGTTTGTTAATTTACGTTTTGACATTCTCAGAAAACTCGTTTCAAATCGAAGCCGTTGATAAACTGACTCCATTTCAAAATAAGAACATTCATGAAGCATATGCAAAGAACTAAACTTCAGAAAAAAGGCGACCAGATTGACAAAATTTCTCATACTGATTTTTATTGAATCGATTCAAGTTGTTATTGAGTTTCAAATGATTTTACAGCGATTTTCTCGTAGATTACATACTTTTCAAATGGATTGAATACGATATCCCTAACTCTTGTGGAAAAGTATATTTACACTGGCATGCTAACTACAGTAGTCGAAATCCGAAATTGACAATATATCATAGATTTAGTGGCTAGTAGAAAACATATTCAATAAAATCCTGACATTTTGTCTGACAGTCTATTGTACAGCCACAATCTATGAGATAAATAGTTTCATGCTTTCACGACTGGATAAACTGACATTGAGAGAGTCTTATTGGCCATGGTCTATTAGGAATTATTTCACCCAACGTTTCGCCTACATATGCGGTAAGCATTTTCAGAGGATTCATGGTCTGAGATTGTAACTCGACCACAAAACTTCAATCTATGGGATGAGAATATGCTAAGCCCAATCTAAAGGCCGCCTGCAACTAAACTGAATTCGGACCTAATTCGGGTACTGAGTCAAAAATCAGATGCGCTCGTATAATACTTATGCGTACGCATCTGATTTGTGACTCAGGACTCAATTCAGTTCCGAATTCAGTGTAGTAGCAAGCTGCCTTGAGATGTCGAAATATGTATATGACCCACTAGTCACTTTTGGAATGGAATGGCATTAGGTCAATTTGAAAATATGGGGAACAAAGACTATAGACTATAAAGATGGGAAACGAAGCGACTACAGTGAGGTGAGCGACATCTGTAGTTTCAAAAGTAAACGGGTAATGGTTAAAATATTTAATTAGGGTCCATTTGGCAAAGATTATATACAGATTATTAGTAGGCTGTTGTTAATTTTGAAGAAAATTCTCGAATAAATATTTTTGCTGAATGACGATTGTATTTTCTCGTATACGCGTATTTTCCACAGAAATAACTCGAAATCTACAAGAGTAACACCTAGCTCATTCTATAATCTTTGTTTGCATGTTTTTCTATTATAAAATTTGTGTTAAAAACTGGACGACATTTGAAATGCATGGTGATTAATTGCAGAAATAATATAAAGAATAATCTTGAATGTGCATTCTTTTCATTACCAAAGATAATGGAAATATAAGTTTTGAAAGTCGTGTCATGTAACTGTCTTGTTCATTGCTTTTTATTTTCAGTGCTGTCAAATGGATAGAGTTTTCGGGGCAAAAATATATTGTTCTGGATAACTCATAAAGAACTCTTGGTGGGCTGACCTACAGCCCATGTTGCACAAACATTCTGTAGTTAAATATACATGATTTGTTTGTAAACCGAATTTTCTTCGGTCTCATTCATTAGATCAAAAAGTTCCACTCATAGAGGCAATGGTAGTCAGAAGAACGACTTATAGAGGTGGAGGTTCTTTTGACGATCCTCCCATCAGTTCGACTCATCTACTAGACCCTCTAGACCAGTGGTTCTTAACCTTTTTATGATCAGGGACCATTTGACAAAATTGTTGCCTTGTGCGGGACCACAAACTATCGGAGATAATATCGAGTAATATTACGAAAATGAAATTTTTTTTCAAATGAATGAAACGTGTTTATAGCTATAAATTTCGGCTGAAACACGCATAAATCATTCAGAGCCAACAATATTTCATTTTTGCAATTTTATAGAGATAGCTATACAGAAGCTAAAGTAGCTATTCCAATGAAATTTTTGTGTCTGCATATTCTCCAGAAATTTCTGAATATTTTGGTTCAGTACAACAGCCAACCGCATGTCGGCACTGACATCCAACGATTTCGGTGCTTAATTTTAATAAAGTTTTAATATAGTTTTAGTTTCATCAAATTGTGGTGGCCAGTTAATGCACCAGTCACTAGACTAGGCTGATTCCAGGAAGCTCAGTTACAGAGAGTTACAGAGAATATAGTGATATTATATTTCATTGTCCCTCAAAAGTCAGGAAAATAACGATCGAATTAATGCTTCAAGTTATTCAAATCGTGGCAAATGTGATTATGTATTTTTCCTTTAGCTTTAGCATACGGTGTGTGAATAATAATTTGGCTCAGTGCATCAAACTTGGCTTTCGACTTTGCTGAGCCTTATCTCAATTTTAGCTATGACTACCATCGTTTTTCGTTTGCCATCATTTTCCCCTTTCCATAGCTCAAAATTGTAATAGTTATTATTTCAATCGCAGTATTTCTTATACCTGTCATTGAAAAGTCATCCTCAAAATTTAAAGTTGGAACATAAATTTAAAATATTATGTACAGTGAAGATGTTTCCAAGTTTGATTCAGTGATATAAATTCAACTACCACTGAACATTTGGTGACCTCGACGTATCGAATCGATTATGAACCACAGCAGAAGAATAAGAAACAACAAGAAAAAATGAAAATCGAATGTTTGTCGAAGGACTAAAACATAAAAAAGCCGGTTATATAGTTTGTTAATTGAGACCAATCACATCGTTTAAAGTCGCGGAACGAAAATATTATCCGAAAAAACTGTCCATCTCTCAGTGTTGTTTGAAAATTGGTATCGAGTGGTGTTTATCAATGAATCTTATCTTATTTTGTTTTCCATTGTTTTTCCATATATTTGACAAAATGACACATACATAACCTTTCGAAACATCGATTACAAAATTACTTTCATTCGAATCACATAAGTTCCCTCAGTTGAAACAGTTCGAATAAATACTACTAATATAATCTACTTAGGCGTGTGACGTGCGGTGTGCCATGAGCTAAAAAGAAAAACAGAGGATTCAGTTTACTTATGATTCAAGAATTCAAGAAATGGAGTATGTTATTATTAAAAATACTACTCTAAAGGTCGGTTTCATAAAACTTTGTTTGTACCGTTAAATTAATTGGAGCCACCGTGATTCATTGAAACTTCAAAACGAGTGATTCGATTTCATACTCTAACTAAGTCTTCAATATACATATATACTCATCATATATACCTTTGAGCACGGCCAGTTTTATATAGTTTTCAGTGTACACCCTAAAAAATGTGAACCCTGCAGATGGCCTCATTACCCCAGATCTGGGGTAATCAGGACACCCATGGGCAGATTACTTCACAAGCTACGAAACCAAGTATAAATAGATGAATAATAGAAGATTTTATTATAACAATTATTTTATTTGAATATATTAGTTACAAAAATCACAAATGTAACCATTGGGAAAGTTGACACCCCTACATTCCTTATTTGCCCATTTTCCACAAATGCTGCATCTGTACCATATTTCCCGACTTTTTCCATAATCACCACATGCAAGACACATTTCATCATCATCTGAAGTTTCTGGATCCTTCAACCCTTCATCTTCAACCTCCACTTCAGTTGATGAGGCCACCCCTGGCCTCATTGCCCTGTTAGTCTTCCCTAGGCGAGTCCAAAAAAACCTATATATGATAGGTCAAATTAATTCCATAACCGAGAAACAGGGTGGTTCATGTATGCACCAAAAATTGTTAATAACTTTTGAACCAACCGGTATATTCGGTTGATTCTTGGAACGTATAATAACCTTCAACATGTCGATCCAGGTTCGTATTTGAAAAATATGGGACTTCTTCCAAACGTCCAAACCGAGAATCAACACCTTGTATATTTGAATTTTGGGATTTGATTGAGATATTTGAAAAGAGCAGAAAATTTTCTGTTGGGTACAATAGATTTCATTGTCCCGCAAGTGATTTCGCTCAAAGAAAGCTTTAGAGAAAGATCCAATTGAATATTGGAATTTCACTCAATTCTCAGAAAAATCGGACATTTTGATCAAATTGAATTTTTTTGTCTCGCTAATTGCACATTTGTATTTCATAATATCCTGAGGAATCATTTCAAATGTATGATCGGAGGAAAATTATTGATTGAGAATAATTTATTTGAAGTCAACAACGATGAATAAATAAATAAAGAAACATAAACACTCAACGTGATTTACAGAAGGTTTTCGAAAGTAACACCATTTTTCTCAATAGCTACACATTCTTTTCCGCTTCAAAATATGTCTGATACTTTTTTGATCACGCTGATATTATGTACTTTAGTACACTCGACTTCGATATCTCTTCACTTTCTTTATCAGGTGGATATCTTAAAAATGTCAAATAACTCCAAATGAAATTATCAACAGAATACAAACCTGGTGATCTAGCGGACCAGAAATGAAGTCCACCTCTGCCTATTCACATATTTGGAAATTAATGATCTCAAAAATTTCTGAACATTATTCTGAAATGGGGTGAAGCTCCATCAAGCTGAACATGCATTCCTGCAATCTGCATACCTTCGAATAATAAAGGAAGATGATTTTGTAGGAAACCTGAGTAAAGGTCACCCGTAAGCCGTCTTGGTAGGACGGCTTGTAGGCCAGTCAATAAAGCCTCTGAATCGCAAGTAATTAGCAACAGCGTAATTTTTTGATATGTTGTTGGGGACGGTAAAACATGAATGTATAAAATTTTTCTACCCTTTGGGGGAACGCTAGGGGTTAAAAGGGGTGAAAAGGGTTTTTTGTTCATAACTTCGGGAAAAAAAATTGTCAATGGGTAGAAATTTTGGAGGATGGTGTAATAAATATTTATCAATCTTGTATAAAAATTTCCTCCTTTTTTGTTCGGTGCAAAATTTGTTATTAATGAAAAAGTACAATTTTTGAAATAACACTGGTAAAAAAATTCTGACAAGGTGGAAAAGTTAATACAAAGTTGTTAATGATAGGATCATTCAGTTACTGAAGTTTCCACCTTTTTCGACCAGTGGAAAAGCTGAAAGCAGCCACGAGATTGCCTCGGAGCCTATCGAGGCGTTCGGCGCGCGATCAGGGGATCGCGATGAAAACTCAGGTACTAAAATGGCATGGGGAGAACCCGAAAATGTTATGCTACGTAATAATTTCGCTCGAGCGGGATTGAATAGTCAGTCTTTGCGCCATTCCCAATCATTTGAAGGAATAAATATCGAATGGGTCAATGTGATTCCGGGAATATTTCTGTTAATATACAAAAATACGTACTCATTTTTCTTTCAAGTATTAAATTGAGCGTATTGAATATTTGCGTTTTGTACGCATTTTTTCCAGTGAGCTATATGAAAATATTCAAACACTGGATTCATCATACAAAAATTTTAAGAAATTATACCTTATGAAAAAAAACTTTTATTTCAGTTTTGACAAAGTATCCACAATTAACCAACTTCTTCGCTATTCGATATTAGCCTTTTTTCCTCGTGGAAGGTCCAGATGAACTGGAATCATCCAGCGGTCCGTCATCCTGAGGTTCTTCAAGGGTTGTTTCCTCATCTGGTTCTGCCTCGATGTCTTCAGAATCAAGAAACTCATGCTACGGTTCACCAAATTGATCATTTTTCGGCTTTGAAGATGCTTTTTTGAACTGATTCTATCTCAATATCATCCTCTATTTCATCAATTTCAATAAGCTTGGCGTTTGTACACGTTTGTCCATGACAAGCAAATTTCCGAGCATTTTAGTCCATCTTTTCTACAGCCGCATAATCGCCCGCATCCTTTTTCGCATTTGCAGGATACCAGTTTCAGCAGTTCGTCTGGCGCAGGCTCCAGTGTTGTCAATATCGGACTTAGCCCATTAGGATATCGTTTCCAGCCCCATAAGGTAGTTGGTACGTTTCGCCCTATAAAGGATTAATAACGTTAAAACAGATATTGTTAACAAGCAGTCAAAGAAAAATGAAAAAAAACTTTTTTAGGTAATGAGATTCAATTAGATCTCAACTCAACCATCCACTGCTGGACCTGATGGTAAACGCGATACGAATGTTGTGCTGCGGCTGCTTTGGTAGGTGCAAGACGAGTTTCTTGATTCTGAAGACATCGAGGTAGAACCAGATGAGGAAAAAACCCTTGAAGAACCTCAGAATGACGGACCGCTGGATGATTCCAGTTCACCTGGACCTTCCACGAGGAAAAAAAGGCGAATATCGAATAGCGAAGAAGTTGGTTAATTGTTGATACGTTGTCAAAACTGAAATAAAAGTTGTTTTTTTCATATGTAATAATTTCCTGAAATTTTTGTATGATGAATCCAGTGTTTGAATATTTTCATATAGCCTACTGAAAAAGTATGCGTACAAAACGCAAATATTCAATACGCTTAATTTGATACTTGAAAGAAAAATGAGTACGTATTTTTGTTTATTCACTGAAATATTCCCGGAATCACATTGGTCCATTCGATATTTATTCCTTCAAATGATTGGGAATGGCGCAGAGACTGACTATTCAATCCCGCTCGAGCGAAATTATTACGTAGCATAACATTTTCGGGTTCTCCCCATGCCATTTTAGTACCTGAGTCATCATCGCGATCCCCTGATCGCGCGCCGAACGCCTCGATAGGCTCCGAGGCAATCTCGTGGCTGCTTTCAGCTTTTCCACTGGTCAAAAAAGGTGGAAACTTCAGTAACTGAATGATCCTATCACTAACAACTTTGTATTAACTTTTCCACCTTGTCAGAATTTTTTTACCAGTGTTATTTCAAAAATTGTACTTTTTCATTAATAACAAATTTTGCACCGAACAAAAAAGGTGGAAATTTTTATACAAGATTGATAAATATTTATTACACCATCCTCCAAAATTTCTACACATTCACAATTTTTTTCCCGAAGTTATGAACAAAAAACCTTTTTCGCCCCTTTTAACCCCTAGCGTTCCCCCCAGAGGGTAGAAAAATTTTATACCATCATGTATTACCGTCCCCAACAACATATCAAAAAATTACGCTGTTGCTAATTACTTGCGATTCAGAGGTTTTATTGACTGGCCTATTGGTAGGTAATAAATCGATTTTTATAAACGCGCCACCGTACGTTTGTTGAAAATTTGTATTGAGATATCGTATGCCTGACCGCATGCGGATTCTTTTCAGCCCAATCATGCGAATTCCTCATATTGAAGATACCAGTTGCCAAAATTTATTTTGTAGCAATTGTCGTAGTCTACTCGAAACAACCCTCGGCGGATACAATACAGACAATTAAATTTTTCTCAATCAAACCTTTTTTTTGAAAATCCAATAGAAAATTGAAAAATGCAACTGTTTTATCAGTTTGAGAAAAAATTGTTCCAATTTGATTACAATGAACTAGTTTTCTACGAAATTAATTGAATTCCAACATTTAATTGCATCTTTCCCTGAAGCTTTCTTTGAGCAAAATCACGTGTGGGACAATGAAATCTACTGTACTCCATAGAAAATTTCCTGCTCTTTTCGAATATCTCATTCTAATTCCAATATGCAAGGTGTTGAATTTCAGTTTGGAAGAAGTCCCATATTTTTCAAATACGGACCTGGAATTTTTCAGGAATTCAAATATGAATCGATCGACCTGTGGAAGGTTGTATAATAACCTTCCAATTATCAATCGAATTTACCGGTTGGTTCAAAAGTTATTAACAATTGAAATTTTTGGTGAATATATGAACCACCCTGTATCTCGGTAATGGAATTGAATTGACCTATCATATATAGGTTTTTTGGACTCGTCTAGGGTAGCTCTAGCTCAGGTTACCGTATGTTCATTTACCAATGAAACACCCTGTATAAATAGAACAAATAACGGGCGACGAAAATTTTCAAAAGAAGCCAGATAAAAAATATTTAATCGTATCAAAGACCAATATTCTGATAGTTATATCAAACCCATAACATTGAGTGTAAAATAATACCTACATCATTCAGAGTATTTTTTTAATGAGAAAATTAGTCGTTCGGAATTAGGCGAATGAGTCACAAAATATAAACAAATTATTGCTATCTTCCTAGTTAATTCAACTCAATCACAGAAGTGACCTCAAAAGCACACTGATTAAAAAAAAAAGCTATGAAATAGTTATTTTCCATTTTCCTATCAAATGCAGAAAGTTTTACTTTCCCGTACGAGACTGCTGCAAGCGATCGAGTAGTGGAAAGATTCTCTTTGCACAAGATAGGAATAATATTTTTTTTACAAGCGCCTATATGAGATCGATTTGAATTCAACACACAGATCAAATTTGATAACCTACATAAATTCATGATAATTGTCGAACGTAATTCTACATTTTACATGTCGTAACCATAGTACTCTCATCGTTGACGTTCGGTGCATAGAGACTTATCATAATTAAGTCATATACCTATTAAACCCTATACTGCTAAGTGAAAATAAAATTGATGCAATCTAGTTGCGACGTCCGTTGACCCATTCAACGATCTGCGCATGCGTAAACTCAGAATTTGACAAATAGAAGAAAAGTGAGGTTATGTTTTTTACATCTGACATCACACTTTGACAAGGGAATATAACTATTTGGAAATATTTGAATTCAAGTTTTCACGCATGCGCAGTGCATCGCTTAGGGCAAGTGTACCACGTGATCGCTGCTTCAAATGAATGCAGGTAAACGGGCCAATGCTAGGGGTATAGGAGATTATACGTATATGAATTCAGTTTATTCTTTAATAAAAGTGTGCGGGAAAAACCCCTGCCAATTATTTTCCGCACTGAAAAGTGTGCGGGAATGGAATAGCAGGGATTTTTCCCGCACTGTTTGGAAATGTGACTCTTTCCTAATTGAAATGCGTGCGGGAAAAGGGAAGAAAGCGTACGCTTGTAGAAAAAATATAATTCACAAATTTCTGTTTGTTTTAAATCAGAATGAAAGAATTATTGCTATATTCCCAGCTAAATCAATTCAGTTAGAAAAGTTGCCTCGAAAAAACATATTATATCAGATAAAAACCTCTATGGAGATACAAATTGCATTACGTTCAAACACGAAGTTGTTTGAATTTTAATTTTACGCACCAGAGAAGACTCTCCACGGTGCGCAATCTGGTCGCATTTTTCGTTCGCCGGAAGATCATATGCCACTAACTTACGAAAATAGTGTTCCCAACAAAATATTGACAAATCTATGAATCGCCGAATTAAGTAAACCATTTTTATTTTTTCTGTGGACATTGCATAACCTATTTTAATCCATGGTAACAGTTAACCATTAGTCATCAATGAGTTAAACCACGAATGAACAACCGGCCCTGAGTGCAACAAACAAATACGCTTACCATTCACAAAGTACAATTTAAAAACTCAAATTTTAGGATTATAAATCAACCATTTTTTTTCCAAATTTCAATTTGGTATTTACTGTTTAAGATTTTGATCCATCTGCTCTCAGGCAATATTAATATTCATATCGAGCAAATAATAGTGACAATTCAATTAATTAATTATTTCTGTATGCATATTCCACAGTATGCATATGTCGCTATTACAAATTTTGAACTGGAATGTGGTCGGCTAGCATTGTTCGAGAAGATCACCGATGGAGTAGGTGAGAGATATAAAAAACGAATGGCGTAATAGTGGATGACCTTCCGATTGCCACAAATCGAGCGTATTCAATAATTTAGCCTCGTATCATTCCTTATATAGTCCGGGCAATGTGTCTTTTCACAACCTTCATCACCATCTGGTTCAATTCTGTATATTTTTCGACCTACAAACATTCCAAAAAAATATCATGAAATATTAGCTTCTTTTGTAATGATTTCAAAAAACGTGAATCGCTATTTTTTGATTGAAATTGTTGATCTGGAAGGCAGAATTTATCGGTTTGCCGTATTTTTAACAGCCTTCGAAGCTTTCTTCATAAGTTCTAAAATTAATTCGATGCTTCATTATCAGCTCTATATCGGATAATTTCAAGAACCAATCAAATTGACTACGAGGGCAACAAGAGTAGCAGGATGTTTGAATAACACAGTATGGCGAAATAAAAACATAAGCATACAAACAAAATCCAGAATATACAAAGCAGTAGTAAGACCAACTATGACATACACCGCTGAAACTCGACCTGACACAGCGAGGACTAGACAACTACTGGAGACCACCGAAATGAGAGTACTTCGCAGGATAGCTGGAAAAACACTACTGGATAGGGAGAGAAGTGAGGACATAAGAAAAACTTGCATAGTGGAAAATGTAAATCACTGGGTACTGGGTCGAAAAAGGGAATGGAACGCGCACATCGGAAGAATGGACGAGAATAGAATGGTCCGAATTGCACGCGACAAATCTCCACTAGGTCGCAGGAGTTTAGGACGTCCTCGAAAACGATGGAGCGACAATTTGACAGTGTAGGCGATGAATCGACGAAAGGAAACAGGCGAATCGCCTAAACAATAGAAGGAAGAAGAAGAAGAAGAAGAATCAAATTGGTTTAACAGCAAAATCGATGACTGCATGTGATGAATAGAAGGCAGCCTTTATATTTTTATTATCGATGATATTTGAGTCCAAACAGGGCCGGACTGGTATGGTTGGGGCCCACCGGGAAAATGTTGTAGAGAGCCCCAAGCGCTTGTCGCGGGCGCCTCCGGAAGCTAAAAACCAGCGTAATGGTTCAGATTCGGTCAGTATGACGTAGTTTGAAAAGTACAGAAATACAATACATTCGAATTAATTATTAAAAAAAAAAATAATTGAACAAAAAACAATCGCTCTAAACAAATCAAAACACGAACATAGTTACCAAAAAAAAACCGTTTGAATTGTATGAATTCTGGTTGTGACACAATTGTATAGAATTTCGAAACAGGAACTGCACCATAAATATTTTAAAAAAATATATAACTTTCCGGTTATTTGTAGAATCATTTATGACAGTACGATACTAGAATGAAAAGTGAATCTATAACTCACCTTGATTGAATGTATGAATATGCAATCGTAAATGTTATATATTTAATTGAATGAATAATTTGATTCAAACAAAATTATATTTTAATAGTTTATTTCACACTGTTCGCTAGTAGTACAGGAATAAGAATGAATATAAAATAACACTCAGGTACATATGTAAAATCTCTTATCTATGAACATCTGTTCCAAATTATTTTCCTTCTCGGATATATCACAGTCTTCCCCCTTAAAACTAGAAACTAATATTATTCAATATCAAAGATTACAAAATTCAACTATAATAGTATTTCAAATTATCAATTTATAATTTCATCAATCAATCGTTTTGTTTGTTTTCTATCACGTTTTGGATATCTTAAATTCTGATCATCAATGACATCTGAATTCAAATAATTATCTGCATTAAATTCACTTTCAGTATTCAAATTATTATCACAGTCAGTATGAGGATTTTCAGAATTCATCTCAGTTGTTTGAGATTCTAGATTTACTGTGTTTTCTGAATTTCCATCATAAATAGGTAAATTTGGTGACTTATCTACTTTATAAATTTGATTGAGATGTCTTTTCCAAATGATATTCTCACATGATGGAATTTCAACCAAATATACAATTTTACTTATTTTCTGTTTTATAATACCTTCTATCCTTGTAATCTTATTTCTTTCCCTATAATCTTTCACAAATACTCTATCTCCTACCAACAATTCTTGTCTATTTTTCCCACCATAATATTTTCTTTGTTTAGACTGATTTCGTAAGACATTATCATGAATTTTATTAAGAGGTGGTTTCATTAAATCAAATTTGGTATTTACATCTCTACCTAAAAGAAGAAATGAAGGAGAAACTCCGGTGGTCATATGTGGACTATTTCTGTAGTCAAACAAGAAATTATTCAAAGAAAAATTTATATCTATATTATCATTCTCCCCCATTGCCTTTTTTAGAGCTTGTTTTACTATACCTACAGCATTTTCAGCTGCCCCATTAGATTGTGGATAGTATGCAGGTGATGTTATTGATCTTATATGATATTTCATCATGAATTCTTTCATTTCAGCGCTAGAAAAATTAGTTGCATTATCAGACACTAAAATTTTCGGAATGCCGAAACGACAAAATACACTAAACAAGGCTTTAATTGTGAAAGTCGATGTTGTAGTCTTTGTTGGAAAAACTTCTAGCCACTTCGAATGAGCATCTAAGATGACTAAAAAATAATGATTCAAAAATTGGCAATAATCAATATGTACTCTCTCAAATGGCTCCAAAGACCAATTCCAATTACTCAAGGTACATTTGACTGGCGTAAAACGGTTCTTACAACAATTCCTACACGACATACATATTTTTTCAATATGTTTATTAATATTAGGCCAATAAAATCGTGATCTAGCTATAGATTTCATCTTAATGATTCCTAAATGACTTTCATGTAGTGATTCTAAAACACGTTGTCTCAATTTAGTAGGAACAATTATTCTATTATTCCAAAGTAAAATATCATTTTCAACTGTCAATTGATTACGAAGTCTATAAAAATGTTTTAAATTTATATTATTTTTTGCATATTTCGGCCAAAAAGTTCGTGAAAATTTTATTACTTTCTGTAAGGTTTCGTCTAATTCGGTTTCTTTTCGAATTTCTTCGAAGGACGTTAAAGGAATATTTTGTTGCGAGAAATATTGTACATAATCTACATCGTAAGATTCCCAATTTTCTTCATCAGAATTTGGTAACCTTGAGAGAAAATCAGCAGTATTATTTTCAGATTTAATATGCTCGATTGTGTATTCATAATTACTCAAAATAAGTGCCCATCTTCTTAACCTATTAGCCGCGAATTGAGGTATACCTTTTTTTGGATTGAAAATTGAACACAATGGTTTATTATCAGTAACTAAAACAAAAGGTCTGCCATAAAGATATTGGTTAAATTTACACAAACAAAAAATAATCGCTAAACCTTCTCGTTCTATTTGACTGTATCCTCGTTCAGCCTGAGATAAAGTTCTCGAGGTATACGCAATTGGTCGTTCTTGCTTATTAGGAAAAACATGACATATTACCCCTCCTATTCCATAAGGACTAGCATCAGTTATTAATTTAACAGGTAATGATGTATCATAATGAGCCAGAACTTTAGTTGAGCTCAATAATGTTTTAATTTTTTGAAAAGCAATTTGACATTCTTTACTCCATTTAAATTCGGTATTTTTCTTTAATAAATTGTACAAAGGATACAAAATCGATGCTAAATTTGGTATAAATTTTCCGTAATAATTTATAGCACCCAAAACAGATTTCAGCTGTGTTATATTTACCGGTGGTTTTGCTTTTAAAATTGGTTCAATTTTGTCTGATAAGGTATGAAGTCCATTCCGATCTATTTTATGACCTAAATAGCGAATTTCGGATTGATTGAATTTACATTTATCTATATTAACTTTAAGTCCAGATTCTTCTAATCTCTTTAAGACTTGATGTAATCTAAAATCATGTTCTCTCTGATCACAACCGCAAACATAGATATCATCTAAAAAAACTCCACAACCCGTTATATCTTGTAATAGTTGTTCTATGATTCTCTGAAATTTTCCACAAGCACATTTAACTCCATACGGTAATCTCAAATATTTAAATAAACCCAAATGAGTAGAAATAGTGCACAGCTCTTGGGATTTCTCATCCAAGCATAATTGCCCATAAGCAAATTCTAAATCAATTTTCGAAAATATTGTAGCACCTTGCATTTTAGAAAAAAGATCTTCGATTCTAGGCAACGGAAATGAATCATTTTCTATGAAAGGATTGATTGTTACCTTAAAATTACCTGCTAATTTAACAGAACCATCTCTTTTCACAATAGGAACTATTGGAGTAGCCCACTTTGAATATTCAACAGGTTTTATAACATTTAATTCTAATAAACGATGAATTTCATTTTCCACCTTCTTTTTAATTGAATATGGTATGGGTAATGGTCTACAAAATTTAGGCTTTATGTCCAAATCTTTTAAATTTATAGTAACAGTGTCCTTATTGAATTTACCCAAACCTTCACTGAAGAGATATTTGAATTTTTCATGAAGTTTTTGTTCGTAATTAATAATTTGATTAACAGGAACAATTTTCATATTGAACAGTTTCATAAAGTCTCGACCTAAGAGTGGGGGTCCACCATTTTCTATTACAAATATTTTTAAATTTGCAGTGTAATTATTGAAAGTTAGATCTAAAACACAAGTACCTAATATTTTTAGCTGATGACCATTATAGGAATGTAAACTTTTGATTGATTTTTCAAGAATGTGGTGACTAAAATTTTCATAATAATAATTTTCAGATATTGCTGACACACCAGCACCACTATCTATTTGAAAATTAAAATTTTTATCATCAATTTGGACAGTCACAAAAAATGGTTCGATTATATTCTTTTCATTATTAGTTAGTGTAAAAAATTCTTCAGATTGGACTTCCAAGAAATTTTGTCTATGTTTACCTTTTCCTCTCTCTTGCGAAAAGTCATTTCCTTTATTATTGGAGGTGCACATTGTTGCCAAATGACCCTTGACTTTACACTTGGAACAAGAGGCTTCTCTAAAAAAGCAGTCACGGAATTCATGGTTTTTCCTTCCACAGACTCGACATTTGACAACCTTGGATGCTCGTACCGATCCTTGCTTTGAACTCGAATTTCGCTCTTGCGACCGCAAACCTGCCAATGACGCTCCTGAATACTGTGACGTACGTTGATTAGATTTATGCGCAGAATATAAAAGTGGTTCCGTCTTGACATCCTTTTCGGAAAATGTATTATTCTTAGCCGCCATTTTGGCTGATGCAATTTTCACAGCATTTGCGAAGGAACATGTCTTCTTTTCTTCGAAAAGTCGATCCTGAACTTCACCTTTTTGAAAACCAACGATGAATTTATCTCTTAGAACCATGTCCAATATGTTAGCTTCAAATTCACAGTTCACAGCCAGGCTTCAGATTCTTGCTCCCCATTCTACTGCACTTTCTTGATGAGTTTTTGTGGCGATATAAAATTTATATCTATAGGCGAATAACGAACCTGCATCCTTGAAATGGTTGTTGAAGATATCTATCAATTCTGTGTATTTCTTCTCTTCCGGTTTCAATGGCATGCAAAGATTGTACATCAGTTTATACGATTCTTCACTAAAAGCATTAAGCAAAATTGCCTTCCTTTTCTCCTCTTGTTGGATATCATTCGCCGAAAAATAATTTCCTAGTCGACGTATGAATATAGTCCAGTCGTTATCTGCGAAATTAAACTCACGCACTTGTCCTTGTTGGCTGGCCATTTCTTCTTTCTTCGAATACACGTGGCACAATAACTGATTGAATATGATTATCGGGTTAGTACGAATAATTATTCGTAATCCTCGTCGCCAAGTTGTTATATATTTAATTGAATGAATAATTTGATTCAAACAAAATTATATTTTAATAGTTTATTTCACACTGTTCGCTAGTAGTACAGGAATAAGAATGAATATAAAATAACACTCAGGTACATATGTAAAATCTCTTATCTATGAACATCTGTTCCAAATTATTTTCCTTCTCGGATATATCACAGTAAACAAGGGAAATATCCAGAAAAATGTTATCATCGAAAGAGTGCCCTGGATAGAAGGCATAGTTTTTGACGAGCAATAGATTGGAAGAACAAAATTATATGGTTGCCATATGAAAAATAAAGATAGTATGGTTTTATTAGGGCTAACTTTGAAGCCCTGTTTGAGACACCCTGTATGAAATTTCCTCATTAGTTATACCAGGAACAGCATCATCGTACTTTATTTCATTCCACTGTTGAAAAAAAAAACATTTTACAATGAGGGATTTTGAACATAATATCAACACTAATTTGTGACAATCTTCCTGACAAATAATTAGGCTTCAACTCAATAATTGCTTGTGAAGTGGTGCATATTATACATTAAATTGTAGAATTGAACGAAGAATTCGAATATGTCTAAATATACAAGGTGTTCACATTCGAAGTTCACATTCGTTACAGGTAGAACCGGAAGTAGATTTTGCTTGAAAATATTCTACAACTTAAGAATATGTAGTCTAAAGCAAAAATACGAAATCTGGAATTTGTATTACAATACCTTGTATATCTTAACTTGACTTGCACGATTAGGTCAAAATGCTCAATAAACGTAAATATCGATCAAATCGGACACCTTAATTTCAAATTCAATGTCAATGATATAATTCAAACTGTCTAACTGTCAAATATTTGCAGGTACCCAAAATCATTCGCAGTGAAATACGAACGGTCGTAAGCACAGAACATGAAAAAATACGTCGTAAGTCATGCGAACGGTCAAGAATACAGATGTCATTCACAAAGATAATACAGTCCGTTTCAAAATGATTGTCATCCGAGCAAGCCATGGAATTCCAGCCGGGGCTTTATTTCTAGTTACAAAAAGTTACTAAAAATTTCTCTGTGTTCATCATAGATAGAAATATATCAATATAACCTATAAAATGATTGAATATATTTTCAAGGCAAATAAATTTGAAGAATTTTTGTGAAATTATAATATTTTCATCATTGTTGTATTGAAAAGTTTTCAAACTTAGCTTCAATTGCAAAAGAGAAACAGGCTGAAATAGATGATGACTAAAATGTACACACCCACACAATTTCGCAGTAGATCAAGCATGGGAATTGGAAATTCAGGATTGATGATGAAAATAGCGTGGAATGCTTCAATATGAAATCTTGCAGGATTTCGAGGAACTCCAATGTAGAGATATCATTCATTAAATAATTAAGACTTCATCAACGATAAAAGTTCGTTCTCTATGAAAACCCTTCAGCAATCTTTTCATTCTTGATATGACTATCGAAAATTCAGCCCTGTGTTATTTTTTCTGAGTATGGTGGAACAAAAAGTATAAAGCTGACCTGACTTTACAATTTCATAACAAAGTTGTTGAAACAAATAGAAAATATTTGTTGACAAATTGTGAATCATTTGAAGTGTGAAATGCTATAAAATAGATCACTTATTTGTATTTATTAATATGTTCTGTCCATTTCATGATTCATTAAATAATATACCAAATTGATTTTGATTAAATTTCAGTTACTTTTCAGGCAGTTCAAAAACAACAAACTGATTAATTCATTGTTTTTTATTTTAGAAATAATATGTCGAATAATGTCTTTTTGAATCATGTGGAATAGATTTCCATCCACTGCTCACTCATGACTGCCTTCTCTTTTCTTCCAAATTCATCTGACAGGTCTAGGTGAAAACTGAAAATTTGAAACTCGTTTATTTATCAGAGAACACCTCGAAAAAGTAAATGATTGTTACCTGAATAACTAGCAAAACGCGATTAATACTGGCAGAAATACCTGCTGAATTGTTGAAAAACTCGCAGTACCGACGATAAACTACTTTACGTTCCCTTATAGTTGGGCGAGGCCAGAGGTATCTTGAAGAATTCCAGCCATTTTCAATTCAGTAATAATAATTCAAATCCAAAACTAATTTGTCGATTTAATCAAGAACATGAGCATACAGAAATAAATTCGAAATATATTCAGGAGGTTAATTCAAACTCTGAAACGTCAAAACTTAGTGTTTTCAATCAACACCAACCTAAATCCTAGAACTCAAAAGTTACTGATGGGATATTACCAACATATTTTCGAGATTCCACAGCCGCCCGAGATGCCAATCATTTTGAAACGAACTATAGATGCAAACGCTCGCATAAATTGCGAATGGTGAAGAATAGGTCTCCTGCAGTTGACGATCTTTCGGATTCTAGGAAATATTAGGGAAACTTCCATGAGGAGCTCATTTGAAGAAGTAGAACCACAGGCTCAAGAAATTGAGTTCAATGAAGAAAAAGTAGAATCAGAAGACACTCAGTGAGCCTGTTCAAATAGAAATACCTCATATTGAACAAACAGATGGCATTAAAACCAACACAGGATGAGAAAGATGAAAATAGGAAATATTGCTACACAGCGCTGAAATGGGAGCTACATAAAAATACAATAAACCCACCGCGTGAGAAAATGATGAGGAAAATGTATACTATCAACAGAACCTATCGATTACCGAACGGAATGTCCAGGAAAATGAAAAAATAAGCTGTATTTCCGTGTACAAATTCTTCAAGGTTTTCATAGGTTTCGAAAGATGAGTATTTTTACTCTGTATCGGTGACGTCAAACAAAGAAATGTTCGAAAATATTTCAGGATCATTGAAAGCAGATTTTGGCAATTCTGTCATAGTTATACGCTGGTTTTCATATTTATTACCTTAACAATGTTAAGCTTTCAAAAATATGCATTTTAGCGATCTTTGAACTAGTGACATCACACAGAAAATATTTCAAAATATTCTCGAACTAAAGCTGCATTTTGGCGTTGAAACTAGGTTCAAAAATATTTTGAAAGATTTTATGAATGACGTCACTACTTCAAAGATCGCCGGAATGCATATTTTTGAAAGCTTAACGTCATCAAGGTTAAAAAAAAACTAAAATCAGCGCACAACTATGACATAATTGCGAAAATCTGCTTTCAATGACCACGAAATATTTTCAAACATTTCTGTGTCTGACGTTGCAAGGTCAGAATACTTATCTTTAGAAACCCGTAATATTTTTGAAAGATTTGCACGCCACAATACAGCTCTAGTTTCAAAATCAAAATTAATTCATAGATAATCTCAGATTTTCTTGTCAGCTGAGTTTTGTTTTGTTTATTTTATATTTCATAAGATATTGAGTATATTTGTTTCTGTTACATTTTTTTTTCGCGAGGAAATATTAAATTTTTGTTTGAATGTTTTTATCAAATGCATTTGCCTGAATTTGTTATATAAGTGTCGTTCGCGACCTTCTTGCACTAACATTGCGGCTTCATACACAATATTAACATACTTAATAACACAGGATTACCTAAATTAAATATCGAATAAATAATTCACAATGTCGATAAATAAATGACAACAGAAATTTCAAAATATGTGTTGTCGAACGTAGGTTTGAGCGATGACTTGAACAAATAGTTCGTAGTGTCATTCCCAGAGAATTGCAATTTCGGGAAATCTACGCTCATGGTGTCACGAACTTATACCAAGAAGATATCCGGAATTGCTTGATTTTGACTGTTTCTGGTACTAGACTGGATAGGTAAAATGTTGAGAGAAGTTCTGGGCTCGATTTCCGTGAAAACAGTATTAGTATTTGATATTTTATCGATTTTGAAAATGTGCCATAACTTTATTATTCTCAAAAATAACTGAAAAAGATTGAAATTTCCTCTAGGCACTCCTTCTCTAGATATAGAACACTATATTCAATTTTTTTCATCTCTGATATCCAAACGGTGGAGAAACACCGTTTTCATTTTTAATACAAACGCTTTTTTTATCTCATATCATACAGAAAAAATTCGAGATGGAATGTGGTATTTTATTTTCAGTAAAAAACTGCTTCTGAAATGTTTTAATCGTTTTTAGACATTTTCGAAAATGCAAAAGTTTAGGCACATCTTCCAAATGGATAATATATCAAAATTTTGGTATATCTTCCAAAAAAATGCAGATATGGTGAAACGATTTCCACTACTATTGTTTTCACGAGAATCGAGCCCAGAACTCAAAACTCTTCTCAACGTTTTTACCTTTCTATTCTAGAAGTACCAGAAACAGTCAAAATCAAGCAATACCTTGTACGTTAATCGAACGAGTGATCTCGAAAATTGATACTCGGTCGGTTCGCTTCCTTTGACTCGCACAAATTTACCGACAATCGATGGAACCTCAGACTCCAGGCTCCACGAACCGTGAACTATAACAAACCACCTATGTCAGACGGTGCGTTGTTCGTGGTTTGTCCAGACAGGTTCGGCAGATAACGCACCGCGAACCGTGAACTATGACAAACCACCTACGTCAGACAGTGCGTGGTTCGTAGTTTGCCCAGGCAAGTTCGGCGAACTACGCACTGTGTAACTGTGTCTCTAGAATAGTGCGAAATCTTTTTCTAAAATATGATTCCTTAAAGACATGTTTATGTAATGGGATCTCCTTCCGCTTTTCTTTTTCCTTCCTCCTCTGAGGAGGCACCGTGAAACACTTTTTTAGTACAGCCGTTAACCAAAATGAATTTTATATGTTTAGTAAGTAGCATTGTTTTCGACAAGGGCCCCTACAAACCAGTGGGCCTACCGGGGAATTCCCCGGTACCCCGCCCAAAATTTTTCCAACATTGACGCAGATTGGTGTGAGGTGCCTTTGTCGAATACCCAAGGCCTTGAAAAATTTAATTCCCTTGATTTTTAAATGAAATCCTAGTGGCAAAAGCAAGGTTGCTTTGAAATGGTCATATTCCTATGAAAGCTATTATAATCGTCATATAAGAAAATGTTTCTTATATGACGAATTTGTTCGGTGATTATGAATTTTCAATCAAAATTGTAAAAAAAACATCAGAATCATGATTCTTACGCTGACCAGATTGATAAATAGTTGCTTGACATGCTAAAATGTACTTTTTCAAGTGATCCCTTTTTTTTTTCACCTCAGTTGGAATTGAACATGCTTCCCCAGCAACACACACAAAATATTCATACTCCATATTTTATATCAGTATGTTCTTCTTATGAAATAGATTATCAATTAGTTTGTTCTTTTCTCTGGTTTTGCTTAAACTAAAAATCAGATGATTTAGATATGCAATAACTTTGTGTTCCGGACAAAAGGGTTACTTTGTGATACCCATCTTGTGTGAATACACAGGAGATAGTTCGAGATTGATTTTCATTTTCATGATAATGTACTTTTTATTCACATCAAACTAAAATATATGTCGTACTTTATCAGTAATATCGGAATCTATAAGAAAGTATTTATATTTAGTATTTTGACCAATTTCGACCCATCTATGTTTCTTTCTACATATTCAGAATGTCGTGTCTGATTCTAGCTGAAATGTTACAATAGCTAGGAATTAAAGCTTCCTTATTTGTGCGACCATCTTTTGCTGAGGCATCGACAATTTCGTTCACATCTATTCTACTATGACAAGAACTATGTTTTAGATAAGTGCGGCCTTCTTGTGTTGATCCATTGACTTATCATAAAGGATAAAAGGTCTTTGTGTTGATCGACCTTAGGTATCTTACCGACTTTTTTCAGCACAGACTTCGAATGAGAAAAGATTATTGCATATACGATTGCACATATGACACCATTTTGTAGATAGTAACAGTTTCGGTTTCAAAAATGCGGCCAGGATCTAGTAATTTGGATTTCCTGGTCAGGTTCAAGGAATGAAAAAGGCACAACCTGTTCCTAATATATCTCTGCTTCCATCCATGAAAATGATAATGATTTATGAAGAGTTGTATGCTCTGCTGAGCCTGGCCACAAACTTTTCGTCGGAATGTTGTCGTCTTCCCTTAGATCTCTAAGGGCTGCTTGTCATTACGCTAAATTCGGAACTAATTCAATCTCTCAGTCGTAAATCAAATGCGTGCGCATAATAATATCTCGCATTTATTATGCGTGTGCATCTGATTTAGGACTAAGAGCTTGAATTAGTTCCGAATTTAGCATAGTGGCAAGCGGCCCTAAGGAAAGTTCATCGCATGGCAAATATTTCAGAGCTTCGATGTAGTTTCTTATGGCGTTGTATTGAATAAGGTCTAGTTCCTTCAAATTTGTATTTGATGACGACCCTCAAAATATACTTTTATAGGCTAAAATTATTCTTGCATACGAATTATAAAAAAAAGTAGTGCAGTTTTTGGATCAGCGCCCCAAGTTTTTTTTGTTACGCTTATCAATATATTCAGAACCATTTCACAACTAATAGTCGAATATTCACTAAGAATTGTTCAGTGAAGCTTAAAGTAGAGGATCATACCGACATACTCTATAGTGTAACAAAGGTAATTTGTTAATCTGCTATATTTAGATGTGTCGTGAGTGAGTTTGGATGAGTGAAACCAATAACACACCCAGGAGGGGAGCCAAGGGGCTGCAGCCTACACCTCCCCCCCCCCCTGAGATTCATTTTTGTTATACAAAAATTTAGACTTTCGTTCATACGACAAAGATACATGTTGATGCAGCATCCCCCCCCCCGAAATGTAATCCTGGGGGCGCTCTTGAGTGAAACTCATAAAAATTGATTTTTTCGATTGACATTGACATTCCCTTTTGGAATAAACACTCTTTGAGTATTTTTAATACCTCCTCTAGTTCTCTCAAGCACTCTTGATAATCACCATGAGAAATATAAATGCAGAAGTTCTGAGCAAATACTCCATTATATACCTCGGATCATGCAACTCATTCGAGTGATGTCTTATAAAAATTTATCTTTCATTGAATATTTTTGATTTAGCAAACGCTGTCTTTACCTCGATTCAACCATTGTTTCATACAATATCTCTAGATCAACTATGTATATGCTAAGAATTAGCAAAGCAAGTAGTCGTTCCTCCTGAAAAGATAATTGCATATCTGTTGAAAGTTGAAAATGAAGCGCGAATAAAAGTCGGTCATGTGCGGTGGTGCATTAACATACGTGTTCTGCATTTCAAACGACAACCGATTGTCGGTCGTGTGCGTTATATAGGCCTTGAGCGCTGTATGTTCCCAGCTCCCATCTGAAAGCGAATTGGTTTTTGGGCAACTTCGACTTCGATAATATAAAAAATTCCAAAATCAATTTTATCATTTCCTCGAAGGTTCCCAAGAACATGACATTATCGAAATTGGCCTATATGAAGTTGATAATGATGGGGATTTTACTGTCTTTCGAATTAGGATAACTTATTTCTTCAACATGTTCATATTTGAACCTTTGATCCAAAAATCATGATCAATACGCAACAGAAGTGATTAAGATTTTCCTGGTAATTTGCACTTTATTTTTTAAGTTAGGTCATCAAGCCTTGGTGACGAATTATAAAAATCAATTGTGAACATTTTTGAATGGCAAGCGGAGCTCCGACATTGGGAACGACCTATCACTCTGTAGTTCAAGAATGGTCTATTATGAATTAAGGGCGGTGCATTATTATTCATGGTGTCAATTATATATTTTTCCGAATTTTCCTGAATTTTCCACCTCAATCTGACGTCCTTTGCCGCATTATTGCGGTCGAAATTTGTCGGTATCGCTTTCGAGGAAACCAAGGCTTTTCACGCTGCATGAATACAAGCGCAGATATTCTAGCCTCCAGGGGATAGGGATTGGAAAATAGTCTGAGCCCATTGATTATGGAAGTAGGTACTTTCCAATTTATTTCGTTAGTTATTCGTGGAGATAGTAGAGTCAGGTGTATAGCAGAGGGTTTCTTTCCTGGTAGGGTCATACCTGTTACGGCCGTTTTCAATAGAGAGTATTTTTTTTTCAATTGCAGGGCCAATACGTTATTAAGGATAGCGATTTTGGCCCATATTAATCCTATATTATTGTGTTATTACTTCTAATTAAAGTTATTCTACGCAGTTATCTAATCGAAAACCTCAATAAATGTAAACTAAAAGAATTTGTTTTTTTGCATAATACTTATTCCTCTGAATGTAGCTTCTCAAGTTTAAAAAAATTATAGCATTGTTTTTGCAAACAGCTTTCAAAACTTCCTCATCTTCTGGAGATTGAAAATTGATGAATAACATTAACAATATTTCTTCAGCTCATTATCTGTCTGTAATACAAGGGAGATTTCTGGAGCTATCTTTCCTGCATGACGATTCGTTACTCCATAATACAGGAATAATTGGGATTTTCTGCTTATCATCTGTCTAGGATACAAGAGAGATTTATGTAGCCATATTTTCATCACCAGGATTCATTATTCCATAATACGGTTTCAGAAATATTTTAAATTTTGGTAATTTTTGCAATCATGATGCAACAGAATTGCACACTTATTCTTCAACTGCTTTGTCCTCTTCAAACGTTGGTTATCATTATAGCTATCTCTACTGTCAACTGCTTTTCTGAAGAGAATAATCGTAGTCTCACCATACCATTGTTGTAAGTTCTTTAGCCACGATGTTCTCCGACGCCCGGGCAAGGGCGGTCCTAAGAAGAGGGTAGAGGGGGTAATTACCCCCCTCCCCCAGAACATTTCAAACATTTCAAATTTTTTGATCCATTTATGAAATGAAACTAACACATATATAATACTTACTATGATTAACAAAAAAAACAATATAAACAAGAAAATAAATCAAACATTTTCAACGAATGACTTTTTGTCACATATCCTCAAAATGTCGAAAATTTTACACATTGGCTAATATGAAGAATTCCGACCTAATGGTTTCAGTGCATTTCCTATGGTCATCTAGAGCCGTTTTCTAGTTACTCACTGTTTACTTTTGAAAAAAATTATAAATTGAGGCTTGTAGATCACTGAAGATCCAATGAAAGCGAAATGCATTATCTCAGATCTCACTCACTTTTATTTCGTATGTTCTGAAAAAAACATTAGCTTTGAAGAAGTACAGTGATTCATCTATGATATCCTGATCTTGGCCAGAAGGAGAACTTATGGGTCCCCCGAACTGCGTTTTGAAAGGTAACACTGCTGTGTTACCGATTACTTGCGGGGGTTTCACGATCTGATTTTTGAAATGGGTTACTGAAAATATTCTCAACATCACTTTGTAAAAAACATAAAGTTTTGATATACTGGATAACTCAAAAACGGCTCTAGATGGTCAGTGACCATAGGAAATTAAACATAAAATGAATGTGGCATTCAAAGATATATCCGAAAAAGGCATAATATACAGGGTGTTCCATTAGAAATAAGAAAGTTGATACCATTTCTTGTGAAAGCAGAACTTGTTATGATATATAACATATAATATACTATTGAAAATATATTATAAATGTAGGTCTTCTTAATAATAAAAATAACAAGATTAACCGTCTTTATTAGATGAAAGTTTAACTACAAGCTATTTACACTTTTAGCTATAAAAAAAAATTACACACATTCATATACAGGGTGACACAGACTCATGGTACACCCCCATTTTCTCCCTTGTTTCTGTAGCTATATTTCTGAAATTTGGAACATTGAATATACTCACTATAGGGCACTTTTTGACATATTTAGAAAAAAATCCAATTTCCTGTTTTTCCGGAAATGACATCAACTTTGGATTGAACCGAGAAGATACTTAAACTTGTCTAAACGCCATTATCGTATTCGTATTGGTTATACAGAAAAATAGTTGATATGGATGGATACCCCACCGATGGTACCTACTTTCGAATGACGTCAGGGTACCATTATGCTACCATTTGACAAAACGGAGTTTCGAGTGAAAAAAGGTTTTGGTTTACTTTTTTGACACGTATTTCGAACCACGATACTTTTTAAATCGAATTTACTATAGTGTAGCATTATTTTGATTATTTGGAATAATTTTAGAGAGTTCATGGCCTTCTAGGTCGAGAAATAAAATGGGCGTTCTGACGAATGAAATATCAACTATGAGGTATCATTAGATTGAGAAAATTATAGAGATTTCAAAAATGTAATAATATACCGGGTGTCCCATTTGAAAATCGAAAGTTGATGTCATTTCCGGAAAAACCAGAAGTTTGATTTTTTTCTGAATATGTCAAAAAGTGCCATATAGTGAGTATATTCAATGTTCCAGATTTCAAAAATATAACTACAGAAACAAAGGAGAAAATGGGGGTGTACCATGAGTCTGTGTCACACTGTATATATCTTATATCTCTACACAAAATTTTAAAGTGATCGAAATTTTATTTTTCTCCATACACTTCTAATGGATCTCCTGTATGGGGATACCCTGTATATTTCAATGGCATCGTGTCAATTTGATGTATAACTATTTAAATGAAGAAACGTAATGGAATTGCCACTAAAAATACCCTTTGCCTCCTCCCAAAATGATGTGCTTATTCTTGACATGCAAAAATACACTCAAAACATTAGGTTCGTGTTCTTGATATTAGCCAATGTGTAAAATTTCAACTTTCAACACTTCTGTTTCGAGATATCTGACAAAAAGTCACGTGTTGAAAAGATTCAATTTATTTTCCTGTTTTTTTTATTTTTCTGTTAATTTTATTCAATAGAAATAAGTATCATACCTATATTTGTTATTTTCATTTCATAAATGGATCCAAAATATTTGAAAAGGTGTAGGTGTTTTGGGCCGGGGGGGGGTAATTACCTCAACACCCCCCCCCCACCTTAGGCCCCCTCCTTGGTTTTTAAATAATATTCGATGGAATATCCGGCAAATAATGGACCTTCGCGGTGGGACCATGAAATTTTCACTTCAACTCAGTGTTATTCATTCAGATATATATCTCAAAAACCTCAACCGAATGAAACATAGTTGATATATCGGGTGATATATGGGTGATACATCTTTGAGTTGGCAAGACTGCTTTATTTCACAACCTATTCAACATATGATTGTTGCTTATATTTAGTTGGGTATGACATTCCATTATGAATAGACTTACACTAGAAAAAACGCCTGCAAATTTTTCATCAAAATTTGAAGAGGGTAATTCCAAGCTTTTTGGACCAACATCAGTCTCACTGATAATATATAAAAGGCACTGAAGTTGGTTTAAAAAGGTTCTATCGTTCTTTGAATTACCCTCTCCAAAGGACAATTATGTACATGTACACCATGAAATGTACGAAAAGCACGATAAGTTTGACGAACAAAACCATTATTTTGATGAAAAATTTCAACAACTTGCCATCGTTTTTTCTGATGTAAGTCTATTCATGATGAAATGTTAAACCCAACCAAACAAAAATCAACAATCAAATATTGAATAAGTTCTAAAATAAAGCAGTCCTACCAACTCAAAGTTGTATCACCTTAAAAAAAACACCCGATATATAATTTTTCACTTTTTGATCAACTTTGAGATGCTGTAGCACCTAGCAGAATGATACTATACTGATATTGATAATAAATCAAACTTTTCCCGCACGTCATGAAATTTTTTCCACCAAAATTCACATCTTTAACTGCGGGCTGCCACTTCACGCCCCAGTTTTGCAATGGCAGGCATTCAAATTTGTATTCGGGTACACAGGTACTGTTATTTTAAATGTAAATTAGCCATGTACCGATGAGGTCATTTTCATGTAGCCAGCTCTCCGTCTATAAGGTGTTTTCCATGTCAAAGAGTATTCAAATTACTAACGAATGAATAAATTGATTCCTTATTTCATGACAAATTTGCATAACGTCTCGAAATAATCCACGATATATTTCCGAATATCCAAATGAATAGAGAAAGTTCGAATGAAGGCATCCATTCTGCCAGCGGCGTACATCCTACGTATATCAAGAACCCAAGTAGCGCCTTGGCAGGATCTGCAGTGTGCTGAGCCGCGCAAAAACAAGGTCTCCATGTTCCAATGTAAACTGATGAATGAGGTGCTCCCGATACGATTTATTTTTAACGTCCCACACTGGGTCAAAGACGATGAGATGTGGGTGGTTCTGGTAGATCCTGCACCTCGTCATTTCGTCCGAAATAAAACGCGAGCTCGATTTTCGTTAAGATCAGGAAATCACACTTTCAAAAGAATTTTGTTCACGAACGTGACATGGTGATTCATTAATTCAACGATGACTTCACTCGGAGACAAATAGGTCACGTAGACCAGTAGCCAATCTGTTCGTTGAAGGAAGATTCAAGGCGAACTCCTTTGCTCTGAAAAGTTTCATGAATCGCCCTTGTTCATACTCATATTACACCTGAGTGGTTTTCAGAAGAAATTATATGTTTGTGAAACATTGTGGGGGCTATATTCCGAAATGAACTGAAGTAATTCGTGTAGTAATATGAAATCTGGGCATATTATTTCCTCTCGAAACAGATTTAACACTGAGAAAAAAACCTTTAAAATTTTACTCCACAAAAACTGTTGGAGGTACATTATATCATTTTTATCGAAATAAAAATTTTACCTATTAAGATAAGCTGTCTTGTGGGAGTATTGACAAGTCAGAATACATGTATGGGGTATGCCGAATTCGATGCTTAATTTCAGCATATCGAGAACTAGGAATGTTGGAAAATAATTTACAAGGACTTCATCTGTTTGGTGAAACAAACATATTATTTTTTTCTATTTTGCACCGAGTTTATAGTGACTTCTACGGCTAATACTCAGTTAGTTCATGGTTATTCACTAGAAATTACATCATTAATAACTGGGATAATTTGAATTTCCGAAAACTATTTTTGATCGATTTGAATGATAACCAATCATACAGCTTTCGGATGAATCAATGGGAATCATGTAGTTTCCATATAATGAATCTTTCCCATCACCAAGTGGTTAAAAGTGAAAATTCTCGTGTAAAGCTATGGCCGTGAAAGAAAGGCCTGCTTGTTATGCGTTCATTGTATTCCAAACAACTAAACGGAATTAAATAAGTCATTGACAGAAGTTCGGATTCACTTGAACGATTCCGATTATTGAAAATCATGAAACAGAACGTTCTACTCAAAATGAGATTATTTCATATTGACAAAAAAAAAATTTACTCATTTCCACAACAGTTTTCGACCTAACTGAGGAAACAAAGCTAGTTTTAAATTACATATTCAAGAATATTATTAATTTTTCATGAAGATTTTGGAATACCAATGGTTAAAAAAAAAAGAAATATAAAGAAGAAATGCCATTAGAAAAAAAAATATTCTGATATTAACATCATAACTCAAATTGGGAATCTAGATATTTAACATTAGAAACTGAAAAGCTACATACAGTCCTGTTGATACAGTGGATAATATTGTATTTTTGATTATCCCTAGGTACTGAAGCAGAGTAAAACTAAAATAACCAGTATGCTCACTCCCCCCACTTTTATGCCTGATAGGCAATGACCCTTGAATTGAATTTCAGGATAGATTCTAACCCTGAGTTGACCAGTGTCGTGTGTGAAATATGGGGGAAGTGATAGGTACCCAAGAAAGTAGCCTAGCTACTACTCTGATTATTTATTTGTTCAGAGAAAACCATAATTCAATTAATTCACTGATGTCAACAAAATAATAGAAAAGTTTTAAAAGTGATTCGCATTCGGCGAGTTTTGTCTTATTTTAGCAGATTTTCTTTATGTTCACAACATTGAGGTTGATTGGTACTGTGAAAGAAGAAATTTTGAAGGCCTGCTGTACTGGTGGATGTGAATGCAAAAGCTACAATTCGACGGTGCTTTCTTATTAGTTTCCTTCAGCCCCGAGCCTCGATAGCTATATTCATTAGAACAGTTAGTGCGACACAATGTTTTCTCCTTCCGTCATTCGGTATATTTTTTGAATGAAATAAAAAATATTTTCAAGAAAATATTTAAACGGATTTTACTATAATGGGAATGGCTATGAGGAGTTTGAAAATTATAATAGGCATAAACGTATACTCGAATGTGTTAACTGTTCTCTGATCACTCACATGTATCCTGAAATATCTTGTGAAAAAGTTGGAACGAAAGAACAAGGAATTGAGGAAAAAATATCCTAACATTTTAAGATAAATTCGAAACTGAGAGCTATTTTATATATTTTCTTCATCGATAGGGAATTTATTTAATTTATGTGTATTATATTTATTATGTGTATTATACAATTTTTTCGATTTCAATTTTCAAATTTAATTTTTCCAGTGTGTGAAGGTTGAAAAATGAATTCTCGGGGAATTCAAATGTTCCAAAATAGTGAAACAAAATAAATTTGATGAATATTTCCAATTTGGCAAAACACGATTGACTATTATATCAGTCAATACTATTGCAAGAAAACGGTCACAATTCGGAAAAATTAATTGCGTTTTGCATTTGTTCATGGTATGCTTTTCCATAAAGCGTTAACCCTTTCTTTAGCAATACAATATTGCACACAAAAATCGACTACGCCCATGTCCTCACCCCAATCACTCGACTTCAAGGTCATTGAACGCGAATCGAATTTATGAATGACAAAAGTGAAAATGCATCTACTCTTTATTTTAGTTTGACTCCGACTGAAGAATCATTTGTCATATATAACGATTGTTATATATGACAAATGATTCTAATGAATCATTTCAATACCTAATATGTAATCGAATTTCTCACTCTATTTGCAATAGCTGCATATTTAGTAATTCTGCAGAAGAGCAAAAAACAACTTACTTCCATAAATGCAATCATCTTACCACATTACTCAAAATAATTAATAGCAATCATCTGAATCGTTTATCTATTCCGAAAATTATTTCGAGTTTGCCGTATCGTCTTTCATTAGATTCAATGGGTCAAGGCGACGATGAATGTTAATGATATATTCAATACTGAGGATAAGTTATGTGAAACGATTAATTATATTAGAATCATTAGGCAAAAGAGTATCAAGACTTAGACTAGGGGATGTTTCGGAGTATCT
The DNA here is from genome assembly GCA_038502775.1 of Hippodamia convergens. Classification (NCBI taxonomy): domain Eukaryota; kingdom Metazoa; phylum Arthropoda; class Insecta; order Coleoptera; family Coccinellidae; genus Hippodamia; species Hippodamia convergens. The sequence continues at coordinate 27,669,794 of CM076608.1, read as the reverse complement.
ACTATCTAATCATTCAGATGTTTTCCTCTTAGAAAACTAACACACCCCGGCACAAATTCAAATGAAGAACAATCCAAGATAGTCTTCTCTTTAGAATTTTTGCCATATGTATCCATTTTCCTTCGATTGATCGGTGGAGTCTGTATCAACAAACTTGACATTAAGGATGTTAAAAGTCATTTGTTTTTTATAACATTTTTTTAACATGAATATTCAAAGGCGTAGCTTTTGGCATCGTCAACATTGTTATAAACATTTTCGTGCTTTGTTAGAAAAGCTTTCTGGAATAAAAAAAAAAAGAAAAATTTTGGATCAGACTCAGGACTATTAATTTTGGAAAACTATTTCATTTTGAATTAAACTTGGTTCCAATCCAAGAATCAAATAAATTGAAACCTTATATCACTGCATTGATGCAAAAACTAGGTAACTCATTCATTAGTGGTTTCATGTTCTTTTTAGAAAAAGGTTTCTCAGTTCATAGGAATTCTACTGCAAAATATCGAAATAGCGAATTGCATTTTGGTGATATAGTATCATAGTCCCATAGCTCCAAAATTCACTTGGCTAAAGTTTTTGGAGGAAATAAGAAAAACTCTCCAGAACTTATACTGGCCGAATCACTCTTATGAAGATATAATAATAATGAGCTAGTAGAGGTGTATTCGAATTTTGAGAAATTTATTTTCGATAAATATTGTTATTGTTGATATGACGTAACTCAATCGAAGACAGATTATTCCTTATCTTGTTTTAATAAAAAATATAATTTTCAAGTATTGAAGTTTGGAAAATTGAACTACAAAGTAAAAAAGTGAAAGTAAAATTAATAAGATTTTTAGTATACGAGATGAAAGGACTCTGCTCCGGATGTGAGAAGATATTCTTTGGATTATCTTGTTGTGGCATTTGATTGAAATATTCGAAAACAGCCAGATATTGAGGAATAGTTATTTACGATAGAACTGCAGAAGGAATTGTCGTTATTCTTACACAAGTTAAAAATTCAAAAACGAGCCACGAAGTGGCGACATTTTGAATGAACGATTCTTAGAATGAACCTTCTGTACGAGCATCATACATTATTTTCTCTAATTCTTTGAATTTTTAACGAAATGAATGAAATATTTCCACAAATGTCGTTCAGTGATTTTTGCATCGAAAAATATTGATTGGCAGACATGTTTCCTCTCTCATAAATTTGACAAATTTCATGAAACTGCCTGTAGGTACTTGTTTTTCATAAAATAATGTATGGGGAGAGGTGAATCTTTTGTGAAAGTATTATAGTTTATTTGCACTAATCGAAACTTTTATCCGATTTCAAATGAGTATGCCTTATTTTAAAGGGTCGTTGTATCTATTTACTTCAAAATCTTCTCCCATTATCACACAACACCACAAAAAAGTGGTAATTCTCATTACATCAACTGCAATTGCTGTTGTTTACTAAATTATCAATGAATAATCTAAATATTCCATTATTTATGGAATAAAAGTCGCAGTTCTGATTTGCGAATTAAAAAATTCTTGTCTAGCTCAAGTTACACGAGAGTTGTCAGTTAATAAAGGTCACGAAAGTTCGATACAATAATTCAATGAAATTATGTATTATAATAAACAATCCTTCATTTCCTTCGAAATTCGTAATCTATAATGATGGGAAAAAGCTTTCGCATAATTAAATTGTTTTCTATTTCAGATTATCAACGATTTTCGAGTAAGCTATTTATAGTTATCATGAATATACAATACAATATACATATAATACAAGGAACATTTATGAAAGGAAAAATTCTGTATTAGTTTTGCGAGTTGCTCGGATGAAACCGGCACACTCCTGTAGTAACACTCATAAGTGTCTTCCCGCATGGCACTAAGTACTGACCTCCAGTATGTTCGTCATTTTGGCTGATCTGAGGAGCTCTGATGAGCCTTTCTGCTTTGGATGAATCTGCAAGCTTGGTTTTCACTATTGATAAGTTTTTATCATGTCCCATGTTAAGGGTGTTACTTTTTTTCTATATTTTATTATATTGAACGACGATATTTAAGAAAATATTGCATTTGTACACTTGGCACGTGTCGATGATGCTAAGGCAATTGCATCACTGCAAATGAATTCGCGAACAACCTGGTTCCTTTAAGGTTGCACGAACATATCATATAGCAGAAAAGGGTCAACACATTATTCCTCAACTTTCCAGGTACATATTCATGAAATGATATGATTTAAAGTATTTCCTTGAAATAAATCTGAATTTCAAAACTGTTTCGCAGCTTTAGGAAATAATTTAAATGAAAAATATAATTTCACAAGATAAAAACCAAACACCAAACTATTTTGGATCAGGGAATCTCCTAGCGATAGTTTTTTGTGTAGTTTGTGTAGTATACTTTAATACCCTGTATAATAATCTAAAAAGGAATTGAAACCAAAAACTCAAATAATTGAGTTCTCCTTAATAAAATATTGAATATTTGTAATCGATTGACGTTTCTATAATCTTTCAGAATTTTTAAATATAGTTGTTCTTCACGTGGTTTGGTATGTTTTTTGTTTTTTTTTCTTCTGGAGAACCTTTAAGAGAAAACAGTGATTATTATTACAACACGACAACCATAACAAATATCTACAATTTGGAGCATTGAGGGATAAATAACAGACATTCCTTTGATTTCGATATAACAATCGAGCCCTGAATAAGAACGAGAGCGAGTTATGAATTACCGAGTGCAGTTTTGAAGAAGATTTGAAAAGTTTTCCTTTGAATATCCGAAGATGTTCAGTTGAGTTGCGGAAGTAATGAAAAAACATTTTGATATCTTTTCTTTTTAAAGAATAGATATTTTAACTCATTTCTCATTGTGAAATGCATATTTAGATCGTTGTATTCCTAATGAAGATATTTCATGGGATATGTAGTTTATAAGAAAATATTCGAGTCTCCCAAGTTGGCTTTTATTGGCGAGTACGAAAAATACGGAGTATTCTGAAGTTACTGAAGGAAATAAAAAAAGCTAACCATAATGAAAATCGTCAGTGTCATACGAGAAAAATGTTGTCACCTTAAAAACAGGAACTTCATGAAGAGTGCACTATGCTGTATATCGAATTGACACATTTTATATTCATAAATTTTTCATTACCTCATTCATCGTTAAAATTAATGAATCTTATTCTCGAACTCAAAGATTGGGTGCTTTGAGACTGCTCGAGGAGTAAAAATATCTTTCTCCGATTTCATAATAAGTTCGAGTTATAATCAGTTTAGTAGATCGAAATTTTCGATTAATTATTGTAAATAATGCGTATGTAATGTGTAAGTAATGCGAGACCATCATTGTTCGAAAAAAGTACTTCAAGAGTTCTCGACAACCGACACAAATGTGTTGGTAAAGATTAATTATTGCATTCCAAAATAAATGTTTCACTAGCCCCACCGAGGACTAAAATGGAATTTACAAGCTCTAGGCTTAAATTAAGACGAAGAAGAAGAAGAAGACTAGCCCCAAAAGTGACTCATTTCAGCCATGCGAACCATTCACAAAAAATATATCATGAAGAAAGAACGAATGCTCTGAAGTAGTGTATTTCAAATGAAATAAGATAATCAATTTTTCATATTCCTTGAATTAAAAAAAATTCAAGAACACGCTCGAAATCACTTCTAAGTTCTTGCTAATTTCTACATCAATTTATATTTCTTTCTTATTTCAAAATATAAAACAGAGCATCATTGGATGTTTTTCATGGAGATCACAAGAAGTAATAGCCTAAATGTGTTCAATTATAAAAATCACGAGCTAGATGGCACATCGAAATCTCTTATCCGGGCAGATGCCCGGATCAGATGATTTAGTAAATGTTCAAATTTCGAAAGATGAAAAATACTCTTCATTGGAGAACATCTATCAGTTGATGAAGTAGTAGAAGAAACCTCGCATCGATCATTTGAATCCCAAAATAATGGATTAAATAAACTACGGATTCTCGAAGAGCTGCATGATATATTATCCTCGAATTAGTATCATAATAAAATAAGTATCTTCTGGCTAGTACACAATTACTCATTTGCTACCTATTTCAGAGCAAAATACCATTTTTATCTTGAAAGAAAACCAAATGAAAAAACCGCAATTATAGGAATAGAAGTGAAATCTCCGAATTCCTAGATATTAATATTTTAAAATTCCATTCAGTTTTGCATTTCGTTCAGTAGACGAAAAATACAAGTACATTATATATTTTTTTCGGAAGGAAAACAGATATTGAAGGATTAGGTGTCAGAAAGAAACCGATGAAAATAATCAAATCAATAGATGTAGGTATAACTTTGAAGTTTTGGAATTCGACGATTCGTGTCCGAACTGAATCAAAATATACAGCCGGTTGGAGCAGGGGAATTTTATAATGCGAAAACCGATCAGGTAGAGAAGCAATAAGTAGCAAATACATAAATTATATTGCTCTTCGATTAAAAGAGAGTCAACGTGTGGTAGTCATTAGTTTACGTATGTGTATATTGTAGAATGACAACTTACCTTTTCTTCAGAAACAATCCAAAATACGAAATAACACTCAACACACAAGACACATATCTCAGATTAAGCACATGAAAGTGTTCATATGCTATTTTGGGATCCGCCGTTCGAATGTCAGCGCGTAGGCCAAAGATCGAGCTGCGCAACCGCAAGTGTCTTAAGATTCGAAGGAATAAGGAATCATGTAGGCAGAGGTCCAGTCGCCAATTGTTTATTTAAACACCATTTTTGGGCTCGCATGTGAGTGAACTTGAATGGAAAAAGTAACGACGTTCGATTCGCAGAAATGTAAACAAGTACCTCTGCTCGATTCTGAGATTGATTCAAGGCGTTCAAATTCAAATGGCAATTTAATTGACCAGTTATTTGAGTCATTTCTATTTTCTGATGGCAATTGTGTAATCTGTCCACAGATTTGGTTGTGTATCGATCAATGGATGCAACTATTTCGTTGTACCTTTACGAAATTCAAATTTGTAGTGGGAGGTTTTGTTATTCTATTTATATGGATAGTTTGTTCTCGGTCTTCATTTTGTATTTTGGAGCATGTAGACAATTCGTGTTCTATTTTGGATGATTTCGTACACGAGATACGAATGTATGAGAAAATTATTTCTTGGTGATAACTCTTTTTAGATGTTGACACTTATAGATACTAGAGATTTCCCTGTAATATAAAATTTAACTGGCCTTTCTCTGTTAAGGTGTCAAGACAATACAAATCTCTGAAATGAATGATGGATGGGATATACGTAGTAATTAATTATCCTCCTAAAATTTGATAAGGAAAATTGAGACACATTGATTATTCGTGTAAATTTTTCTTCTTTTATCTTTTTCATTGACGATAAAATTTGCAATTAAGAAATCGAACATTAAGTATTAATTCACTGAGCGCCGGAGTAGGTATATCTCACAAATATTTTCACTCGTTAAATTTAAACTTACTGCACATGCACAGCAGTAGAATGCTTTTGCTTCTAAAATTTATGTTGAATTACAAATTGGAAAAATTTTCAAATTATGAATAAACTAATGAAAAGTTCTTGAATTATGAAAATATTCATCATTAGATTAGGTATATCATTTCACTGAATTCCACACCGTATATAAAAATGATAGTATTAATCGAACAAGGTCTATTTACGTAGATTAGTTGAATAATTCGAACTTCGGAAAACTTGTCTGGAGAGGTTTGACAGTACTAACAAACTTTCATCGAAATTTGTCATATTAGTGAAAGAAGTGACTAAATAATCCTATAGGTGATTTGGACGCTGTAACATACAGCTTATAGATTCAAAGTTGGAATCATTACAAATATTCTCCAATAGGCTTTGTTAAATTATGGATTATTCAACAACTACCCAAGAAAAAGAATACAGAGAGTTTTTCGACAAATTACAATATTTGGCATATATACAAGGAAGTTTCTCTTATATTTTGATGTCTTTGTTGGAAGTCCATCATGACTGGATAGTGAGGTAAGCTTATTTTATCTTCCTGACTACGAACTTTGATAAATCTTTTATAGATCAGTTTCTCTATTACATTACGGAAAGCTGGCTGGCAATAAACTTATAGGTCTATAGTACCTAGCATGTTTCTTACCTTTTATTTCTTTCCAAATGAGTAGGGATCAGCTGTTCCTCATCTTTGTGGAAAATGTCCTTCCTTGAATTTGTCATCTTCAATTCCATCCTGCGTTTCTAATGGCAAGTTCTTCAGTGCTCGATTCAGAGTTTGTTCCTTTCCCGGGGCTTTCCCGATTTCGAGTTGAGAAGTTTTTCTGTCGTTATGTTTTTAATTTATCCTTGTTCGCCACTTTCATCTATCGCTTGAATTTTACGTCGTTGCTTCCTGTGTTGGATTTGAATTGTTGTTTTAGGGAAAAAGCAAATATTTCGACTTCCTCCCTTTTAGATAGATTCTCAAGGTCTAGACTTTCTATTTTTTTGTTCCATTGCTCCGTGAATATCTTTATGAGTCGAAGTTTCACTGCTTGCGTTATTCTATTCATCTTGGTTTGTCATCTGGATGAAATGTCCTCCTGTACTATTTTTTAGCCTTCTTCTTTTGCTCTAGCGGGATCTTCACTTCATCAGATACTGTTGGTCTTTTCGGTATTGGCATGTTTTTGGCTGATGTATTTTGAGCAGCGTCACGCAGAGTAACGCGAGATACTTCCTTATCTTACCTATCATAATCATATTCCACAAGTTGAAGGGGCTGATTTTGCTTTTTGAATGAATGGCTGACTACCTACCACCTCAGACAGGAACCACAAATCTAGCAAAGTTTAATGTATCAGCTACAAATGCAAGAGGTAATGAATTATGAACCTCATTTAAGCAAGTACGTCCGACTCTATCAAAAGTCAAGCCATCATCTCCAACCAAAAGGCCCACCCCTATTAAAGGGTATGATAGGAAGGCCCATAAAAATGCTCTGATTGATTGGGCAGCATGTGCTTAAGACTTGGAAGTAATTTTATGGGGTATAATACTGGGGTCCAACAATACGTATGAATTGAAACATTATTTGGGATGTTTCCCTTACCTATCTATGTAGTTGGTTGTTACCGACGTGTCGGCAAGCATTCGCCTGCCATCCTCAGGGTGTTGTTGGTCTTGAGAAGGACAGGTTTTTGCCAAACTTGTTGTGTCTGGAATTCTGCGCTCCATACTTTTTCAATTACACAAGTCCAGACAGAACAAGTTTGGCAAAAACTGGTCCTTCCTAGGACCAACAACACCTTGAGGACAGCAGGCGAATGCTTACCTAAACGTCGTTAACAACCAACTACATAGATAATCGAAACAGCCCAAATAATGTTTCAACAAATATACCATAATCAAGAATATCCCGTTTCACATGTGAAAACCATATGATGGCAGGCTACTGTATTATCAACCCAACCCGCTCGGGTACACAAGAGCGGGATTTCAATGATTTCGGTAGCTCAGGAAAATTGTAGAGAATAGCAGGCTGTATTTTGCGGGAGCGAAAGGCGAGATTATTTCAATATGAAACAACAAGTTCATGAGAAAAAAGGCAGTCAACAATGATGACTTACCAAATCGTCTAAGGGTGATGACTTGGAGTTCTCTGCTATAGTTCCCAGCTCATCTCAGGGACCCTTGGCTGCGGGAAATCTGCCCCAACTTTTGGTTCTTAATATCGGTGTTGAAAACACAATCAAAATGCGATGCGGAATTAAATAATAGAAATATGCGGTTTTTATTATCAATAAGCGTCGGATTATCCAAAACAAATAGCGAAATTTTAATCTGTAAATACAGATATAAGCGAGAAAAACCATGAATCGAATCGAATAATGAATGAAATGTTCACTTACCTAAACAGTGTGCTAAGAAACAAAAAACTATCGCGACAGGTCCTCATTATTGACTGCGTTTATGCGGACTCCTTTGAAATTAGTCTTGCCTTCGCAACGTTTCAAACCAAACAAAAAATAAAATTGTTAACGAAGTAGTTGCAACTGCACAAATGATGCATCTCCCCTAACTCCTACTACGAAAGGCTATATCAACTCTATAGAGTTCAGTCGTGAAATTCCGACCTGCTACGAAACTCAACTCTTACACCTTTTTCTTTTTAATACAGATAATACTAATGAAAATATTACTGCGGAATATAAGATCTATTGGGGCTAAATATGACGATTTTATCGAACAAAAACAACTTATAAACCTGATGTAATAGGTCTTTCAGAGACATTTCTGAGTACTAATAGGAAATTTACAGTTGAGGGTTTCAGAATCTTCCGCAGAGAGGGGGACGATAGGTTTTTAGGCGTGAACCTTGCTGGTTAAAATAAGGTTTTCTGCTGTTGAAGTAGCACTAAGGAACATGGTGGCATCAGAGAGGTTTCAATGCATGGTGGTCAGAGTGAGAGGATTCAACATAATAAATATATACAATCCACTGGACCAAACACTGAATCAACATGCTCTGGTTTCCTGATCACCCTACTTGTTTCTGCATATTGATTGGAAGACTCTCCCAGATCCGTTCCTTAGTGACCACCGGCCCATCCTCATCTCCCTACGAGATACCGCACAATTGCAGCCTGCTCAAAGGAGATATATACACCTAAAAAGGGTGTGCGGTATTTGTATATTTAATAGAAACAAAACAATAAATCTGAAGAAAAGTTGGCCTTTATTAAAGTTCAGACAAGGTTCTGGAAGAGTGGTGAAGATTATGTTGTCCCAATGTTAAGCCTCGCGCTGCTGGCACCCTTCTAATCGAACACGGAAATTAGCCATCACGCGTCTACACATCTCTGGGGTAATAGCTGCAATTTCATTGCGGACATTATGCTTCAGATCCTCTAATGTTCTTTGTTTGTTTGCAAACACTTTCCGTATAAGGTATCCCCATAAAAAATAATGGAGGGGTGGCAGTTTGGGGGATCCTCGGGGGCCAGTTGATAGTACCATGATGAGAGATCACTTTTTCCGGGAAAAGAGTGTTGACAAGTTCAAGTGATTGGTTGGAGGTGCGGCAGATGGCACAATTTTTTTGAAACCATTTTTCCACATCAAAACCCATAAACTCCGGCAGCTCTGGAAACAAAAAGTTTCTTAACATATCGCAATACCCTTAACTGTTTACTGTAAGTGCTTGCCCTCGTCCACCAATGATGCCTTCACCAGACATGAATCTGCAAAATGTAGCATAGTAATATATTGTATAAATGGTATAGAGATAAACAATGTATCCAATTCATATGGATCGATAATACCTAATTCCTCCTCCCTTGGGATGAAGGTATTACCTTGATTACGTGTAGCTTTACATATTTTCAAATATTTAAACAACAAATATAACATGGACAGAAACATAAATATTCCTAAAATAATCATGAATGTTGATATTAGATTGGGGTTCCATCTTCGTATATCTTGTAACCCAGCAAACACGTTACATCCTTGACACTTTTGTGGAGTTACATTTTCAACATGAAATGAAATCTTCATTGTGATGTCGCATATGCCTCCAAAATCTAGTTATTTTGTGATATCGCTTTGTTAACGAAAGGTGGAAGAAAAATTCTCAACATTTTGACGATGAATAAAGATATCTCAAATGTGATTCCCATGCGATGCAAATATTCGTTCGTATTCATTATGACTCATAGCCAAAGAGTGTTGAATACTGTTGAGAAAGGATGTCTTCGATCTTTAACTGTAGAGAAACTACCGCATCTGGGTTTTATTGCCATTTTGACAATTCTCGGAATATGTCGTAATTTCTGGTCCTGAAAAATATTCTGTTTTCTTGTGTTATAAGATGTTTGGTTTATCTATGGGAGATGATTTCCTTTCATTAGGGTCCCGAGCGGTCTTCAAACATCTGAAGTTCCGAAAAATTATCACTAGGATGGTCGTACCTGGTTCGAAAGAACCCTCACGATCAGAGAGCAAGGCTGAAAATTTAAATTTGAATATTGGAGGAATTCAAAGGAGAAGAGTGATTACGTTCCGAAATTAGCCACTGATCATGGTGTTGAGACTTTCTAAGAAACCCACATGGCAACAGATGAAGTTCTTCGTGAAGGAGGACAATTGAAAGTTATGTACTCATTGATTTTCCACTTAGTCCAAATTACGGTTTAGCTTGTTGTGTTATATGTTTTCCTATGTTTAACAATTCGAAAAGGGGAAATTGATTGGGTTTTTTCATTTCTTTCAAACATTGTGACATTTCTGTCATAACTAATTTATGAAGAAAGAATTTCTGAAATGGATAGTTAATTCAAAAACCATTTAATTGATCATAAATAACTAGATTTTTCTGCTTTTGTCTTTTTTTATTTCAGATCTAGAATTTCGGGTAGATTTGTAAAGAGTCTGTTTTTCTCTGCTGCCCATAGAAGAACTACATGAATATGTTCTTCTGATCACGTAGATGTCCTCCAAGATCCTCTGATATGATATTTTTAGTAAATTTTTTTCTAACACGGGTGAGGTCAGGGTTTTTTTTTCTCTGAGGATTTTTCCCTTTCCTCATTTTATCATACTATGGACCTGTATGGTTTTCCATGTGTTGCACTAACCCCAGCTAGGTACTTTTATGTTTCAATATGTATTGTATTACATATCTCAATCAAAAGAATATGTAGAATATATACAGGGTGGCCATTTGAAAACGAAACAGACGAGATTACAGACGAAATAAATTTTTTCGATAGAAATGCTCGAACAGGTCGATTTCTGTTTCGAGGGGGACAACTTAAGATGTAGGTTACGGACGCATAGCGCTTCAACCCTTGCTACTACAACCCTCACCCCCAATTTTTGAATAGGGTAGATGGGGTGAGTGATACCTCATTTGAAAGGTTTTTCACAAAAAAACACTACAAGTGCCATGAAAACACCACTTCATTTTCAAATGCTTAGTCAAGAATATTTCGAGAACTAATGCATGAAATGAAAAAACAATTACTGTGCTGAAATCAGTATAAAAATACCTTTCAAATGAGGTATCACTCACCCCATCTTCCCTATTAAAAAATTGGGAGTGAGGGTTGTAGTAGCAAGGGTTGAAGCGCTATGCGTCCGTAACCTACATCTTAAGTTGTCCCCCTCGAAACAGAAATCGACCTGTCCGAGCATTTCTATCGAAAAAATTTATTTCGTCTGTAATCTCGTCTGTTTCGTTTTCAAATGGCCACCCTGTATTACTCCTAATTACATTCGGCCAGGATATGTTTCTCTCGAGAACCCGGTTTGGACCATGGAATTTGCAGTGGTGATAAGAAAGGGGGGTGGGTTTGCGTCTGACAGATTCAACGTATAACATAACATAACGTTGGCCATGGCGCCAAGAACATTGAATAACTTGTTGTCTATTTGTATAAAGGCTCTTAACAATGAAGAAACTGAATTCATAATAATAAGAATACTGTCACAATCCGTCGTCGAGGAGAGAATAGATGAAGGTCGTTTCCTGGGTTGTTACCCTTCATTATTGCACCATAATTCTCCACCTCCACCACGAACTCTGAAGAAAGAACGCTTCATAGCATCACCAGCAATATCGTCCAAGCAAGAATCTATGCGGATTTTCATGCGGATGCGGATGTAAAGCGCCGTTTACATTGGTAGAGTAGAGTGGTCGAGTACTAACTATCCTTCTACTAGCACAATGTAAACAGGTCGTGCAAGTAACGGTAGATTACTAAAGAAAGATAGTGAACTATAGAGTAGAGTGGATAGAACATGTGGAATAGTTCACTCGACTATCCCATCCCCACCTCCAAATTCTCAAACTACTCTACTGGTTTATTACTTTACTATACCAATGTGGAGAGTCACATCCGCATCCGCGGATGTGAGTCTCTAAAAATCCGCATCCGCATTCATATCCGCGGATATGGAAAAATCGGCATCCGCAACATCCCTGCTTCCAAGTAATAAGTTACTGAAAGCATTGTATGTATGTTTTCTCTGACTGAAAGCGGAATCAACGTCTAACGTTGTCCGGTGTGCGCCCAAGCTGTTCGGAATCGACGTCGGGTAAATTCTACCCCCGATCGGAATCACTTATCACTTGCTACGTTCGTCCGGGTGTACAACTTTGCAACCAAGAAAATATGTAGGTAACAATTACTCGTCTTGCGCAGATATCGTTTAGCCACACATATTTAAATTTTGAAACTTTGTTTTACGCGGGAATATCTAGTGTTTAGTTTGTTTAGGTCTTTGGGTAGTTTATCCTTTTTTATTTTTCAAGATGATTTTTATTTCAAATTTCACACACGTCATAGTTAAGAATATTCTCAATAGAATAATTATTCACGATTGAAATGAAGTACACATCCAAAATATCCAATAAGATGGATTTAATTGAAAAATGATAGGGTGATGGCCATGTGGTCATTATATTATTCATTATTTTATGAAAGCACTCACGTTCAGATGAAAGCTTAATTCCTGCTCATTATGAATAAGTTATTCAATTCACCGCCTCATTCATTTGTAAATACAAAAGCTTAAGGAACAAACTTAATCATGGTAGTTATGTACAATATAGCTTTTTGAATTTTGTCGAAGAACTTCATTATTTTAAACGCAGAACAAGACTGGGCTGATGCTGCGAAATATGGAAGGAATGAAATAAACTGCACGTCACTCGAAAAGTTAATTTCTGAAATACTGAACGCATTTTAAATTGCAGAGATTTTGAAAGTTCTTTTCATCGACTATCGAATCATTTCTTACAGCTCCTTCAAGATTGATCAGGATTAAAGATACAGGGTGAAAAAAAATCTTGTGCATGTTTAACAAAACATTAGAATATAGAATGAATTTTATATTTCTCTCTTGTTTTATAAAGTGAATAAACCTCTTCCATAAAACAGTACATCTTTTCAAAAACATTCAATACAAACTAAATTACATTAATATATCGTTGTGGAAACTGCAGTATGTGGTATCTCAAAAAAATCAAGAATAATTTCATTTCACCACTCTAGCCAACTTGTTAATCTGCACAACATGCAATAGATGTTATGTAATTAAATCTTTCTTTTTGAAAACAACTCAGAAAAGGTCTTAATCAATGAACACAAAAAAAATTCATATACGAAAAGTCTTAATGTCAACAAAATCATATGGGGCAATCAAATTTCAAAAAATAAGCGTATTATCATTCTGAGGTGAAATAAATATATAGTTCAAGCATTCAAGAAATAAATTGGTATCGTAATGACATGTTGGAAAAGTATGCTGTCTCTCCTGAAAACTTGGAATGTTGGTCATACTGCTGTTTCCACTACGACTTATGCATTATTATTATTTTCTCTTCTGAGGATGGCTGTTTCATCATCAGGCCTGGTCTTGCTCCACAGAAGTTGTTTCCCAAATTAATTTCTGCAACTGGTTTGCAGTCAATCTAAAATCATTTTGATTAATTATAATATCTACTTCTAATATAAATACCACTTACCTTACTAATTTTGGGTACATTCCTCATTCAACAAATATCAGTACAAGTGCTCATCCTGGATTTTACAATAAATTTGGGTACAAATAGAAAAGCACGAACGGGATACATACTTCCTCAAGATCGACCAGGACAGTTCAATGCATCTGCAATGGTGTGTCTTATATCCTTTGTGAATGCTCCACCTCAAAAAATAGAAAGTCTATTTATCACATATATTACACTGATGTAATACGTTCACTTACATTTCCTACAATTGAATATTTTGCTCCAAATATTTTATAGTCAGCTTTGAAATATTTACAAACCGTCAAGCGCTCTGGAGGCTTCCATTTGCTGATTGGTGTGATAAGTACAAAACAGATTCGTCTGGTTTGCGCACAATAAAGCTCGTATTGGTCAAACGGTCATAACAACGCTCCCTTCGACCGTCCTAAAAAATTGCCAGGGTCGTACTCGGAACTATGCTCGAGATTGCGGCAAGGTAATTCCGGGAAACACCAGATTTAGGTCCTTTCCATTCAGTTAAAACTGAACGATTGTATGAAATCTCCTCGATTCGACTCTGGACGGAAAGTAACTATCCGAAGGCCCTACTACCGCCGCGTGTGTGGATGTTGTTGGCGAGGACCCTGACCTTCTGTAATTTTAACTGTTTCAGCCCTTATGTATATCAACATTTTTACTAGGGCCTGAAATGTCTATTCTCCTTTGCACTACAAGTTTTCTTTTGTTAATCCGCAAACTGTGTAGAACATATCAGTTAATTATAATAATGTTAATATGATGGTATTTGCTTGAATTCATTCTGATTTCTGATTTTTAGTTACATTGGAGAATATTTTTTTCCATTTCTTTTCTACAATATGGTTTATGGAATGGCAGTGATGCTGTATTTGCGTCCGTCAATGCAGAGAATATATGGATTTCATCGAATGACATTCAGGTATAACTCTTCCTATGTTGGTTTTCCTTACTTTCCTTTTACAATTATTATGTTTATGGTAACGTCAATATCTAGATGTTAAATTTGATGTATATGTGACGACTGTACACGATCATGTTGAAGAAAATTTGAATTGCTCGCATAAATACGAAAGTCGAAACACAATTCCTGTAGACATTATGTTCCTAGTCTGTTTTTTTCTGAAACTTTTTCAATTTAGATCTCTGAAGTCCTGGACTACTCTCATCATATAATAGCAAGGGCTAATCCAGCCAGTAGATAAAAAGGAGAATCGCAATAGCGAAAGAATCCATGACCAGACTAACCAGTATGGAAGCATGGAAAAACCATCACATATCTATCCTTTAACACCAAAAGGAGATTGGTCAAGGGTCTAGTGTTCTCGATTCTTCCATATGGATCAGAATACTGGATTTTAAAAAAAGACATAAACGGAGGATAGATGCTTTCACTTTCAATTGTTTTTCTGGCGTAGAATGCTGAAATTATCCTGGACTGAGAAAAAAACAACCAGTTCTTTCTGGACCAACTAAGAAGCAAGTAGAGATTGAGCATTGTAGAGCAGAAAATAGCCAAATTCAATGGTCATGTGGTTAGAAGAAATAGTCTTGAGAGGCTCGTTCTGGAGGGGATAGTCCCTGGAAATTAATCGAGGGGAAAATATTCAAGATGACAGAAGATAGACAGGAGTGAAATCCACCACGGAAAATAATATATGAATTATTAATGCTCGAAGCTTAGCAAACGACTAAGAAGAAAAAACAGCTCAGCCGTCAGTAGCTCAGCGAT
The DNA here is from genome assembly GCA_038502775.1 of Hippodamia convergens. Classification (NCBI taxonomy): domain Eukaryota; kingdom Metazoa; phylum Arthropoda; class Insecta; order Coleoptera; family Coccinellidae; genus Hippodamia; species Hippodamia convergens. The sequence continues at coordinate 27,654,517 of CM076608.1, read as the reverse complement.
CGAGTTACTACTCAGACCAAGAATTCTATGAAGATAGCTACCGCAGGTGTAGGCGAAACGTTATGTGAAAAGATTCCTAATAGACCACAGCCAAAATAAGCCCGGAATCTGGGAGCACGGTAGTGCCCCCGCCAAGACGAGCCAAGCGAAGCGCCGCGCCGGGGCCCTACATATATTGTCTCGAAGTGTTTCGTCGTATTTTTGAACCCTCATCACTTGAGTCTGGAATATAGTAGATGAACAATTCTCAGGATATACTGCCAGTGACGAACTCATCAAACGTGCAAAGTTTCAAGTGCATAGCTCGTACACTTCAGACTTAATAGATATCTGAAAACCACTGATTTCGTCACTCATTCACTGATGATCATAAAAATCGTTGGGGTACTTCCCGATGTCCTATCAAAATGAAATCTGGTATGTGAGCTAGTTTCAGTACACAAACAACGGAAAACCCTCAGAACCGGAAGATGTAAAAGTTTGTATGATACTTCCGCCAATTTTGATGCTTGTGGTCTGAAAATTGATATATACGGAGGGCTGCTTGTTATGAGTTAAAAAAAAAATATTCAAGAATTCTCAAGAAAAATTGCCCCCACATTTTGAATAAGGGGATAAAATGAAGCGCTCCTAAAACGCCTCATGTGTATTTACACCAAATACAATTTCCCTGTAATAACCTCAACCACAGTTTCCATTGTGCAATTTCCCGTAGTGATAATTATATAATGATAGGATTCTCCATACAATCGTTGTGATGGCAGCTCTCAATTACATCGGCATCACAGCTTGAACCTAATTAGGTAAATTTCTATACTTCGTACATTGTTGATTTTGAACATGAATTGTGAATTAGTTTGACTTGAAATAGATCTCGCAATAATTATATTTTCTTTAATAATTATCATTGGGGAAAAAATGAACAAAATTAAAGAATTTTGTCATAACCAAAGTACAAAAAGAATTGAAATCCAAACAAAAACATTTTGCCAAGACGAGGCCGTATTTCTAACATTGTGAAAAAGTTATCAGATCTCATGTAGAGCCAAGCTTCTAACTCTACACTCTTCATCTTCACAAGTCCTCATTTCACAAACTCTATGCCTTGGTAAAAATAAGTGACTTGGCCGTTTCGTAACTCTAAGAACTATTGTATAACAGACAAGTTATGAACAGCGAATGAATTTTTGTTCTTACGCTCACGTGGCGAAAAAGAAACGGCCAAGTCACTTATTTTTACCAAGGCATAGAGTTTGTGAAATAAGGACTTGTGAAGATGAAGAGTGTGGAGTTAGAAGCTCGGCTCTACATGAGATCTGACAACTTTTTGACAATGTTAGAAATACGGCCTCATCTTGGCAATATTTTACATCAAAATGTTTTTGGTTGGATAGTATATTCTAGAACAAGTTGCGGAATGAGCTCCTATTCCAACACGAATGTGAAATTTTTTCGCTCCTTCGTCGCCCGTTTTCGAAAGCATAAGTGTTTAAAATGCCTTCTGCAACGGGTATTAAACGATATTTTCTCTATTTCAGTCAAGTTTTGTGAAATACTCTCGAAATTCAAATGAAAATTAGTGACTTTTGTATTGTATCTTGGAAGTTGGTGTGACTCACGAAATTTGACAGATAACGGAATTTGAATTAATTTGATTTGAAAAATGAGAGGATTCTGAAGTCAATACTGACAATCACAAAACGAAGAATATAACTGAAAACAATGCTGTAAGTAGTTTCAATACATCACAACTTTTAGTACTGTAATGAACTGAAACAGAGAAAATTCTCTTAATTTCATTGTTCCCAATTTCTGTAGAAAATCACATTCCTTTCCTCGTTCATTTCTCTCCTATATTCCAGAAAATAGGATCCGTAGGTTCAAATCGCATAAAGGAGATGCAATATTTTCAACAATAGTCCAATTACTAATTACTATTAGAAAGAGTTTCCAGATTAGATCTTCCCAGGAAAAAATTGTCTCTTCTTAACCGTATAAGAATAGGTCATGGATGTTATACAGGTTGTTTCATTGGTAAACGGAAATACTTAACAGGCGGATAGGTGGCACCGAGGTGGTTCTAAAAATACCACATATGTGGATTCTTACTGTCTTCGTCACCGAGATACAGGCTGTTTTATAAATTGTTCGTTTCATCGCGAGGCAATATCAGACGAACCATAAGATATATATTCGTCATATTTGGCAAACTTGTTTCTTATTCGGGGATCAAAGGTATCATTAAATAACCGCAAGAAAAATCCAGGTCCGAGTCAACAAAAAATTTGGAATCGTTTGTATCCTTAAAACAACACCCTCCTGTACAGGGTGGGCAAAATTGGTGATACCTGAACTACAACTTTTTAACCGTGAGAGATAGAGACGGTGGTCTTTTTTAGAGAAACTGATAATGCCATCAACTACATTCCTCTATCTTCTTTTGTTTTCGAGTTATAGGCCAAAATTGAAATTTGGGCGATTTCAACTTTGGCCATTATCTCCGTTTCTGTTTGTGCTAGGATTTTGAAATGAAAACATTATGCAGGCACTTTTTTCATAGCAATCCAGTAGCGTAAAGTTTTGTTTTTTCTTATGGAAATAATAGTTTGAAATGGCTTAGAAAGAATCGCAATTTCTCCCGTTTCAGAAATATATCATACATCGCCCTCTGATTCATTCAGATATCATGAAAAATAAAGTTTGTATTTGAAATTTGAATTATTGCGTATTAAGTAGGCTGAATCACAGTGTTATTATTATTTTGCCATTGAATACTTGATTCAATTCTCCGTGATTTGATCTCTGTTCAGAACAACTGTCAATTATCAAAATTCGAAGTCATTATTGCCGTCAATATGGAATTGTTCGAAAACTACGAAAAATATGATATGTTAACATATTATCATCATATAATCATATCATCATATAATCACTTCGGATTGACAGTTGTTCTGAACCGAAATCAAACCACGGAGAATTGAATGAAGTATTCAATCGCGAAATAATAATGACACATATTATTCTGTGATTCAGCCTAATTAATAAATTAATGCTCAATAATTCAAATTTCACATACACACTTTATTTTTCATGATATCTGAATGAATCTGAGAGCGATGTATGATGTATGATATATTTCTGAAACGGGAAAAAATGGCGATTCTTTCTAAGCCATTTCATACTATTGTTTCCATAAGAAAAAACACAACTTTATGTTATAGCTCTTCAAGGAAACCTCTTGGGAAAAAACAAAGTTCGCTACTGGATTGCTATGAAAAAGTGCCTCTATAATGTTTTCATTTCAAGACCCTAGCACAAATAGAAACGGAGATAATGGCCGAAGTAGAAATCGCCCAAATTTCAATTTTGACCTATAACTCGAAAACAAAAGAAGATTATCAGTTTCTCTGAAGAAGACGTGTCATTCATTTTCCTCTATCTCTCACGGTTAAAAAGTTGTAGTTCAAGTATCACCAATTTTGCCCACCCTGTACATCGGAAATTTGAAAATCTCTTTTTTTATATATTGAGAACTTGTATTCCTGAAAGAGCTTTGAAGTGAAATTAATCATTAAAACTATTCAATCCATAATTAGTATTAAAAGAGTCTTCGGGCTTATTGGTCGTGCTCCATTAGGAAGAATTTCACCTAACGTTTCGCCTACAACTTCGGTAGGCATCTTTAAAGGATTCTCGGTCTAAGGTTATTGGACAAAATATTTACCGATGGTGTCGCTGCATTCGCCGATCAGCTGTTTACCGAAACGAGTATTGTTTCGTGTTTACATTAGATTTCTATTTGTATTTTTGGGATTTTTTAGTTTAAACGTTTATTGGCTATCAATAATCGAAGTTGTTTCCTTAATTGTGGATCCTGTGGATTATATTGTAAGTGCAAGTATAGGTAATATTGTGCTGTGTAGAGGGTGAGCAAGTGTTGCAATGCCATCATTTGATTCTATGTGGGAAAACATTATTTCAAAACATTGGAATTCTACAAGGACAACCTCGTCATATTGAAGAAATGATGTCTTATAAAAATGATGGTGTGAAGGTTGACAAAATTATATAAAGATTCCAAGCAAGATTGTCTGGAATTTGCAAGCTGTAATAAATGGGGAAATTGGTAATTTCCTCATTTAACAATTCAATACTGAAACCTCTGAAGACGGCACTTTATCCGAGGAATGCATATCGGGTCCACAGCTACGTTATCGTATTTCGGAGCTACCCTTCAATCATCACGCATAAAAACAAATCCGGTCACAGCCCAGTTGTTTATTTAACTACGACACGCATAGAAATCAAACTGTGAAAAAAATTAAAACGTTGACCCTGTCGGCATAAACATTCGAAAACGGTCGTTTTCGAATGGTTCATTATAAATAAAAATTGGGGATTTATTAAGAGTTCGTGATCTTCAAGCTCATGAAAACTAACACTTTCACACTTAAGAAAAACATACGACGGTATAATTTATTATTATGGGTCAAAAAGGGTATTTAGAACCGTGGTACTTGAAAAGGTCAACTGGCTTCTTTTTCGGATACTCATACAAAGACGAAGAACCTTTTAAAAAGGAATCTTATTGGTCAATAGGAGGGTAAAAACAAAGATTTTTCCTGGAAGGAGGCAATTTTTTAATAAGGTACCGCCCAAAAGGTTGGGACAAAAATTCACATTCGGTGATACAATTATCGAAATTAGTCAGTAGTGTTCGGAGATAAGAACAGAAAAGGTTCTTCGACGTGCTCACGAGTAGTGACCGCGGATTTTGGCTTGCTCGGTTTATTTTGGGTGTGAAATAGGAAATTTCACAGTTAGTGTTTAAGTCTCAAGCGGAGACTTGTAGATTTCTTGAGAGTAATAGGTAAAGTGTTAGGTCTTAAACGAAGACGTGTTTTGTATTTAGCTATTCCGGGAATAGTAGTGAAAAGGGTTAATTAAAGTGGAATTTTGTATTTTAAAGTCACGTACTCGTCGGAATATCGCGAAACCGAGACGGAAGTGCGTACGAGAAACCGGTGTAAGTTGGGCGAAGGGAAAGGATCGCTTTGTGGATTTAGTGGAGAAAAGCAGTATTAGAAAAAGGCAGAGTAAAAAGGTCAGATTTTTCCGTTTTTATGAGTAATTTTGAGAGTGAGCAGTCCAGAGTCCACAATCCTCCCAAGAATAAATTTTTGTTATTTTTAGGTATAATAGATAATATTAAAGTAAGAAAATGAGTTGTTGTAAGTTATCGAATCAATCAATTTCAAGTGAATGATTGTGATTTGGACACAAAACTTTTGGAAACTTTGATGCTATACTCGTGTAAAGAATCGATCTAATTTTTTTTTCTTTTTTTGTTATTACATTATCGAAAATTAGTCAGATTCGTTTTATTTTGATTACTGGAGAATCCTCTGGAAAAATTATCCAACACATAAAGTCTCGTTCTTCGTGCAACGAACCGATACCCACAAATTATATATTTTTTTAACATCTCTAAATTAATGATAATCCACCTTTTAATCGAAGGAAAGTCGCTCTTCCGAAGATTCCAATAAAAAGGTGCCAGATTATTAGAAAGCATATTTTAGCCCTGCTACTCTACAAGGTTGTACGTACTACAAAATATTTTGACAATTCTACTGATTGTGAAGGTAAAATTCATTGTTTAGTTTTGTCTCTGCTGTTTTTCTTTTTATGTTCCATAACAATGAAATTTACAAAACAGAAAACATCAGGATTATCCATATTCGATGAATACTAAGAGAAGGATGAAATTAGTTTGAGACCTAACAGAACATGAAAACATGCATGATTGTAATGTAATTGAACATCAGCGTGAACAATATATTCATTCAATAGAAGCTACTAATTTTTTTTTTCTGTTTAGGATGGGAAAAAATCTATGAAAAGAAAATGGGTGATAAATTTTGAATAAAAATGGACATTCTTCAGAGAACTGTATGAATACAGAACATGACGTGATCCTCGATTAATCATGTTTAAGAATTCATTACGCTATTATTCATTTATTGCATCCCTTGTGTCTTAGGCTGCAGTTATAATAAAATAAAATTATTCAACTTATCTATCGATTGATTGCACCTTTTCCGTTGCTAAAGGAACGTCAATACTATTGAGCTATTTTTAATATTAATATTAAATTGATACATATAATATATTGTTTAAAATTGCCAATTCTCGGAATTTATTTGAAATTCCACATGTAGATTTGATCACTGCTGAACATAAGTTCATCGAGAAAATCACTTGAACTCACAAGGTCCCTAGTTTTATTGCACATTATCATATGGATTGCATTCAGCACTTTCAACTAGGTTCCTTGAATTATTGAGACTTCTATATATTCAAAAATATCAAGTAGACTCAAAGCAATTTATTTCGATAAGAATGAAAATTATTGTACAAGAACGACCTGAACAAAAATTTAAAATGACTTGACTTGAACTGCTTTTTTTGGTAGGTTCAGTGAAGTTACAGCTTTCTTTTCCAGTAACAGAAATGTTTTCATAGTGAGAGTTTCTGAAATAATTTAAAATATATGAAGCAATGTTTTCAATTGACATCAGTTTCCACTCTTGCCTGTTTTCATTCTACAATCTTCTGGTCGGAAATGCTGTAAGCATACTCTAATATGTTTAGATACAGGTTTTTCCATTATCAAAACATGCTCCCAGGATTTACGTCTATTAATTTCCTCCACGATTTCTAGTTTGTTGGTAAAGTAAACATTTTGATTTTCACCACGACAATGGGCTCCAGGATTCCTAGATTTTTTAAGAATTACATCCGTAAACACAACGATTAGTGTTTTTCACGTTTTTTTCCTCAAGCATATCTTTTTATCGCAATAAAAACGTAAAAATAAACAAATAAAACCAGCTTTCACGTACTAACTGACAAAACGATACTCGTTTCGGGCTTAGTTACAGCTAACGCCGGAGGTGTCGCATAGATTTGTGTTTTGCTCTATACCTCGAACGCTGAATTTCTGACAGTGACGTGTTCGATCCGGAAGCGTCATCTGCACCCTGGTTTATGACGGGAAAAAGTGATGAGTTTACGTGCGCGATGCTGATTGGCCCATCGGTGCCTCTTCGTATCGCCTTGATCTTTGTTTTTTCTAAGGTCGGTTACCAGGCGCTATGCAAGAAAGGGGTCTCTTCTTTTCTGTTTATGTTATTTTTGGGTTTATAAAATTCAATGGCATCCATGTTCAGCCTGGGATAGTATTTTTTTATATTAGAAATAATCTCCGCCTTTGAGAAATCTATGTTGTGTCCATCTGTTAGCGCATGTTCTGTTAGTGCGGATTTTTCTGTCTGATTCAGTAGACAGCATCTTTCGTGCTCCTTATTTCTCGTATTAATACTTCGCTTTGTTGTGCCAGTAAAGGCTTTGCCGCAGTCACAAGGTATCCTGTTAATACCAGCTTGTGAAAGTGGGTCGACTTTGTCTTTGGTTGTTTTGATCATTTGCCCAAGTTTTTGTGTCGGCTTATAAACGGTCTCGCTTTGTTGTGACAATATAGACTTTGCCGCAGTCACAAAGTATCCTGTAAATACCAGCTTGTGAAAGTGTTTCGACTTTGTCTTTGGTTGTTTTAATCATTTGCCCAAGTATTTGTGTCGAGACCGTTTATAAGCCGACACAAAAACTTGGGCACTAGCAGAACATGCGCTAACAGATGACCACAACATAAATTTCTCAAAGGCGGAGATTTTTTCCAATATAAAAAAAAATACTATCCCACGCTGAACATGGAAGCCATTGAAATTTATAAACACAAAATAACATAAACAGAAAAGAAGAGACCCCTTTCTTACATATCGCCTGGTTACCGACCTTAGAAATAACAAAGATCAAGCCGATACGAAGCGGGAGCGATGGGCCAGCATCGCGCACGTAAACTCACAACCTTTTCCCGCCATAAACCGGGATGCTGATGACACTTCGGTTCGAACACGTCAGTGTCAGAAATTCAGCGTTCCAGGTATAACCTTAGACCAAGAATCCTCTGAAGGTGCCTACCCAAGTTGTAGGCGAAACGTTAGGTGAAATTATTCCTAATGGACCACGGCCAATAAGCTCGGAAGACTCTTTTAATACCAGTATATCCGGTCGTGAAAGCCTTTGAAAGTTTTTGAGAAATTGGATTCCTGAAAATACTTTTAATGATACATTTATTAGTTAATTATTAAGAGGTTACAGTCCACTGTGGTTTAAACGCCTATATACCTACCAAAGCTGTTTTCACCACTGCAATAATAATCATTAAGATTCGTATTTAATCTAGGTTGGCACCCATCACTTTGACAGAAGACCATTGTTATTCAGAATAATTCGGATCATATTCTAAATTCCATTATTGTTATAAGTGATTCAGAAAAATGCCTTATAAATTTTCAAATGACGAATATGCTGATATTATATTTTGTTATGTTTTTTGAGGTGGAAATGGAATAGCAGTAAAAAGAGGGTACTGAAGGCGATTCCCAGACCGAATAGTGCCAAATAACAAAACTTTCGGAGAAGTTTTTAAAGGCATGGATGACTCCCAAATGCAGAATATGCATGAAAGAAGGCATATTGAAATGGAAGAAAACATTTTGAATGAAGTTTAAAATATCCAGAAAAAAGCACAAGAAGGATTAGTAATGCCACCGTTTGGCATAGATTGAAAAAAATCGCCTCTATCCATATCACAATCAACAAGTACGAATGGAGAATGGGGATAATATTCCTAGAATGCATTTTAGCATTGACGAACTTTCTTCGGAATAAAAAATATATTATGATTATTAATATTATAATTATTATCATCATAATTATTATTATTAGCACCTAGGTGGGTGCTACGGCATTCGCAAATATTGAACAGATGTCTGTTTACAGATGAAGCCCAATTTACGCGTGATGGTGTCTTTAATTCAAGAGAACGTCATACCTGGGCAACAGAAAATCCCTATTTTCTGTTGCCCAGTTACTGAGCGGTCTAATTCACAACATAAATATTCTGTAAACGTATGGTGTGGTGCCTCTGACAATAAATTAATATTATACCCTAAATTTTAAAACGATTAACTGGCGAAGCATACCTTGAATTTTTGGAAAATATGCTGCCAGTTTTACTCCATGATGAGAATGTAAATACTGCTGGCATGTACTTTCAGCCTCATTATAGGCTCTTCGTTAGAGAATTTTTGAATAACAATTTTGGTTATTTATGGATTGTTCGGGGAGGCCCTCACAACTGGCCTTCAAAGTCCCCTGATTTCAATCCCATAGATAACTTTGTCTGGGGTTATATGAAATCTTTAGTATATTCCTCTGAAATCAATACTCGGGATCAGCTTATTATAAAAATAGAAGAAGCTAGCCAGAAAATAAAGAACAATTCGAATGTAATGAAAAAACGAATATTCTGAAACGAGCGAGGAAATGTTTAGACCAAAATGGAGGACATTTCGAGCAGTTTATGTAGTTTTTTTCTTTCATATTGTTTTTATATTTGTTTTGTTAATTGTTTGTTTTGTTTCAAAAAAATGAAATCGACCTTCTTCATGTCAATTCTTTTACTGAAACATTCAATATCAATATCCAAGCAATATCAATTTCGACAATCAGTTATGTACATACGGGGCCTTAATTATTTTGGAACTGACAAGGACGAGGGAGTAGGTAACTCAAAAAAAACAAACTGAAATGGTCTGCAATTATAAGAAGGAAAACCAATGTAATGAGTAGTTACTAAGTAGTGTTAAAATTATAATGGATTCAATAGTTGTGATAATTCATTTTTGAAAGTCACTTCAAACCTCTTTCAGGATCCAAAGTTCTTAAAATCTCCAATTTCACGTTTAAAATTTGTACAGTAAAACTGTCTGCGCGAAAATTTGAAACACACGCCTCAGTTTAATTTTTTGTGGTCTTCTCAAATATTGAAACAGATTTTCAAAATCCCGATGTACAGGGTGTTGTTGTGAGAATTCAAACGATTCCTGATTTTTTGTCAATCCTGACATGGATTTTCCTTGCGGTTATTTAATGATACTTTTGAGCCCCGAATAAAAAACAAGGTTGCCAAATATGAAGAGAATATATCGGGTGGTTCGTCTGATATTGCCTCGAGAAGAAACGAGCAAAATTCATAAAACAACCTGTATCTCGGCGACGAATACAGTAAGAACCCATATATGTGGTATTTTTAGAACCACCTCGGTGCCACCTATCCGCCTGTTAAGTATTTCCGTTTACCAATGAAACACCCTGTATAATACATAGCATGATGTTCAAAGGAAATTCAGTTGAGAGCCCTGGATTTATTATTGGTTTCAAGGCTATACATGATGTTTAAGATTCATTTTTAAAATGGGTGATCAATTTCAAATCGATTTTATATAGGGTGTTTCATTGGTAAACGGAAATACTTAACAGGCGGATAGGTGGCACCGAGGTGGTTCCGGAAATACCACATTCATGGGCTCTTACTGTCTTCGTCACCGAGATACAGGCTGTTTTATGAATTTTGCTCGTTTCTTCTAGAGGGAATATAAGACTAACCACCCGATATATTTTCTTCATATTTGGCACACGTGTTTTTTATCAAAGGATCAAAAGTATCATTTAATAAATGCAAGATAAATCCATGTCCCGGTTAACAAAAAACTAAGAATTGTTTGAATCCTCGAAACAACACCCTGTATATCAAAATTTTGAAAATCTGTTTCCATATTTGAGAAGATCACTTAAAACTAAACTTTGATGTGTGTTTAGAATTTTCGCGCATACAGGTTTACTGCCCTTATTTTTATGGTAAAAGTGAAGAATTTAAAAACTGGGATACCTGAAACTGGTTCGAAGTGACTTTCAATGATGAATTATCGAAATTAATACATACATTATTATTCGAATTGACTCAGTAATTACTTCATTACATTGGTTTTCCTTTTTATAGCTGCAGATCATTTCAGTTTTTATTTTTAAGATATTTTTTGGTCAGTTATCATTACTGCAAACTTTTTTTATTCGAAAGTGAAGTTTCTGAGAACTTGGATTTAGGGCCGCCGCCAGACATTTTGCCGCCCTGGCAAAATAAAATTTTGCCGCCCCGGGAAAATTATATTTTGCCGACTTGCTGTGATGTATTGAGTTTGGGACTCATAACAAACTCTTCCACAATTTGATCAAGGGGCAAAAAAATTCAGTAACGAAGAAAATATAACTATAAATATGTATTATACAAAAAATATATTAAATAAAAAATAACAAAAAGAAACATATATACCGGCCATCGCATGTATAAAAGTGAACTAGAACCATCAGACTAAAATGTTCGAACTCAAATAAATTTCTTCCTTCTCTCCTTCATCTCGCAAAAGTCATGAATTGTTTGAGATAAATCGAGATTATTGACTATCTCATGTTCAATGGATATAAAGGCTAGATCAGATAATCTATCTTGGGCCATTATTGATCGTAGAAAATTTTTCATTTTCACCTTTGAAAAGCTTCTCTCGCCAAGAGTATCCCAATAGTATATTCTAAAACAAGTTGCAGAATGAGCTCCTATTCCAACATGAATGCGAAATTCGAAAACGAGCGACGAAGGAGCGAGTTTTCGAAAGCTTGAGTGTTGGAATTGCCTTCTGCAACGAGTATTAGACGATATTTTCTCTATTTCAGTCAAGTTTTGTGGAAAACTCTCGAAATTCAAATAAAAATTCAGATTAGTGACTTTTGTATTGTATCTTGGCAGTTGGTGTCACTAACCAAATTTGACAGATTGCGGAATTTGAATTGATTTGATTCGAAAATTGAGTGGATCGGAGGTCAGTACTGACAACCACAAAACGAAAAATATAACTGAAAATAATGCTGTAATGAGTTTCATTACAGCACTACTTTTAATACTGTAATGAACACATTACGATACTGAAAAAGAGAAAAGAATTTTCCATATTTAATAAAATCATTATCCGACAGTTTCTACGATACACGGTACCGATAAATATCAATGTGTATGTAAAAATTTTCAATCAGGCGGTAAGGTATCATAATAATAATAAAATAAATTAATCGATTCAAGTACAAATGCATTTGTATAAGATATGTTAAATAAAAATGCGGAATTCCAAAATGCATTCACATACAAAATATCGAGAAACAATGAAAACGCTCTCTGCTTTTAGTGTACGAAACTAAATTAACTCATGTTAAAGGAAAAAAATTTGAGCGCCTTGGATTTTGATTATTACTAATTCTTCATTCCAAGGCAACACAGCTCTCGTGTGTAAGGAAAATTCTAGACAATGATATCCGGATCAGAATAAGGTACATGTTATTCTTACTGTTTTCGTTCTGCGATTTGACCTTATGACATTTATTACCTGTTGCCATGTTCTTAAACTCTTACATCTGATTAAGTAAATGAAAAGAGGTTAATATAAATCTTAAGTATTCACCTGTATCTTATAACGATTATTATAATAATATTGATATATTCTTTTACTATGACCATTATCCAATAAATTAAGAATACTAATCTGCCTTAAATTTCAGCGAGGCATATTTCCAACTCATTTGAAGGCGCCTTTTCGAATTATTGAAACGACGCTTTATGGCTTTAGGAATAATAGGCGTATCTGAGGCGACCGATGAAAGACTCAAAAAAAAATCACCTACATCACTGTTAATAAGCAGAGAGCGCTTTATACTTATTATCGTTTAAATGTGAAATCCGACGATAAAAAAATACCGAATTATAGAACTCACCTTCAATTTTGTAGGGTAATTCAGTTCGAAAATCACAACTCCGAAGATAGATGAAAGATTTCTATTATGTAACACTATATAGGTTAGCAAAAATATTGAATATTGTGACGACACACGACACTGAGGACTAACGAGTTGATACCCTTATTTCTCGAGTATTATAAACCACTCCCGAATATCAAAATTTAGATTTCCGATTGGCAAACTGAAATTAAGAATCATTACTGAATTATCCTAGAAACCCTCCCAAAAACTTTACAGTCCCAGATGTTCATCAAAGGGACCGACCGTCTTGACAATAAACTCGTAAACAAGCGAGTGTAACTAGGATGAGAGGCTGCTGAGGCGTTGGCAAAATTTACAACCTGTCAGGGATTTCTATTCATGAGTAGAATGCTGCATCTTTGATCGTTTTCGTTCTGCCAATATTACTCTTGTATTGGTTTAATTGAATTTTTATCTGTGTTTATTTGTGTACACGTGTGATATATTTGGTTGACAAGGCTCAAAAAGCCGCCCCTGAGTTTGGTCGTGTTTTCGCTTTCACTTTCAATAACAGGCGGGTTTTCGTTTTCGAAGGAAAAAAAATCTAGTAAGACGAAACTGATTTTGCCGCCCCTAAAATTTGCCGCCCCGGCAGACTGCCCGGTTTGCCGACTCTGGCGGCGGCCCTGCTTGGATTCCTGAAAGTGGTTTGAAGTGTGTGCCAATCTTTATTGAATATGAATCTTTATCACTGTCACCTGTTATTTCTAGCATTTCGACCATCGTCGTGGATAAGTTCTCGACGTTTACCCAGTTCGAGTGTCTGGCATCTTCTGGAGTGCTGCTGAGTATATAGCACCTAAATTCAGCGGGAACATCTCCTGGAATATAACTGCTGAAGATGCCAGACTCTCGAACTGGCAAAACGTCGAAAACTTATCCACGACGACGGCCGAAATACTCGAAAGAATAATATGAACGATGGCCTTGAAAGCCTCAACCAATTCAATCTTTATAATTCGCAGTGGTGAAAACTGCTCTAGTTAGGCACTATAGACTTTTAAACCATAATGGACTGTAACCTCTTAGTAACTAACTAGTTCATTTATCATTAAAAAACACTTTAAACCACTTTCAGGAATCCAAGTTCTCAAAAACTTCACTTTCAAGTAAAATATTTTGCAGTAATCATAACTGACGAAAGAATATCTTAAAAATACAAACCTAAATAGTCTGTGTTGTAATATTGATATGTTGCGCATGCCTGACGCAGACTGGTTGTCGTTCGACTCTGCACTCACAGGCAGCAGGGCTGCCGCGAGCTTCGAACGAAATGTACTTTAGTTCTCGAAGAAAATGTACTGTAATGTACTGTACAGACAGAATACTGTTAAAATGGCGCCATCTGCTGAATTTTATGGAAAACTTTTACTGTTTCCCAATCTGTTGAGGTATGGCTGAATGCGTGTATAATAATTAAAAACCAACAAAAAAACAATGATCGAGAAATTTTACCAGAAAATTTCTTATTTTTATATATTCACAAAAAATCAGCAGTTTTCCTTTTTTTTTAATAATTCATTGAATCTTAAATTCAATTTTGTAAAATGAATTACAGAAATAAAAAAAGTTTAATTTGTTTTCAACTTCTAATTTAGTTGAAATACAACTTCATCAAATGAAGGAATGTATTTTTCTGTTCTATGAATGATATGTGGAGAATTTGTGAACATATTCATGGCAATTTACATGTAAACATATGATTCAGTAGTTAGTACCATTAATTTAAGGAAATAAGTTGAAGATGTGTGTAGAAAGGTAGTGTCAAACAGAATTGTAGTTGAATATAATTATATTTCCATCACATATAACGGGAAATATAACATGGCGTAGTCGGTAGTTGCAGAAGTAAACAACAAAGATATCATTTTCAAGAAGAAACGAACTGAAGCCCGCAAGCAGAACAAAATGGAGTCAAGAGCGTTGCCGCCAATGCGACTCGATGGTACAAACTCCAGTAATTATTACCAATTATGGTCAAGATCGATTGAACGATTCGATAATGCCATGGAACTAAATAAGAAAACTAATTTAAACCGATTTCAAGCGAATAACCAGTAATGACCGCGGTTATCTACGGTCCTGCCTGCGGTTATCTACGGTTATAGTCTTCAGGGATATTCCTTGTAAAATGATTATAACCTACAATGACCGAAGTCGCTTGAATGCAGTTGGTCCTAGTTGGTAATTACCAATGAGGACCAGGTTATTCGCTTGAAATCGGTTATAATTCAATGTGCTATGTTCAAGCACCTTATTGGCGATGCAGGTATGAGAATTTATGATACCTTTACCTTCAAAGATGAGGAAGTCGACAAATTAAAAATAATAGTGTCGAAATTTGAGGAACATTTCAAGCCCCAGACGAATCTAATTCTAGAGAGACACAGATTGTTAATCTCTAAACAACTAGAATTCCAGTCCATCGATGATTATGTTATATTGCTCAAGAACTTGGGAAGAAATTGTGAGCTGTTGACATTGGAAGATAGCCTTTTGAGAGATATTTTCGTCTGTGGAATACATTCAGATGAAATACGCGAAAAACTACTCCAGGAGAGGGGCGTAGGGACACTGGATGAGGCTGTTGGTTTGGCGAAGAGGTTCCAGTCGGCTAAGGAGAAGAGTCGTATAATAGGCCATCAGGAAGCCCCTGTGGTGAAAAATATAGACTCAGTTCGCAGACAAGGAAAGACTGCAACATCAGGTGACAATGTTTTTAATTATAAGACTTAACCTAGAAATAAAGACTTTCTGTACGAAATAATTTTAAATTTAATGCTAGGAATGGTAGAAATTTTGCAAAGCAACCTTGTAGAAATTGCAACTACAAGCATGAGTACAGAAAGTGTCCAGCTTTTGAACAAACATGTTCTAATTGTGGTGAAGTCAATCATTTTAAAGCTGTTTGTTAAATGTCAAATAAGAGAAGTGGATGTGTTGATTTGGAAAGGAATGCCAATGATACAAAGAGTATACAGTTAGCTACTAAAGATTTTCTGTCCCTAGATGCAGTAGAACGAGACAGAAACACTGAGGAGTCATCAGTAGCGTAACGAATTTCGACCGGGCCCCCCCGCAGAATTAATTTTCGGGCCCCCTCGTATGGGCATGCGTATTTATTGGAAAAAAACTTAATTTAAGAAAAGTATATGGTTTAGGTGTAACACCACCAAATTACTCCGAAATATTACTCGAAGTAATACTTTCTATACTTTATTTATTGAAATATTATTCAAAATTTGCAGTAAATAATATACATAATTGCATCTTTATTTCAAATATAGTTATCAATCCCAGAAAATACTGTGTTACTTGGAGTAAATGGTAAATAACTTGAGTGGTTGATTTCTTTGTTGCAATTACATTTATTACTTCGTGAAGGTCCATATTCCTGGCTCTTTTATTCTCAATCCTCAACAAACTGGGCCCGCTAAGTCTTTTTTTGGGTCATTGTATTCCTCAAATAATTCTTTATTAACTTTAACTTTTAAAAGGATCGCTTTGCCCTTGCTACAGTAACAGGTTATATTCGAAATAACATCAAAGCAGTACAGAGATCTGGGAAACTAGTTGCAATCGAAAAATTTTGTAAAAACAGGAGATCAGCTAAATGTCGTATTGATGATCTTTTCTTAATCTCTGATTTCAATGCAATTCTAAGAGAGTTTATTCGGAAGCTAAGGTCAGAACTGAGGTCATGTTCATATTCTTTAACGATAAAATTATTTGAATTTTCTCTTGAAGACCAGGCCCCCCCTAACGCCTGGGCCCCCCCGCACCGCGGGGTCAGCGGGGGTGTACGTTACGCCACTGGGAGTCATGGTATGGGGACGTTGAGATGGGAAGCCATAGAGTTCCTTTTAAATTAGATAGTGGAGCCGCTGTAAATGTAATTCCTGGATCGGTACTGAGAGGTTTAGACTTAGATCCGAGACTAATCGAGAAAACGAATTTAAAATTGGTGTCATATTACAGGTGACCATCTAAAAGTAACAGGTAAATGTAAACTGAATATCAAAGTTGGCAAGAGCTCTGGTATTTTCACATTTTATGTAGTTGATGATAAGGGTCGTGATTTCTCACCCTTGTTGGGCCTTGGAACTTGTGTTACTCTAAATTTGATTAAACGAGTCATGGAAATTGATCATGAAGTAGTCAAATCGGAAAGTTTGAGTTTAAAAAGTTTATTGAGCCAGTATAACGGTATATTTCAAGGTATTGGAGTGCTTGAGAAACCATATCATATTGAATAGAAGAGAGAAGTAAAGACACACTTAATAAAATAATTATATTCTCTGACGATCGATTTCGGCTCTAGGCCATCATCAGGTCAGCTGAAAATAGTAGTCAAGTTATAAAATATGTCATCATATTTCATAATATCGATCGTCAGAGAATATAATTATTTTATTAAGTGTGTCTTTACTTCTCTCTTCTATTTGTTATCAAACACACTCATGGAGTCTTTCATTCACATATCATTTTGAGTTAGAACACAACGCTAATCCGGTAATTTGTTATGCTAGAAAGGTACCTTTTGCAATTTATGATAAACCTAGAACTACATTAGAGAGTATGGAAAAAGAGGAAATAATAGTAAAATGTGACGATGAAACACCCAATTGGGTAAACCCTATTGTAATCATTAGAAAACCAAATGATGATCTCAGAATTTGCTTAGATCCACAAAATTTAAATAAAGTCGTGAAAAGGCATTATTTTCAGATTCCTACTTTGAAAGAATTAACAAGTGAAATGGATGATTGCGAATATTTTAGTACTATAGATGCAACTCAGGGTTTCTTACACATAAAATTAGACAGCGAAAGCAGTAGTTTATGCACGTTATCAACACCTTTCGGACGATATAGGTTTTTAAGACTACCCTATGGGTTGAAAAGTGCTCCAGAAGTATATCAGGAGCGAATGACTGAATTTTTTGGAAAGATTAAAAATGTGAAATTTTATATGGATGACATAATCATTTGTGCCAAAACAGTTGAAGAACATAATGAGATATTGAGACAGGTTTTAGAGACGGCAGAAAAGTTCAATATTAGATTTAATAAAGATAAATGCCATTTTTTAGTTAAAGAGGTGAAATACATGGGTCATGTTATTTCTAAAAGGGGCCTATCCATTGATAACTCTAAGGTAGCTGCAATTCAGATTATGAAATCGCCGGAAAATAAATTGGAACTACAGCGCTTTTTTGGAATGATACAATATGTTAGTAACTTCATCAAAAATTTGTCGAAGAAGACAGAAGGTCTTAGGCAGTTGTTGCGCAAAGACATGGAATTTATCTGGACGAAAGAACATGAAAATGATTTTGACAAGTTGAAAGCAGAGTTAACCAGTACACCGGTACTGAAGTTTTACAACGTAAATGAACCCTGTGTCATTTCAGTAGATAGCTCGTCAAAGGGCATGAGTGCCTGTTCTTTGCAACAAAACAGACCGTGCGCGTATGCATCCAAAGCTCTGACTGAAACTCAGAAGCGGTACTCCCAAATTGAACGCGAGTTATTAGCAATTTTCTTCGGTATTGATCGGTTTAAACAATATGTATTTGGAAAGAGGTTTGAATGTCAGACGGATCATAAGCCTCTGATTTCCATATTTAAAAAGCGCCTGGACCAATGTCCACCAAGACTGCAAAGAATTTTAATGCAATTGAGAAAATACGATTTCAATTTGATGTAGGTATGTACCGGGAAAAAAGTTGGTAATTACAGATGCATTATCAAGAGCTTTTGACAAACACAGTTTTGACGAAAATATAGATGTAGAGATGGGAGCGCAAATATGTTTGATTAAATTATATTTGGACATATCAGATAGAAAACGTGAGGAATTGGAAAAGAGCACTAAGGATGACAAAGTTCTGAGGGACTTGATAGGTTTTGTTATTGATGGTTGGCCTAAAGATAGTAGGAGAATGCCAGAGCATCTAAAATTCTATAGTAAATTTAAAAATGAAATAACTTATATAGATGGTTTGCTGTATAAAGCTCAGAAAGTTATAATACCTGAAAGTCACAGAAAAGAAATATTAACAAAATTGCATGTAGGACATCAAGGAATCTCAAGATCGATCTCAGTCGCGAATAATTCATTTTATTGGCCGGGAATGAACTACCAAATCAGGAATTTTGTTGCTAGTTGCAAAGCATGTCAAACACTGGCTCCTTCTCAGCGCCTCGAGGCCATGATTTCTCATGAAATTGTAAATCGCTCTTGGTACAAGGTGGGCGTAGATTTATTTTATGTATATGGTAAGACTTATTTGTTGTGTTTCGATTATTTTACTAAGTTTTTTGAGCTAGCCGAGTTAGGTGCGAGCAAAACTAGCCAGAATGTAATTTTAGAGTTGAAAAAGATTTTTTCTAGACAAGGTATACCAGTTATTTCATGTAGTGACGGAGGTCCTGAGTTCTCTACAAGAGAATTTGAAATGTTTTCAAAAAATTATGAGTTTGGACACATACAGTCAACACCTTTGTACAGTCAATCGAATGGTCAGATAGAGAGTTTCTGCAAGATAATAAAAACACACTAAAAAAGTGTAAGATGAGTAATACAGATCCGTACCTAGCTCTGTTAGCGTTAAGGAATACACCAATAAAGAACTCCAATCTAACACGAGCCAATGTCTTAATGAATAGAAATCTACGAGACTTGTTACATAGAAAATTTGTAAACAATAATAACAATAGAAAATTAGGCAAAATATTAAATGATAGTCAAGTAACTCAAGAAAGATATTATAATAAAAAAGGTGTTAGAAATCTAAAAGAACTAAAGGCAGGTGAAAATGTATATGTGCAAAGTCTCAAAACAAAGATATAGGAGGAAGGTGTTATTCTAGGAAAAGTAGGTTTGAGAAGTTATATAGTTAAACTTCATAAGGGAGCAATATTGGTTAGAAATAGACGATTTTTAAAATTATGATATGACGAACCTACTGGTATCAGGGTCAAAGGAGTGAATTTGTGAATCATGAGAGTGTTACGATGTATGATGCTTCTGATGAGAGGGAAGGCAATTTGCATTTTCACAGGAAATTGGTTGAACAGTGGAATGATATGCCACATCAACAGGAAGATGCAGGTGCTGAACCTGCAATCAGTAAAATTGTTAGTGATAGGAGACACAATAGAGAAATTAGGTTACAGAATCCAGCTAGTGAAAGTGCAAGTGCAATGAACAGAAATGTACCACAGGTTCTTAACTGTACAAGCTCGGAATCTTGTGGTATCCCAAATAATACCAGTTTGAAGGCAGTTACAAGTCAGTACAGAACACTGTCTAGGAGAGTTGTGAAGAAACCAGACAAACTGAATAACTAAATAGACGATATGATGAAAATGTAAGCATACAAATGCTAGTAGAGCGATAAGTGTATTATAATAGATTTTAGTTAGATAAGTGAGTCGGAATTGTTCTGGTGTACAAACTTTTGTAAATTGTTGTAAAAATTTATTATCACAAGCTATTGAAAAAGTGGGATGTTGTAATATTGATATGTTGCGCATGCCTGACGCAGACTGGTTGTCGTTCGACTCTGCACAGGCAGGTAGTCTTACTGTAGAATCGAAGCTGGAACGTTGTAACGTAGCCTGAATAGAAATGAAGAGCTAACAGAATTGTAGTTGAATATAATTATATTTCCATCACCTTCATCACATATAACGGGAAATATAATAGTTTGCAGCTATAAAAGGGAAAACCAATGTAATGAGGTAATTACTGAGTAAATTCAAATAATTAGGTATGTAATAATTTGGATAATTCATCTTTAAAAGTCCCTTCGAATCACTTTCAGGTATCCCAGTTCTTAAAATCTTCACTTTTACGATAAAATTTAGTGCAGTGAAACTGTCTGCGCGAGAATTTTAAACACACGCCTCAGTTTAGTTTTTTATGATCTTCTCAAATATGGAAACAGATTTTCAAAATTTTGATATACAGGGTGTTGTTTCGAGGAGTCAAACAATTCCTAATTTTACGTTAACCCGGACCTGGATTTTTCATGGGTTTATTAAATGATACTCTTGAGCCGTCAATAAAAAACACGTGTGCCAAATATGAAGAAAATATATCGGGAGGTTCGTCTGATATTCCCTCGAGAAGAAATGAGCAAAATTCATAAAACAGCCTGTATCTCGATGACGAAGACAGTAAGAGCCCAAAAATATATTTCCGGAACCACCTCGGTACCACCTATTCGCCTGTTAAGTATTTCCGTTTACCAATAAAACACCCTGTATAAATATTTGCTTGGGCAAATTCATGTTCTGAATGTTGAAGAATTTTTTAGTTGTTCAGATATTAAGTTGTTGCCCCCAAATACAAATTTTGTGCATGCTTTGGTCGAATAGTAGCACAAAGTACATAAACAAACGTAGTTGCCACACTTGTTAATCGCTTTACCAAGTCGGTGTATAACATCATCTAAAGAGCAGCGCTTTAAAATTCAAGCTTAAGTAGTTACGGTGAAAACGGTGCATATACGAGCTTGTTAGGACAAAGACAAACAATAGTTCATATTAATAAACTTTATGAAGGATATCTCTTCATGAAAACAATCTGAGACATCTTTGATCATGCACGTCAAGTATAACATAATTTTCTACCCCTTCATGTTATTGAAGGTATTTGCCAGACATGAGAGAGATTGATGTAACATAATTTTCTGGAAAATGTGATCATTTTGGCGAGCTGGTGCTATAGTTCATCTATTCATCTGACAACAATGTATTCATTTACCACTACGACTTGACTACAACGACGTTTCTCAAATATCCGGATACCCCGCCCAAGTATCATGAATTTGCTCCAAAGAATTGTACACTTCCTTTCCAAGAAGAAAAAGAATCCAAAATCGGTTGGCGTTATCCTTTAATACAGGGATGGGCGACCTTTTTTCGAAGTGGGCCAAATAGAAAAACTCCATAACTCATCAGTCACTAGTTTCCAACTAATGAGACACCTAGGGTTGCGTTTTCTCCACAAGAGCATCGTTATTTGGTGGGACTACTGATGTTGTTGCTGACGTAGGTAATGTATTCTCCAAATTCGAATCCAAAATCTTTGATCGTTTATCGATTCTTGGATTTTGTTAATAAAAGTTTGGCTAAGGTAACTCACGATACAGATTTTTCAGAACACTGTACGCTAATAATAGATGCATAGAAAAATCGATAATTCCGATGAAATTTATTCGGCAATCTGTCACCTTATTAAAAAATTATTGAGTTAATATATATATATATATATATTCTTATGAAAATAGAGAGCTAAAATAATACAATAAATGTTGAAACAAAAAGTACCTAAGCTGAGGTAAAAAAAAAGAACGGGGTATCATAACATTCTTCGTATGATACTATAGAATCATACGATACTATCATCACAAGTATCATACGATACTATAGAGCCAGGGAAAAAAACCTCAGCCGAAAAAACCTGCCACCCCGTAAAAAAATGACATAAAATATTAAATATCAGGAAAAATCTTGAAAGACATCAGTGTGAGATCATCTTCATGTTATCCGTCGATACATTCTTCCCAAAACGGCTCACGATTCTTAATCTGAAATGAAAAAAGAAAAAAGCAGAAAAGAAACCGAATATTCAGAATAAATCAAATAATTTTGAAATTAACCACCCATTTTAGAAATGCATTCGTTACTTTATGTATAGCCTCGAAACCATCTTGAAATTTATAAATGGGAAAAATATTTATAAGATGTTCTATAGTCTCCTCATTTTCCCCACACTCACAACTAGGACTCTCAACCGAATTCCATCGGAAGAGCATGCTATTGCAACGTCCATGGCCTGTTCTAATGCGATTTAGAACAGACCATATTCTCCTGGGAAGGTCAAAACCAGGAACTCTGATGGAAGGATCAGAAATAAGATCTTTATTGAAAAAATTGGATACATTCCATTCAGATTGCCACATTTCTTTGTCGCTTCTATTCATATTAGTCAGAAAATTTGACCAAAAAGGTTTATGCGACTTCAATCTGGGGACCCTATTATCTGGAATATAGGTGAGTATGGGAAATGAATTTGGAAAGGAATTGAATTTTTTCCAAAAATTCAAAGCTGTTGTCTCTCTGCGAATATGGGGGGGACAATATTTGAGAGGACTGGTAACCAAGGAGTAGGTGTAGACTTGATAGTACCAGTAATAATCCTCATAGAAAAATTTAGTTGGGCATCAATTTTTTTTTACATGAACACTGTTCAACCAAACAGGACAACAATATTCAGCAGCAGAATAAACCAAAGCAAGCGCTGCTGTTCGAAGTATTGTTGCATCAGCGCCCCATGAGGAACCAGCTAGTTTCTGAAGAATATTGTTTCGAGTTTTAAGTTTCAAATGCAGATCATCTAAATGGGCGTTGAAATTTAGAGAGGAATCAAGTTTGATTCCCAGGTATCTAGGATTGAAATTATGTTTTAAGGGAGAAGAACCGAAAGTTACACTCAATTTTCTATATTTCTGGTGATTATTCAAATGAAAACACGAAACTTCGGTTTTATTTTCATTCGGGCACAAACGCCACTTCAAAAAATAATTTTTCATTATGTCCAGATCTGCGGAAAGGGTACTTTCTAATGAGTTAATGAATAATAAATTCATACTTGATAAATTTTCAATTCAACCTAGATTATATTTGAAAATTTAGAAATCCCTATCATATCTGGGGGTGCGTGAAGTTAGCGAAAAGTTGGAAGCACTAATTCTGAAACTATGTCAAATATTTAGTGCTTAATAAGTACCTATTAGTGCCGTTTGAATCAATGACAGCACCATTGTAGTTTTCGAGATATTGACGATTCAAGCTCAGCACCAAAAGTTTCAAATCACAATGAAATTTATATGCCAATATTTAGTGATTAATTGGTGCCTATTAGTGCTTTTGGAACCAATGAAAAAAATATATAGTTTACATAAAATCCGAGATTATTTCCTTTGGTGCGAACTTTACGCTCAGCACCAAAAGTTTCAAATTACCATAAAATTTATATGCCAATATTTAGTGCCTAATTGATGCCTATTAGTGCCGTTAAAACTGCTACGATATCATTTTTAGTTTAATAGTAATCGAGTGTTGTTTTTCAGCAAGTGTGAAGTTAGTGAAAAGTTGGAATCACTAACGGCCAGTTTCTGAAAGGCCGATCAAACCGTATGTCAACTGACACAACGTTCAACTTGACATCGATGTCAAATCAATTTGGGTTGCTGAAAGGATGTTTAGGGCAAAATTAACTAATCTCTGATCATTATGATTTGACATAAGGTTACCCTGTTTCGAGGCTATCGAAAAACAGAATCTGCTAAAATAATCAATATTATGTGATCGAACTGGTTAGAATTTTGAATTTCTCATTTTCATATTTTGAATTTAGTATTCAATTTGGGATTATTTCGAGTTTGTTTTATTCAAAATGAGTTCAAGTGGCCGAAATTTTATTGAAGGAGAAAGGTGTAGTCACTCGGATCTAGTTCAGAAGTAAGTATTTGTAGAATTGTTAATAATTTCTCCATACATAGTTCAAGGCATACTCGTACATTTCGATAAACAATAGTATAATAACATGTTCGCAAGCATGTTCGTATATATTTAATAGAGTACCTACATATTTTTTTTCAGTTAGAAAACAAGTCGACGAACGCAGTATATCAATTGCAGAACAAAATGAAAAATGAGTAATCCTAATTACAAGAGAAATCAACAATGCCGCTGAAGTGCCAGGAACTCAAAAGAAACTTCACACTGCCCAGATAAATTCAAAAAAGGTAAATGTTGCAAATGAAAAGGAGTACGTAAACTAGTTTTGTTCAGATAACTAAAAAACATACCTTTGTTCATATTATAAATTTCTAAACAATTTTAGAGTGCGTATAGTAGAAATTTTATCCATCAGAATTTCCATTAGAATCTGAATGAACTTTGCAATACTCAATTTAAAAATTTTCATAAAGCAATGCATCGAACATGACCCACCCATCTAATACAACACAGTCAAAGGCTTCTTCACCCCATTTTATATTTAATTCCAGGTTAAGAAATATCTGCAGACAGGGAAAATGGCTCAAATGACGATTCAGGAACATCACAAAAAAAAAAACTATTTAGATGTAAGTTCAGTGGATATTATTTTTATTGTGGTTGATAGACTTCGGTCAATGGCCTTTTACTCCGTCAACAAAGAAATGGTATTAATTCTATAGATTTTCTTGTTTCAGAACCTCTGACCTGCTTGAATTAATAAATATGGTGAAGGAATTGAAAAAGGACAAAAACATTGATAAGGTTTTTATGCATAAGTTAATTCTCTGGATTAAAATAGTACAATAAACCACAGTTACTACTATTACTGATCTTAATTTTTAGGAAGATATTCTAGCAACAGGTAGCGGTTTGTACCAACTCTGGCTGAGTACAAACAGTAGGTGCAAAAATGTTGGCTGTACCAGGGGAGCATATGTAGCCTTTGGTCAACAAGTACTACAGCTCTTTGAGCTACTATAATATTGGTATTTGCATATATTCAAACTGATTATGCTCATATTATGATCCTCATTTTATAATTTCCCAGTTTCCATTGCTTTAAATCTATTTAACATGGCATTGATGAAGACTTACAAACACGAGTGCAGTGTCGTGATAATGAAGTTATACGACATCGACCACCTTTTCTCGACAAATGGCTACAATTGAGAGAACAAAGTCCAGAAAGAAGAAATAGAAAAGCTTTATTATTGAAGGGAACTGAAGAATGCCTATACTGAGGAAGAAAACCTTACTTACAAGAAAAGTAGCTTGTCTTGAAAAAAAAACATTTCAATATACATATTTAGAAATTATAATCAAACAAAAAGAATATTATAATCTTTTCAATAAATAAATGAAACAATTTATCAATGTTTGGTATATTTAAAATATGATAATGAATACCCTTGTTAAATCCCTCAAGTTACCACAATATTTCAATCTCTACTCAATCATAAATTGTTTACAAGTATGAAATTATTTATATAGGTTTTCTTGATATTTTTTTGTGTATCAATGAAATCAGTATTGAGCATTAATTTATTTAAACTTCCATCACACATCAAGATGTTAATTCACACTGCATTTCTACTTCGTTTATTGTATCGTGTTGGATTTTCTTGGCTTCCGTTGGAGTCCACTACTACCTCAGTTATTAATGCTTATACATACGTGTGAGTTAACACAGTGGATTTTCTCACCAATACGTTTTCATCATCTTTCATAATTGTCAAGTTCGCATCACAAATGGCCTGAACATTTGGAAAAAAATTTTCCCTTCCTATTTTGAAAGCTCATCTGGTGGCAACCGAGATTATTTTAATATGTGTACAGTCTAGAGCTCCAATAACATTTGATAATGAATGGATATAATTCAGATTAATTCCTATTGAGTTATTCCTGTGTTCTGGGGAGATGATAATCTACAGCCAGATAGTAAAATCAGAAATTGTTTCAAAAAATAAATAAATTTCTTTTTGGAAGAAATATAATTATTGGCACTATGCCTAATTATTGTTATGCAGACCTATTAACCCATACAATTAAGATTTCCGTGGAAACTACGATGATTAACCTCGTCTCTACCGAGTTAATTCGCCGAACACCACCGATTAGTTGACCACATCTTTGACATTAGTTGACCACTGATTTAGCCTTAACATGCGTTTCAGAAACCCAAGTGCGTTTGACGTACAATTTACCTGCAATATTTGACCAATCTGTCAACTGACAGGCTGATCAAGTTCAAGTAGTTAACCATACTTTCTGCAACTCAAATGGCACTTGACCAGGGATTTGACAGCTGATTAGTTAATTTTTACGTTGATCGGCCTTTCAGAAACTGGCCGTGAATCTCGCTTTTAAACAGGTTATGTTTTATGCAAAAATGATACCTTTGGTGTCTATATAGCTATATATGTTTGTCCAGTTTATGATGAAACACCCTGTATAAAAACTGATATTTCAAATAAGGATTTATTAATATTTTTTCAGTATCCTCGGATCCCTAATGTTCAATCACTCAAGTATGAAACTGTTCAGATGGATAGTTACAACAATGCCAGGACAACCTTTAGCTCAAACAATAGTGGCATTTTTATGTGGAAGAATAGTTGTATTTTTTTTCATTTCCTACTTGTATCATATAGACAACACTGTTGGATTCACAATTTTCCAACGAATCCATTAGAAAACCCAATGAAAAATTTTGGTGATCTGTAGGTAAGTTATAGCGAAATGAGATTTTTTTACAGTAAAGCACAATGTTATTACTCATACTCAATATATACAGGGTGATTTTTTTAAGTGTTTCATTAGAAGTTTTCGGGGAAGGAATTCTAATACAAATTCCAGATTTTGCATTGTTGTTTTAGACTACATGATCTTGAGTTGTAAAATATTTTCAAGCAGAATCTACTTCCGGTTCTACCAGAAGCGAATGTGAACTTCGTTATTTCAAATGTAACACCCTGTATATTTAGACATATTTTGATTCTTCGTTCAATTCTACACTAATTTCAGGTATAATATGCCCAACCTCATAAGCGATTGTTGAGTTATAGCCCAATTGTCAAATTATTCGTCATAAAGATTGTCACAAATAAGTGTTTATATCTTCAAAATCTCTCATTGTAAAATTTTTTTTCCGCAACAGTGAAATAAAATAAAGTACGCTGTTGCTGTTGCTGCTATAACTTATGAGGAAATTTCATACAGGGTGTCCGAAACAAAGCTTCAAAGTGAGCCTTAATTAAACTATGAAATCTCCTTTTTTTCAAATGGCAACCATATAATTTTGTTCTTATAATCGATTGCTCGTCAAAAACTAGTTAGAGTATGTCTAAAATTTCATGCCTTTAAATACTGTAGTTTTGCCGTTATTCAATAAAATTCGAAATTCAGGAATGAAGTCAGTTTTCTTAATCTAGAAATGGATTTGTTCAGATAATTTTCAAGTAGGCTTTGTCAAAAGTAAATATATCAATTCATTTATAATGCATTGTTAAGAATTATCCTTCGTAATACTTGTTGTTTGATTAATCGGGGACTATGCAGAATCGGAATTTCGTTAACAGTGATGTATAAAATATGTTCTTCATTCAAGGTGAATGTATCAAAATATCAGATTGAATAGTCCATCAGATTAGCCTTTCGTTCTCCAGACCTGACGTTCTTTCATTTTTATCTATGGGGTACTATAAAATGGGAGTTTTATAAAAATAGCAGTCATTCAAGGAACAAAATTGAAGTTAGGGTGCGGGTTGCACTGCGGGAATTAACACCTGAACACCTTACAGTAGGTGGTCGTAGAAAAATTAATAAATTTGAAAATTTATTTGAATAGCATTTATTTAATTTTCGTTGGTTGTTAAGAGAATTGATGTGGAAGTTTTGATTTGAAATTATTTTTGTTTATTTGATCATTATGAAAAAAGGTGAGAATGACAGTTCCTACCAAAGCCTACTAAAAAAACGAGCGTACCAATTAATTCGACTGAAACCTGTCTTTGGTCTTGAAATTGAATTTAATTCAATAACGGCAAAACTACTGCTTTTGAAGGCATGAAATGTTCGGCATACTCTAACTAGTTTTTGACGAGCAATCGATTATAGGAACAAAATTATATGGTTGCCATTTGAAAAAAAGGAGATTTCATAGTTTAATTAAGCCACACTTTGAAGCTTTGTTTCGGACACCCTGTATGAAATTTCCTCATAAGTTATAGCAGCAACAGCAACACTGTACTTTATTTTATTTCACCGTTGCGGAAAAAAAATTTTACAATGAGAGATTTTGAAGATATAAACACTTATTTGTGACAATCTTTATGACGAATAATTTGACAATTGGGCTATAACTCAACAATCGCTTATGAGGTTGGGCATATTATACCTGAAATTAGTGTAGAATTGAACGAAGAATCAAAATATGTCTAAATATACAGGGTGTTACATTTGAAATAAAGAAGTTCACATTCGTTTCCGCTAGAACCGGAAGTAGATTTTGCTTGAAAATATTTAAATATTTTACAACTCAAGATCATGTGGTATAAAACAACAATGCAAAATCTGGAATTTGTATTGAAATTCCTTCCCCGAAAACTTCTAATGAAACACTTAAAAAAATCACCCTGTATATATATATATATATATATATATATATTATTATATATATATTAGGCGTTTCTGGAGAACTGGACTTATTTGAAATTTGAAAATTGGGATGATGATATTGTTTGACATTATCTACCGAGCTAAAATATTCCTGGAGCCTGACCACTTTCAGTTATACAGGGAGCGAAAAAAAAATTTTCAAAATTTTTTTTTTCAATTTTTTTCTTTTTGAATTTGACAGAGTATGCAATTCTGAATACATTCGTACTCAACTCGTTGCATTCGTCGAAATACTTTCAAAAATATCGAGAAAAACCTGAAGAAAAAGAGAGAAAAGAGTATTCGGTATTATGTTCGTTATTCCTAATCTAGATACCTTGAGCACAAACCGTTTCCACATTTTTAAAGTCGAAGAATGTGGAAATATTGTACATTTCTAGAATTTTGAAAAATTCATCACAGGGTGTTCCAAATGTTGGGTCAAAAATTGGGATCAAGATTGGCCCATAACTTTTGTTTTTCAAATTAGAACCCTATTTTTTTATGATTGCGTTGGATTATACAAAGAAAAATAATGATAATGTTTCATCATGTTGATGCTCCTGAAATTGATGATTTTCTTGATTGATTTAGGATTTTCTGATTTTATGTTGTACGTAGCGTCAAATTCATTAAATCTGTTTCATATCAACTATGACCTTGGTCATAGAAGATAAATTATTCAAATAACTCACAAGTGACACACCTTTTTCTTTAATTCATTCATCATTGTTGTTATGAAACAGATCTTATGAATTTGACGCAACGTACGACATGGAATCAGAAAATACTAAATAACTCAAGAATTATTAATTTTAGAAGTATCAACATGATGGAACATTATCATAATTTTTCTTCGCAGAATCCAACGCAATCATAAAAAAATAGGGTTCTAATTTGAGAAACGAAAGTTATGGGCCAATCTTGATCCCAATTTTTGACCGAACATTTGGAAAACCTTGTGAAGAGTTTTTCGAAATTCTAAATATGTAAAATATTTCCACTGTCTTCGACTACAAAAACGTGAAAACGGTTTGTGCTTAAGATTTCTAGATTAGAAATAGCAAACATTATACCGAATACTCGTATCTACCTTTTTTTTAAATTTTTTTTTTATATTTCGGAAAGTATTTTGATGAATGCAATGATTTGAGTACGGATGTATTCAAGTGTGTGTCACTAGTAGAATAATTCATCTTCTATGACCAAGGTCATAGTTGATATGAAACAGATTAAGTGAATTTGACGCTACGTACCACATGAAATCAGAAAATTCTAAATAACTCACGAATTATCAATTTTAGGAGCATTAACATGTTAAAACACTATCATCATTTTTTTAATACTATCCAACGCAATCATAAAAAAATAGGGTTCTAATTTGAAAAACGAAAGTTATGGGCCAATCTTGATCCCAATTTTTGACCCAACATTTGGAACACCCTGTGATGAGTTTTTCAAAATTCTAGAAATGTACAATATTTCCACATTCTTCGACTTCAAAAATGTGAAAACGGTTTGTGCTTAAGGTATCTAGATTAGGAATAACAAACATAATACCGAATACTCTTTTTTCTCTTTTTCTTCAGGTTTTTCTCGATATTTTTGAAAGTATTTCGACGAATGCAACGATTTGAGTACGAATGTTTTCAGAATTGCATACTCTGTCAAATTCAAAAAGAAAAAAACAGAAAGAAAAATTTTGGAAATTTTTTTTTCGCTCCCTGTATAACTGAAAGTGGTCAGGCTCCAAGAATATTTTAGCTCGGTAGATAATGTCAAACAATATCATTATCCCAATTTTCAGATTTCAAATATGTCTAGTTCTCCAGAAATTCCTAATAGGCCGTCGAACTTGGTACACCCTGTATATATAAATCTTATCCATGTATTTAACCGATCCCTCAATATTCATATCTTTCTTATATATATATATATATAAATATATATATATATATATATATATATATATATAAATTACGAAGTTAAGAGTCTTTTGGAAATATGTAAATGTATTTTTGAGATACATATGTCAGCTTAGTTGTCAAATTTAATCCTCCTAATGCTTTCTCTTAGTTGAATGTTTGTTATTTTCTAAATTATTATATATGTTATCCTGCTATTGTAATTGTTTTATCCTAGACCAAAGAAAGCACAACTGTTAATGTAAGTATTCGTCATAATAAGATGATTTCCATATATACATATTTATGTGTTTGTATTTACAGTTTTTATTCATGAAAACTTTTTATTTATTTAAGTGTGAATCTGTACTTTTTTAATCTTCTGACATTGTATGTTTTTTCTAGAGCCCTGATGATGCAAAAATAAATTTGCGAAACGTTGGCCATTACATGAAGTGATTTCTTAATTCTCCTACGTTCCCTCACCCCAAAAAAACCAACATTATATTTGATTTTTTTCACGTTATTATTTGAAGGTATTATTTATACACAATTCAAGAACACTCGTGAAAAATTCTACATACAATAACGTGTTAAATATTGTCGATGTATTATTCTCTCAAATGTTTTCTTCTTATAGTTTTTCTGGATACTTATCAGTAGGTGATTATAAGTTAAAAAATACTATTGTGAAGAACATTATTTTTACTTTAAACATAGAAAAATTACCGAGATAAACAAAATAACATTTTCAAGTGAATTCTTTCATGACTGTTTCGAGGAATCAGGATATTTTGTTCTGTAGTTTGATAATACCTGGATTTAAAATTGTTTCTGGTTTTCATCTCTTGATAAAATATTCACGTAGCCTTCTACTAAACTTACAGGTCTTTCTGCAGTATCGTTTACGACTTTTAACTCTTTCACAATTTTCAGGCCCCTGAGAAAAATAAAATGAAAAATTGATAAAAATCATATTTAAAAAAAAAATTGAAAAATTCACCGGCACGCCTTAATATTGAGATAGAGAGCTGAAATTTGGAGGATCCCTTCTCTTTTTGTTCAACTTGGAGCACGAACATTTTTTTTAACGGCCAGTCTAATATATATATATATTAAAATTATTATTTTCCACTCTCAAATCACTTTTTTAAAGAAACGAGAGAAGTCTTCGAAGCAAGTTTATTGTGTGCAGGCAGGGACGGGCCGAAGCCAAATTTTTGGGGGAGGAGATCCATCGAAAATTTTCCAACTGAACATTGAATTATAATATTTGTTTCGGTAAAAAAAAATAAAAATGATGAATTTCAACAGAGTGGGGAGCAATTAACTTTTTTCCATCTACCGAACATTTAATTAAGTAGATTTTATGGAGTTTGTTTTTTCATGAAGGGTATCTTGATGTTGCTTGAAACTTTGAGAAACACTACTTGTTTGTTTCTTCAGTTTTGTAGCCCTTCTTTAATTATTTATTTCATGAAATCTAAAAGCGGGGGCAAGGCTCATTTTCATCAGAGAAAATTTTTTTTTAAATCTATTCTTTTTATTACGAGAAAGTTGTAAATATTGGGAATCAAAGTTATGAGGAATTAACGTTAATTTTCCAATTACCCACTATTCAATAATGTGAGTTTCTTTATTTTATGGAATCTTTTTTTTTATGAGAAATACCTTGAAGTATGTTTGAATCTTTGAGATACACTTTTTGTTTCATTCTTTAATTTAGTTCAGTTTCATTCTTTGGTGTATCTCAAAATTTCAAGCATCATAATAAAACAAGATATTTTTCACGAAAAAAGCAGATTCCATAAAATAAAGAAATATACATGATTGAATGTTGGGTAGATGAAAAATCAATGATATTTACTGAATACTTTGATGAGATTCATAATATTGAAACTGCCCATACGTAACATGGGTCCCTTTTATAGAATAAAAGGAACAACATTTTCAGAAAATATATTTCGTTTGATAAAAAATGAGCCTTACTTCTGCTTACACATTCCATGAAATAAAGAAAAGCAACATAGCTAGGGAATAAAACAGAAACTGTATGTCAAAGTGTGTCTCATGAATCAAGAAAATTCCTTAAAAAAAAAACAGATTCCCAATTTAGCAGGGGAACGAATTTGACCTAATCAGTTATATTGAAGAAACAATTTCGAACAAAATTTGCTAATTTGAGTTGGCGATTTCGATCTCTTTGCAGCGTTTATTTCAATTAGTGTTTGGAATTGAGGAGGTATTTAGTGTTTTGAACGATTTTTGTTGTGACTTCTGTGGTTACTACCCATAATTTTCTCTCATACTTGTTGTCCTTCAGGCATTTTCTGTTCATAAATTTTTTTTTTGGAATTTTTATAAGGCACCACATAACTCAAACTTCACTTTGAATCTTTTTTGGTTCATTATTCAAATTTATTTATTCATATTGTTTATTCGCAAAACTCTAACACAATGTACGAAGAGCATACATAAAGATGATTCCATTTATGATACCAAATGGTTTTTTTATGACACAGTCCATGCGACGTAACTGAAAAATTTACAACTAGGTACCTACTTCTTGGGGCCGCATCTCTCCCAATACTTGATAGTAAAAATATTGGGTTGAATACCATTTATTGCCGGCTATAAATATATTGTCAAGTACTGATTGCAAACTTGTTTTTTCTAATTCAGATTCCTTCGAATTTCATATCTCTCTCGGAATTATGTATTTCAACTGCTTTGAAATTTGACTGCAACTGCTTTGAACATTTTCCAACTGCTTTGGAATTTTTTCCCACTGGTTTGAAATTTTGCCAACTGCTTTGAAATGTTTTCCAACTGCTTCGAAATTTTTCCAACCGCTTTGAAAATTTCCCAACTGCTTTGAAATTTTTCCAACTCCTTTGAAAATCTTCCGACTGCTTTGAAAATTTGCCAACTTCATTCAACATTAGGGGGGATTATCCCCCCCCATCCCCCTCCTTGGGCCCGTCCCTGCGTGCAGGTCTAGATAACAATGGCAATTTTTACAAGTCCTGTTACAAGTCTACTTAGCTACTGCATAATACCTCCCCCTTTTAAAGAAATAAGTTCAGCGGTAGGGGCTGAATTATTTTTATATTTTTCCACAATTTTGGAAAATCTTATCACAAAAATTTCATATAACGTAAATATTATAACCAAAGATTATAGAATATAAAGATGGGAAACGAAGCGACTACAGTGATGTCAGCGACATCTGTTTTTCAAAAGTAATCGGGTTATGGTTGTTATGGTTAAAATATTCAAATAGGGTCCATTTGGCATAGATTTTATAGAGATTATTAGTAGGCTGTTGTCATTTTTGAAAGAAATACTTGAATAAATATTTTTGCTGAATGATGATTGTATTTTCTCGTGTATTTTCCACTGAAATAACTCGAAATCTACAAGAGTAGCGCCTAGCCCACTCCATAATCTTGGTTTGTGTGTTTTTCTGTTATAAATTTTGTGTTAAAAACTGGCCGACATTCGAAATGCATGGTGATTAATTGCAGAAATAATAATCTTGAATGTGCATTCTTTTCATTACCAAAGAGAATGGAAATGTAAGTTTTGAAACTCGTATCATGTAACTGTCTTGTTCATTGCTTTTTATTTTCAGTGCTGGCAAAAGAATAGAGTTTTCGGGGCAAAAATATATTGTTCTGGATAATTTGTTTGCGAACCGAATTTTCTTCGATCTCATTCATTAGATCAAAAAGTTCCACTCATAGAGGCAATGGTGGTCAGAAGAACGACTTATAGAGGTGGTGGTTCTCTTGACGACCCTTCCAGCAGTTCGACTCATCTACTAGACCCTCTAGACTCATTGAGGTGAAAATACACTGGGTAAGATATGTATGAATCGGGTCCAGAACAACTGTTTGACTTATCGATGTTCGATTTAACGAGAGTTCACCGTATGAATAAACTCTTGAAATTGTTTAATAATGCTCTAATATGTGAACAAATTCTTGAAATGTTCTCAATTTCATGATTATTGTATTGTAGTTGATTTTACACAATCATTTCAAATAAAAATATAAAGAATCCAGAAGCGTATTTCATTTGATTCAAAACAATGTGTAAGGAAAATATAATCCTGATCAAAAAAAGCTCATGCTTTTGTTTTGTCGATCAGGATGTTTCTATAAAAGTTCGACAATGAATACTCATTTTAATGGAAATTTATGAAAAGTATAATTCGAATTTCGCGCCTATTAAAATAGTATTCTGTACTGAATTATGTTTTCAGCGCCATCTAGGTGTCACAAGTAAGAAACTAGCAAAAAATTGTAGTCGGATTTTAGTACCACAGATGTAAGGGCGTTTCCTATCTTTCTAACTCTATAATCTTTGATTATAACGATAATAAGTATTATGGTTACTAGGAAATAAATGGATGAAACGTGATTTGGATGAATCTTCCAATTAAAAATCAATTCATTAGTAGTAACATTATCTATCATTAAATTTGGGATTGTTAAGTTATCAATTTTTCCCTTGTCCATATTGGGCAGAACTACATGGTAAAATAACGTTGAAATTTTCTCATTGTAAAAATACTTAAAACTTTTAGTAATGTTACAGGGTGTTTCAATATAATAAATCCCTTTCAGTTTATAATATTCGGTATGTTCACTGCACATTTCACTTATGTTCACATTGTTTACCGATAGAAATTTTCCTGATGATAACATCAGAAGATCGTCACTGGTCTGGGTGATTCTTCTCGGACAGTCCTCGTACTTGTGGGAAATGAGTTTTTCCATACAGACAGGAACTAGTCTTCTTGGAATGGACCATCGGGCATCTTCTTTTTCCGTAAGCAGATATGGAGGTATTTCGATGAGGGTAACATTTTTGTAAGGGATATAGTGAAGGCGGTAGGTATCAAACGGATTTGGGGAAGTGATAGATATTTCAATGATGAAAATTACATTTTCATAATGAACAGATAGAGAAGAAATCTTTCAAATGTTTCAAATGATTCATGAAATTCGTTGAGTCTACGAATTTTTTGAATGTCTTCAAAGGAAGAATACTTTCATGTAAAACATGAGTCGTGTTACGGCTGTGCTAGAGAGTACACGTGTGTTTATTAGCGAGTTCAATCATCTCTTCAACGCTCATCTGTTCCAACTACGTAAATAAATAATTCTTATTCATTCTACTCAGTGAATAATTATTTTACTGAATTTGTCAAAATTCAATAAAGTTGTCCTGTCGACAACTTAAATAAAACTTAAACATGAACCAGCCTCAGCCTTGGCAAAGAGTCAAAAAAAGAAAACATTCATGCCTCTCTCCAGAGATTATTGAAAATCCGACAATCAATACACACAATAGATATCAGTATCTCAACAATGAATCAAACGATATGAATATGACAGAAACATCTGAAAGAGTCCCCAAACCACCACCAATTTTTATACATGGTGTCACAAATTATAGTGAAATGATTAAAAAACTATCCAGTGCAATAGCCAACGAACAGTATTATTCAAAAACTCTGTCTAACAATACCGTTAAGATAAATGTTGATGAACCGGAAACATACAGAAGTTTTATTTTTAAGAGATGAAAATATTATATTTCACACCAGATTTCACACTTATCAAGTCAAGCAGGACAGAGCTTACAGGATTGTTATCCGACATTTACACTACACCGTACCGACTGACGAAATCGAAGAAGAAATTGAAAAAACAGGCCAAAAAGTTAGAAACATCATGAATATTAGAGATAGAATATCGAAACTTCTGCTTCCCTTATTCTTCGTGGACCTAGAACCGAAAGACAATAACAAAGACATCTACAAATTGGAATACATATCAAATATGAAAATATATATAGAACCACCACGGAAAAAGAGAGAAATTATACAATGCACTCGATGCCAAGAATATGGACATTAAAAAAGCTATTGTAATAGGCCATTTATGTGTTTCAAATGTGGCAACCGACATGACTCCAAAACATGTGCAAAACCAAGAACAACTCCACCTAAATGTGCATTATGCGAAGGTAACCATCCAGCGAATTATAAACGATATCAAGAATACAAACTCCTATCAAAATCGGAAAATCCAAATACGAAGACATCACAACAGTTTGGGAAAGAAGCAAATCAGGAATGTAATCCCGCACAAGATCATCAAACTCACGTTACGAGCTCACAAACAGCAACAGAAAGAACATATGCTCAAGTTCTACAAAAACAAAATGAACATCCTACTATGCAAAGCTCCGAATCAGAATCCTTGAAATCGATGATGGAAAGTTTTCTATCAGACCTCAACTTCATGATTTCCCAAATGATGAATCAAATTCAGACCATACTAATGGCGTTATTCTGCATTCATCTGTAAGCAAATCTGTAACTTTTCATAATATTTACAGGAAAATTACGATTCTCGACGCTTTCTATGAATCTGTAGCTTACAGGAAACATATCGGATGGTATATTGTGAGGTTATGTTGAATGGTTTGTTTTTATCACAGAATATGAAATACTTTCTCTACCCAAGTACTTTTGTGTTTCATTTTCGAACTTCGGTTGTGAATTTCTCTTTCTTGTTGAAACGAACAGAAATTGAACATAAATATATCCAATAATCAATACTTACGGTCCAATTTTACAGAGAAATAAATTCTATTCTATGATCTCATTACGAAGTTGTTCAAAATTGACACTTCTAATACGACAGTTACAGAAAAACTTCCAGAATTTCATTATTTCGGAATCTATAAGTCGGCCACATAGATACAGATCAATCGAACGCTAAAGGTCCGTAGCTTACAGAGAAAAAGCAGAATGCCGCCATTAGTCTTAACAAGTCTTGTAAATTTGAAAAATGGCTAAGTCAATAAGACTAGCTTCCTGGAACGCAAATGGCCTTCCAAATCACAAATATGAATTAGCAACATTCATAAACTATTACAAAATAGACATAATGCTGATATCAGAAACTCATTTCACCAGGAAGACAGTTTTCCAACTAACAAAATTCAAAACTTACTCAACGGAACATCCTGATGATCGAGCTCATGGAGGCTCAGCAATACTTATTCGAGATAGTATTAAGCACCATACACTCACCAACTACGTAACTGATGAGATCCAAGCGACAAACATTAGGGTATTCACAAAAACGTGGAGCATTGACATATCTGCCATTTATTCACCACCTCGACACAGCATATCTGAAGTTCAATATAAGACATTCTTCCAAAACTTTGAAAATCGGTTCTTGATTGGAGGAGATTGGAATGCAAAACACCTTCACTGGGGATCAAGACTAATTAATCCAATAGGACGCAACCTACTGAAAATTATTATGGACAAAAATTATGAAGTAATTTCACCAGGCACTCCAACATACTGGCCAACCGACCCAAACAAAATTCCTGATATATTAGATTTCTTCGTTTCGAATGGCATTAACAATAATTATATCAATGTTGAACCAACAGCAGACCTATCATCAGATCATTCACCCATTTTGTTAACGATCAGTACATCAGCAAAACCCAAGAAGATTAAACCTACACTCGTAACGGACAAAACAAATTGGGAAATGTTTAGGGCAATTTTAACCAGAGACATCACACTAGATATCAGCCTACAACAACCAGAACATTTAGAAGATGCTTCAAGCTGATCCAGAAGCTGCTTGGGAAAGTACCCCGCTTACGTCGAGAAAAAATACCTTCGAAACAGGAATACCTTCAAAAGTCAGAGAATTTGTGATAGAAAAAAGGGGAGCGGGCAAATATCCCGTAATCCCATTGATAAAACGATATACAACCAACAGTCTAAAAAACTTCATAAAATACTCAAGGAACATTTTAACTCTAAATTTGGAAATCATCTTCAGCAGATTGATGATAATAACGACCACAACATCTGGAAGGCTACAAAGGGGCTAAAAAGACCCACAATGAGAAAACCTCTCATTTTAACACCGAACGGAGAATGCGCAAAGTCAGATGACGAAAAAGCATGCACATTTGCCGCACATCTTTATCAAGTTTTCTAGCCAGATCCTCCACAACCGAACAACAGTGTTGAATAAATACACACATTCTTGGATGTCGCCTGCCAGATGTCTCTCCCGATTAAACCTTCACCTCTTTAGAAGTATGGCAAGAAAGAAAAAAGCTGAAGAATAAAAAAGCACCAGGATACGACCTCATTACTGCTGAAATATTGAAAAAACTCTCAAAGAAAATAATAGGTATCTCTCCTTGCTAAAATTTTCAACAGAATGATGAGCCTGTCATATTTTCCTACGTTATGGAAATATGCTGAAATCATAATGATACCTAAAGCGAATAAGCCCGAACTTGATGTGAAATCTTATAGACCCATAAGTGTAATTGGAAAACTGTTCGAAAAACTACTGCTGAAACGACTGAAAAGTGACATAAACTTGCATGACATAATACCAGAGCATCAACTAGGATTCAGACAGAACCATTTTACAGCACATCAAATTCATCGCATTATAAACACCATTTCCACTAGTATTGAAGAAAATAAATTCTGTTCAGCTGTATTCCTAGACTCGTCTCAGGCATTTGACAAAGTTTGGCATAAAGGTCTCCTCTATAAATTGAAGAAACTACTTCCACAACCATACTTCCTCATGCTCAAATCCAACTTAACCAATCGACATTTTGCGGTTAGATACGAAGGAGCGATATCACCCCCTTTTCAAATCAGATCGGGAGTTCCCCAAGGAAGCATACTCAGACCAGTCCTATACCTCATATACACATCTGACCTACCAACAGATTCAAACATCACGATAGCTACTTATGCAGATGATGTGGCAGCTTTGTCAACCCACGAGAATGCTGAAACAGCTTCGGAATATCATCAACAAGTTCTGAATGAACTAGAAGGTTGGTATAGAAAATGGCGTTTCAAAATAAATGAAACCAAATCAGTCCACGTTATATTTACCAACAAAAGAAGCCTATGTCCACCAGTAAAAATAAACAATAAACAAATTCCAGTTAGTACTGAGGTGAAATATCTTGGCATGCATCTAGACCAACGTCTCAACTGGAAGAAATATATACAAGTTAAGAAACAACAGATGAATCTTAAAATCCGCAGTATGTATTGGCTCATAGGTAGAAAGTCAAAATTATCCCTTAAGAACAAAACACTTATATACAATAATCAAATCAATATGGACCTACGATATCCAGTTTTGGGGATGTGCAAAACCATCGAACAAAGCCATCATAGAAAGAACTCAATCAAAAATACTTCGCACTATAACAAACGCGCCTTGGTACGTCTCCATCCTTACCATTCACAATGATCTGGAAATACCATTCATCGAAGAGGAAATAAAAAACCGTTTTAACAAATATCAGCACAACCTACAGGGCCACGAAAATAACCTCATACATCAGCTAGCTGAAAGTCCATTCAATACCAGAAGACTGAAGAGAACCTGGCCAGAAGACTTGAATTGAAGTTCAATAAAGGAGTATTAATATATTACTATCTTCTTCATGCTTATAACATTTATCATGTTTGCTTAATACTTCGAAGAAGAAGATTGTAAACCTCAATAAAGAGATTATAAAAAAAAATGTAAAACATGTAACCTAGCAAAGGTAACCGCTGTATTAATTTCGTTCAAGATTCTGTTAATCATAAGTTGTTCGAATTTTATAAGAATCATTCGATTTATATCATTTTGTACTTAGCGATATTGCTTGTAATTTCTAATCATCTGATTCGTGACATTCGCATATTTGACTGTCATGGTTCTGATAATATTTATTACTTTTTTCTGACTCGTTTTCAATGTTTGCATGTCTTTCTGAATAGTCTGAAAGTAATTTAAATATAACGATTCATCTTCACTATCTAAAGTACCGAATAGGACTTTTGCTACATGTCCACCTATATTTACCAAACCTCTCTTACTTCTGGTCTGGTATAGCCAGATTACAGGGACGGGCCCAAGGGAGGGATGGGGGGATGATTCCCCCCCCCCAATGTTGAACGAAGTTGGCAAATTTTCAAAGCAGTCGGAAGATTTTCAAAGGAATTGGAAAAATTTCAAAGTAGTTGGAAAAATTTCAAAGCAGTCGGACAAAATTCCCAATCAGTTGAAATACATAGTTCCGAGAGAGTTATGAAATACGAGGGAATCTCAATTAGAAAAAACAAGTTTGCAATCCTTACTTGACAATATATGTATAGCCGGCAATAAATGGTATTCAACACAATATTTTTACCATCAAGTGTTTGAAGAGATGCGACCTCGAGAAGTAGGTACCTAGTTGTAAATTTTTCAGTAACATCGAATGGACTGTGTCATAAAAAAACCATCGGGGATCATAAATTTAAGCTGTTTCTATCAGATAAGCAGGATCTTCATTAGGTCCGCTCTTCGTACATAAAATTTTTGTCAAATTCAACACCCTGTATCTTTTTTCTTGATTCTCCGATTTTGTTGAAATTTTCACCAGGTATAGTATTGGGTCTTGTTATATTAACCTGAAATTTACTTTGCGAAAATACCTGTTGTTCATCCGTTATACAGGGTGAAAGAAAACCTTGTTTCATACCCTTCATTTCTAAACACCCTGTAGTGAATCTGAGGCGGAAAATTTGATATCATTCGAATTTAATTTGAAGTGTGACCCTTTCTTAACAAAATGTTTTTTGCTTTAAAAAAAAGATACATATTTTAAAAGAAAGTGTTGCATTTTTTCAATTTTTATAACAATTTAAAACATTACAATACCTTATCGACTAGTAAACATAAACAATCATCACTTTCACCATACGACGAGGCATACTTTCAATGCATTCACGAATTGCTTCTGGGGGAAGCAACAATTTCTGTTAATACAGAACAATGCTAGGCCTCACGTTGCACGAGTTGTAACAGAATACTCTGAAGAGGCGAATATTCAACGATTCGTGTGGCCAGCCGGAAGTCCGGATTAAAATCCAATTGAACATGTATGAGATATGCTAGGTAGACATGTTCGAAATCGGCAGCCCAACACCTTGTCCGATTTACGAACAGCCCTTCCTGAAGAACGGGAAAATATTCCCCCAGAAGCAATTCCGAAATGCATTGAAAGTATGCCACGTCATATGGTAGAAGTGATGAGAAAGCGAGGTGGAAATACACGCTATTAATTTTCAGATGTTTGTTTATGTTTACTAGTCGATAATGTTTTAAATTGTTATAAAAATTGAAAAAATGCAACACTTTCTTCGAAACTGTGTATCTTTTTTTAAAAGCAGATACTGACGTGAATCAAAAAACATTTTGTTAAGAAAGGGTCATTAAAAAAAAAGAAACACATTTTCAAAGAAAGTGTTGCATTTTTTCAATTTTTATAACAATTTAAAACATTACAATACCTCATCGACTAGCAATCATAATCAAACATCTGAAAATTAAAAGCGTATATTTCCACCTCGCTTTCTCATCACTTCTACCATACGACGAGGCATACTTTCAATGCATTTACGAATTGCTTCTGGGGGAATATTTCCCCAATAATTTCTGTTAATGCAGAACAATGCTAGGCCTCACGTTGCACGAGTT
Source organism: Hippodamia convergens (assembly GCA_038502775.1). NCBI lineage: Eukaryota > Metazoa > Arthropoda > Insecta > Coleoptera > Coccinellidae > Hippodamia > Hippodamia convergens. Next base: position 27,611,935 of record CM076608.1, on the reverse strand, counting down.
GTAACAGAATACTTAGAAGAGGCGAATATCCAACGGTTGGTGTGGCCAGCCACAAGTCAAGATTTGAATCCAATTGAACATGTATGAGATATGCTAGGTAGACATGTTCGAAATCAGCAGTCCAACACCTTACCTTACTTTACGATTTACGAACAGCCCTTCTTGAAGAACAGGAAAATATTCCCCCAGAAGCAATTCGGAAATGCATTGAAAGTATGCCACGTCGTATGGAAGAAGCGATGTGGAAATACACGCTATTAATTTTGAGATGTTTGTGTATGTTTGCTAGTCGATAAGGTATTGTAATGTTTTAAATTGTTATAAAAATTGAAAAAATGCCAAGACTTTCTTTGAAAATGTGTATCTTGTTAAGAAAGGATTACACTTCAAATTAAAATTTAATGATACAAAATTTTCTGCCTCAAATTCACCACAGGGTATTGAGAAATGGAGGGTATAAAAAAAGGTTTTGTTTCTCCCTGTATAAGGGATAAACTACAGATATTTTTGCGAAGTAAATTTCAGGTTAATATAACAAGACCCAATACTACACCTGTCGAAAATTTCAATGAAATCGCAGCACCACGAAAAAAAATACAGGGTGTTGAATTTGACAAAAATTTTGCCTGTCCGGAATTTATTGACAGGGAGTATATGTTCATATTGATCACAATTTTGGCACAGTGTTCTGACCAAACATTGATTGTTGCAAACAATTTTTTTCAGATTCAGCCTATGAATTGAAATGTTTGTTATCGTTGAATGGACATAAAAACACCTAGCTTCGTTTCAGAGCTTAATAGAATCTTTGATTGGTTCGAATGAGTTTATAACGTTAATGGTATGGCAGGGTGAAATTTGACCCCAAACCCACTATCACGCTTTTATGCCAGACGCTAACAAAAAAACTATTAGGTCAAATCACTACACTAGACTAGGAGAATAGCTGGAAGGGAGAGGAATTATAATCACTCCGTATCTGGCTATGGTACAATTTGATTTGAGTAGGGTCAATTTTCACCCTGCCATACCAGTTAAGGGTTAATTCATGATGCTTGCAACTTTGACACACATTATTGTTCCTGTTATTCTGTCAAATGGGCCCATGTTAGGAATGAGCAGTTTCAATATTATGAATCTCATCAAAGTGGTTAGTAATTAACTTTGATTTTTCAACTACACAACATTCAATCATGTATATTTCTTTATTTTATGAAATCTGCTTTTTTTATGAAAAATATTATGATGCTTGAAATTTTGAGATACACCGAATAATGAAACTGAACTAAATTTGAGAATTAAACAAAAACTGTTTCTCAAAGTTCCAAGCATACTTCAAGGTACTTACAAAATTTTTTTTTATTATTTTATTTATCAGCAATCAGAACAAATTACATTCCATTAGCTAATTTGATAACATTTATATGTCGTGACAAGTTTCCCCCCATTGCGGGTATCTCCTAGTTTTCCATTAAATCAGCTGGCCATAGCCTTCTCAATCTTCTTGGTTGGTTATCTAATAACAATGGTTGTAATAGAGTATTTGTGTGCCCTTCCAATCTTGTATGATAGTTGTTGCTTTTGTTCTTAATTACATCTTTGACATATGGAATTCTAAGATCTTCATGTAGCGTTTCGTTGGTTACATACCATGGTGCGTTGGCTATCATTCGCAACGTTTTCGACTGACATCTTTGTATAATAGCTCAATTTCTATTCCGTAAGTCCATATTGGTACAATAATTGTTTTATACAGAAATACCTTGTTTTCCAAAGAAAGTTTTGAGTTTCTTCCTAAGAGCCAGTGTAGTTCTCTAATTTTAAGATGCTTCCTTTTCTTTTTAATGTGTTCTCTCCAAGTTAGTCTGGTATCCAAATGAAATCCTAGGTATTTGACTGTTTTCTCTTTCGGTATTCTTGTCGTTTATGTGGATTGATGGGCACTGTTCCTTTCTCCAGGTGAAGTCGATCTGCTTGGATTTTTCTTCATTTATTTTAATTTTCCATTTCTTTGCCCATTTTTTTATTAGATTCAAATGTTCTTGAACCCGTTTTGTTGCCGTCAAAGGATTCTCATCAGAAGCCAAGACTGCTGTATCATCGGCAAAAGTTCCGATAGTTGTTTCTATGCATGTTGGCAGATCAGCAGTATACAATAAATAGAGAAATGGTCCCAGGACACTTCCTTGAGGAACTCCTGCTTTAATGGGGTAGTTTCTGGACGTTTCTTCGCCTACCTTGGTCTTGAATTCCCTATTTGTCAAATATGACAACAAAATAGTGAAGTACTTCAGCGGGAGAATCGTTTTGATTTTATGTAATAGTCCAGTGTGCCAGACTTTGTCGAACGCTTGGCTTACATCCAGAAATGCTGAGGTGCAATACAATTTTTGTTCGAATGCTTGGTGATTCCATAAAATAAATTTGATAAGATTTTCCGTATTGAAACTACACATTTCCAATATTTACTTCTTTCAAAGAATGAAACGAATAGATTTTTCAGAAAAAATATTTCCTCTGATGAAAATGAGCCTTGCCTTCACATGAAATAAAGAAAAGCTACAAAACTGAAGAAACAAACCACTAGTGTTTCTTAATTTTCAAGCAACATCATGATACTCTTCACGAAAAAAGTGGACTCTCTATTATACCATATTTATTAAGTATAACGGTTTTCTGTTAATTCAATGTACATTTGGAAAATTTTCGATGGATATCCCCCCCCCCAAAAAATTTGGCTTCGGCCCGTCCCTGCCAGATTATCTAAAACGATATGATTCTGCTGAATTTGGTGCTTCACGTTTTCCTCGTAGTTTTTCAACATTATAGTCGAACTGACGGCGTTTATTTGATCAATCAAAACTGAATGAACTTGCATTATTTCTTTGAAGTTGGTCAGATTATAATGATACATCAATATATGCTTCGATTGACTTATATACGTTTTGCCTACATAAAATGGAAGAATGTTATGTTTGATTTCAGTATATTTCAATTGAAAGGAAGAGTGAATGAAAAAGGTAGTTAGTATTGGAATAAGAAGATCGGGTCTCATTTTCCTGGAAGAGAAATAAAGAGTATATTATTTCCTCTGTTTAATTTTACTCTTATGATAGACTTTTCCGTTATCGGGGTTCTTGATTAACACGTTATCGATTATTTTGATTTTAGTTTTCTTGAATTTTGGATTTAGTTTAGCTCCTTTAAGGATTGCCAAATAAGCTGATTTTGATTCATCTAACTCTTTATCGTTATTTCTATTTTGATTCGTTTTTTCGAGCTAGGCTTCTTGTTTTTTTCGCCGTGCGCCTAGATATTCTGCAAATTACTCCATATTTTAAAGATATTGTTTCATGTAATTTGATATTTTCTCTTGAGGAAGCTGATTTACAATATCTATCGCAGTTTTGCTTTTCAAAATATAGCATTGACCATGTCGAGAAAAAGAATCTATGATCGTTAAGCATGGCGTTCTTTCCATAACGATTTTATCTACGTATAAATGTGAGAAGGGTTTATCGCCGATCGGATTACTTTTGAAAATCAATTTATTCGGTTGTCTCTCATATTTTTGTGTTTGACATATTTCGCATGAATTTATGTATGCTTGGACATCTTTGTCCATTTTGGGCCAATAGAATCTTTGCTTTAAACTCTCTATGTTTTCGTGAAAACCTCTATGTTTAGTTTTTGTATCGTGAAAAAGTTTGATTTTCTCTTGTTGTTCTTCAGTCGATTCCACATCCTCTACGAGCAAATTATGAATTTTGAATGAGAAAGCTTTTGCCTTGAATAAGTTTGGAGCTAGTTGAATGAAAGGTGATTCCAATTCTTTTTGTTTGAAAAGAATTCCGTATTGACATTTCGGCTTGATATATTCCTTGAAAAACTTTGTAAAATCTTGCGGATCGTTAATTGAAACAATCAATCTTAAACAACTATTTTCATGCAATTTCAGTCTTTCCTCTTTGTAAGTTTTACCGTTTTGGAAAACAATTTGATTTAAACTAGTGTTCAGGGTGCGTTCTGAATATGGAATTTCTAGTATCGGGTTTTCTATGTTACTATGGACGGTTGATTCTACTTCTGGGTCTTGCATGCATGATTGGGTTAATTCTTCGAGTTCCTTTTGGGTCAATTCTAACTCTTCGTGCGGAATTTGTGGTATAACCGACTGTTAATCATCTTCTGAATCTTCGTTCATGTTCAATTCTTCCAAACGAATGCGTGAAATTGCGTCTGCATTGTTGTTTGCACCTTTTCTGTATTTTATTTCAAAATTGAACTCTTCTAATTCAATCCGCCATCTCATAAGACGGGATGAAGCATCCTTTAATGAGAAAAGCCATGTAAGTGGTCTATGATCAGTGAAAATTGTAAATTTTTGACCGAATAAATAAGGTCTGAAATGTCTCGTAGCCCATATTACTGCAAGTTATTCTTTTTCAATCGTAGAATATTTTACTTCTGCTTCAGATAAAGTTCTACTCTCGTAGGCGATTGGGAGATCAATGGGGGGTGTTCCCTGGGATAATATAGCTCCTATTGCGTATTGGGAAGCGTCTGTTGTTAGTACAAAAGGTTTTTCGAAATCTGGGTATTGAAGAATTGGATAATTTATCAGCATATTTTTGGTACAATTGAAAGCGTCAATGTATTCTTGATCATGAATATTCAATTTAATATCTTTTTTCAAGTACTTGGTTGGTTTCGTCCATTTTGAGAAATTGGCTATAAATTTTCGATAATATCCTATGCCCAAATATGATTTGATTTCTTTTACTGATTTTGGAAGAGGGAAATTTTTGATTACTTCGATTTTTTCTGGATTCGGTTCTATTCCTTCTTCTGAGATTTTATATCCTAAAAATACTATATCTTTCTTGAAGAAATAAGATTTATCTAACTGTATCTTCAAGTTTTCTTTTTTTAATAATTGTAAAACAGTTTGAATGTCAGCGAGATGTTTTTCGGGTGAGTTGGAAAAAATTAAAATATCGTCGATGTACACTACACAGATTTTATTGAGTACTGGTCTGAGAATTTGGATTATTACTCATTGGAAAGTTGACGGCGCATTTTTCAGTCCGAACGGCATTCTGAGAAATTCGAAATGACCTTCATCCGTAGCGAATGCAGTCTTCTCTATTGAATCTCGGTCTAATTCTATCTATTATCTAAAGCACTGAAATATTTCGCGTCCTTCAATCGTTCTAATAGATCATCAATGTTAGGTATAGGAAATTTATCATCGATTGTTTTCTCGTTTAATTTTCGGTAGTAAATGGCCATCCGCCATTTTTGTTTTCCTGATTGATCTAACTTTTTTGGAACCATTACTATTGGGAAAGACCATGGAGAATTACTGGGTCTTATTATATTTTTACTCAATAAATCTTTCACCTGATTTTTCACCTCTTGTCTGTGGACCTCCGGATATCTATTGTTCTAACATGATGTTTAATTTTATTTGTGAAATTCAAGGGCTGATCTGGTAATTGTAACGCCTCCTCATTACTTTGTAAAATTTTGATGAGTTGATTTTTGAGGTTTTGGTCAAGATGATCTAGTTTAACAGGGAGCTTCTCGTTGGAATGAGTTTTTTGGAAATGAAATTTTTGTGTTTTCATGTCGTTTCCTAATTCATCATTTTGCCAATCGAAATAGGGAAGAGAAGCTAAATGTTGCATGTTAAAGTTCAGTTCTCATAATTTTTGAGAGGAACCTCTGGAAAATTTTCATCTTCCTCATTTATTTGAGAATTTTTATTTTCTGGATCTTCCTCATAATAATATTCAATTTCGTCATTATTGTCTTGAATTTCTTCCGTATTAGTTAATTCTTCTGCGTAAAAATCAGTAGGACCTGTTTTTCTGAAGAATTGTCGGTTCTTGTCGAATTTGAGTACTAGCTGGTCTTTTGATAGGATAATTCCTAGTTCTGACGGACATTGGTTCTGGTTTTGGGTAATTGTTTTGCGTATTAGGTCTTGCTTTAAAAACATGTCGAACGTTCGAAACTGTAGGTATTAATCTCGGGAAAGGTTGCAAATATAATTGCTGCCTTTTGATTTCTCGATTTTCTACTAGTTTACAAGTTTTGTCGAAGGGTTTAGGTTGTAAGTCTAAAAAATTCCCAGAATTTTCGTCTACATTATTATATAAAACTGTGTTTCCGATTTTTTCTGATAAATCTCTATAGGTAAACTTTCAGTTCGGTAGGATTGAGACCTATAAGTTGTATTTGGTAATCATATTCAAGTTTCGTTTGTCTAACTCTATCAATAAATTCGGATAACGTTTCTTTTGAACGTTTCCTCATGTACTGATATTCATTTTGTAAAATATCGAAATTTATCTTAAAACCAAACTTACTATTCAATAATTGTTTTAATTCAGGCCAACTATTACAGCTTGGTCCTGAATAAATCACAGTTTTTGCGTGATCTATTAACTTTGATTTTACTGTAGCGAAGCAATATTGATTTATCAATATATTAGTCGTGTTTCCAAATTGTTTCATGAAAGTATCAACTTCTAATAGAATGAGAGCCAGCGTTCGGCAGACTTACGGTATTTTAGCAAACTTCATATTGATGTCAGGTATACTATAACACCTACTATAGGTGATAATGGGGATTCGCTATGCTCGGCGATGGTTCTCTTGAGCGTGGCCAGAAGTCCAAAAACGTGAAAATTGGCTTTTTCAACGTGATAGTAGCATATATGCCTTTTTGATATATTGTGTTATACCTTTTCTATATCAAACAATTTAATGGCAGACATTTATTCCGGTTCCAAGTGTAATTCATGAAAGTGTAGTTCATGAAAATCAAAAATTTCATAGAAAATAACGTTATTTTAGCAAGGCTGAAAGTAATGTATGTTATTCATATAATCATCAAATATATGACGAGGCAGATAAATAGGTCGGTTCTAACATGCAGGCAGACCACATAATACTTTCGGTGTCGTGCTGATGAGACCTTATGATTCTTTCTGTTTTACTCCTCATTTCATTATGAACTATTGTTTGAGCAATGCTGCAATTTACACATGATATTCATATCATCATCATGTATACATATTGAATTTAAACAGACAGATATATTGGTTCTAACATGTAGGCAGACCACATAATACATTCGCTGTAGATTGATGAAATTGTAAGATTTTTACTTTTTGTCTATCCATTTCACTGAGAACTACTGTTTCAGCAGATCTGAAATTCATTCATACTATCATAGTCTATACACAATAAAAGAAAACAGACAGATATAACGGTTCTAACATGTAGGCAGACCACATAATCCATTCACTGTAGTGTTGATGAAATTGTAAGATTTTTACTTTTTGTCTCTCCATTTCAATGGGAAATACTGTTTCAGCAGGTCTGCAATTCACACATGGTATTCATACCATCATTGTCTATACACAATAAAATGAAACAGACAGATATATCGGTTCTAACATGTAGGGAGAAAAACTTACACTTTCATTAAGACGACAGCGAATGAATTTTGTTGTCTGCCTGCATGTTAGAACCAATATATCTGTCTGTTTTGTTTTATTGTGTATAAACAATGATAGTATGGATACCATATGTGAATTGCAGGCCTGCTGAAACAGTATTTTCCAGTAAAATGAAGAGTAAAAAATGAAAAACCTTTCACATTCACTAACACGACAGCGAATGAATTTTGTTGTCTGCCTGCATGTTAGAAACAATATATCTATCTGTTTTGTTTTATTGTGTATAGACAATGATAGCATGAATATCATATGTGAATTGCAGACCTGCTGAAACAGTATTTTCCAGTAAAATGAAGAGTAAAAAATGAAAAATCTTATACTTTCACTAACACGACAGCGAATGAATTTTGTTGTCTGCCTGCATGTTAGAACCGATATATCTGTCTGTTTTCTTTTATTGTGTAGAGACTATGATAGTATGAATACCATGTGTGAATTGCAGACCTGCTCAAGTAGTAGTTCTTAGTGAAATGGAGAGTAAAAAAGAAAAAATCTTACAATTTAATTAATACAGCGAATGTATTATGTGGTCTGCCTACATGTTAGAGCCGATATATATCTGTCTGTTTTATTTCAATATGTATAGATGATGATAATATGAACACCATGTGTAAATTGCAGCATTGCTCAAACAATAGTTCATAATGAAATGAGGAGTAAAACAGAAAGAATAAGGTCTCATCAGCACGACACCGAAAGTATTATGTGGTCTGCCCGCATGTTAGAACCGACCTATTTGTCTGCCTCGTCATATATTTGATGATTATATGAATAACATACATAACTTTCAGCCTTGCTGAAAAAAATTTTCGATTTTCATGAACCTAGAAATTACACTTGGAACCGGAATAAATGTCTGCCATTGAATTGTTTGATATAGAAAAGTGTATACTACAATATATCAAAAAGGTAGACATGCTACTATAACGTTAAGAAAGCCAATTTTCACGTTTTTGGACTTCCGGTCACGCTCCAAGGAACCATCGCCGAGCATAGCGAATCTCCATTTCACCTACGGTAGGTGTCATAGTATACCTGACATTAATATGAAGTTTGCTAAAATACCGTGAATCTGCCAAACGCTGGCTCTTAGACTATAATAAGAAAGATTGTAATTCGTTAGAATTTCCATTAAATTTAGGGAGAAGTTCTCCGAAATATTTGACGGTATTCAATCTATGATTCGAGTCTTGGTTCGGCATTTGATTTTCTCTTTCTAATAAATCTAGTTTTAAGCTTTCAAACTTATTTATTAAAAGATCGATTTTGGGGTTTTTCAAATTCCAAAGTATCAACAAAAATATTTTTTCTCTATCTATTGGGCCAGGGATAGGAAGAACTGGGATTGTTATAAGATGCTCCACTTTCTTTTGTTTTCGACTTTCGTTTCAAACCTGGTGCTTGGGATGCTAACTCCAAACTCCACAGGGTGATCCTTTAGGGGTGCTGTGCTGTGTCGCTCCAATCGGGATTGGTCCGCCGCCTCTTTTCTGGTCCGGGATTCAGCAACTCTTCTTCACTGGTCGTCAATGCGCACTTGTGTTGAGAATCTGGTCCTCGGTATTTCCTTAGGACTTGACGTCGTACTTGCGATTCTTATCAGTTCTTTGGATGTTACTTCAAGAAAAGAATTTCACGTGTTTTCCTACAGTATGGATGTACTCGGTTATTCTTTTCGAAAGAAGTTAACTACGCACTGGCACTGATTTCAGGAAATCCACTAGCAACATCCCATCCTCGTCGCCAATTGTTATTTTCCACTTTTTTTTTTTAAACGAGTGTATTCTTCGAAGCAAGTTTATTGTGTGCAGGTCTAGAAAACAATGACAATTTTTACAATGCTTGTTGCGAAGTAAACTCTTAACTAGAAATTGCTGATATAGAGAAGTATCCTATTACTTCCTGTGAAAGTCTACTTAGCTACTGCGTATTATATATACAGGGTGGCCATTTGAAAACGAAACAGACGAGATTATACAGACGAAATAAATTTTTTCGATAGAAATGCTCGGACAGGTCGATTTCTGTTTCGAGGGGGACAACTTAAGATGTAAGTTACGGACGCATAGCGCTTCAACCCTTGCTACTACAACCCTCACCCCCAATTTTTGAATAGGGAAGATGGGATGAGTGATACCTCATTTGAAAGGTATTTTTATACTGATTTCAGCACAGTAATTGTTTTTTCATTTTATGCATTAGTTCTCGAAATATTCATGCGTTAGTTAATTTTATCACTTAAATTAATTTTTTGCGAATAATTGACATTTCGTGCTTCTGAAACACCAAAATTTCCGTACTTGTATTTGAAATTGCAAAACATCTACCACTGGGCAAATGAAGTCATACCGTACGTGTTAATGCTATACTAGGGTCAGATATGTTCGACTAGCTGTTTTATTCATTGAAATAATTCTCCAACTGTACGGTATCAGAACGATTTGAAGAATTGATCTAAGAAATAAGACTTTTCAAAGTAAAGTAAATAATTTATCAAAAACTCACATCAATTAATTAAATATTCAAATTGTTCACCATTAGCTTCCATACAATGAAATAAGTTTTGTTCGAAACGATGGCGCACATTTTGCAGCATTTCTGGAGTGATTTGACGACATTCGTTCACTATACGTTTTCTTAAATCTTCTATGGAATCGGGCTGTGTAGAGTAAATTTTACTCTTCAAGTGGCCCCAAAGAAAGAAATCTAGTGGTGACAGATCTGGCGATCTGGCTGGCCATTCAGTGGGACCCCTTCTTCCAATCCACCGATTTGGAAATCTTTGATCCAGATATTCTCGAACTGGTAAAGCGTAGTGTGGAGGAGCTCCATCCTGCTGAAACACAATCTGATCTTCCACATAATTTCCAGCATTGTTTTCAATAATTTCCGTCAAAATTGGATCAATGTGATTTTCCAATAAGTCCAAATACATATCTCTAGTAAGATTACCAGGTAAAAAGAACGGGCCGACAATGTTGTCACCAAATATTCCAGCCCAAACATTGAGTTTTTGTGGTTGTTGAGTATAAACTTCGTGGAACAATCTCGGATTAGCATCGGCCCAATAACGGCAATTGTGTCGATTTACTGTGCCGTTTAGAAAGAACGAACACTCATCGGAGAAACAAACATTGTACAGATAATTGGGATTAGCAGTTACTCGTTCACTCATTGTATCACAAAATTCAACACGACGGTCAAAATCATCTTCGTTTAGTGCGTGTGAAAGATGGATTTTGTAAGGATGGAATTTATGATGCTTCAAAATATTTGCAATTCGAGTTCGTGTAAAACCAGATTCATGTGCTAGCTGCCTCGTACTCGTCATTGGATTCAGAGCAATCTGTCCAAGAACAGCTACTTCAGCTGCTTCATTTCTTTCCATGTTTCGTTTTTTATTAGCCACGGACCCGGTTTCTTGAAACTTTGACACTAATTCCAAAACATACTTCCTATTAACATGTTTATCTAAATGTCGTTGATTGAAGAATTCTGGGGTTCTATTCGCACATTGATTGTTTGCAAAATAAAGTGAAATTATTTCCACCCGCTCTGCAATTGAATAAACCATGTCGAACAATGAATTAGAACACATACAAGTCTCGATTCAAAACTAAGAATAATTCACAAGTCAAAGAACCAGTAAGCCAACTTAATGATCTGTTCGTAATAAATAAAAAATTATCGATTCTCATTTTTTTGAAAAAGATATGAATTCAATAATCAACAAAATGAAAACATTATTAAAGCCAACTGAGAAAACACTTCATAATTAAGTCGGAAATCGTTTCACGAATTGGGACTGGAATATTTCTGTGGCATCATTAATGATTTGATTTTCTTACCTGGTAATCTGATTAGAGATATGTACGTATTTGGACTTTTTGGAGATTTCTATCGATCAAGTGTTGCCGCATGTTATTGGAAATACTTCAAATTATATCGAAGATAATTTAGATTGAGTTTCAGCAAGATTGAGCTCCTTCGCAATACGCTTTGTTTGTTCGACATCTTGATTAAAGATTTCTATGTCAGTGGATTGGAGGAAGGAAGCCACAGTCATGGTTGTTTTGAAGCTCAAAATGTCGATTTTTCACAAAAAAACACTACAAGTGCCATGAAAACACCACTTCATTTTCAAATGCTTAGTTAAGAATATTTCGAGAACTAATGCATAAAATCAAAAAACAATTACTGTGCTGAAATCAGTATAAAAATACCTTTCAAATGAGGTATCACTCACCCCATCTTCCCTATTCAAAAATTGGGGGTGAGAGTTGTAGTAGCAAGGGTTGAAGCGCTATGCGTCCGTAACCTACATCTTAAGTTGTCCCCCTCGAAACAGAAATCGACCTGTCCGAGCATTTCTATCGAAAAAATTTATTTCGTCTGTAATCTCGTCTGTTTCGTTTTCAAATGGCCACCCTGTATATATATATATATATATATATATATATACAGGGTGACTCTTTGACTTGTACATATATTTTAACGGTAGATTCCTGAGCTCAAAAGAAGCATATTTTGTCTTTTTCATTTTTTCAGATTCGGCTCGGTTGGGAAGATACAGGCTGTTGAAAATTTAATTTTCGAATATATCTCGCGATTGATTTTATCGAATGAAATGAGTTTCAGAAAATAGGTTTTTATTAATGTGGCAAATCTGCTACGAACACGAAATTTCACTCACATGTTATATTTTTTTCATTATGACCAATGTATACCACAATATTCCATAATTATACCAGAAACCCTAATGTCACAACTTTTGAAAGTAAGTTGGATGCTATTCAATGAATATTTGGCCATTTTGGAAAATAAAAGTATTCTTCATGAAATCTCGTGAAATGCGCATTCTTCGAGTTATTTATGATTTAAAGAAATCTATATCAGCGAAATTAAAAAAAAATGGTTACTTTGCCTGGATGCAACTCTGATCAAAAGATTCAGAGTATTAAATTTCTGATACATTTTCTCGAAGGTTTAGGTGGTAAATGTTCAGAAAAACTTTATTGTCATGTTTCCAGGGGAGGCATAGCTCATTATGAAAGTTCAAAATGGCCATATCTTTTTATGTAGGCTGAATCGAAAAAAATGGTATACGAAAAAAGTATTTCTTTTGACCTGAAAATTGTATGGTTTGAATATATGTACAATATATATTTGTATATATATATATATATATATATATATATATATATATATTATTATATATATATATATATACAGGGTGTACCAAGTTCGACGGCCTATTAGGCGTTCCTGGAGAACTGGACCTATTTGAAATCTGAAAATTGGGATTATATTATTGTTTGGCATTATCTACCGATCTAAAATATTCTTGGAGCCTGACCACTTTCAGTTATACAGGTAGTGAAAAAAAAAATTTCAAAAAATTTTTTTTTCTGTTTTTTTGTTTTCGAATTTGATAGAGTATGCAATTCTGAATACATTCGTACTCAAATCGTTGCATTCGTCAAAATACTTTCCAAAATATCGAGAAAAAACTGAAGAAAAAAGGGAGATAAGGGTATTCGGTATTATGTTTGTTATTCCTAACCTAGATATCGTAAGCACAAACTGTTTTCACATTTTTGAAAGCGAAGACTGGAAATATTGTAAAATTTCTGAATTTTGAATAACCCGTCAAAGGTGTTCCAAATGTTGGTTCAAAAATTGAGATCAAAATTGGCTCATAACTTTCGTTTTTCAAATTAGAACCCTATTTTTTTATGATTGCATTGGATTCTGCGAAGAAAAATGATGATAATGTTCCAACATGGTGATGCTCCTAAAATTACTAATTCTTGAGTTATTTAGGATTCTCTGTTTCTATTAATGAAATCAGTTTTACATCAACAATGATGAATGAAATCACAAAAGAGGAAGTCACTAGTGAGTTGTTCGAGTAATTTATCTTCTATGACCAAGGTCAATGTTGATATGAAACAGATTCTATGAATTTGACGGTACGTACGACATGAAATCAGGAAATCCTGAATAACTCAAGAATTATTAATTTAAGGAGCATTAACATGTTGAAACATTATCATCATTTTTCTTCGTACAATCCAACGCAATCATAAAAAAATAGGGTTCTTATTTGAAAAACGAAAGTTATGGGTCAATCTTGATCCCAATTTTTGAACCAACATTTGGAACACCCTGTGACGGGTTTTTAAAAATTTTGAAATTGTACCATATTTCCACAGAAATATTCCTCCAGAAACGCCTAATAGGCCGTCGAACTTGGTACACCCTGTACATATGGAAAAAATCACGTGTCTACGGTTATTTTTCATCCTTGAGGGTTATGTCCATTAGATTCTTTTCCATGTATTCTACAAATCCCTCATTATTAATCACTCTTCTATATATATATCAGGGATGTTGCGGATGCCGATTTTTTCACATCCGCGGATACGGATGCGGATGCGAATTTTCGAAAACTTACATCCGCGGATGCGGATGTTTAAGATCTTATTTAAAAATAGTATACGAGCAAAGAATTAAAGCAACGATAAAGCAGTTATTCACATTTTTGCAGTAAATTAGTATTAAGTATATCGAGTGTAAGTATTTACCTACATGTTTTTTTAACTTCATTTACTTATTTTTCAATTAATAAGAGAAGTTGAAAATTGGAGCATTATACTTTATAGAAAGTAATTTTGCCGCCTTTTCTGCTTCAAGGCGGTTACGCAGAGGTTCGTAAATTAAACCCGCGCTACTGAATAATTGCTCGCTTGGAACACTGCCTGGTGGAGTGGACAAAATTCTTCGTGCTATCGGTGATAATATCGTAAACAATGAAACGTATTACCGGAGAAATATAATGGCATTTACCTTAATATTTCCCAATAAACAATAATTCGAGTACACGTACACTCCTCACTATGATCAACTGTATCATAATAGTCACAATATTATTCAAAATCTCACAAAAAACACGTTATGGTTCATTTACAATAAATAAGTATTGCACCATAACAAACGCATCGGAACTTTTTCACCAATTTCTTCGTTCCCATTATTTAAATTCTCGTGCGAAGAGCACACGCCCATTTTTTTCTTATCGCAACTCTCACGTTTTCCAATATGCCATATTCCGAAAGTAAAAATGAATTTTTTTCAATCTTTATCATCAACAGATGCCCAAAAATCGTCAAACTAGGCGAATTTTATAGCCCCTATAAACGTTTTATGAGCTTGCAACAACCCGGGTTGTTTAGGTAAACAAACGTAGACAATTCTCACTGATCGGACGAACATCTGGCTCTTTCTCTTGGGAAGATCTCTTTCAAATCAAAAAAAAAAACCGCAACAACCAAAAAATACGCAATTCAGATGAAAATGTTTCCCCCGATTCGCGAATCATAATTCATGTTCAAAGACGCTTGGTCCCAGAACTTTCCTTCAACATTTCAAATGCTTCTGAAACAACGGGTATCGCAAAAATATAACATTTCAATATCACGGGCGATAAGAAATCTTGGGACTGGGACCACAGGCGGTCGTTAGAAAGGAGACGGATTGGAATTTCGGACTTACCGGAAAAAAAACAGATGGTATAATAAAATATGTATTTGGAAAGTGTTTCGAAAAGAGAATAACCAGTATGAATATAAACAGAATAGAGGGGTGCGTCGGAAATTCCACCCTCTTGGATGCAGTTGTTTCGGTTTCAGAAATAGCTACAGAAAGAAGTAACAGTGAAAAACTAGCATCTTACTGACACTTTCAAAATTGAAAAAGTATATATTTAGCATTTTCTAAACGAAACACTAACATATTTTGTTGGCCCTGAGATGGCGACACTGCACAACTCACAAATTATATTACATCCGCATCCGCATGCAAATCCGCATTGGTTTTTGCGGATTCGGATGCGGAAGTAGAAATCTATGCGGAAGCTCCGCATTTGCGGATGCGAGTATCCGCAACATCCCTGATATATATATATATATATATATATATATATATACAGGGTGTTTCATCATAAACTGGACAAACTCATATGACGTATAGAGAACATCGGGAGAATCATTTTTTTCTTATGACATATTTCCCGTTTTCAAAGCATAAGGGAGATACACGGTGTTTAAAATGTCATTTTCGAGCGTTATTATATCGAGTGTGGTGGGTTATGTATAAGACTGGAAGTAATGGTTTCTTGTCATATCGTAGTAATTTTGGATGCTTCATTCAGAAATGGTGTAGAGCTCCGAAAAAAAAATTACAAAATGGCGGAAAACCTGCAATGTGATTTTTTTTTTCGGTTGCCAAATTGATTTTCATTTCCTAAATTAGCACAATTTTTAAAGGATATCTGTGAAAAACTTTTTTCAAAAATCGAACACAACTTTTTTTTTACATGTCCACAGCGAAAAAAAAATTTCACTCGAAATTGATGAAATTTTTCACGATTGTACTTACTTTTATACCTAACACGAATATGAAAACAGAATCGAAAAATATCAAACGGTTTCGTTTTTACAGCCATTCAAATGTCCCATTCGAATATCTGAAATAATAAAAAAACATGACACAGCTTGTGTTCTTAGGCCCATAATTTTTGAATTTGTATGTCGAAACATTCCAGATTGCAAAATGAATTAAAAAAAAATCAGTGAAACTTCATTGAGAGTTGAACTCCCTACTCTGAGTTAAGTACCTATTAAAATAAATGTGGAATCTGAATTGAGACTGTTCAAAGGTTTTTAATATTCGTTGCCAAGCAATGGCAGCTCATAGAATTTGACAGAGTATTTGAATTTAACTGAATATAATATTGCAATTATCCTGAAACCAATTTATGCAGTTTGAGTAGAAATTGGCGGTTAATACTTCTCAGATATCAATGGCATGGCATTATTGCGGAAATTTCTACGAATAATTCCACAATTTCACAAACGCAACAAAAAAAACCTATTAGTATAAAATTTATTCATAATTCGTTCTCAAAAATATTGCCATTTCTCCGGATACACTTTCTCGACCTTTTCGCCACACTATCCACCGCTGAACGAACCATTTCCGGGTTTCGGCGAATCTCTCTGGCGGCTGATTCGATTCTTTGAATCAGTTCTTCTCTCGAAGTCACTGGAGCTCGCTTATCATAAACAAGACTCTTCATATGACCCCAGAAATAAAAATCCATAGGTGTAAGATCTGGAGAACGAGGAGGCCATGCGACAGGTCCCAATCGGCCGATCCATCGGCGAGGGTATTGAGAGTCTAAAAATTCTCGTACACTCCTCACTGTGTGAGCAGGGCAACCATCATGCTGGTACCATATTCCTTGAAAGTGACTCAAAGGAATATCTTCCAATAGATCCGGCAGAGTTTCCCTCAAAAATTGATTATAGCCATTTCCAGTCAATGTTTCAGGAAGAATGTACGGTCCTATAATGAATCCATCCTTCATTCCCGCCCAAACAGTGACAGAAAATCTCTTCTGGCTATTTTTTGCTACTGTTGCATGTGGATTTTCCCTTTGCTATATTATATTATTTTTGTTGTTGAAGAAACCATCTCTGTGGAATGTTGCTTCATCCGTAAACAGTATGAGACGTAGGAAATTCCTATTCTCACGTGTCCTTCTTAAAATAAATTCACAGAATTCTTTCCTCTTCTCAAAATCACCTTCTTCTTAGGTTTGACATGAACGGAAATGGTACGGATGGTAGCTATTTCTTTTCAAAACTCTCCATACCGTGGATTTACTCTTATTCACACTTGGATGATTTGCTAGAGTTCTTGTTGATACCATCGGATTTTCACTTACTGAATCCAGGATACGTTCTTCGTTATTTCAGATTGTTTCCTTCTTCTTCTTGCGGTGAAGAATACCTTCTTCACGTAATTTACGCACCGTTTCTATGAAAGTTTTAAAATTAGGAACGTTTCGGCTTGGAAATCTGCGAACGTAAATTTCCCTTGCTTTTCTCCCTGAGGAATTCGCTTCATAATAAGCCTGAACCATATCATTTTTTTCTAAAAGTGAATATTTCATTTTCGTTTTCTCAAAAGTCGTTTCAATATACTCGAATTATTCAGTAAAATTCAAATAACCTGTCAAATTCTATCAGCTACTGTTGCTCGGCAACGAAAATTAATATACTCAGAACCAAAGATTATAGAGTTAGAAAGATAGGAAACGCCCTTGTATCTGTGGTACTAAAATCCGACTACGATTTTTGGCTAGTTTCTTACTTGTGACACATAGATGACGCTGAAAACATTATTCAGTACAGAAAACTATTTCAATAGGCGCGAAATTCGAAACACATTTCTCATAAATTTTCATTTAATTGAATACTTTGTCGAGCTTTTAAAAAAATATCCTGATCGACAAAAAAAGGAAGGCTCCGCTTTTTGATCAGGATGATCTTTTCTTCTGCATATTGCTTTGAATCAAATGAAATACGCTTCTGGATTCTTTATATTTTTATTTGAAATGATTGTGTAAAATCAACTGCAATACAATAATTATGAAATTGAGTACATTTCAAAAATTTGTTCACATATTAGAGAATTATCATAACAATTTCAAGAACTTATTGTGAGTGAACTCTCGATAAATCGAACATCGATAAGTCAAACAGTTGTTCTGGACCCGATTCATACATATCTTACCCAGTGTATTTTAACCTCAATGAGTCTAGAGGGTCTAGTAGATGAGTCGAACTGCTGGAAGGGTCGTCAAGAGAACCACCACCTCTATAAGTCGTTCTTCTGACCACCATTGCCTCTATGAGTGGAACTTTTTGATCTAATGAATGAGACCGAAGAAAAGTCGGTTCGCAAACAAATTATCCAGAACAATATATTTTTACTCCGAAACCTCTATCCATTTGACAACACTAAAAATAAAAAGCAATGAACAAGACAATTACATGATAAGAGTTTCAAAACTTACATTTCAATTCTCTTTGGTAATGAAAAGAATGCACATTCAAGATTATCATTTCTGCAATTAATCACTATGCATTTCGAATGTCGGCCAGTTTTTAACACAAAATTTATAACAGAAAAACACACGAACCAAGATTATGGAGTGAGCTAGTTGGTACACTTGTAGATTTCGAATTATTTCAGTAGAAAATACGCGAGAAAATACAATCATCATTCAGCAAAAATATTTATTCAAGTATTTCTTTCAAAATTGACAACAGCCTACTAATAATCTCTATATAATCTATGCCAAATGGACCCTAATTAAATATTTTAACCATAGATCGATTACTTTTGAAAAACAGATGTCGCTGACATCACTGTAGTCGCTTCGTTTCCCATCTTCATACTCTATAATCTTTGCTCAGAACCTTAGAACAGACTCATATTTCACATTAATACTTAACTCAGAGTAGGGAGTTCAACTCTCAATGAAGTTTCACTGATTTTTTTAATTCATTTTGCAATCTGGAATGTTTCGACATACAAATTCAAAAATTATGGGCCTAAGAACACAAGCCGTGTCATGTTTTTTTATTATTTCAGATATTCGAACGGGACATTTGAATGGCTGTAAAAACGAAACCGTTTGACATTTTTCGATTCTGTTTTCATATTCGTGTTAGGTATAAAAGTAAGTACAATCGTGAAAAATTTCATCAATTTCGAGTGAAATTTTTTTTTCGCTGTGGACATGTAAAAAAAAAGTTGTGTTCGATTTTTGAAAAAAGTTTTTCACAGATATCCTTTAAAAATTGTGCTAATTTAGGAAATGAAAATCAATTTGGCAACCGAAAAAAAAAATCACGAACATTGCAGGTTTTCCGCCATTTTGTAATTTTTTTTTCGGAGCTCTACACCATTTCTTAATGAAGCATCCAAAAATACTACGATATGACAAGAAACCATTACTTCCAGTCTTATACATAACCCACCACACTCAATATAATAACGCTCGAAAATGACATTAAACACCGTGTATCTCCCTTATGCTTCGAAAACGGGAAATATGTCATAAGAAAAAAATGATACTCCCGATGTTCTCTCTACGTCATATGAGTTTGTCCAGTTTATGATGAAACACCCTGTATATATATATATATATATATATATATATATATATATATATATATATATATATATATATATATATATATTTATTAGTTGGGTATCTAGGTTAGAGTTTAAACATTCTAAAATAACTCCTTTATTATAAACGTTTCGGCGCATCTGCCTTCTTCAGTATAAATAAAATTACAAATGGTATCTAAAAACAAACAAACATTAATATAATAGAAACAGTATTGTGTTAACATCTCACTATTTGTTTTCACCTTTGTTTCGGTTTCTTCTAGTGCTAGTGGGTATATATTAGTGTTCTGTGGTGGGTATTGTCTTGTCATCTAGTAATAACGTCAGCTGTCAAGTCTTCTTCTCTCTTCATTGGGTCGCTTTCGTAATATTGGCATGTATATGTGACTGAGATTCTTCGTGTCTTGTTTATACAGGGTGCTAGCTGTGCTTCTTTTGAACATTCTTGTTCCTATGAATATAGGTACGATTCCTTTTCGTTTTGGAGTTACAAGCATTTGATATGGTACACCACCAGATAGAGGGAGACAAGTAGTCAGATTGCTGAATGAACACTTCCCGATTAAATGGATAAGTCAAGGAGGACCAATACAATGACTACCTCTTTCGCCTGATCTAAATCCCTTAGATTTTCATTCATGGGCACACTTGGAGCAGCTTGTTTGTTATGTTGAAATCCAATCTCATCAACAATAACTTGATAGAAATCAAGATATATATATATATATATATATATATATATATATATATTCTTTTGAATTATAAAGCTAAAATAATACAATAAATGTTGAAACAAACGATTCAAATACGAAACGACCCAAATCTGACCTGCCGAGTAACGGCTTCTTTTGTTTCGTCGATGTCAAGCGCATTCAAGCCGAAGGTGGACGGACATTTTGAACAATTCTTATAGCCTCAAAATTTCCATTATCATTTGAACAAAAAATATAGATTTTCAGATGCTTGTATGTTCAAAACAAAAACGAATCTGATATATTTTCATAGGAAAAAAATTGTTCAGAATGAGTACAGCTACCATCTGTCAAAGTTTGTCATAGAGCTTGTATAACACCCTGTATATATATAGGAAACTGAGTGCACAGTTTCCCAGACTATTGCATTATTATATAAATTGTATTTTCCAATGTTCCGAATCCTTACATGCTTTTAACAAAGTCTATGGCAAAACTCATTTCAGTAATTCTTATTTTGATTCATTCGGAAAGTATCAATGTGATTGATGTACAGTATTTGTGTTCTCTAATGCTTGTCTTGAAATAAATTTTACTTACATATAAGTTTCCTTCATAGATATTGTTGAAGATTTTATCTTTATCGAATTTCAGGGTATTTTATTGGAAGTGAGGAATCTGAGAAAATTTGTTACAACTTGGTAACATCTGATCCTTTCAGTATACCTACCCTAGATCAAAGATAGATGTGGATGCCTGTCCTGAAAAAAGCAGACTTATGCTATTTTATATTGAATAAACATGCATAAATTCTTCACACAACACATTTTCTTCAGAAAGCGTAGTTATTTGGTGCAATAACCTGTAGCTAGTTGTCAAGAGCCAAAATAACTTTCAATTTACAAACCATCAAGCATGAAATATTTGATATGTGAAGAGAATCTTTTTTATAATAAATGTAGTTTCACAAATATATATTATTGAGTATTCTTTATCTACTTTTACCAATGTATAACTAACGACTAAATATACAGTTGTGGTCATAGACTAGATAAATTTTAGTGAAAATTGATGAACGAATAAAAATATCATTTAATAGTGTTAAACAGTACTAATTTATACAATTTTCCAAGCACAACATTCCACAATAGATTCTAAACTAGGTTTCTTTTACTAGGGAGTCCAGATGTCTTGCATATCCACTTCCAATTTTTATCAATGCCAGAGATGTGCCTAAGCCACAAATAGTACATAGAGGTACATTTTTAGGAATAACACTCCTCAATATTGCCCAAATCAAAACCGAACCAAGTGAAAAAGTGACAGCTCCAAATGCACTAAAATAAAAAAGAACTATTTACAACTTCTCAAACAATACAGAAATTTCAAGGGAAAATGAAAAAAATTGAGAATGAATTGGTGAATCACTTATTTCAATGTTTGTTGTATATATCTCTATTTTCCAAGGACAACAGAACAGCATATCCTCGAGAAGATTAGTAGGTTGAAAATTTAAATATAGGTAAAACTAGAATAGAAGGAAATTTTTAATTTGATGTTGTATATATCGCTATTTTCTAAGAACAACAGAACAGCATGTTTTGTCCTCAAGTAGATTAGTAGGTTAAAAATTTAAGTATGGAACTAGAATAGATGAAAATTTTTCAATTTACTGTTTTTTCCCCAAGTCTGATATAAATCTGTTGAAATTACCTGTACATGATCCTCTCTTTCTGGTTAAGAGTTCTCAAATGTGATCTGTCATATAGATAAAATCCTGATCCTAATAAGGTATTCATCAATAAAATATTAGTTATGTCTTTCCTAGGGAACACCCTAAAAAAATAAATTCAAGTGACTTCATTGAACAATTCAGAATTGATGGTTACTTGATCTTACCTCAAGACCAAAGATGGATTCATAACATTAATTGATAATGCTGTGTAACTCAGAACCCCTTGGAAGGGTACATAGTAGTATAAAAGAGTCTGGGTGTTTAAAGGTTTCAGACCTAATTTGGTGGCTACCGATTTTGTTGCCTTTGGTGCCGACATTTTCTCAAATAGTTAGTTTCCTATAAAAAAAATTCTAATAATCAGATTTTAAGTCTAATTTCAAATAGTAAAAATTAGTCAAGAACCGTCACTTGCATCACTTTCTTGTGAAGCATAGATGGATTTTGACTTCTATTTTGGGAATTTCGGGATACGGATACGTACAATGTTGAGTAACCTACTTTTTTTGGTGATAGGTGAGGTTAGAACCACCGAACATACAAATATAGTTAGAACCATAGATTATCGAACTATAAATAGATCTTTGGTAGACTATTGGGAACTTCTGCATAGATGCCAGCGCCTCGGTGGTGAAGTTTTGAACCCTTGAGCGCTAGTACAACAAACGAACATCAGCTTTTAATGAGTGGAAATGTAGTGGTGTCTTATGTTTTTGTGCTTTATTTCGTGTAGTGTCTACAGATTCGTGCCCATTCGTGGTTTATTTTTGATATCACAGCTTATTTTATTAGAAATAGACATTTTATTTTCCGTAATATCGTATATAAAAGGAGGTATTTTGGAACATGAAAATCGTTCCTGAACAATAATTTTGATATTATTTTCAGACTTTGTGAAATGAAGCAGTGCTCAATTTAGAGAAATGCTATTGTGTGATATATGCATCTTGTGATGACAGTTTGAAAATAATCGAAGCAAATTATGACTATGCTTTTGCTACCTGATAAATCTACTGCCATTTTATTTCTTATGTTTTTACGTGATCTAAATTGTTTTATAAGCGTAATATTGATTTATTCTTATGGCCCACGTATTCAATGAATTCTCAATTATTTCAATTATCAATTATTTCAATCATTAATTATATCGATTATCAATTATTTCAATTATTTTGTCGGTTTCTTAGAAGAAACCTAGAGAAAATTTTATACAAGTTTTACGCTCGAAACTTGGGGAAAAGGTTGACTAATTTTGGGCTAGATTAGGTAAACTGGGAGTAATTAAAAGGATTGCTCACCACGTTGTCTTGCCGAATTGAATCCGTCACGGGGCGCTACTCAGGTGATCGGGCTCCTGTCTTCTTCACCTAGTTCGCCTTGTGCTGAATGGTTGAAACCCATGATACTACAACAACGTAGTTTTAGTATCATGGTTGAAACCGACGGTGTTGTAAACTGGATGGACCTCTTCTTCTTCAGGAACTCACAGAATTTTCACAAAACCGGCACAATCCCAGACCTCGTCGCCAATTTTGTTTTTCGGGAGGAAGACTTCGTTTAAAAAAAAAAACTACTTTTACTTTATTCAATACAATACAACGTAAATACTTGTTATGAGATGAGCTAACTCGATTAATTAACTGACTAGAAAATGGCATCAACAGATATTAATAATATTTCCTTATCTTATTCTTCCTGCGTATTGACTGCAGGTGTTCCTTGCTTAGTCTGCAAAATATAGCATAATGATATATTGAATGAATGGTATACAGATAAACAATGTATCTAATTGATATGGGGCCATATTATGTAATTATACAGGGTGTACCAAGTTCGATGGCCTATAAGGCGTTTCTCGCGAACTGGACCTATTTGAAATCTGAAAATTGGGATTATGATATTGTTTGACATTATCTACCGAGCTAAAATATTCTTAGAGCTTGAGCACTTGCAGTTATACAGGGAGTGAAAAAAAATTTTCAAAAATTTTCATTTCTGTTCTTTTGTTTTCGAATTTGATAGAGAATTCAATTCTGAATATATTCATACACAAATCGTTGCATTTGTGATAATACTTTCCAAAATATCGAAAAAAAACTGAAGAAAAATGAGAGAGAAGAGTATTCAGTTTTCACATATTTGAAGTCGAAGACTGTGGAAATATTTTACATTTTTAAAATTTTGAAAAACTCATCACAGGGTGTGCCAAATGTTGAGTCAGAAATTGGGATCAAGATTGGCCCACAACTTTCGTTTCTCAAATTAGAACCCTATTTTTTTATGATTGCGTTGGATTCTGCGAAGAAAAATGATGATAATGTCTTAACATGTTTATCCTCCTAAAATTTATAATTCTTGAGTAATTTAGGATTTTATGTCGTAAGTAGCGAAAAATCATGAAATTTGTTCCATATCAACAATGGTGAATTCAGAAAAGAGTTATTGGAATAATTTATGTTCTATGACCAAGGTCATTGTTGATATGAAAGGGATCTATGAATTTGACGTTACGTACGACATGAAATCAGGAAATCCTAAATAACTCAAGAATTATTAATTTTAGGAGCATTAACATGTTGAAACATAATCATCATTTTTCTTCGCATAATTCAACGCAATCATAAAAAAATAGGGTTCTAATTTGAGAAACGAAAGTTGTGGGCCAATCTTGATCCCAATTTTTGTTCCAACATTTGGTGAGTTTTTCAAAATTCTAGAAATGTACAATATTTCCACAGTCTCCGACTTGAAAAATGTGAAAACGATTTGTGCTTAAAATATCTAGATTAGGAATAACAAACTTAATACTGAATACTCTTTTCCTTTTTTCTTCAGTTTTTTCTGGATATTTTGGAAAGTATTATAACAAATGCAACGATTTATGTACGAATGTATTCAGAATTGCATGCTCTATCAAATTAAAAACAGAAAAACAAAAAAAAAGTTTTTGAAATTTTTTTTCACTCCCTGTATAACTGAAAGTGGTCAGGCTTCAAAAATATTTTAGCTCGGTAGATAATGTCAAACAATATCATAATCCCAATTTTCAGATTTCAAATAGGTCCAGTTCTCCAGAAACGCCTAATAGGCCGTCGAACTTGGTACACCCTGTATATTTTAACTCCAGATTCATAAATATATTTCCGGGTTCATAGTGTTAACTTCAGGTTCCCAGTTTTCATCTTTATCGATCCAACCAGTTTTCTGGTCGCAAATCTCTGACATGGCTTTTTCTATTCCCTGCAGGCATCTATTGCCTCCACACCCTTCACATCTCTAATCCCTTCATTTATTATTTTCTGTATTCTGTAACGAAGCAAAATTCGTCACTATGAACAACCTGTAAATTTTAAAACCATTTTTTCTGAATTCGAACATGAAATTTTTGTAATTTCGTATTGTGACTAGTTGAACTTTGTTTCTGTAATCACCCTATATATCTTCCAACAATTTAACGAACTTATGTTCGCTGCAATCGTCGTCGTTATCCTGCGAGAGTTAAGTTTTTGGGGAAAATAGAAGTAACTTACATAAAATCTATTTTCCAAAAACAACAAAAAACCAAAATAATATGACAGGTTTTTCTTACGTCTTTATATCAAAATAACTTGGAAAATTCCCTTTTTCCAAAAAAAAATCTCCTACTGCGGTTTTTTCACTCTTAGAAACCCCCTACAAAAATAACACTTTATCTTTTTCGTCGACGGACTTTAACCGTTAATCGTTTTCCGACCTAACCTTTTTCCTAGCAATCTGGAGACCTTCCCGAACCCTATCCCCCAGATCTACTGAATGCTCCCTTAGGAATCGAATTTGCTTTCCACCTTCTGGTGGGTGGTCTCTCACATATTAATTTTTGGTATTACCAATCAGATCTGTTGACATCAATTTTTTCCGCTTCCTTGTCTTATTAGGCGTGTCCGAAAAAAATATTCAATTTTTCATTTCAGCAAATATTTTTCATCTCACGGCCCCTTTTGCTAGATTAGCGTTTTCATGCGTGGGATCTGTTTATAGTTACTGGTTAATGGCTTGGAAAATATTCTTATCTCCAGACGTCGGGTACTTAAAATTCCACTAACTCTTTAAGGTTCGGATGTCACCTCTCAACCCAAGTAGATTGAGAAATTATTAATTCTCATTTTTCTTTCCTGCATGGAGGAATGTAGGACCAGAAATTCAAAGAGTCTGAGTTTGAACAGTGAATTCAATGTGATTAGATGAAAATTTAATAAATTTAAAATATGAAAGTATTCTTGATGGTAACTTGTTTATTCTACACGAATAAATCCAAGAGTTTAGATTCTAGAATGATAAAGGAATTAATGGAAAGGGAACTAGAGGACTTTGTTTGAAAATGGAGTTAAATATATGAATTAGCCCACCTTTACTTCTTCGAATAAAATTCAAGCAAATTTACTCACCTCTTTCGAAATACCTATTGCTTTAGGCGCGTTAGATTTTCTTTGAGTGGGTTGTTCGCCTGGAGCCCTACCTTTCCATTTTCATTAAAAGTCAAATATATCAAAGTAAATGCACCAAATGTTCGACATTCGCATCTAAACATGCACGAGCTCTTCTGAGGGCCGCATTATCGATGCTCAGTTAAGCACTAACGTTACAAACGGGTTTTGTCTACCTGAGATTGAACGTAATGAACACTTATACCATTCAACTGAGCATTGATAATGCGGCTCGGAGAAGGAAATGTGTCTCATTTTCATGAAGATCAGGTTGATTCTGTATGTGAAGCGTCGCACTTGACACTTGGGATCATAATTCGCACACATTATTCATGACACTGCTGCTAACAAGTTGATTCATGAAATCACACAGAAAAAAAATCACAGGGATTCAAGTCTTGGCACTGGGCGCTGCCACCCTATTCATTTTCTGTTGAAATTACCATTGAGTCATTCTGTACCAATTCTAGAACTATGAAAAGAAGCTTCATCTTGCTTTAGCCACATATTTTGCACAACAATAAGTGGTACATCCTCCAATACGTTTTACAAATCATTATGCAGAAATTTCAGATACTCATCTGCAGTCACACTACTTAGTAGCCAATTTTCGTGGTCATATCGGTTGATGGTTCATCATGGCTTTCCACATATCACTCGGAGTTGTCTGTTGTTTTCCCTGGTAGCTTACAAGCCCAAAGCTATTTTTCCATTAGTGAAATAGCATTCTAGCATATCTACCATTTCCTGGTCAGAATACATTCATCAGATTTACAATAATATAGTTGAATAAACGAATTAACATTTCATTTGAAAATCACGTTAACATTAATTTCCACTTTCAATTGTTTTTTGATCGCGCTATGCGCAACACCGACCAACGACCAACATAGAACAGTCGCGGGACTCCCAAGTCAACTTTGAGTCAATGACATAGGAACTGAGTGCTCAAATATCAGCTTGATTGAAGCACACTGATACAGGAGCCTTACTATAGTGAAACACCATACTTCATTTTCTCTCAGGAAGGACACTCCTGTTTTATGTTTTATCGTGTTTTAAGTTGAGTTAATGTTGGTATGCTCTATATCTGTTCTTTTGTTGATAGTTTTAGTTTCTTGTAACATTCTTATCAACTTCAAAAATTAACGAACTCTATCATCAGATTCACAATCTAGAATTTCAGTATTTTCAAAATTCATATGATGACCAGTCATATTCTCATGGTTTGCTAGTGCACAGGTTTTTGTGTTCCTTTTTTTTGGGGGGGAGGGTAAATTAAATTAGGATATAGTATATTGTCATGAAATGTTAGTATGTAATGATTGTATAACTTATTTTTCGAAAGTAAATATTTTCCTGGGGGGGGGGTAATTACCCCCATAACCCCCCCGTATCCCCCAAATGATTTAGGAATTACATTTATGTTGATCAGAACACAAAAATTGTTATTGTGAGAATAATTCAAGTTATTAATTCAATGTGAGAACTTTGTACCAAATGTAAATACTATGGTTTACGAAGATTTTCTCTGAATACAATAAATTTCTATATTTTCACTGAAGAAAAAATGAATTTTGACAAATGTCATATAACTAAATTGAAACCTCAAACACGTAAAATAACTATGCTCTAACTATAGACCTTTAACGAACTTGCACGATACTATTGATGATTAACACCCGCTTACCGGCTCAATTTTTATTTAATTCGCCATCTTTCATCGTTCCAGAACCTTCTATTAGAGACGTTAAATTATCTCCTACTAAAAGGTGGAAAATTATACAGCAAATGTTTGCTCATTAGTGGAAACAATGGTCGAGAGAATATCTTCAGACACTTCAAGTAAGGCACAAATGGCAGTCAAATCAACCTTCTCTACGGTTAAATGATGTCGTTTTAATAAGTGCTGAAAATACTCCTCCCTCAAAGTGGCCTTTAGCCAGAGTTATAGAAGTATTTTGTGGAAAACATGGCTTGGTCCGCATTGTAAAATTGAAAACCGTTACTACTGTTTTGAACGGTCAGTTAATAAGTTGATTTTATTATCGAAAACAGTACCTGAAATGCGATGAAAATAAAAATTTCCTGAAAATGTTGAGGTGCGAGTGACATCAGTATTTCATTTCTTTCTATTTATTTTTTCATATTTATGCATTGGCGCCCGTAGAATTTTTTCTGAATGATGAAGTTTTCCAGTTCAACACTTGTGTTAACTCTCACATGAGGTGATAGGTATACAATAGAAAGCCAGCTGTTCTAGAAACCAATCACATTTCATGAAACAATATCAACAGAAAAATCAGATATGATTTATATGAAGAAAGAAATTAAATGAATATTATAATTTCTAATAAATAAAAAAAATGAACAAGTAATAATGAAATAAAAATGAATACGTGTACATATACGCTCGATGAAACCATATTCATAAAAATAATATATGAATAATAATGGACCTTTACATATACGTTTAATGAAACAAACAATGAATTTCAAAACAAGGAACTGCAATATTATTCGAAATAACACAAAACTGTTCCACGAAGAAATCAACAAATATATTTTCAATATTAACAAATAAAAATAAAAAAGATATAACACATACAAATATTATTGATTCTGAACACAAAATACTGAATCGAAAGTCCTACAGATATAATATCTTGAAATGAACAGCAGCCTTCAGTTAGTCTCACGTCTCACAAAATTAATACTTAGTTGTTCACGGTCCGGTTCGCTACATTCTTCTTGTTTCTTTATCAGTGTCTTGATTTCTATTCGACAAATTTTCGAATATCCATATTTCGCAAATGTAAATCTTTCATAAAAATATAAACATAAGTAAACGTGGCTCTCAAAAAAAAAAATAGAGAAAAGGACAGTCTTTCGGGACTGCCGATAGAAGAACTTGTAAACTGTATCATCGAACTTTTGAACTATTTTTGGTAACAAAGAAGTGTTTATGTTTACGGATCATAGAAGTGCAATTTGGTCTTCATTACTTTCTTACAAATAAAAAATTATTCGGAAATAATAATCAAATAATCAAAGACCACCACGTTTTTTTTCACTATTCTAATCACTAATCTACAATATAATACTCAGTTGAAACTTCACATTTCGATAAGTTAATTTTATGGCCGCAATATATTTCAATAATTGTAGCTACTCAAATTAAGAGAATCAACCGAAATTGTATTATTTTGTTCTGACCTTCATTTTTCATCAAATATATAACATAGGAGAGGCTCCTAACTGAAAAATCAACTACGTAAATAATTATAGAACTTACCTTCAATAACTCAATTGGAAATCAAAGAAGCCGCCTCAAAACATCTGCCCGTGAAACGATCATCGGATAACGATTGAATTGAAGAAAATGCAGATACGCATGGGGTATTTTATGAATTTATAACTTCTTTAGGGGTGTAGTGAGCATTTCTGGGTAAACAATCATCATGGAATTCATCTTCACCGGAAATTTTCATGATTTTTGTTCATCCAGAAAGTGCTCAACGCGCCTCAGGAAGTTATGAATTCATAAAATACCTCTGCCCATTACATAGTAAGTTCATTTGAAACCGAAAAATGTTATGAATACAACACTTTTTTGTCCTTGCTCTTTGGATTGGATAAGTTACATTCAGCGTGTTATGATGAAGCACGATAAGGGGATCAAAATCTCAGGGGGTGCCACGGCCCCCCCTGGCCTCCCGCTGCTTCATTTAATACATTGAAATTATAACGCATGCTAGAATTGAAAGTCCCTACACATATTTATGTTAACGGAGATTGAGATATAGAAAAAACTGTTCAGATCGTCAATTGCATACTGGTGAATAAATGTGGTGAAAAATTATATCTCGTTTTCCTTCTTGCTACCAAATTAATATTAAATAAAATTGCTCTTATATTGGACCAAATGAAGTCCATTGCTAACAGTAGTCGAGTTAAAATCTGAGACCAAGAATCTTCTGAAGATGGCTACCGCAGACGTTAGCGAAACGTTGCGTGAAATAATTCTTAATGGACCACGGCCAATAAGCCCGGAAGCAAGGGCGTCGCTAGAGATTTTTTCTGGGGGGGGTAAAAAAATAAGAATGTAGTATAATTGTCATGATATGTTTCTATGTAATGATTGTAATACTCATTTTTCGAAGGTAAATATTTTCCTGGGGGGGGTAATTACCCCCATTACCCCCCCGTATCGACGCCAGTGCCCGGAAGACGCTCTTGATATCAGAGATGGGAATGTTTATATGGTGGATGCGCAATTCACTCAGTTTTTACAAGTAACTTAACAATCAGTTATGGGCACAACAATTCTAGTAACAATGCTAATGATAAGCAATATACGTTTTCTCGCCTCCTTTTCGCCTTTTGTGTCGAGTGAAGTTAACAGATCAATTTCTCTGAGCGTTGAGTGTTTTTATATTTGGCGACTGTTTAGAATCGGTAAATACTTATTAATCTGAAACAGGGACGGGCCCAAGGGGGGAGATGATCCCCCCCAATGTTGAACGAAGTTGGCAAATTTTCAAAGCAGTCGGAAATACATAGTTCCGAGAGAGTTATGAAATACCAAGGAATCAGAATTAGAAAAAACAAGTTTACAATCCATACTTGACAATATATGTATAGCCGGCAATAAATGGTATTCAACACAATATTTTTACCATCAATACAAGTGTTTGAAGAGATGTGGCCTCGAGAAGAGTGTACCTAGTTGTAAATTTTTCAGTAACATGGAATGGACTGTGTCATAAAAAACCATCTGGTATCATAAATTTAAGCAGTTTCTATCAGATAATCAGGATCATCATTAGGTACGCTCTTCGTACATTGTGTTAAAGTTTTGCGAATAAACAATATGTGTAAATAAATTTAAAAAAATGAACCGAAAAAATTCAAAGTGAAGTTTGAGTTTTGTGGGGCCTTATAAAAAATTACTAAGAAAAATTTCATGAACAGAAAATGCCGAGAGGACAAGTGCGAGAGAAAATTATGGGTAGTGACCATAGAATATCAGAAACGCAATTTGTATTATTTTTTTTAACTATGAAAACTGAAATTTGCTACGAAACACAAATCGAACACAACAAAAATCGTTCAAAACACTAAATACATCCTCAATTCCAAACACTAATTGCAATAAACGCTGCAAAGAGTTCGAAATCGTCAACTCAAATTAGAAAATTATGTTCAAAAATGTAGTAGGTATCCCATTGGTGTATACCATGCACGTCTCATCTCAATGACAAAATCTAATATCATTTCTCCAACCTCATGATAAAAGATCTCCGAGCGTGGGAATTGAAAATGGTATTCATTTCGATAATTCATCTATGTTTCAAAAATGTTTTCGGTGTAGCCTCCGTGAAGGCAAAGATATTTTTTGTTTTCCGTTTTATTCTTTTTCAAAATTGTTTCTTCAATATGACTGATTTGAGTCAGAATTGTTTCCCTACTAAATTGGGAATCTGTTTTTTTTAAAGTATCTTAATTCATGATGCTTGCAACTTTGACACACATTTTCTGTTTTATTCCTTAGTTATGTTGCTTTTCTTTATTTCATGGAATCTGTGAGCAAAATTAAGGCTCATTTTTTATCAAATTAAATATATTTTCTGAAAATTTTGTTTCTATCATTCTGTGAAATCGGCCCATGTTAGGAATGAGCAGTTTCAATATTACGAATCTCATCAAAGTGGTTAGTAATTAACTTTGATTTTTCAACTACACAACATTCAATCATGTATATTTCTTTATTTTATGAAATCTGCTTTTTTTGTGAAAAATAACTTGTTTTATAATGCTTGAAATTTTGAGATACACCGAAGAATGGAACTGAACTAAATTTGAGAATGAAACAAAAAGTGTTTCACAAAGTTCCAAGCATACTTCAAGGTACTTACAAGAAACCGATTCCATAAAATAAATTTAATGAGATTCATCGTATTGAAACTGCTCATTTCCAATAATTACTTCTTTCAAAGAATGAAAAGAATAGATTTTTCAGAAAAAATATTTCCTGTGATGAAAATGAGCCCCGCCTTCACTTCCAAATTCCATGAAATAAGGAAAAGCTACAAAACTGAAGAAACAAATCACAAGTGTTTCTCAATTTTCAAGAAGCATCATGATACTCTTCACGAAAAAAATAGACTCCATAAAATTTACTTAATTGAATGTTCGGTAGATGGAGAAAAAAAGTTAATTACTCCTCACTCTGTTGAAATTCATCATTTTGAATTTTTTACCGAAACAAATATACCATATTAAGTATAACGGTTTTCTGTTAATTCAATGTACAGTTGGAAAATATTCGATGGATTCCCCCCCCCAGAAATTTGGCTTCGGCCCGTCCCTGATCTGAAAACTGTTGCTTGATATTACTTTGTAGATTTGATAGCACATCCTCATTCTTAGTTATGCATTTCTACCTCATAGACCTCACGTGGTTTTTCATGTATGTTTCTGAAGTAGGTATCTAATGAAACTTTCTGACTTCCTTATTCATGTTCATCCCAGTTCCTCGACTTTTCTTTTCATAACCTTACCACTTAATAAGAGTTAGCAGAGGTCTCTGGGCAACGTGAAACCACAGTATAGAAACCAAACAGTAGGTGCACTCTCGATAAAATGAACTGAAATTTTTACTCCAACAAGATTTCGCGCATACCTCGGTGCGCATGGTGAAGTTGCAAGGATATGCATTCAGTTTAACGGCAATTTGAAATATTCAAAGTGCAAATTTTGTAAATTGCTTCATTCCAAAGATTATGAAGATGAAATAAGATTAAATATAAGAATATTACATTACAATTTTTGCCGCATTCATTTTCATACTCTTTTCTAATGATTTTTAAATGGGAAGACTTGTGTCGGAGTAAGTTTTTTAACACTGATATTGAAATTTCATATACCAAAGGCATTATATTCATTATTATTTCGTCACAAATAAGTAATGTAATAATCATCATAATATTCTCCAGGAAATCATAGCACATTTTTTCCAAAAAAAAGCAGAATTCTTTTCACAAAAACGTTCATATTTGATAACAATCATAACTAATTGTTGTGATAAATGGTTTACATGATGATATTCATTTTGCGGCAACTGAAAATTGCTATTTCCGTATTCAATAAATTCTTCCTTCTAATACCTACAGAAATCCCAGTTCTATATTATGAAATGAAAAAAAGCAAAAAGTTTATATTTAGTGTGATCGTCCCCGATTTCAACGAGAAAATTCGACTTCGTTGTGCAATGAATTCGTCATTTGAGTCATTTGCCCTTGTTCAAATGAATTTGAGGTTAGAATCACTCAGGTATGCGCGAGTCCGAAATGGTGCAAAGAAATCCAGGGAGTGCACTTACTGGTTGGTTTCTATACTGTGGTGAAACTCAACATAAAACGAATACGTTCTCAATAGTCACCTTGGTCGGAGTCAAACAGCTCTATGGTCGGAGTCCCCTAGTAACTTTGGTCGGAGTCGACAATTAAGTTTGGTCTGAGTCAACAAGTATCTTCGGTCGGACTTGAGCAACGCTCTGCTTCGAGAGAGCAACCAGCACCTTTGGTTACAGACAATCAACGAATTAGGCTGAAGATAACTAGCAACTTCGATTGTGGAAGACAAAAAGCAGCCTTGACTGGAGATAATAGTAAACAACCATCGTTGGAAAGAAATCAACAAAGTTTGTTTGAGCAGAGCTAGCACCTCATCTCGAAGGAATCAGGAATGAAAACTTTGAAAAGAATAGTGGAATAATATTCACAGGAATTTGGACAAAATATGTATATCAATTTAATTTCCTATTAATACATTCCAACGTTTCGACTCTTTTGTGATTCTTTTTCAAGGCTCGTATTTTCATGGAATTAAATTTGTTTAGTTTTACTAGAGATTTGACCGTTTTGATGTTGAAAGAAAGTCATAATATTCAAATTATATAGATCTGAAAACATCATTACTCATGATGATGAGAGACAGAGGGCAACTAGAGGATCAAGGAGAACACCCATATGTAGTAACTATAAGTCCTAGTTTCTGATTTACAGGGTTATTTTTTAAATTTGAAAGGAAGTTAAAAACCTCTAGATCTCCTGAAAAAAATCACTGATATTTTTGTTATTTTCAAGAATCTATTAATTCGATTCGTTATATAAAATCTCATGGCATGGTACTTATATCTTCAAATTATGCTATCACTAGTACTATTTATTAATATTCATTTTGTAACTAACAAAAAATACATAAATTCACCCATAAAAAATTATTCATACCTCGATGAAGCCTCTTAATTTAATACCCCGTATCCCAGATAGGAAGTAATTTAGGACCCCTCTTCATAAAAGTAAAATAAAAAAATCGCTCTTCCCAGTTTTTTTCATGATATTCAGGCAAAGTAAAGGCAGGGATAAGTAGTTTATTCGCTGCACCGACAAAAATGGAGTCCATTCATAATAGCCCAACTCAATTTATTGCAAAGAAAAATGAAAGATTGTGTTTTGAAACAGTAGGAACAATGAAAAGTGAACTAAACTGATTTACTGAAAATTGAACATCAAAATTGTAAACATGAATAAACATAACGTAGTACTTACCATTATGAAATTTCTTTACGTGCATTCTTAAGTTGCTTCTATTGCTGAATGTGTTTTTGCATATTCCGAATGCCGCAACCACTTTTGATAAAACCGAAAGAAATAATATCGAAATACCTATTCCGTAATTCTATTCAACGTTCAACAATAATAAACCAACAACCATGGGCGCCCGCAGAGGGGGGGCAGGGGGGGCCGTGCCCCCCCCCCTGAGATTTTGATCCTCTATCGAATTGATAACTCCCTGAGGCGTGTTGAGCACTTTTTGGGTGAAAAAAATCATGGAAAGTTTTCGAAGACGATGAATTTCATGTTTTTGTTTACCTAAAACGAAGTAGTAAATTCATAAACTACCCCATGCTTATCGGCATTCTCTTCAATCGCTACCAGATGTTCGTTTTTTGACCGGTTTTTTCAGGCGGCTTCTTTGATGGGGGATTCTTCCTGCGACTAGTGGGACTACT
The DNA here is from genome assembly GCA_038502775.1 of Hippodamia convergens. Taxonomy (NCBI): domain Eukaryota; kingdom Metazoa; phylum Arthropoda; class Insecta; order Coleoptera; family Coccinellidae; genus Hippodamia; species Hippodamia convergens. The sequence goes on along the minus strand of CM076608.1, from coordinate 27,576,383 downwards.
CTCATATTTCAATAATTATTGTCCATTCTCCAATCAGAATATTTTTTTCCGAGGAGGAGGAAATATAAAATCTTTTCCTTAGTATTTTCATTCTAGAGAAAGATGTATTCGAATTCGAAACAATCCTATTCAGAGAGTATTCTTCGTTTTCAGTGTCTTTGACTCCAAATTTTGTTATCGAGGGTAACTTCTTTGATTATTTACGTAGATGATTTTTTCGTTCGGCGCCTCTCAATGTGAAATTTCAACTATTATAATTGTAGATTATTGATAAGAACTGTAAAAAACCGAAATGTGGCAGCCTTTGGGGTCTGCGGATAGAAGTGAAAACAAAGTAACACGTGAATTGTATCGTAGAGCGTCGACCCATATTAGATTATTATTTGCGAATAATTTTTGATTCAGTATTAATGATCAATTTCAGCTTCCTTGATCCCTGATCATAAACACTCCTTTGTAAACCAAAATTACTTCAAAAATGATGACCAAATAGTTCGACGATACAGTTTACAAGTTGCTCAGATTTCACTTCTATCGGCAGTCCCAGAAGACTGTTTTTTTCTTGTTTCTTGAGAGTCATTTTAGTTATGTTTCTATATATATTTCATATATTTTCATAATTTGATGAATTTACCTTCGGAAAATATGAATATTCTAAAATTTCTCCAAAGGAGATCGAATGCCGATGACGATCGGTATAAGACACCCAAAAAAAAACTTTATACACCAATGCAGATTCATTCCTCGTGTACTGATAAAGAAACAATCTAAGAAAAATATAGGAATTAACTTCCAATTGAATTTCTTGAGACTAACAGAAGGCTGGTTTTTAGTTCAGAATAAAATATGCGTGGTATTACGATTCCGGTATTCTTTTTTCAGAATTATTATTGTAGAGTACTATATTTATATGTAGTATATCACTGGCTCACCACTACACACAGTTCTTGCGTCCGATCCCATTAAACACTGTCGATCCACTCTCCAGAGAAAACATATATCTGACTCTGACTGAGAGTTTATCTGACTCATCAACGGTCGGCGTATAAACCGGTGTACATGAGACAATGTAGGTATCTACTAAATAGATACAAACACTACATCCCTTCCTTTTTATTAAATTTATTAACCCACTAATGAACAATTCCAATAACAACACCATAACAATAAAGAGAATAGACAATAGACAAAAGTTAATTCAAAATTTGGAACTTAAAAGGTTTTCAATAATAAACACATTCATTCATGATCACTACTTGGATCTTCATCATTTGTATGCCCCGCATTTACTGCTTTCCATTCTCCTTCTATTTTCTTGAGGTGGACTACATTCCTTCTCAAAATTTGGCCGGTTTCATCATTTTTAATAGTAATGTCTCCACTGGTCATTTTCTGCACTGTATGTGGTGTAGGACTGAATGTCGGATCGAGTTTGTTCGTTCTGTTCATATCTTTTACGTATACCTTGTCGCCTTCCTCCATCTCAGGTTTTCCGGCACATCTTTTCCTATCCCCATATTCTTTTCCCTTTTCCTTTAAAATTTTATCTCTATCTCTCACTTCGTAATCATTCTCAGGATCATTGATATCTGCTAGCATTGGAATTTTATCCCTATTTTTCCGCTTGAAAAACAGTTCGGATGGTGTCTTTCCAGTAACAGAGTGAGGAGTAGAATTGTACATCATGAGGTATTCGTATAATGCTTCTTTGATATTTTTTTTCTCTACTGAGCTTATCTTGAGACGCTTAACGATGTCCCTATTCTGGCGTTCGACTTCACCATTCATCTGTGGCCAGTACGGTACGGTATTGAAAAGTTTTATGTTACATTCCGAACAAAATGATTTAAACTCTTCACTCACAAATTGTCGTCCATTATCAGCAGTTATTGAATGCGGATATCCGAGGCGACTAAATAATTCTTTTAGAATAATGATGATTTGGGCACTTGTTATGGTTTTGATGATCTTAACTTCTTTATATCGACTGTAATAGTCCACTATTACTAAAAGATGAACTCCACTCGGTAATGGTCCTAGAAGATCCATAGCGACATCCACCCAAGGCTCAGATGGGAGCTCACGACGCTTCATTGGCGCCGGATTATTGGGAACGCCAACCAACGTACATCCTTTGCAAGCCTTAACCATGCACTCAACATCTTTGTCTATCCTGGGCCACCAGACCTTAGACCTCAGTCTTCCTTTCATCCCCACAATTCCTGGATGACCCTCGTGAGCCGCATCTAGTACCTGTTTCCTCAAATTCTGTGGAATTACTATCCTGTTGCCCCTTAGTAGGATGTTCTCATGGAAACATAGCTCATTGGAAAATATTTTATAGTTTTTGATGGATTCATCCCAGTGATCTTTGTAAAGGCCTTCTCTTACTTTTGTAATTTCCGCATCTGTCTCTGATTCCTTCACTATCTGCTGCATTGGGGTTGCATGAGGTCTTGCATGCTCAACTATTTGGTACACGTGATCCTTATTAGATAACACCACTGGTTGATTGGAGTAATCACATAAACGCGACAGGGGATCTGCTATGTTTGTCTTTCCTGGCTTATACTTTATTTTGTATCGGTACGATTGAAGTCTTAAAACCCATCTCTCGACACGAGCACATGGCTTTGACCTGGGACTAAATATAAATTCCAGTGGCTTATGATCGGTTATCAACTCGAACTCTTTTCCGAATAGAAAGGTATTGAAATGTTCGATTGCCCAAACTAGAGCGAGGGCCTCTTTCTCGGTTTGGCTATATTTTCTTTCACAGTCGTTTAGCGTCCTGTTTCCATAAGCTATGATTCTTGGTCCTTTGTTATCTGTTTGTACCAAGACTGCTCCCAACCCTACCGGGCTGGCGTCGGCTATTACTTGGGTTTTATCATTCACGTCATAATATCCTAATGTTTCTATCTTTGTCAAAGCGTTTTTCAACTGCATAAATGCCCCATGTTGTCTCTCTCTCCAGAGGTCTTTGATATTTGCTCTTTTCCCTAATTTTTTCCTGAGTATTTCTTTGAGAGGCTCTGTGATCGTGGCCATGTTGGGGATCCATTTATTTATGTAATTTATCAATCCAAGGAAACTTTGTAATTCTTCGATAGTATTTGGTTCTCTGAACTCTTTTATGCTCTCTATATATTTAGGTAATGGTCGTACTCCCTCTGGTGTTAATTCATGGCCCAAAAAGCTGATTTTCTTCACCTTAAATATGCATTTTTCTTTGTTAAGTAAAACATTATTTTCATTCAGTATTTGTAGCACCACTGACAGATTTGAATCATGCTCTCCTTCGTCATTGCCCCATATCAATATATCGTCAATGAAGTTAAGGGCTCCTCCGCATTTTAACAACATCTTCTCAACGATTTTCTGGAAAAGTTCTGGGGCACTGGTGATTCCAAACATCAGTCTTTTATATCTATAAAGTCCTTTGGAAGTAATAAATGTAGTTAAATGTCTGGAGTTCGGATGTAGTTCTACCTGGTGAAAAGCGTTTCTGATGTCGAGTTTAGAAAAGTATTTCGCTTTGTTTATCTTTGGGAGTAAATGGCCCATACATGGTAGCGGGTGGTTTTCTCGTAAAATTGCTTCATTTGCACGCCTCATATCGACACACACTCGTACTTCTCCATTATCTTTAAGAATAGGCACGATGGGTGAAACCCATTTTGAAGGTCCATTCACTTCTTCTATTATATCTAAATCTAGCAACTCCTGAATTTTCTCATGGATTTTTTCTTCTAGTGGGATAGGTATTCTTCGATAAGGTTGCATAACTGGCTTCACTGAGGGGTCTATTGGTATTTCTACTAGAATATCTTTGAATTTAGGAAACGGTGTTTTCACCTCATTAACTGAATCAACTTCCAGGTTTTCCCCTAGTTTCAAGACCCCTAATTGTAGCGCTGTATCCTTACCGAGAAGATTCCTCGATCCATCGCTAATAACATAAACGGTACTATGGGTGATCTTACCGTTCGCCTTAATCGATGTTTCAAAGGATCCTTTTACCTTTAATGGCGTCCTGCTACCATAAGCCAAGAATATTTTTCTTGGTTCTTTAATCTGGTTTGAGCAACTAACATTATTTCTTTTCAAATAATCCCACGTTTCGTCAGAGATCAAATTCGATCTGCAACCGGAGTCTATTAGCATTTTTAAATATACTCCTCCTATTTCACATCTTATAGTGGCGTCGTCGTTTACATTGAATATATATTGCACTCCTTCATCGTTCCCTGACTGAACTGAAGATTCTTTTCGATGTTTTCCGTATTCATTTTTTTGGTATTCTGGTATTGGAAATTTCCGTTTTCGATCATAGGGTTTAGTGTTACAACATCTTTGGTAATGGCCCAGCTTGCCACACGCATTGCACTTTCTTTGTTTTGCCGGACACGGTAAGCCTTTAATTACGTGTGCAAGAGTTCCACATCTGCTACACTTAGTCATCCGTTCGTCACTAGATTTGGCGTTTGATTTGTTTCTTGCATATTTATAAGCATTTTTATTTCTCATAGTAATCGAATTTATTTCGCTCGAATGTGCTTTATCATTTTTCTCGTAGCTTTCTAATTGATGGTTGACTATTTCTAGAGTATTTGCGATGGTTATTATTTTATCCAGTGTTACCTCATCTCCCATAGTTAGAATTTTTCTTCTTAGTTCAGATGATAAACATTTTGCTATGATTTGATCGATTATATGCTCTTCCGGATTGTGAAACTTGCATTTATTTGCTTGATGCCTGAGTTTAATCAAAAATTTTTCAAAGCTTTCACCTTCCTCTTGTTTGATTAGACTGAAGATATGTCTCTCATAAGTTTTATTTTGTTTTGGGAGGAAATATTCGTCCAATTTTTTAATGGCCAATTCAAAAACATCGATATCATCCCCGGGTTCTCCACTCGAACCTGGCAAGTTATAGAAAATATCTTGTAGCGCGGTACCACCCAATACTAGTAAAGTTGCCCTCTTTTTAAAATTATCCGTAATATCCGCAGCTTCAAAATAAATTCGCAGAGATCTTTTCCAACTTTCCCATCTTACACTAACTGACGAACTGTCCCCTTCCAGATTTAGTTTTTCTGGCGGTGGTAGATTGTGCGCCATACTGTACTAAAGTTAAATGACCTGAAAGGACATCCGATTGAATGGAATGTCTCAGTCCCTTTGGATAACTGACTCCATTCATCGACCGGTAACACCTTCAATTTAACCGAAATGGACATTGTCCATATGTACCTCCAATTGAATGAAAGTCAATATATTTATCGCCAATTTAATGACAAACAACCCCTTCAATTTAATGAAAGTCAGTACAGTTTTCGCCAATTTAATGACAAACATCACCTCCAATTTAATAGAAGTCAGTACGAAAATTACCTTCAATTTAATGAAAGTCAATATCGCCAATTTAATGACGAACCACAGTGAAACTTCCTCGGTCAAATGAAGGCGTCACCGTCAACTTAATGACAGTCAGTTATCTTGATTACGTTAACATAATTAAATTGATATTTCAATAATAAGAATCGAATAGAAGTGAGATAGGAAAGTGAGGAAAGCATATTATATAATTGTTTCTCATTTTTTCCTATTTATTATCATTATTATTATTATTATTTTTTTTTTTTTTTGCCTTGCTTTCCTTTACTTTCCTTCAGCCGAATCAAAGGTTAAATGGACTTTTTACCTCGTCGCCACTTGTAGAGTACTATATTTATATGTAGTATATCACTGGCTCACCACTACACACAGTTCTTGCGTCCGATCCCATTAAACACTGTCGATCCACTCTCCAGAGAAAACATATATCTGACTCTGACTGAGAGTTTATCTGACTCATCAACGGTCGGCGTATAAACCGGTGTACATGAGACAATGTAGGTATCTACTAAATAGATACAAACACTACAATTATTATTATTTTTGTGTGTGTTATGTCTTTCTTATTTTTTTTTATAATTAATTCATTTTGATAATATATTTATATTGTGTTATTTCGAATAATCTCTGAGTTTCTAGTTCTGAATTTATGGTTTGTTTCATTTAATTTATATTTCATATTTCATTATTATTCAAGTATGGTTTTTATGAATATCATTTTATCGAGCGTATATGTATATTTGTTTTTATTTCGTTATCACTGGTTGATGTATCTGTAGTTCCTACTGTTTAAAAACACAATCTTTCATTTGTCTTTGCAATAAATTAAGGTGGGCTGTTATCAATGGAATCCATTTTTTTCGGTGCAGTGAATGAACTACTTATACCTGCCTTTACCTTCCCTGAATATCATGATATGTTTCTATATATATTTCATATATTTTCATAATTTGATGAATTTACCTTCGGAAAATATGAATATTCTAAAATTTTTCCAAAGGAGATCGAATGCCGATGACGATAGCTATAAGACACTGGTTGATGTATCTGTAGTTATTAGCAATCATACAATTTATTTCATTCCTTTCTTCATATTATTTATATTTCATTTTCCTGTTAATATTCTTTCATGGATGGGAATTTGTTTAGAAAACAGTTACCGTATTATTTTATACATATCGCCTTATATTGTTGATGTTAAAAAAATGTTGAGGTGGAAAACTTAATCATTTTTCACAAATTCTGAGGGCGCTCATGCATGAATATGAAAAACGAAATAGAAAGAAATGGAATACTGATGTCGCATGCGCCTTATCGTTTTTCTACGATTTTTTTTGCCCCCCCTGAGAAAAAATTCTGCGTGCGCCCTGCCAACAACAGACTGCTCATTGCGCATGCGGAATCACGTAGCCAAAGTAGAAATTTCTGTCTCTAGACACGAGTATTTTCTCATCATGGATGGATCTGCAAACAGGGTCTCCATTAGTCCAATCCCCATTTATATCCATCATGGCCCATGATTAGGGTGCTAATTTTTCCTCTTATTGTAAATAGTTTTGTTCCAAGAGAAGAAGAAATTTCAATTGTTCGGTTATCATTGACACAAGTAGAAGCATTACTTTTATTAATCTTTTGATATATGTTAGGTGTTCTTTTGCTGTGCTAGCGACAGTAGCGTCGCAACCTGCCACAAGAGAATATTCTTTCCGATCATCTCGCAAACTGTAAAAGTAATTTTTTTTTCCAAAAAAGGGATCGACTTTCACCAACAAATTATCGGCCAATCAATGTCACACAAAGGTTTGTTTATACAGACTGAAGAAGAATTTAACTTCTGGTTGACTTGCTCCGATTGAATTGTATAGGGCCCATTGCAGTTAATACCTACTCTCCAAATCAGATAAAAAAATTTCTACGACCGTGCGTTTTACCCACTTTCCCGCACTCATTTCAGTTTAGAAAGTGTCACTTTTCCGCCGGGAAAAACCCCTGCTATTCCATTCCCTCACACTTTTCAGTGCTGGAAAGGATTAGCAGGTTTTTTTCCGCACACTTTTATTGAATTATGATATGTCTCTATGCATAGAACGTCAAGGATGAGAATACCATGGTAATGACATGTAGAATTACGTTCGACATTCATGTGTATTATTGATTTTCATGAAATGTTTTGTATCTTGAAATAAAATATATATTTTCAATGTGGGGTCGTAGATAAAATAATGTTCCTATCTTGTGCTGAAAGTATCTTTCCCGTACTCGATTGCAATCTCGTACGGGAAAGTAAAACTTTCTGCACTTGATAGGAAAATAACTATTCTCATAGATCTTTCATTAATTTTCCTAGTCCAAATACTTTCAGTGTGAGTTATTTGTTTCACTATGACATTGAATTTAGACGTTAAAGCTGAATGATCAGATATGTGAAGCTTCATTTAAACAATATCTCATAAACGATTCTACTAATGAGTTGAGAACCAGAACCATTATAATAAATACTTCATGTAGTGGATAAACTGCATTCGAAGCATCTGAGTACATGATCTGGTGTCAAAACCTTGAAATTCTGCGGAATATTTCGTTAAGATTTAATTCTTTAAAACGATGTTAACCGGAAATGAAGAAAAAGATTGGTATTTTCATTGACTATCAGTGAATAGAATTAGTATTTTGATCGACAATAACGTTGGAGAAATTTTTTCGGAATGAAATGGAAGAATCAAACATAAACCATATAAATAAAAAAATCAAATAAAATACTAATTCTTGAAAGTACTCCAATAACTGGGTCTCATCTATTGCAAAAATTTTAATTTTCAACTTCCATTGTCTGGAAATCTTCGGCAATTAACTATTTGCAGCTGTGGCTGCATTTTGTAAGATATCCAGATATTTCTAAAAGACATAAAGATAGCATCAATGACATTCACTTAAAACAATTATGAGAGCAATATTCAACAAACGACAAAATATCAACCAATGCAATGACTACTATCAGTAGAAAATGGAAAGAAAATGGTGATATTGATTTTTTATTAAAATTAAATGATATTTTCGTGAAAAATGAAATCTTGTATGCACCACGCACGAACGTTACTAGATTCTTACGTACAGGGTGATTCATTTATCTTGGTAACCCCAATTTTCTCGAAAACGCCTGAATATTTTTTCATTCTGTGAATGGCGTTTTGAAAAAGTCAATGTCGACTTGAGATGCGCATAAAAATCTGCGGAATAAATAAAGACGCCAGGCGTCGCGGCGCTATCAAAAATTTTTTTTCCAGGGTCATACCATTTTTATCATGTCATTCAGATAATTTCATTTTGAACTTTTTTTTCGAATACAATTTTTGTCCATTTCTTACCGTCAGCGATCTACAGCGTGTTTCATGTTGATTCTATTCCATTTATTTTTTTCTGTATTGTGGTAGTATGGCTTGATTTGGAGACATAGAAATGATTTTATGCCTTGAATTCAAGGAGGCAAGTTTTCTAAACAATCTGCCTCTTTAAATAAGATCAAATATGTGGATACAGCAAGATAGGGCTCCATGTCACAACGCTGCCATTGTGAAGAGATATTGAGATTAAGAATTCGAAAATGAATGTAACCTTATATTTTGTCCAAAGTGACTTATGATGAAATAGGGAGATGATTTAACTTGTGTATGGATCATAATGGCTAGATTACCTAAATTTGAGTATGTTCCGTAAAATGACGGAGGCTCTGTAACTATTTTTCTATTATTTTATTCATTAAATATTATATCTTATAATAACAAACATTTATTTTTAATAACAAACGAAAAATTTCGAATCATATTTTCTATATACCGACCATTATGATCCATACATAAGTTATTTCATCACTTTGGTCAAAATATAAGGGTCCACTTGGGCACATGCGTTTCTTATCTTCAATTTCAAATAGTCCAAGTTATTAGAATCAGTTTGGTATACCATATATTCAAGGGGAACCCTCAGAAAGTAATCCATGAGCGTTAGGTCTGGCGATATCTGATGGGTCCATTGGTTTCAATCCATTTTTTTCCGAATTCTTGATCTAAATATCTCTTGAGAATGGCAGCGTGGTGGCATGAAGCCCCATTTTGCTGTAGCCACATATTTCATCTTATTTGAAGGAGCACATTGACCAGAAAACTAGCCTTCTTGAATTCGAATCACAAAATCACATCTATGTCTCTAAATAAAGGCATACTACCACAATACAGCAAAAAATAAGTGGAATAGAATCAATATTAAACACGCTGCAGATCGCTAACGGTTAGAAATCGATAAAAATTGTATTCGAAAAAAAAATTCGCAATGAAATTATCTTTCGAATGACATGATAAAAAAGGTATGTCCCTGGAGAAAAAATTTTTGATAGCGCCGCGACGCCTGGCGTCTTCATTTATTCCGCAGATTTTTATGCGCATCTCAAGTTGACATTGACGTGTTCAAAACGCCATTCACAGAATGAAAAAATATTCGGTCGTTTTCGAGAAAATTGGGGTTACCAAGATAAATGAATCACCCTGTACATTCGGGCAACATTCATCCCTCGGGCCGAATGTTACCCTCCGGGAGTTCGGCTGCTATTACACTATCATATACAGGGTCTTTCACGAGGAACCTCACCCATATTTATACGGGAAACTACTGAATGTATTTTCATGAAATTCAGCACCTATATGTATTTCACGATGCTGATGAAATCTAAAATATTTTCAAGGCATGAGCACCTCCGGTTTTTCCGGAAATGACGTCAACTTCCGTTTTTAAATTAGAACACCATTTTTTTATTGCAGAAATAGATTCCTTAGAAAATTTCAAGTTATTTTGATGTAACATTTTTCAGTTTTGGTTGGAAAATTCTCTCTGTGCGGGAAAATTCGAAAAAAAATCGAAAATAGAGCTCCTCTGAAACAAGAATAACTTCGAGGTTTTTGGATGGAAAATTTTCATTTTTGGGATTTTTCAAGATGTAAGATTGATGTATCCACTTTAAAAATCGAAATCGCGATTCATGATACAGGGGGTGAAAAAATCGCTTTCAAAGTTAGGGATGACAAAATCGAGAAGAATCAATTTTTTCGAATTAGAACCCCATTTTTTTATGGCAGATATTGAATCTAAGTTAAAAAATAATGTGAGTGGATGCATCACACCCTTGCCCTAAAATGGATATTTTCTGAGTTATTCACAAAAAACTGTTTTTCGTCTTGAATTTTCAGCTATTTCTTTTCCCTTCACGCCAAAAAGATGAAATTTTCAGGAACGTGAAATACTTATAAATGCTGAATTTCATAAAAATACGTCCAGTAGTTTCCTCTATAAATATGGGTGAGGTTCCTCGTGAAAGACCCTGTATATCGGGTGTTTCAAAGTGAGTGGCCTATTAGATTATTATGGAAACTATTGATGGTGAAGATTTCAAATTTTGTGGATCGATATTTGGCCATGTAAGTACATTTTCAAAATAATTTCACATTTCCAGTGTTGACGGGTGTACGACAATCCGGCAACAACATTGTTATTTCAAATGAGACATTCAGTATTTCAATTTTTTTATGCTACTCCGTGAAATATTAAATCTATTCCCTCTTACGTTTCGTACCTATCTTTGACGGTTTTTGAGTTATTAATTATATTTCGAAATTTTAGATCAAATTATCGTGTTACGAAAATGACTCTAGTTCACTCAATATTTGAGATTTAAGTCAGAAATTTAGCAAGTCTTTAGATATTGATCTGATCTATGTCGCTGCTTTTAAATTATAGTTGTCAGATATTCATGACGGACCAAAATAATCAACATTTGCCAAGTAACAAAATCGTGAAAATGTTTGTTTTTTCAAATAAGATACCTAGTATATTTTTCAATTTTTGGAATCAGTACAACAGACTCTACAATTTTTCTATTCACGTCCTTGTACCTATCTCAACTGGATTCCGAGTTACATGCGTTTATTAGATTTCAGATTGATTCAATAAGCGTCAATTTCTTTTGTATTGTTATTTTCTCTCTGTCGCTCATAGATCGATATATCAATGAATCAGTTCAATTCATAAATGTCAAAATAAACAATTATTGCCGAAGAGGTGTTTCGTTTCGAGGTTTTTCTATAATAATGGCTGGAAGATATACACATGAAGCTTCAACGAATTTATTCGAAAATTTTGGCGAATGTGATAAAGTTGTCGAGAGAACATGTCGAAAATTCAATGAAATAAATCCACAATTACCTCGAATGAATCGAAAAAAGTTTTCAAGATTGAGAAGAAATTTCTTACAATTCGCATCATAAAACAAGATATTTTTCACAAAAAAAGCAGATTCCATAAAATAAAGAAATATACATGATTGAATGTTGGGTGGATGAAAAATCAAAGTCAATTACTCACCACTTTTATGAGATTCATAATATTGAATAAAGAAAAGCACAACTAGGGAATGAAACAGAAATTGTGTGTCATATTGAAGAAACAATTTTGAAAAAAATTTCCTAATTTGAGTTGGCGATTTCGAACTCTGCAGCGTTCATTGCGATTAGTGTTTGGAATTGAGGATAGATTTAGTGTTTTGAACGATTTTTGTTGTGACGATATTCTGTGGTCATTACCCATATTTTCTCTCACACTTGTTGTCCTTCGTGCATTTTCTGTTCATAAATTTTGTTTTGTAATTTTTTATAAGGCAGCACATAACCCAAACTTCACTCTGAATATTTTTTGGTTCATCATTTAAATTTATTTACCCATATTGTTTATTCGCAAAACTATTACACAACGTAGGAAGAGCTTACCTATGTATATATATATATATATATATATATATATATTTTTTTTTAAATTTCACACTTCTCGTGGTAGCCGTGATACCCGGCGCACGCGCTAAGAGTACCTCCGTGAGCTAGTGGGGATATATTATTTTTCTCTCTATGCTGACAATGCTGACAGTTCCCAGGATTACTGCTTTCTGCATCCACGTGATGGTGTTGTGCGGCAGGTCCAGTTCATTTAGATGTTGAGTGGTCTTACGGTGTACGAGACCATTCACGCTTATTATTAGGGGCATTATAGTCACTGCTTTGAGCCTCCACATGTCCTTCATTTGCTGTGCTAGTGCCTCATATTTGGATATTTTTTCGGCATAACTTTTCGCTAGGTTGTTATCTTGCGGCACAGCAAAGTCAATAATAATGACGGTCTTCTTTTTGTTATCCCATACCACCATGTCCGGTCTATTGTGTTCCACACCTCTGTCTGTTGTGATTGCCAGATTCCAGTATATTTTGTATTTTGTGCTGTTCGTTCTCTACTATAGTTTGTGGTTTATATATGTGGTGTGGTGTGAAGTGTTGGACTAGTTGTTTTTGGAGGCATAGTAGTTGATGAACGACTTTACCCATATTGTCATGCCTGCTGAGATATTTCGTGTCTGCTATTGTGGAGCATCCTGAGGACAGGTGCTGGATAGTTTCTTCGGCCGCGTTGCACATCCTGCATTTAGTGGATTCCACTTGTTGTTTTAAAATATGCTTCACATATGTTCTGGTTGGGACAACCTGGTCTTGGATGGCCAGGACTGTTCCTATATATATATATATATATATATATATATATATATATATATATATATATATAATATGATCATCCCCCCCCTTGGGCCCGTTCCTGATTATGAATGCTACTGTTTTTGTTCATTATATTAATCATATTTTGCATAATATGTTTTATATGCTATGGTACACATGGAAAAACGACTCTTAGATGAGGTGAGCTGTTCTTAATTTTGTAGTTTGAAATTTCACAACGAGGTTAAGGTATTTTCAGCCTCAGCCCTGAGAAGTTCGGAATATACAGAAAAAACGTCGCTAAAGTTTCAATTGTTGTTTTAATTGTGTCTCCAATCCGGTGGAAATTCGTTTTATCTGATTTGTAGTACGTGAAGAATTACAAAATGTGTTATGTACGGAACCAACAGCTGACTGCACCCACGGTATGTATAAACATTGTACATTACGAGCGCCGAAATAACTGTGCATCTTAACACACATGATGATTGTGAATTGAACTGCGAACAGAGTTAATACTTTGATGAAGTTAGTGTCAGTACTGCTACGAACACTCAGTAGATTCGCATTCACATTTCGTTTCTGCGAATTCGGAATCTGAGCGGTTTGATGTAGGTAGTCTATGCATTACTTTACTTCGGGATAGAGTGTTCATATCGCGATATAACGTGTTTTGAATATGTGATTTTTTCAATACGAGAAGAATAATTTCTCACTGTACATCAATTGATACCAATCATAAGGTGCGTATAAAAATATTTCACGTTATTGAATCCGCATTTGATTTTCTGTTCGAGGTTCTAGGAATAGAAAATGCCGTTTTTATTACTGCTTTCAACTAGAACACTCTCATTCAACATCCTTGTGTTCATTCATGGTGATGTGATTGATGACTAATAACTCTCTCACAGTGTGATATTTTAATTCATGTCTCTACATAATACTCATAGTTTCGTTTATGGACCACATGGTGTCTATATAATATTTAAACTAGGTACATTTTTACATTCAGAGTGTTTTTCTTCTGTTCAGTCAGGAGTGTATTTTGTATGAAAAGCCATCGCGTAGTGCTTTTCAAACCTCATTTAGGAAAATGAGTTTCTGAAAACAAACAAAAATTTTATCGCACGGACCACCTTTTGTTCGTTGAATCATATTCAACTCATATTCGATTGTTTTCAATCAAGCAGAAACGACCATGATTAGCTATATATCATTTTGCCATACGAGTACCTTGGTTCACAGTAGAGTCGGATAAATCACGATGATTTTTTTGTTCAATCTCAATTTTTCACTGTTGATTGATAAAATTTCTGATACACGTATTGCCGCTCCGGTTGAATCAGCTGCACATTAGGAAAGTTATATAAATAGAATTTCCAAGATTATATATTTCGGGAGAAAATGAAGTTGTTCCTTTCGATATCTTTAATTCATGACATTTGACGGGGGCCAAAACTATTCAAAATTTTGTCTACTTCATGAAACAATTCTTAATAGAAGCATTTTTCAGTGATTATTGTTAATTCAATTATCTGACGTGTGAGGTGAGGAAGTTGCCAAATATGTCGCATTTATATAAAAATAGCATTTGCTAGATACTCCGTAGGTGCATCAAATTTCTATCCACATGTTGGTGACTCACTAGTAGAATTTTGAATTTTGGATATTTTGTGCCCATTTTGTGCCAATTTGTGCCGTACGTCATACATTTTTTGCCCATTCAGTTTTCGAGATCTTTCGAGTATTCACTGAGTCAAGCGTTAAGTTGGTGACTCATATATGGAATTTTGGAAATTTCCTTTTTTCGATAAATTGTGCATATTTTGTGCCAATTTGTGCCGTATGTATACGAGATATTTCGAGTTTTCACTGTGAGTCAACAACTTGCCGCTGTGACTCACTGAGTCAAGCGACAAGTTGGCGACTCATAGTGAAAACTCTAAATATCTCAAAAACTGAAAGGGCACAAAATTCGTAACTTACGGGACAAATTGGCACAAAATGGGCACAATTTATCGAAAAAAGAAAATTTACAAAATTTCATATATGAGTTACAGCGTCAAGTTGGTTACTCATAGTAATGACTCCAAATATCTCGAAAACTGAATGGGCACAAAATTCATAATATATGTCACAAAATGGGCCCAAAATACCCAAAATATTTTCATATCAAAATTCCACTAGTGAATCACCAACTTGACGCACCTCTCTACCAACTCACTTCTACGGAAGCTTTCTGCTTTTTATCATAATTGAATAATTACTCGAAGCTATTAGTGAAGGACTGATTTATTTTTGGACATACCTTTCTATAAAGCTGGTATAAATAGGAAAAGGCGTTCGAAAGTTGAACAAAAAATACCTACAGTTATTTTGATGAGAAACAACTCAAGTGAATACCAAAATAAATACTTGAGCTGCCAGAAAGTAGCTCGTGTATATTTCATATGTCTTTATAAGCAAATATGTCCAAGATATTAGGCTTAATCGTGAGTGGATATGTTTTGATATTCATTTATTTAAATCCTTCAAGCCAAAGACTTCATTAGAGGTGTACATAATAAAAATATGATAAATGTGGGATATAGATAAATCTATTCTGACTGCATATCAACAATTCATCCTTATTTATCCTATACGAATTTCCTGTATCTATATTATGGCGAAAAATATCTATTTTAACTTCTGAACATAATTGTAATTGGTTTGTTCAGATGTCTCGAATGGAAATTGATAGAATTGAAATATTCGATTCATTACCTCTGAAAATCCTTGTTTGTTTCAATTTGCCAAAGGTGCCAAATGAAGTTAGTTAGCGTTGAATTTTGTTTACAACTGAGTAATGCGGAAGAAAAGAAATAATTCATGATTAGGCATAATTAGGCCTCCTAGGATAAAGAAAAGACATTTTTTCTTGAAGATTATCATCATGTAAAACAATGCATAAAACAATTTCTCATTCTCTGAATAGTTTGAATGCAATCGGCGAATTATACTATTTTGATCACTGATAAAATCACAAATAAATTCAAAATACATTCACAACTGATTGGAGAAAGCGAAAATTTTACTGATATAGGCATCAACATAATATGTGAATTTCGCATTCAATGTTATATCTACTACTGACTCAATGGTTAATCAATGAAAAACTCTGAGTTAATATAAGATTCGAACTGAAGCCACGGTAATTGAACTACTCAGTTATTATGGTTATTTCAAGGAGAGAGTTAAGTTGATTGACCCCAACTTATTTTGCGATATGAATTCAATGTGAAAGAAGTATCTCATTTCATTGATAAAAATTTATCATAGTTCGATGAGATCAAACTTTTACTCAGAAAAGTTACCTTAAACTTCATTCCCTTCAATTTTGGCCCATTTTTCATTCATTCACTTTATTGTAAAGTCTAGAGCTCTTCATCTCTGGATATTCTGATAACTTCACGGATTGTTTCAGAATATTCTTACAAAAATGAATTGCAAATATATTGTATTAAGTCCAACTTCAAAGTCAATATCCAACGAAGCTTGGAGAAGTTGGATTATTGTTGATTATCCCCACAACGGAATTGTTAGGATAACAACAATTTTGTGTTGAAACTCAACATTATCTTATTATTTAATGTTCCAATTAACAAAAATAGGAGAATGACGCAAATATTATGTTATAACTCTTTTCGGACAAACTTATTATAAGTTTGTCAGTTAAAGAATGTGTTATGTAGGTAGGATATAGATATGTGTATGATCTAATTTATCATATCCTAATGAAAACAACACCTTATTCTGTTCAACAATTAACTAGTAATACGATACGAAGAAAGATTCGACATACAGGAAACTGAAATAAATAAAGAAATATGTGGCACGCGAAATTCAAATTTCGCTCGCCTTGCAAGATACACACGTTTGAAAAGACTGCAGGCAACTGCTTTTTTTCCGAACATGTGGGACATTATTACTTCGGAAATACGTCCACTCGCTTGTAGTGGAATCTTTGTTGGGACATTATTTGGGCTATTTCCATTATCTATATTGTTGGTATTTACCGACGTTTCGGCAAGCATTCGCCTGCCGTCATCAGGGTGCCGTTGGTCCTGAGAAGGACCAGTCTTTGCCAAACTTGTTCCGTCTTGACTTGTGCGCTCCATACTATCCCATTGTGTTGTGGGGATTGAAACTCGAGCTGTCAGAGTTGTAACCTCCGAAACTCAACCCACTCTGACTACCAGTCTACCGAAGTAGGGAATTCACCAGTCTACCGAAGTAGGGAATTCTCATTTAATTCGAGTTGTTTTGACAATTGAATTGTCGAAACAACTCTACTTCGGTAGACTGGTAGTCAGAGTGGGTTGAGTTTCGGAGGTTACAACTCTGACAGCCGGCGTTTCAATTCCCTCAACACAATTGGATAGTATGGAGCGCACAAGTCCAGACGGAACAAGTTTAGCAAAGACCGGTGCTTCTCAGGACCAATAGCACCCTGATGACGGCGGGCAAATGCTTGCCGAAACGTCGGTAAATACCAACAATATCTTAATATATAAAACTCAGTCGGCCATATTGTTGGTTACACCATTTATAACTCAAGATTGGATGAACTGTTTTTTATGAAAGTTTTTTTGTTGGATTCTTTTAGGGCAGGGTTAACATAAAATACCATAAAACCCTGAAAAATTTGATAAAATAAAAAAAAATAGGAAATAATTTTCTTTTTTGCGAATAACGCCAATAGATATCACTCCGGTTAACAGCGGTAGAGCTCTTTCTCCTGATTTCAAATATATACACCTTATTGATAGTATCTCTGGCAGTTTTCTTAAATATAGATATTTTCTTCTAAATCAAAGGCAGTTGTGGAATGCCGCACGAGAACGATGCGATTTTTTTATTTCAAAGGAACCGTGGATAATGACACCTGATATTTATATTATTTATTTATTAACTGAAAGTTCAATTAGGGATTCAAATGACCCCTATTTATTTCTAGGCAGAGTCGATATCTTTTTTTAAAGTTTTTGAGGATTTTCCTTAACATTTATGTAATATATTGAGGTTCTCAGTTTCGTCTCCTATTCTGAATTTAATTTCTTCAATATTTTGAGGACGTGCATTTTATATTTCAAATATCCCCATAAAAAAGTGTCCAATGATGTTAAGAAGGGACTATCAGGTGACCATAGAATAGAACTTCGATATGAATAAATCACAGCATTCTCGAGTGGCATTCTACAGCTGCCTTAGATTTAGACAAAAAAACCACTAATTTTCAGAAACTGTCGAAAAAAACTTTTATAAAGTATATATAAATATTTGAAATCAGAAGAAAGAGCTCTACCGATTAGGAAAATAAAATAAACGGTGTGCCATTTGAAAAACAACAATTCACATAGAATTTTTAGGTGCCTTAACCCATTAGCGCCTACGGTTGCCATATGGCAACGCTTTCGGGGTGTTTTTCAAATGGTTCCCAGATGCGCAGATTTGTAGCTAGAAAGTTGGCGGTTGATTTACTTGATACTCAAATGTACCTAATTTCACCAGTAACAAGAATTTTTTCTGTTAACTCACCCGTTCCGCCTCCAGAAGTTGTGAAACTTTGAGTTCTTCGTGAATCGGTAAAAACATGGAACCTAGGTTCGTGTATGTGAAATATTTTCTATTTGCGCCCTGGTTTTGTCATAATTTTTTTTTATATGAATCTTGAAACTTCAATTCTTGATCCTAACAGGCTAAATATAATCACAGGAAAATATTAGTAGGAAAAATTTTCAGTTGATTTCGTAGGTTGCCATATGGCAACCCTAGGCGCTTATACTCAGTTATAATGCTGATCGGATAGGAGTAGTAAGAAATGGTATTGGCCGATTTTTTCATAGTTGCTAGATGAAGCTATGCAAAATATCTGGATTCTGTACAATAAAATAGGAACATCAATAAATTCGCAACTCGAATGCAAACGAGAAGTGGTCAACAGTTATTTGAAAAAGTATGGGGTACCAGCGAAAGGACATGGAAACCGCTCATCCTCTTGTTCTTCTTCCAGGGATAGTCGAATTTCCAATTCCGTAAGATTCAATGAACTCAATCATCTTGTGAAATACACAGAAGACAAAAAGAGTGCGCTGGACGTGGATGTAAGCCGATCATGAGAACAATGTGTTGAAAATGCGATGTTGGACTTTGCATAGATTGTTTTTTTTCCGTTTCATACCGCATAATATTTGTCTCATGACATTGAAAATATTTTATAAATGAATAAAATGTTTTGAAACTATCAAAATGTCAAAAAATTTCATATATCTTATCAGTAAAATAGTATTTCCTCTAAAAATGAAAATGTTCCCGATGAGTGATCACAAGCGCCTAGGGTTGCCATATGGCAACCGTCAATTTTGAAAAAACTAGAGGGCGTATAAAATTTTTATATTATTTTTCCGTCCCTGCAGAACGTTTCGGACCAGCTCAAAAAAATTTCAAAAATCGAAAAAAAATTAATTCCGACGCTAATGGGTTAATGAAATTCTTAGTACTGAATTCTGAATGCCCACATAATATACTGCAAATTTGCCTATTTGAACTTTTGTGTACTACCAATATTAACTGAGATAGCTATTGTGTAATATATAAACAATCACCCTGTACATACCTATTTCATTGCAATTAAATTTTTTTGTATATTTTGTACTTTTGTATTTTTTTGTATTTCACCTAATATATTTCCTTTGAAAAAAAAATTTAATTCATCTCTAAGGCGGAACAATGTTTACCGGGCCAGCTAGCTTATCTAATTGCCAATTGCCACTCAACCACCAGATCCCTTTCGCTCTTTAGTTTCTGGGATAGTAAATGATTCTAAACAGTTCTTGGCCAACATTCAAAAATTTAACAGCTGTTTCCAGACGACAACGTTTGGCGCAACACTTACTATACAGGACAATTTTATGTCCACTTTCAAGATATTATACCATAATAGTTTATTATAATATTAAAGTTCCTTTTTTTGAGGCAGTACAAAGTTTGCCGGGTCAGCTAGTAGATAATGGAAATAGCCCAAATAATGTCCCAACGGGGTATACAGTTGCCACTGGAGACGACTTCTTCAAAACTTCGCGTTTTCGGATGTGTACTTGCTCGCTTCATCATATTCTGTTCAATTAAAACCAGCAGCATTTCCTACATTTTCGCCATAAGTATGGAATAAATTAAATATTTCTTCAATCAATAACTTAGAATGATACCGGTGATTTTCATTTTTCCGTATTTTTGAGTCATAAAAAGTAATAATTCATTTTAATCCTTCAGCTGCAAGCCTACTCAACCTTATTATTTTCACATGTGAACAGATGTCATATGTGGGGTCGTTGGAAAGCTCATGAAAAATGAAATGTCATAATATCCAAATGTTTTCCTTATGCAATTATCAAAAAATTAATGATCTCAACGGATTTACACCCTGAGTTAACTCGTGAATAAGTTTTTGTTCTACATCGATAACAAGCAAGAGGAAAAATACTGTCAGGTGTACCTAATTGAAAACGATGTTGCATTTTGTTGATATATTCGTTTGCAGTGATAACAGTATTATTTCCTTTGTACGATCCTGAAATTTAAACATTTTTCTGTAGGATCGAGAAATGTAAAAATTGCTCATATTTTCAGACAACCTCCACCTATAGAATAATATTTATCTTGCTCATTCTTTTTATCAATAAGAAAAATTATCTTGCTCAATTTATTCGAACTCAGCATGTTGGTTTCATTAATCTATTTTTATTATGTATAATAATTATTGCATAATAAACCTGCGAATATGATGAGATTCCATTCATTTTTCATAAGCTTTCCTGCTTTCCAGTGAGCTCACACATGAAATGTGTTCACTCTTAAGAAATTGAAGGAAGGAATATATTCATATTTATCGACTTGGGAAGAAGTAAATATCAATTTGACGTTTTTATTCTCGATTGAAAAAATATTAATTTCATTTCAGACTTATGCCCAACCACTATAAATAAAAACGAGAGTATTTGGGGGAAACATATAAGCAATTTTAAGAATTTATTATCGACCTTCACTTTTCAAGGAACAATGCTTCTTTCTGTACCCGTTAGTCAGGATTTTCAACAAGAAGTTGAATAGATCAAGCTCACCCAGTACGCTTCATAAAGTGCAGACAAAAAACAACTCCGACTTACAACTTGTTTCGTGGTCAATGGTTCTGGTGATAACGAGTAGGTCATCGAATGAGCTGTGTGACAGGTTTGTAAATAAGAAAATCGAATTACAGTAGAAAGTATCTATTTCATCCACTTTCTTCGTGAAAAAGGTGAGATATATCCTTTTAGTTAATTTATCCTCAACAGTAGTGAAAGATTTCATTCACTGCTTCATCTGATTAGGGCATTACTGTTTTATCTACAGAAGAAACGCATGTTTTCCAAATGGATAGAACAGTCAAAATAAGTGTGAAAACAAAATTTTAATCACATCCAAATACTCAGAAATACATACAATTTATTCAGTAAAACAAAATTCAAGATCTGAAAGCTATGCCGGCAATATGACACCCTTGAGCCAAAATGCAGGAATCAAGTCAAGCCTGTCCCGAAATGAGTCTAGTGAGTCGACCGGCATCTGTGCTGGAATTCGAGTCACTACTCTTCTTAATTCGAAGAGAGTCCGATTTGAAGCAGGATATAAGAAAAATAGTAATTCAATATCAAGCACAGATACTGGCAGACGCAATGGACTCATTTCGAGAGAGGCTTGACTTGATCTCTGCATTTTGGCTCAAAGGGCATAGTTTTTAGATCTTGAATTTTGTTTCACTGAAAAAATTGCGTGTATTCCTGAGTGTTTTGAAGTAATAAATTTTTTTTTCACACTCATTTTGACTGTTTTGCCCATTTGAAAAACATTATTTCAGACGGACCCTATATTTTGGATGATAATTCCTGTTTCACAATTTCAAAGTTCCAAATAAACAATTACAACTATAAGAGTTCATTGCAGAAAAAAAGCAAAACCCGAGTAACAATAAATTTTTTTTATCGAAACTGGATGGTATTTGTGGAAACCGGAGAAGCAATATTTAGAAAATTTAGTTTTATTTCCATGTGTTTCGCAACCTTTCATTTCGCATTCATCTGGTCGAAACAGACAGAGATTGTTCAAATCATAACAATAACTTTTTTCAAATTCGGTATTTAGCCCAAATCAAAAAAGTTACAGGAAGCATATGTGGAGGCGAAGTGAAGTCAGAATGAAACGACTCAATGAACTCTAATGCAGTGAAAGGTAATACATTTTCTGAATGAAATTCATTTAAAAATCGAATAGAAGGTTTTATTTGTTCTTAAATCGACAGACCGCTTTCGCTCCCATTAAAGCTAATAATTGATTGAATGACAAACGCCATGACGAAATCATTTTCAATCTTCATGATATTTTCACTTGTTCACAATAATTTGTAACAAAATGTGCGGAATCCTTGTGGAGACTCACTCACAAGGACTCTCATAACAGTGAAATATGAAACAAAATAGATGATATTCATGATCATGATAAAAATTGCTGCTTGATCAAAAACAAAACTATTTCCATGTGAATCAAGCTCTCATACGCTTTCAAAATATTTCAATATACTGAACTCAAATTCTCTTCGGTTGTGTCATTCATAGTTCTATTACTATTTATCTATACAGTATGGTGCACATTTATGTAATAAATTTATTTTCTCTCAATATAAATCAGTATTCTTTTTCAATGCTGAAACAGGTCAATTTTTATTTCTGTATCTCAATCTTACTTACATTAAGTCATTGATTTGGCCGTGGGGATATCATCGATCATTTTTTCAATGGGTAAGTAAGATTTAATGTGACACCTTAATTTGATTGTTAAAAATGCTGAAACAAGTCAATCTATATTTTTGATTACCTACCTAATTTTTGATATTCGTGCGAAAGATATTAGGTCAATGGAATGGCCGTGAGGATGTCACCGATTACACACGTCGAAAAAATTTTTGAAATACAAAGATCTTTAGTTATAAAATGAAAATACCTTTCTTATACAGGGTGAGTCGGGAGGAAAGGACCAAACTTCAGGTGTGTATTCTATAGCTCGAAATAATATAAAAAAACTCATATGTTGTTATCCGATTTTCATTTGTTCTCAAACTATAGCGTCATTATAAAAAACAACATTTTCTATATTAAAATGGTTTCATTTATAGCATTATTTTAATAAATGCACGAAAATCCCGCCATTAACCTCGAAACACATTCGTTTGCGAAGGGCTCTCGATGCTTTTCTGATTGATTCGTGCTTTTCTTTAAAAAGCAATGCCGTATTTCTAATGCGTCGAATTAGAGCATCCCGAGTGTCAACTTTAACTTTGTATACCTCGTTCTTGAACCAGCCCCACAAACAATAGTTCAATGGTGTGAGGTTTGGAGATCTTGGAGGTCAACTAATACGACCACAGCGACCAATCCATAGTCCGAGAAACTCTTGATCTGAATATTGGTTGACCTTATTTAAATATTCTAATTACCCTATAGTTTAAAAACAAATGAGAATCGGATAACAACATATGAGTTTTTTGGAATTATTTCGACCTGCAGAATACACACCTGAAGTTTGGTCTGTTCCTCCCGACTCACCCTGTATAAGAAAAAATTATTCTAAAGCCTTTTTTCAAAAGCTCAATAAGACGTCTTTTTACATTTGCATGTAGTCGAGCGGGGAGTCAATGTAATGAGGGGACGACCAAAAAATATACATTTCATAACAGGAACTGTGAACTTAGTCTTCAGTTGAGTTTCGAAGTGAGAAGTTTTCTGTGTGTAGATAATAAAGTGTTTCAAGGGTAGGGTAAGGACAAACGCTCCTCAGTTGCCAGAATCACTCCTGACAAACTTTGTTATATTTGTGGGCAATTTATGGTGAAATCACAAGCCAAGTCATTTTCTGAAAGTGTTTGAGAAGCCTACTTGCTAGAGTTTGGTGTTATGATTAGATATCAAGAAAAACAGTGGGCTGCCCATGTGTACTGTGTAGCGTATTATTAGTGCAGTGGATGAATGGTATGGCTAGAACCCACTAATCTTTTAGAGGATTGCTGTTTTCGCCTGACAAAGATCGCCTACCCAAATTTGCGATCTGAAATGCGTCCTCTTCCTCACAATGAAGATGTACCATTGCCGATCGCTCCTTAGACGTCTCATAGATTCCAAAAGTGTCAGTTTGCCTCCTCTTCACATTAGGTTGATGAAAACTTTCTGAAGGCTATGAATGAAGATAGTGAACGATTCAGATATTTGAAAGAAGTCTTTTCCAAGTTAAGTGATTTCAAATTAAAGGAAGGCATTTTTATTAGGTCACATCCAGAAAATTACTGGAAGTCGTTAGGCTTCAACTCGGAGCATGAAAGTCAAGAGGGGCAAACTACCAACAAATCAACTTAATGAACTTGTAGATGTCTACAAATCGCTCCGTGCTGGATGTCATTAAATAGTTGTTTTTCTAATAGGGGCGAAAAAAGATATGGTGCGGGAAAAACATTTTCCGGTTGAGTTAGGAACAATATTTTTTCTACAAGCGTGCGATTTCAACCGTTTCCCCGCACGCATTCCAATTCGTGAAGAGTCGCATTGCCAAACAGTGCGGGAAAAACCCCTGCTATTGCATTCCCGCACACTTTCTGTGAAGGAAAGGAATAGCAGGGGTTTTTCCGTACACTTTTATTAAAGAATAAACTGAATTATGATATGCCTCTATGCACCGAACGCCGAAGATGAGAGTACTATAGTAAAGACATGTATAGAATTACGTTTGTCATTCATGTCTATTATGAATTAATATGATCAAATCTGATCTGTGTGTTGAATTTGAATCAATATCATATAAGCGCTTGAAAAAAAATATTGTTGCTAACTCGTGCCGAAAGCGTCTTTAACGCACTCAACTGCTTAACCAAACTGGGGTCTCAAGAAGTGCGTATGTCTTACCAGGCATTTTTTTTATTACACTCGAAAGTCTCAAATGTTATTGCAAACTGAAAATTATTGAAGAGTATTTGAATCACTGTGTATCTCGATGATGCAATTGATTAGATCGATCATTCATAGATATCTTTGGATTTGTCCAGGGTGGCTTAACTACAAGTTGCTCTTTGTACCATTGAGATACCTTGAATATTATTCTCTTGGGAGTTTCGATATTTCTTCTACGATGTTGTCTTCAGTATTGAAATGTTCATTTCTACAAAGTACAGATAAAAGTTTCCACGGTTTTTGTAAATTTTCAGTGAATTTCCACCCAAGGAAGTCCTTGTAAAGAGCAAATCAGACCTTCTGTTGTCTATATCGCACATCTTCCAATTTGACTTAAGCTCATTTTTCAATTTATTAAAACAAGATGTAATGATTGACGTCGTAAATTCTAAGATAATATGAATTAGATAAACGTGCATGATATTCATTGTTGGTTGTATCTTGTTTGATGATCTTAAAACAATTTTTATTATGTTTTGTGTTGAAGTGAAAGTGAAGGAACCAGAAAATATTTCTGAATTATCACTCTACTCACGTGACCCGATTGTTTTCAGGTAAAATTTCCAATATATTCAAATATGTGGCCCATTAACTTTCCCGAATGATTCCAATTGGAAATTTATCAGACAATTTTTATTTCGTTATCTTCCTCAAGTATGATTTCTATTGTCACTCAAATCAATATCGAAAGATATTGTGATACCTTCGACACAACTATTGTCAGCCCAGGGTCTGCAGGTCTTGAGACCGAGGAACTAATCAATCTACAATATCTTTGAGTCTAAAGAACAAATATTCTAACGGATATGATTACATTCCGACCAGTCTTGTCGAGCCTGCACAGATATCGCCAGTATTGTGTTATATTATCAACAACTCCATTTTCCCTGATCATTTGAAATTTGCTCTTATAAAACCAATATATGAAAAGGGAGACCGGAGCAGTCTTGATACTTATAGACCAATCAGCTTGCTACCCCCAATCTCCAAGATTTTCGTACTAGTAATGTGCACAAGATTGTTGAAATTTTTCAAAAAATACAATTTGTTCTCAGAATCGCAACATGGTTTCCTGAAAGGTGAATCAACAAATACTGCCATCTATTATCTTGTAAATATAATACTCCAGGGATTTTAGACCAAAAATTTAGCAATTGGTGTGCTTTTAGATCTTAGCGACGTAGCGACACCTATGATTATTTACTAATTAAATTTGAAAAATATGGCATAAGAAAAAGATCATATAAGTGAATTCAAACAGCCACACTGCCCTATAGTTGCACATTTATCTTAGAAAAAAGGGTGATGTGATACCTATATTTTCATCAAGTGATTTATGTTTTAGGAATAAAGAGAGAGTTTTAATGCAATCATGGTTTAATTAATGTCGTTGGTATCTTAGGGAGCGATTTCACCGGAGTGCTGCACTGTGCGGCACTGTTGCGCACAGTGTGCCGCACAAATGTTCGTTGCGGTGTACTCGTCCCAGAGAACAGCAACAAAAGTGCGCGAACTCTGTTGAAAAGTTCACGCGTACAGTTGCATACTTTTGTGCGCGCACAGTTTCTACCGGGATTCGGGTCGACGCACACACACATGTTTCAGCGAACTCATTCTTGCTTCCGCTTCGGTAGCGAAAACATCTATTTGTTCGCGCTAACATGGAGTGGAATAACCATGGGCGCCCGCAGAATATTTTCTCAGGGGGGGCCAAATAATGATTTGATGAGGCGCAGGCGAAATCAGTATTCGGTTTTGCTCAAAAACAAGAAGGGAATCAAAATCTCAGGGGGGGCCACGGCCCCCCCTGGCCTCCCCCTGCGGGCGCCCATGGGAATAACTGGAAAATAATCGAATTTATCGAAGAAATTGAACTTTATACCGTTCTGTGGGATTGTAATCACGGAGATTACAAGAACAGAAATAAAAAACACGACTCAACTGAGGAGTTGGCGAAAAAATTTAATTGTGACTCGACCGAGATTTTGCGGAAGTAGAAGATTATTTTGGCTCAGTATAGGAGAGAAAGTAGTTTGCATCCCGTTTAGCAATCAAAGGACTAACAGCATTAATCAGGAACTCAAACTGTTCGCACGATATTCGAGTGAAATTTTAAAATCCACTCAATGGGTCTATTTTCATCATCATTCCACAAATCGATTCATTTCTTCATTACGATGTTGCAAAAAGGAAACATCAATGTTTCTTTCTTATTTTTTTTTTCAAGCAAAGTGTATACCCCTACACACGCTGCAGCACAAAGCACCACGTTTTCTTGATCCTCCATATTCAACGGTTGAAGGAAAGCGAAACACTGAGAGAGAACAGTGAGATCCTGTTCGTGCACACTGTGTGCTGCACTGTGCGCATACAAAAGTTACGCACAGCTCTGTCGGTGAAAACGGTAGCTAAATATGTTAACAGCTTGTACGCGCACAGCTGAAGTACTGCACAAAATGTTCGTGAACAATTGTGCCGCACACGATTTTGGTGGAATCGTACCTTTACAGTAACAATCGAATAGACCCGACCAAGAAATCAATAAATACATCTGAAAGATAAGATAAAGTGGATATCTAGTATGTTGCGAATTTTTTGTGATCTTGAAATAATACGTATTTTTAAGCATATTATTTCTACCGAAATTCATAACAAGGCATAATGCAATTATTGAGTTCTTGTTTTTTCTTCATTATGACTTCTGAAGAGTGGATGAAACCTCAAAAATGTAAACGAGAAACAGACCGTGATAGGTTACCCTATATATTGGAAAATAAGAATTTTAAAGTAGTAGTAGATGCAATATTTTTAAGTAGATTCCAGCTGAGCAATAAAAAACTGGTTCTTATTTGGGAAAAATGAGTTTTGAAATTTTTGTCTTGACATTGAAAAAAAAAACACCTTGTATATTTGATTGAATTTTAATTAACGAAGGATAAGCATTAATATATCTCCTGATAGAAGCTGTAAAATTAGGAATTCCCATACAAAAATCTACAAATCATTATCATTCGTTCAGCATACTCTAACATTATGCTCCGGTCTCCTGAAACACAAAATCTAGCCAGCTCCCTTCGTGAGATATACAGATAAAGAAAATCCTTATGGAAACATAGGAATTTGAATGTTAAATTTCGAATGAGCTCCGAGTCTAGTAGAACAGTGGAAGAATCGAAATCTCATTGCGATTCGATAACAAATAAGGGACCGGACTGTTGGAATGGCAAGTCTCGGCATGAGGGGGTGATCTCGGCTGCCGCGAATCAAGGGCTTCGCTAGGAATATTTTCTGGGGGGGGGGGCGGTAAAATTACTAGGATATAGTAAATTGTTAAGATATGTTCCCATGTAATGATTGTATGACTTATTTTTTGCAAGTCTGGGAGGGGGTAATTACCCCCATTTACCCCCCCCCCCCGTATCGACGCCAATTCCGCTAATTGCAATGCACATAAGTCGCATCCGAACGTCAGATGTGATAGCTATACAGTTTTAAAATAAACTAGATTCGCGTATCTCAAAATGTTTACGGTTAATATATATGTTTTAGAATTTGTTTTTGTTTTCCTTTTTTTATTTTCATAGAATTAATTTTTTTTAATTTCATCTCGTAGAATGTATTTTTGTATTTCAATTTTTTCTTTTTCTAGAATTTATGCCATTTTCAAACCAATTTTGGCTAAAAAGAACCTGAATACTAATTTCCACAGGAAATTATTGGTGTCATTCATTGAGGCAAATAAATTCCTCGCGTCCTCCTGGAATAAAATTGTCGTATTCATTTACGACAGATATGAAATCACCCATACCGTGTTTGGAGTGTTACTGATTCAATTTGACATTCGACACCTAGCGTACCAAACGTTGTGCTCTACATCCCCACCCAACCGAATCTGTCGACCTAGACGATTATTCGAGGTTTTGATTCTGCCACTATTCCACTAGAATATGACCCTGTTCGAATTTACTATAGAGACTGTGATGTTTCCAATTGTGTTTTCCCGATCTGTATACCACAAATGACCTTTATTGTTCAATAAAATCCATAATTATGCCAACAAAAGGTTTGAAAACTAGTAAAAACGACCCTACCTTTGATATAAATCTAAGGGGGAGAAAATGGAAGAAGTTCTGCACAGAGGATCGAACGAATTAAAAGTACAGATCTCGAAACTTTCAGATTCATACAATTCTGGTGAATCTCTAGAATCTATCAATGACTTAATTAATAAGTTCGACAGTTTCGGGAAACCGATGGACACATCCAATAAATCTCTGAAAAATGATTTCGATAAAATATTTACAAACAGGAATTCTATAATAGTCAGTTAGTCATACAAGGAGGGCATCAAAGAAGAGAATGATGAAGATTTAAACACCAAAATTTGTTAAATCTTGAATAATCAAAAACCCAATTGATAAGATTTCAATATCTGATCAACAATGAAAAAACTGGGTATTACAGAGTTGATATCATTTCCGGTAAAAATTTGAAATTATTTCCAGGAATTCATCTCTCCTATTCAAGTGTTTATCTCTGCTTTGAAATATTCTAACGAACTTTCTTCGAGAATCACCCTGTATATCACAATTGAAATAACCCCATAGACCAAACCTGACTGTTTCATTGGGGTTCATTATCTTTCAAACTAAAAAATAGGCTCGTTTTTTATAGTATGAGTCCACAGTGGCAGAATTTCTTTTCATCAACCTCATTCATTGGCTCAATTTAGGAATGTAGACTAATTTATAATTTCTGAAACTCCCTTCATTTTTATTCAATGGTAAATGAGTTAGTTGATCGATTGAAACTATAAAAATATTATCAACCAAAGTTATCGGATATTCATTTTGTCATGAAATAATCGCTTGTTGCTTTGAATTCTATAAATTAAATTATGTGAGATTGGCCAACGATAATTTCATTTTCGAATCATTCGTTAGTATTATAAAGGCGGCAATCGCCTTCTGCTGTCCGCTGCATTCCATATCAACTGGGAAAATCACACCGAAAAGTTGGATAACGCCTGAAATTAAATATGCTAGAGGGAGTTGAAGAACGAAGAACTTGTATTGGGTTCATAAAAATCTGAAAACGGATCAGTCTTTTGGTTTATATAGGAGGGCAAAGACTCGGTTCAATCATCTAGTGAAATCAAGTAAATTTAACTTTAATGAAAATCTCATCAGAACATCTGATAATGAGTGTAGGATGATTTGGAATATTGTCAATCAGGAGATGGGAAGAAAAACTAAAAATGAGAATGAATTTATCCTGCAGGTGGGCGAAGTAGTTCATTCCGAGTCAACTGAGGTAGCAAATGCTTTTGATGGCTACTTTTCGAGTGTCGTGAAGCTGAGTTTGGAGTTGCATTGTGGCAAATCATCTAATCGATTTTGCACTACATCGCCTATTTCAAATAATAGTTTTTATTTTCATCCAGTTGGCAGAAGCGAGATCATGAGTGCAATTACTCAATTGAAAAATAAGAAGTCAACTGGTGCTGATTTTGTCTCAGTCAAAATCCTGAAACTCTTAGCGGATCACATAATTGATGATCTTGCTCATCTCATTAATGAGTCTATTAGTGCGGAGTTTTCCTGATTGTTTTAAACTCTCGAGAGTGATTCTTGTTCATAAAAAAAATTACAAGAGTGATGTAGCTAATTTTTTCTGAGATTATAAAATGAATCATTTTCAATTGCATGATGAAATATTTGGAAAAGTTTAATATCATAACTGAAAGCCAGCATGGATTTAGAATTGGACACTCAACAGGATCGGCTGTAATCGATTTTTTTCAATTTGTTCAGTGTTCTTTGGATGACGGATGTCTTGTTACCGGGTTGTTTTTAGACATGTCGCGAGCGTTTGACAGTATTGATCCGAACTTCCTCGAAAGCAAACTTTTTAATCTGGGATTTAGAGGGGTGTTTCTGAAGTGGATATGTAGTTTTGTATCCAACCGAAAAATATCAGTTGGACACTCATGTCCTATCTAGCATGAGATGGATCTTGGAGTCCCACAAGGATCCGTTTTGGAACCACTACTCTTCATTTTATTTATAAATGATTTGCCAAAGCATATGTTCGCAGATGACACTTCGTTTATCGTCACCGCTAAGAGTTTAACTGAACTTACGGATCAATGTGAATTGCTCACTAATAAATTTAAGTCATGGTGCCGAGCTAATGCACTCATTCTCAATGTACATAAATAAAACAAAGTGTATTAAATTCGAGTTGAGGGGGAGCAGTATTTTAACTCTGAAAAACGATTATGATGTTCTAGTATCTACGCACACAACTAAGTTCTTGGTGGTGTGAGCATATCGCATATTTAAGCAAGAAACTCAGTTCTTCTTATTACGCTATCAGTAGGCTGAAATGTCTGCTTCCACTGAGTGGATTGCTCAATATTTACTATAGTTTAGTGTATATTCACATTTCATATAACATTAATTTCTGGGGAACCTCTATTGTCTTCAATAGAGTTTTCGTATTACAGAAACGTATTTTGCGTTTGATTTTTCGGCTCAATTCTCAGGCTTCTTGTAGACCATATTTTTTCGAAAATAGAATACTGACCGCCCCATGTATATATATATATATATTTACATCCCCACGCGTATAGCTCCTCCCTCAAGAATCCAGCAATAGGTCTTCCCCTAGAAGTCGTGCATATATATCAGATTTCTCTGCGAATATTGGTTATCTTATGAGGATAGATTGCGAATTCGTCAAAACATTGACCGCGAAAAATATTTTTCTTCATACATTTTGCAATCAATAGGTCCTCCTGACAAAAATCCGGTTCTAGGTCTTCCGATGCGGTCATTGAGTCTTCCGCAGTATACAAAATTTTTTAAGATGCGGTGGATAGTTCCTCCGGCGTATAATTACTTTTTCGTTTCGCAGTGGATAAGTCTCCCGACAACGTTGCCAAAATGTTCTACTAAGTAAAGTTGGAAATTTCATTATATGTCTAGTACATATGTGCAAAATAATATTGATCCTATTCTTTTCAGCGTGCTTCTTGGATTTCTATAGTTGGTATTTTCAAGGGCACACTATAAGAATTATATTTCGGGGGAGGGGATTCTTCATTACTATGCAACTTTGACGGATAATAGAAAATATTTTATATTCGATTATCGAGCAATATCAAACGGGTTTTCAGTTGTTTTTGAGTGTTCAGATAGAAGTAGCTGCGGAGCTCGTGATTCAGAGACGGTTTCAAATACGTTTAAAAGGTTGAATCGAAAGTCTCATTTTTAAATTGAAATGTATCTCGGGGGTGGGGGTTGGGGCTTGCGGGTGTGGGTAGCTGTATCACTATGGTTACCCCCCCTGGGTGCGCCACTGGGTATCGTCATTGTGTGAATAAAATTGTTGATTTCACGTCATACCTATATTTTCCGTATTAGTTATAAATATAAATTTTGGATAATTCAGTACTAGCAAGAATTTTTCTGAAATGGGTCCTCAGAACCGGACCCCTTACAACCATCATCAGAATTTTTTTCTCTTGCATGGAGCACCGGCCCCTATCTGAAGCAAGGACTCTAGGCAGTCGCCTAATCTGCCTGATGGTTAATCCGGCTCGGTGGATCCTAGTTTTTGAATTCGTGGAATCCAATTTTCTTAGAAATTCTAATGTAGCTCTTCCTCCTGCCTCTGCCATGTCTCATACACACTTCTTCAAATATCGACGTAAAGTATTGGTCTTTTGACGGTTGGATTCACGATTGGAGGAGGTACAATATATTCAAACTGTGGCTGAAATTCTCATTTTACTTCGAGATAACCTTAAAAGCCAATATCGAAGTAACGTACGAATTAGAGGTTTTTACTGAAAAATGGTGGCCGTTTTTTTTCATTCTCCCACATACTCGTTTGAACTTGATGGGACATCAAAAGGAAATTAAGAGTACTCTATAGTTCATTTCTGGATTCATTTCTGAAAGAATTTCCCAGTTAAAATTCAGCAATTCTTCCGACACTAACCTTGCAGATGCTACATCGTTGAAACAGAAAGATAACGGGAAGTCATTATTAATTTTCCATTTGATCATTTGTGATATTCATTAATCATTTAATTATTTAAAATTTTGAGGGGTCAAAACGACAGAATCATTTGTATGTAATATTTCTTATGTTATATGTCATCATGAATGCATGAGAATTTCACTCTCATGGATGAAAATCTCAGGATTTCTTGAATGTTGCAGTTATGTTTTGTGGAATCAATTATCACAGCAGATTGTCTCTCTTTTATTCACCAAAAGAAACGATAGAAGGTACAGGATATCAATTTGACAACTTGCTAGGCCAATTGTATCACGTCAGGGATGTTTCGAGAGAAAATGCTGGAATAGGTCAAATTTTATTGGGAGAGGGACAGATTTTGAACACAACTATGAGCTAAAATTTCCCCAACCCTAGGGTTGGGGTGACCAGTTTGAAAATTTTTAGTGACTCTTTTAAGTTTTTACATAGCCTTCGTACTTACTGTAGGTACCTGTGTCCCAAATTGGTTAAGATTGCAATGTATCTCAGCTGTGATTGAAGATAAGGACATGCGGTTTTGGCGACCCTGTGTCACTTTTTTGTAAAACTTTCAAATCCACGAATAGAAATAATTCAACGACTTTTGTTTCTGAAATACAAGGCAAAAATGAAAAATATGCTTTTTTTGTAGATGTTATAATTTTTCGGGCCCTGTATAAAATAGAAAAAAAAATTAAGAATTATGGAAGTGGAAGTCAGTGGGGTAGTTGAATAATTTATTCAGAGCACTGTATTTAAAATTGAGCACAAATTTGCTATTTTTCAAACCTGTATATTTTAACGTCAAATTTTTCTGAATACATTGATGTTTCACAACCGAACATTGAATAGAATTAAAAAATTAGAAAAATTCATATTTGTGTTAGAGAAAATATGGTGAGAAAATTTTCAAGTGACATGGTGTTTCGACTAACAATTAAATGCATGTATGAAAGAATTCATGGCGTATCATTAAAAAAACAAACTCAAATATGGATTCTTCTGATTTTTTAAGCTGAAATTTAGGTAAGGTTGTGATTAGAAGGAGTTTCCATTTTTTTCTATCTTTTACAGGGCCCGAGAAATAATAACATATTGAAAAGTGCACATTTTTCGTTTTCGCTCTGTATTTCAGAATCAAAAGTAGTTGTAATATTTCTGTTTGTGGATCTGAAAGTTTTACAAAAAAGTGACAAAGGGCCGCAAAAACCGAATGTCTCTATCTTGAATAATAGCGAAAATACACTGCAGTTCTCAACCATAGTCTTCCCTATTTTATTTTATTTATAAAATTCGCTTGAACCACAAGGGTTATTAGCGATGGAATAATAATGATACATAATATATTAACACCATAAATTAAATCATTTTTGTCAAATGTACGCTGTTGAGAAAGTTCATAATATTTTTAACTTCACACTTTTCCATCCAAATGTCTTTCAGCGTCTCCGTTATGAGATGTCTTGTACCCTATTCTCTCGTGAATTATCGAACGATTCGCACCTGACAACTGTACTAAAGAATAGTGACACTCGCGGAAGCATTTATCTTCATTGAAACACGTGGCCAGATTTGTACTGATGGTCACCAGCATGAGAAGCGAAAAAACGCATGTTATCAGTCACTGAATCGTATTTGCATGGTGAATGTGAAAAGTTTATAACCGAAGAATTAGCGTTAAGTTTCTGTCGTCTGGCTGTAGAAGAAGTATTTGCGGTCTATTCACTTCCAGAAAGAATTGAATTATTTACCTGTATACGCAACAGGATGATTGTTTCTCATGAGCTGGCTCATACTTTAATTGGGGGCAAAATTTGTAAAAATTAACTTCCTAAGGAATGAAAAAAGCGCTTCACCACGCGTGCTTGATGAAGCTGCTCAAATGGAAATATAAGGAGAATTTTTCAGCAACCTGCAATATTCGGTGCATCTGGAGATGCAGGCGTTTTCTATGAATTAGAGCGAACGGTGTTGAGAAGACATAAGTTTTTCACGTATTTACTACAAATAGTGAAGGAGTTAGGTGACAACTATCCAGATAGACACATCAAATTTTGCGAATTCATGACGAATACGAGTATGATTGCGGCTGAAGCTGTTTCCATAAAAATTTTTGTTTCGGCAATTAATATAGCTTTTTTCCAAACGATCAAATTAATCAAGATATGGAAACAATTGAAAAAAAGATAGACCGTTCAATCGTGATGCAGCTGGAAAATCAAAGGGAAGTTGCTGAAAATCACAATCTACGTTATCTATCGAGTGGCGATCGCGGTCTCCGGATTTGATGTTTCTAAATATTTTTTTGGGGGGTATCTCAAATCCGTATTCTTTAACACTGAATCCGCTTCCATCGAGGAACTTAAGGATCGAATTACTAAAGAATTCCGCAATATTTCTCGTGACACTTTTAGCAATATGGGAAAAACACCTGAGAAAGGACAGTTATACTGTCTAGCTATTAATGCAAATCATACAGCATTTCAATTGATTAGTACAGTATAATTATGAACTTCTGTTACCTACTTCAAAAATTCAATGAAAATTTTCACATTAATAAGAATGTTCAGGGGCAGATATCTTCCAATTAAAAAATTGACAATCTCCTTCCCTGGGGAATATCAGGTCAGGCAATTAACTTGGGATAGTTAATTATCCCAAAACCTATGTTAGTCAGAAAAAAAAACGATTCAAATAAATATTGTTAGTTATGAGGGGAGAAAGGGAATGAACCTTGATCTTGAATTCAAAGTGATCTTGTTTTCATGAAAACGTATATTCTTTAGTCCGGATATTTGTTCTGCATGAGGAAGTACTAACTTTTCTCTGAAACTTTTTTTCATCGGTTTCAAATTCAAAATATATTCATAAACTATTCTCACATCAAAGCATCACTGAAGAAAAATTTTCTCCTCTCCTTTTGTATCAGAAATATTTCAGATTGTGAAGTAAAGGTACTGAAATCATATGTTATCAATTGAAGCATGATCATTCCTAAAAAATCGTTTAACTGTTTTAACCTTTTCAGTTCGAGAAAAATCAAGTTCACTTCGAAATAACCTTGAAAACAGTAGGTACCAATATTGACACAAGTCCCCCTTTCTACCTGGAAATTTTCATCCGTGACATTTTTTTCCAAAGTACAGTTTTTGAGCTAATTTTTCACTCACCGTCATTATTTGAACAAAAAGATTTTCGCTTTTTATTAAACGTATGAAAATTATAGGGATTCAATCGAACAATTTCAGTCGACTTTGAAAGTGCCGTGAGCATGTGAATCACAATATCGAATTATTTGCATGTATTTTCTTCAATATATTCCTTCAAATTAATCGTTTAAATAAATCCCCATGGAAAACAACTGGAAGTCAATCGCTCCCATCGCTTTTCCATTTTTTGGTTGATTTGACAGTTGATAGAATGAAATTTTTCAGTTTTGCGGAATTAACTTTCAGAGCAGATTGACTCATCTTTTTCACCAATTAACACAAAAGTAAAACATATTGTTTCTTATGAGCCTGAATTTTCAACCTACTTTTCAGTTTTGGTGGTTTCACTTGACTGAAATAATAATAATAATAACAAAAACATCTATTCTGCGAACAAAATATATACATAGATTCAATAAAAGAGTATGTATGCGATGCCTTTTTCTCTATGATGTTTCAAAGCCCTGAATTATTGAAAGGGTATATGAGTATTTTTATTAAAAATTGTCGTGAAAAATTGGCAGTTTGCATTCAAAGTCAACTAAACAATGTCAGTTCTTTTGTGAGAATATTAAGAATACGAACATTACTTGGATGCAAACCAAAGCCTGTATATACATGTAGATTCAATAAAAAAGTACGGGTGCAATGCCCTCTTCTCTATGATGTTTGAGAGACCTGAATTATTTAAAGCGTATGATCAACTTTAGGATGTTCTGAAAAACATAAGAGATGCCACGAAGAGGACAGTGTAGTAAGTAAAAATGTGATAAAAGAGTATTAACAAATACAAGTGACTCTGCCGTCTACCTGTACATGCTCGCGTTATTTGCTTTCTAAGTCCTCCCTCTGAAATTTTGCCAGGTAGTTGCCTATGATGTAAGGATGAATTTAACACGCGATGCGTTAGGTATACGTATACGGAGGACCTATCGCACCCGGAGGACCTAACCATGAAACGGGGCTATTAGAGGAGGACCTATTTACCGCAAGTTATATATATATTAGACTGATTCAAAAAAATCGACTTTTTTTGTTTTCACGAAACCCCCCCCTAATTATCTTCAGGGTATCGAAAAAAGACCTTTGTGAAAATATCAGCTCCAAATAATAACATTTAGAGGTCGCTCATCAATTATTTCTATTTTGCCTACTAATAGCAGGGGAAAAATTTCTTTTTTCAATAAAAAATTCCTAGAACACAAACCAATAGGCGGATTTCTTTGTGTGATACATTTTCGTATAGGCAATCAGATACTCTACAAATATGTCCCTTACGATATTTCGATAAAACAGCCGCTTCAAAAGTTATTCGATTCGATGCTAATATTGAGGTATTTTTGAAGAAAAAATTTATTCAAAAAAATTGACTTTACTTGTTTTCACGCAACCCGCCTTATAATCATCTTCAGGGTATAAACAAAAGCCGTCTGTGAAAATATTAGCTTTGAATATTAATATTTAGAGGTCGCTCATCGATAGTTTCTATTTTCGCTGCTGATGGCAGGAAAAAAATTCTTTTTTCAATAAAAAATTTTTTGTTCACGGACCAATGGACGGATTCCACTGTATGATACATTTTGGTGTAGGGAACTAGATACTCTACGAAAATGTTCAATACGATATCTCGATAAAACCATTTATTTGAATTTTTCTTTCCAAAATACCTTAATATAAGGTATTAATATAGAGGTATTTTTGAAGAAAAAGTTCGAATAACTTTTGAACGAGCGGTTTTATCGAAATATCGTACGAGACATTTTCGTAGAGCATCTAGTTCCCTACACGAAAATGTATCACACAATGGAATCCGTTAATTGGTTCGTGAAGAAACATTTTTTTATAGAAAAAGAAAATTTTTTCCTGCTATCAACAGCGGAAATAGAAGTCATCGCTGAGCGACCTCTAAATATTAATATTCAAAGCTAATATCTTCACAGGCGCCTTTTTACGATACCCTGAAGATAATTAGAAATAGAATTTCTTGAAAACAAACAGAATCGATTTTTTTGAATATTTTTTTTTTCAAAAATACCTCAATATTAGCATCGAATCGAATAACTTCTGAAGTTGCCGTTTTACCGAAATATCGTAAGGGTCATTTTTGTAGAGTATCTGATTGTCTACACGAAAATGTATTACACAATGAAATCCGTCTATTGGTTTCTGCTCTAGGAATTTTTTATTGAAAAAAGAAATTTCTTCCCTGCTATTAGTAGGGAAAATAGAAATAATTGATGAGCGACCTCTGAATATTATTATTTGAAGCTGATATTTTCATAGAGGTCTCTTTTCGATACCCTGAAGATAATTAGGGGGGGGTTTCGTGAAAACAAAAAATGTCGATTTTTTTGAAACAGTCTAATATATATATATATATATATATATATATCAGCACCTCAGAGGTAAAGTGTGTTAAGTCACATTTCTATAATATTGGATTCACATCAATAACTTCTAGCTAGTGGAACATATTTTTGACTTCCCGGGTATAACAAGTCACCAAATAATGGCAGTAAACATTCTTTGAAACAATAATGGAACTGAAAAATCTCTGTTTTGTCTAATTTTGATATTGTGACTTAACACACTTTACCTCTGGGGTGCTGATATATATCTATAGATGTCTTTTATATACAAATGACAATGTAACAACTTATGTCAAACTTTCAAGTTTCCATAATTATTGTACAAGAAACAATGAAGTTCTTTCTTTACCGAGGCATAATACTAGTAAATTCGAGACATCTTCCTTATTTCAGTGCATCACTTTATTCAACAAACTTCCGGTTTCGTTCAAAAGTCTGAATAGACAGAATTTCCGCAAAGAGGTTAAGGCATTGATGTTGAGTCGATATTATTATAGTGTTGGGGAGTACTTGGGTGAGGCAATTTTAGATGTATAATTTCGTTTATTTTGAATTTTGTTATATTCATTTATGTTAATGAATCTGACTTGTCCTATATGTTGTAAAATGTCTCTCAGGATAAATAAAATATATTACTATTATTATTATTATCGAATTCTTCACCAGATCCACATCAAGCATCAAGGGAAGACATCCTCAATAGGAATTTTCTTGCATGATATGAGAGCTTTGCTGGGTTTCTTATATTCTTAAATTTGCATGGCTCCAATAGGTTCCCCATCTATTGATCATTCATTATCATCATCTATCATTCCAAGCTTAGGCAATTTGCCTGTTCTGCCAACACTTCTACCTCCTGTAGTGTTGTAATTTAATATTTTCCTTGGGATTCTTTCTGGTGGCATCCGAATCAGATGTTCCCTTCATCTGTCCTTAGGTATAGTCATTTGCTAAACCTGTTATTGGCTGTACTTTCAGTGCTTGTCTGATATTATCGTTTCTTATATGATCTAAAAGTGTACAGCCTTTCACCGCTCTTAAAAATTTCATTTCAGATGTTTCCAGTTGCCTGTAGTCTTGTCTTCTCGGTGCCCGAGTTTCCGACCCATAAAGTAGCCATCACTTTATAAAATTTTATATGAGTTTTTTTAAGGTCTTTCCTTTTAATGTTCTTCTGATGGTTGCACAAATTCTTTGATAGTTGTTCATTTTGATGCTGATATCTTCATCTTGTTCATATGTGGCATCGCATCCTGAATATCTGAAATATGATACCTGCTCTAGTATTTCCAGATTATAATCCGCAGATAGCAAGTTCAGTATTGCGAATTGCAATTTATCTTCTGTGTTCTGAACTTTAACTTCGTCATCGGCGAATAACATTGCATTTAAAAAATCATTAGGCCCATTCTTTAACCCAGCAAGTGCATTCTTCTTCCATTCTCTCCCAAGGCCATCTATATATATGTTAAATAGGGTGGGAGATAAAGTACATCCCTGTCTGACTCCTTGATTCGTTCTTATTTCGCGACTTATGCTTCTTCCAGTGTCAATAATAACTCTTGGGTTCAAATACAGATTTTGTATGACGCTTATAATATGCATAGGATACCCTCGTTTTTTCATTATGTGCAAAAGTTTATTTCGGTGTATTCGATCGAATGCTTTCTTGCAGTCTATGAAAGCTAGGTGTGTCTCTAGGTTGAATTCTCTGAATTATTCTGAATAATTTGTTTAAGACTGAAGGCATCATCAATACACGACCTTCCTTTACGAAAGCCCGCTTGTTCTTCTAATAATACGGCGTCTGTAATCACCCTTAGTGTCTCGTTAATAATTTTACTATATAGTTTATAAGCAGCATTCAGTTAGCTTATAATAACTCTGTAATTCTCCGTTTTATTCCGTTGACATTTTTTAACAAAAAAATAACCTTAGCGAGTCTTCATTCATCTGGTATATTAAGATTTATCCAGCACATATTAAATAGATGTAGCAATCGTAGATGTATGAAGGTACCGCCATATTTTATCAGTTCAGAGTTGATCCCATCTGGGCCAGGCGATTTTCGGTTTTTTGATTTTCTCAGTGCATTTTGCAGTTCTGAAGGCTTACGATTCAGTACCTTGGTGTATGCTATGGGAAACACTACAGAATACAAATATAAATCAAACTTTGATTAGCGCATTGAAGAATCTTTATTATCAGTCTTCATCTAGAATTAAAATTGGGAACAAATTGTCAAGTCCATTTTACGTTAATAAGGGATTGCGACAGGGATGCACCATATCACCCACTTTATTCAAAATCTATATAAAGCATGCTTTGATGCAATGGAAACGGAAATGTTCTGGAATGGGCATACCCTTAAATGACACGAACATCTTTACCTTACAATTTGCGGATGATCAGGTAATAGTCGCAGGAGATAAGGAAGATCTGGAATACATGACACGTAAACTGAAAGAAACATATGAATATTGGGGACTAGAAATAAACTTGGAAAAAACGAAATACCTTTGTATTGGAGATGAAAAGAGCGAACTGGACGTTGGGGATGCAGAAGGCATACAACCTTGCGAGGAATACAGGTATTTGGGAGTAAAATTCGACACAAGCGGTACAGATGACAA
Organism: Hippodamia convergens; assembly: GCA_038502775.1. Lineage (NCBI taxonomy): Eukaryota > Metazoa > Arthropoda > Insecta > Coleoptera > Coccinellidae > Hippodamia > Hippodamia convergens. The sequence goes on along the minus strand of CM076608.1, from coordinate 27,535,075 downwards.
TGAGATAAGATCAAGAGTAACAGAGACAAGAAAGATGATTGGCTGTTTGAATGGAATATTGTGGAGCAAAAACATAACCAGAACACGGAAATTCGGTATCTATAATACAATGATCAAGAGCATTTTAACATATGGATCTGATACATGGAGACTTACAGAAAGAAATAAAAGAAGGATAGAGGCTGCAGAGATGGATGCGTTGAGGAGATCAGCCAGAATATCACGAATGCAAAGAGTAAGAAACCAGGAAGTACGTGATCAGATGAGAGTAGAAGGCACAATCATGAATGATATAGAAAGGAAGCAATTGATCTGGTATGGACATGTTCAACGGATGGGACAAACACGACTGCCAAAACAAACAATGGAGTGGATACCAAACATAAAAAGACGAAGAGGAAGACCAAGAAAGAACTGGATGGAGGGAATACGAAAAGCAATGAGGGATAGAAACCTACAAATAGGAGAATGGGAAGATCGCAAACGATGGAATCTAGGCATCGGACAACGTCATCGCACGTTTTAAACCGATATATATATATATATATATATATATATATATATATATATATATATATATATATATATATATATATATATATATTTTGCAGTTCTGTCATATCTATAGGATCAATACCAGTGATTTAGTTTTAGGGTATTTCATTGATTTCTCTAAGGCTTTCGACTCGGTTATTCATGATATATTGATAATGAAACTTGAAAGCTATGGCATGAGAAATCTACAGCTGGATCTGATCCGGAGTTATCTGCGGGGACGCTTTCAATATGTCGAGTTGAACGTGGATGGAATCGACTATAGATCCATGATGACCGAAATAAGAAGAGGTGTGATTCAGGGTAGCATTCTGGGTCCATTACTCTTTCTTATCTATGTTAATGACATGCCAGAAGTAGTTCCGCTATTGCATGATTTTTTTTCAACTATGCAGATGACACCAACATTATATTCCGCCAGAAAGGCCAGGCGGCTCTACAGGAACTTCTGAATGCCACATCTGATTCAGTTGAGCTGTGGTGTCTATCGCATGATCTAATGCTTAACCATGATAAAACTGAGCTCGTCCTTTTTTCTCACAAACTCAGAAAACCCGAAAGCTTGTTGATTACACTCAATAGTCAACCAGTTGAACTGAAAGATCATACCAAATTCCTTGGCATAATTATTGACAAACACCTTGAGTGGTCTGAACACATTGCTGAACTTCAAAGTAAGCTGAACAAGGTAGTGTACACACTTCGAGTACTAGGAACCGAATTTGGTATCGAATTTCTTCTGGCAGTATATTTCTCGAACTTCCAGTCCCTTTTAAGTTATGGCGTTATGTTCTGGGGAAATAGCCCACATGCTATATCCATATTCAGGATACAGAAAGTAGCTGTTAGAAGTATATTCAAGATGAAGTACAGAGAAACTTGCAGAGGTTTATTCAAAAAGAATAACATACTAACTTTACCTGCCCTCTATATATTCAAATGTCTACAACTCGTACACCAACAACCGCAATACTTCACAAAGTTAGGAAAGACCCGTTCATATAATACAAGGAATGACTATTTTATTTATCCTAAGCATAATCTCTCTTCAACAGAAAAATCGTGTACATACATGTATATCAAATTGTACAATGCACTACCAAGACGCAGAAGAGAGATAGACAAATTCAAAATATTTCGCAGGGAGATTCACAAGCTTCTAATACAGCATGAACCCTACACTATTCTTGATTTTCTGTCAGGAATCAGTCAAAATTAATATCAACACCGTTTTGTATTTTCTTTTCTTCCCCATTGACATTTCTCAACTTCATTGTGAATAACTGTAACGATGATTTTTGATGAATAAAGTTTATTATTATTATTATTATATTATTATAATTTTTTTCAAATACATCTTGTTTCGTTGAGTCGAACCATAGTTCCTTATAATGTTTTATCCACTCTTCCTGTGATATGACATTCAGTTGTGCTGTATCTCTTTCTGCTTTATTAAGGTGTTTTAGAATTTTATGAGCAAATTCTTGTCGTCCATGTACATATGATGTCATATGTGCCTGTCTCACTATTGATTTTGTTCTGTTTCTACACGACTTATGAAAGTATCCCATGATGTCATATGTGCTTGTCTCACTATTGATTTTGTTCTGTTTCTAATTTCATGATATAATTCCTTTACATCTTCAAATTTTTTTTCCAGGTATTTCCTATATGCTTTGTCCTTATTCAATGGCTTTCTTTATCTCATCATTCCATATCTTCAGTCCTCGTTTTCTTGTGTTCTTCATTCTCGTGCCTAGCACTTCATTACTTACTTGTTGAATACAGTTTTTAATATGCAAATCCTCTGCTATAGTGTCGCCTGTTTGAGTTTGGTTTAGTAAATGTGTAAGTCTATGCTGATATAATTTTTGTATGTTTTCTTCCTGTAATAGATGTACCTTATACATTTGTTCAGCTTTTTTATTGTCTCTAGGGTTATGGGACATTTTCCATCTTTTCCATAACTGGATCTTAGATTTGACTAGATGATGATCTGTGTTGATATTTGTACCCCTGTGTACATGTGTGTCTACAACTCTGGGAGCCAATTTCTGAGAAATAATCACATAATCTATGAGGGAACGATGACCTCTTGCGGACCACGTGAACTTGTTTATGTCTTTTTTTTCTGAAGAATCTTTTGTGATCTTTCACTCATTTGAGGAGACGAATTCTCTCAACTGTAATCCGTTCTGATTTTGTCGTTCTTCTCCAAATGTTCCGATTGTCAAGTTCCAATTTCTTGTATTTGAGAAATAATATAAAGAACATTCATCAAAAATCAGTTAAAGATCCTTCGAACGACTCAAAAGCTTTCATTCATAAGTTCATCATTTTTCGCACAAAAGTAAAAAATACTGATTTTTCTGGTTTCTATACGCATTTCACATGAGAAATTGAAATCAATCAAAACCACCAAAATTTTAAATTGATAATACAATAGAAAAATTCATTGATAACGATCTGGAGAATTTAAATCCGTGACCACACTGACGTCACAGTGTGCAACAAGATGCGCAAGAACACACCTTGTATTCTTCCACCATGACCATACCTTAGCCGATTAGGCGCCGGAAACTCGCCCTTACCCTTTAGCTATATAACGCCCATTGTACGCTACACATCAGCGTTACCACCTTTGGTAGATTTCTACTTTTTTGGTAGATTTTCGGCGATTCGGAGAGAAGTTTGGTAGTCGATTCTCTTCAGTAGATTTTCAGTGGATTTGTCTATTCCCTCAAATACGAGTTATTTTTGATTATCTACAATGATTGACACATATTTCGGAACACAGAGGTATATAAACTTCATAAAGGAATGCTAGAACCAAACTGTTCATGTTAATGTCTGGATCATATATGTCATTTCCACTTCAAAATTCCAACTGAGTTTGTTCTATGACGGTATAAATCCAACTTTGTGGTTCCGATTTGCGACAACGCACTATATTTCTGTTATTTTCAACTTTATTATGAAACAAAGAATCATTTTAATTGAAATATATCATGTTGAGGTCACTTTAACCATCTCTCAATAGCATTATAAAGTATCGGATAATTAGAATACATAAAAAAAAATTTCGATAAATTCTTGATAGATTTCATTCAGAATCCGGTACATTTTTGGTAGATTTCGAAATGATTTTCGGTAGATTTCCGAAAAAAAGGTGGTAACACTGCTACACATTGCCCAAGTAGTCACGACGTGGACGTGGAAGTAGGATTTGCTGACACATCCTAGTGGTGGGCATTTCTCGAAGTTTTATTGCAAACAGAGAATCGGCAACTCTGATTACCCTCGAGACCAGGTATCAACCATCGACCCCCCCTATTGATCATTTTCCGACGATTTTGACACCATCATTGATTTGCATTCATATGCTGAAAGAATCTTCATTTATCCTTATTGGCTCCTCACATTATCCCGATTTTGGCACCTTGTATTGATTTTGCTTGTTTATAGTGTTGCTGATCATAGTGGATGCATCAGATCTCAAATTTTGCGTAATGACTAGAGGTATGAAGTTTCTATATTGGCTACGATATTTTCTAGCATAATATGTTTAGTTCGATTTGAGAATTTGTTTCTCTTCTGAAGAATAGACATCCTGTGGTGCCAAGGTTATCCTTGACAAATTGCTGACTTTTTTTTTACTGGAAATATTAATAAGAGGAGGAACAAAAAAAACGTTTATTTTTGGCATCAATGATCTATGGTTGGAGTTCCATCTTATCTGGTATTATTACATAGGTCCAGAATATTTTAGTAACAAAAAGCAAATCTTCATTTTTTAAATTAAAATGGGTACTCTTCTTATATTAGGAAAATATTCCCAAGGTCCTAACGAGTACCACTTTTCAAAAACTTAATAAGATCCTTTTAAATTTGCATGAATTCGAGCGGTCAATGTAATGAGAGGACGATTGTAAAAGATGAATTTAATAACAGGAAAAGTACTTGAACCGTCTGTTTCGAAGTAAAAGGTTTTCTGTGTGTAGATAAGAAAGTGTTTCAAGAACGGAAATGTCGAGAAAATATCTGCTGACAAATTTTGATATATTTTTCGACAATTTCTGGTGGAATCTAGACAAGCAGAGGGCTCCCCATGTGTGGTGTGTAGCATACCTATCATTGGTGCAATGGATGAATGGTGTGTCGAGAAATCACTAATCATTTAGACGATTGCTGTTTCTGCCTGACAAAGACTGAAGGTTATTCCAAAAAAGGAAAAGAGAAGATCGACTATCCAAATTTGCGGTCGGCAATGAGTGTTGCTCATAATGCGGATTTAGCAGTGCCGATCGCACCTTTAGACCTCTAGTAGACCCCAAAATGACCTTCTGTCTCCCCTTCACATTAAACTGGGGCTGAAGAAAACTTTCTGGTGTCTATGAATAAAGATGGTGATGAATTCAGATATTTTAAAGAAGTCTTTATCGATTTACCTAAGTGATGCCAAATTAAAGGAAGGTATTTTTATGGGGCCACAAATCAGACAATTACTGGACGACGTTAATTTTACAGAGAACTCGGAGCTTGAAAGTCATTTGTGAGTTTTGTGAAAGGATTTCCTCCATTTATATCAGTAATTTCTGAAACCTTAGGAGCTATCAGTAACGAGCAGGATAAATGATTTCACCAAGATATCAGGACAATGAAAATTTGCTATCAAAGACGTTGGGTCCGGCCATGATGAGCGAATACTGCTAATTTTTGAAGTGAAAGAATATGACCCCTTAAAAAGCGTAAAAATGAAATTTCATTTATAGTTTCGGTCAATACTTTCAATCTGTGTATTTTTCCTAAATGTGAAGGGCGTTTAGTAGGTGTAAAAATGAATAAAGTCGATATATATGGTTTGAAAAATCTTAAATTAGTTATTTTTGTATCTAGTGCGCGAAATGCTACTTTGGTGATCGAGAACTGGGTTTTTTTAACGAGGCTCAGCCGAGTTGAAAAAAATAATCGAGATCACCAAAGTATTTCGCGCATGAGATGCAAACAATTTTTTCTACACACTCCTTGCTCATACGGGGGCCGATATATGCGTTTTGAAGCGACATGGATGATGGAAATCTTCGACTGTGGCCGAAGGATACGTGGAAGATTCTATCAACAATAAAATTCAAATATAAAATAAAATTTTAGACTGTGAAATTTCAGGATCAAGTGCTGTCACCTCTACAGCAGTTGCTTGCAAATCAAAAATGGATAGTCTTCCAACTTCCAACTCCCAAAACTACGATATCACGAGCTGAATCTGAGTTATCTGGTTTAGGAATAAATATTGTTTCGTGCACTGGGTGCCCCATTAATGTTAACATTATAAATAATGAATAAAGTAAGGTAGTGTTAAATAGCCTTAACTATTGTTATACATTAATAAATAAATGATTTCTTGGATGTTTGCTTGATTCAGGAACATAAAGGTTAAAATATAAAAATCCCATATAGTTTACATGCAGTGTGCGAAGTAAGTATTTCGCACACTACTTCGCGTACGGTGTCATGGTAACGAAGGAAAATGAAAAAAGGGTCACTTCGCATATTGTTGTCAATGCGCGAACCTTGTCATTTTTTGACGTTCGTACAAAAAAAGTTTTTTCCATACACATTACATATTGTAAAATTAATTTTATGAATGTAATGAGAAAACCTTAGTGTTACTAATTATTTTTTCTCATTTTTGTATTTGGATATGTACATTCTTCAGTCTACCAAATGATTCTATTCAGCTTTATGTTACATACATTTTATTCTGTCGACAATCGACAAGTGTTATCAGATCAATGAAAATTGATGAATGCACATAATCTGTATAGGTTAAGGAAATGCATAAACCTGTACCTTTCACAGTCGAAAGGTGGTCTGTCCATAATGAAATGCAACAATCTAATTGTTCTAAGGGGAATTCCCTCAGACAGGACGTGATACCGCTTACCTCAATATTCAATCAGTTATATTGGCTCTTCGAGACGCGGATAGCATACTAAACTTCTTAATTAGAGGTTGAAGAACTCTTCTTACAAATAAAGGTTGGAATACAACATATTCGTTTCTCGGATGAATCATCCTTAAGAGTTGAACTTGGTTTGAGAAAGTTCCCGAGATAATGAATATGGAAAACCTATTCGCGTCAACCAGAGAGCTGGTTGAGAGAAGGTCGAGTGTAATATCCATGTAGGACTAGGAAGCAGAACGATATTGTTTCGATTGAAGTGAAATCTTCTCAGTGAGCATAAAACGAAGAAACAAATCATGGCCCCTTTTGTTCGATATAATATATAATTCAATTTATTGTATGAGCATGGATCAAATAAGACTTTGAATCATAGGTCAAAAACCAACATTATTATGATATTCATTAATGAATAACTAAAAAATATTTTTCATTTCCAAGGTTATAATAAATATGAAGGGAATTAATCATGTCAATTGTGGATTTGCCACACTCACCAAAGATATTAAAATTGAACCAGGGTTTAATATTAGTAAAAAAAACACAAAATAGTTACGAGTAACAGTTTCAATCAGCAAAACTCAATTAACGAATTTTCTTCTTATCCAAACTTCAATTATTTAGTACACTGTGCACATACATGTTTAGGGGTTCAGTTGTAGAATAGTGAACGAAATTTGTGATCCCAATAGGACTAACTGTGTTATAAAGAATTGAGTGAGTGTTCAATGTATTATAATCTACTTTTTTCAAAGGAATAATTGAAATTTTTTCATTGATACTCTATACCATGGGTTCCCAACTAGTGGTCCGCGGACCACCAGTGGTCCGCAGAAGCCAAAATATGGTCCGCGAATGGTTCACAGTTTTTCATTTAATATCCGCTACGTCATTTCCTGTTATTCTGTCATTGAAGGTCCAGTTTGATTAGAAGAGTTTATTTTTATTATACCGACATAGTGGTCCCTGCTAACAAAAATAATATAAAAATGGTCCGTGACCAACAAAAGGTTGGGAACCCCTGCTTTATACTAACCAAACTTTCAAACTGTCCATATAGCTCGATAAAGTCCGGTAGTCCGGTCAAATTAGACCAAAAACTAATGGCGGAGTTACACTAATTTCCATCTTCCTGAAGCTGAAATTGAGTAAACTTGTTCAAAACATAATTGAAAACAACATTTCGAAATTCCTTATTGTTCAGATACACGAAAACAATTGAAGCGTGGACAAAGGTCAAAAAATTTGATGTTTCGCAATTTTCTTCAATCAAAAGTTGCTTATCACCAAATCACCTCAGACAAAAATTGGAGATCACAATTAAATTATCTTTAAAAAAAGGTTTCAATGATTTTTTTTTCGTTTCATTGAAATTAGATATTCTCAAGGGCTGAAATTTATAAAAGTGATTACAATTGAAAAGCAGTAGAAAAATTCATTCTGCTCATTTTCTTCTTCTTCTTGATTTTTTTCATTTTGGGTGTAAGTAAACTGCGTTAATAGCAATGTATCGCATGTATGTTCGTATCAGGCAAATCCGCAAATCCTCCTGTGTTGGTGATTCAACATTATTACACGACCGGCCTTGACAATTCGTGCATGCTAGAGAACAAAACAGTACAGCTTTTTTGAAACCACATTTAGTACTGCATTCCTTCTTACGGTTTGGTTACAATTGATTCTCATGTTTTATGGACTAACTTCCAACCCCAATCTGTTGGTTCTAGCTGATAACTAAGCCACACTTGAACTTAATAATATACCTTGAAAAGATTTTGAGCAGCAACTGAAATGGTTGATGGCACTTATTTTTCATTCCGAGTGATTTCAATAAAACATGTATATCGATACTTATCGAAGCAGGTAATTTTTTAAATTCTTCTTGATGACGATGAAACAGCTCCTGTATTTGCTGAGTTCTTTGCTGGAGCATTGACTCAGCAGTATGACTAATCATAATTTGTCCTTTGTAACGAAATATGTACTCTTCTCCACTTCTATGCCTGATCTTATAGGGCCCACAGACTTCGTGCATTTTCATCCGTTCGAATCGCCGTTCCAAATATCAAGCGCCGACAGGTATTACCGACGACAGTTTTAGCCACACACCTCGGTTTTTGATAATTTTGTCACGATTCGAATCGGCGATTCGAACGTATGAAAATGCAAGTCTGTGGGCCCCATTAGAAAGTGTGGGTAGGAAGCCAAATAATTAATTCCTTCAATTTATATTTTGGTCATATGGTCACTTGAAGATGGGCGTGTGATTGATAATTGATTTATTAGTATCTGCCAAGAAAATCAGTGTGGAATGGTTCGCTCATTAAGTTAGTTTCGCTGTTCACCTTATAACGTCGACAATAATTTGTTTAATTTTTTTTGACATGGTGCATTGGGTAACGATTTCAGGTCAGTTGCTATAGCAAAAGATTAGTTGGAAAGAAAAATAGAACTTCACTCATTGGCATATTGGTGACAGACGATGCAAACTGGGAGGTTCGAAAAAATTTTCTAGATATTGAAACAGCTAGAAGCTGACGGACTGAGGTTGATGCCTCTTGTCTATGACATTAAAGAACAGCACGCTTTGTATAAATCATAACTTCAGGTTAATTAAATATCTGCTTCACAGATACTGTTCGTTGCACATTTTAAACTATATGCAAGCATCGATGCATTAGGTCGCATGCGCGGGCCCATAGCGAATTTTTTTCGAGGCCCCCCGTTTAGGGAGATTTTACTCCAATTTAAAAAAAAAACTATCTTCATAAAATAAAAATTTCTTGAATATGTGGTCTTGATGCTTTCTTCTGTCACAAAAAATTATATTCTATAGATGAAATTAGGTAAATCCTGACTTTGGTAAAATATTGAAATTTTTGGTTCGTTCACGATTATAGCGCAAAGGATAGGGTATCGGTGAAGCACATCTCAATTAATTTCACAGAAAAATTTATATTTTTGTTTTGATAGTGCGGAGCCCCTTATACGCAGAGCGCGTAGCAATTGCTATTCCTGCTACTTGGTTAATCCCGAACTGAATGCATTGTAGTCATTTTAACTTTGTATTTGTATTTTCTGTGCCCAGGCCCGGTCTGGTCAGGTCGGCGTTCGCCGACAAAAAAAAATATGAAAACAAAATGTTTGGACATAAGTCTATTATTAAGAGGAATTGGACAATTTTCGTATCAATTTAAAAGTTATATAAAGTTTGAAAATACTCTAGGTGAACAAATCTTAATTGAAAAGAAGAAGATTTAGAAGATTGTGAACTCGATTCGACACCTGAATCTGAGAAAAAAATTTTCAAGGTTTCTGCAATAACTGAAAAATATTCCAAGTGTTCTGAATGCGGTTTTTCAGTTATTATCGAACTCCTTTGGATCAGGTTTGTTCACTAAGTTATATATATATATATATATATATATATATATATATATAGCTTAAAAGTTTATCCTAGAGATATCTTGTTTACATGTCTCATGTGAAAAGGTATTTTCTATGTTAAGAATAGTCAAGGGTCGTCTCAGCTATGCCTAGATTTTCTGATTAGCATCTACAAGAAAATTGGTCTGAAATAAAAAAAAAAATTTCAGGAATATTTCGAGAAAATTAAAAAGCTTAGTACAAAGCTGGATCTTCTCGTTCAACAGGTATTAATGAAACTGATATTTCTTCAGTCTTCAAGAGTCCCCTTACTAATAAGATGGGTATACCTTGTAATCAGAGCCAAATCCACTTCAAATATCATCAACATTCATTTCCAAAAATACAATAAGTGACAACTTCAACAGTACTAGCTACAATTAAATGATCAGCATCCTCAGCAGGATGAGCTACTGCGCGATTTAACATTGTGGTTAGGAGAGGCGGGGTTACGTTTTTATCACAATATTCTATGATATTTCATTTGAAAACTTGTAGTTTAATGGATATTTTACTTTGTATAGTAAAAAAATGTGTTTTCAAAAAGTGCAAAAATTTGCAATATTTCGACGTTTGATTTCTATAAAACTACATGTTCAAAATATAATGTCTTAGTTCTTTTTAGAAGCAAAATTTAATGCTGTACACTTTTGAATATAACAAAGTTTTTGATAAAGTGCTTAGTTAAGAAGCTATTCGAGAAAAACCCAAAATAGTCCGACAATTTTGAGGTTTTTCGAACGTAACGACGTACGCTCCACATGGAAATTGGGGCAAAACTCAAATTTCTCATCTAAATGAATTATTAAAACAGTTTCACGAACTTCACCAATTATTTTCAGTCAAAGTCTAAATTCTTGGCCTAAGTGTCATTAGATTGCATAACTTTTCTTGTATTTCATGCATTACTGCAGTAAATAAACGAAGCGAAGGTGTACCGAATACCGAATTATTTAATTGTCACGACATATCGATAAGTTCTTTTCAAAAACACTTAAGGAGCAAAATGTATGTTCCTTATAGGTTCGTGAGCAATTAATTACAGAATGAGATGATTCTACGAACATACTTTATTCGAATTCTCAGTAGTCCGTATAGTTTGAATTTCTCTAGAAGTCATGCAGGATACAGAAACAATTTACATATTATGTGTCCATAATTGTCCATAATACCTCACAATACGTGCTGGATGGGATGATAAGAAAATCTTGAGAAATCTATATAAACAGAAATAAGAATTCATATATTTATTGCACAGAAAAACATTTCACTTCACAACATATACAGGGTGTACCAAGTTCGACGGCCTATTAGGCGTTTCTGGAGAACGGACCTATTTGAAATCTGAATATTGGGATTATATTATTTTTTGACATTATCTACCGATCTAAAATATTCTTGGAGCCTGACCACTTTCAGTTATAGAGGGAGTGAAAAAAAAAATTTCAAAAATTTTTTTTTCTGTTTTTTTGTTTTTGAATTTGATAGAGTATGCAATTGTGAATACATTCGTACTCAAATCGTTACATTCGTCAAAATACTTTCCAAAATATCGAGAAAAAACTGAAGAAAAAAGGGAGATAAGTGTATTCGGTATTATGTTTGTTATTCCTAACCTAGATATCGTAAGCACAAACTGTTTTCACATTTTTGAAGGCAAAGACTGTGGTAATATTGTGCAATTTCAGAATTTTGAATAACCCGTCACGGGGTGTTCCAAATGTTGGTTCAAAAATTGGGATCAAAATTAGCTCATAACTTTCTTTTTCAAATCAGAACCCTATTTTTTCATGAATGCGTTGGATTCTGCGAAGAAAAATGACGATAATGATAATAATAATAATAATAATAATAATAATAATAATAATAATAATAATAATAATAATAATAATAATGATAATAATAATAAACATGTTCCAACATGTTGATGCTCCTAAAATTCCTAATTCTTTAGTTATTTAGGATTTTCTGTTTCTATTCATGAAATCTGTTTTACATCAACAATGATAAATGAATTCAGAAAAGAGGAAGTCACTAGTGAGTTATTTGATTAATTTATCTTCTATGACCAAGGTCATTGTTGATACGAAACAGATTCTATGAATTTGACGGTACGTACGACAAGAATTATTAATTTTAGGAGCATTAACATGTTGGACATTATCTTCATTTTTCTTCGCACAATCCACCGCAATCATGAAAAAATAGGGTTCTTATTTGAAAAACGAAAGTTATGAGCTAATTTTGATCCCAATTTTTGAACCAACATTTGGAACACCCTGTGACGGGTTATTCGAAATCCTGAAATTATACAATATTTCCACATTCTTCGCCTTCAGAAATGTGAAAACGGTTTGTGCTTACAATATCTAGGTTAGGAATAACAAACATAATACCGAATACACTAATCTCCCTTTTTTCTTCAGTTTTTTCTCGATATTTTGGAAATAATTCTGACGAATGCAACGATTTGAGTACGAATGTATTCAGAATGGCATACTCTATCAAATTCGAAAACAAAAAAACAGAAAAAAAATTTTTTGAAAATTTTTTTTTCACTCTCTGTATAACTGAAAGTGGTCATTCTCCAAGAATATTTTAGATCGTTAGATAATTCAAACAATAATATAATCCCAATTTTCAGATTTCAAATAGGTCCAGTTCTCCAGAAACGCCTGATAGGCCGTCGAACTTGGTACACCCTGTATATACAGGGTGTCCCATAACTAGTGAATCAAACGTCACATCACGATAGAGTGGACCAAGTACCTACCAGAAGGCTCAAAAAAAGAATTGATCTAATTCGAACGAGCAGTTCATATCAAAAAACAGATAAATATGTTGAAAGGGACCGATGCTACATTTTTGAACTCTATTTATGAACGCGTATTTATTGGCAAGGTTACCAAAACACAGTTTCCTCTTTGAGATTGAACCCTGAAGCAAAAGTGAAAGTTTTTCCTTATTGTTGATTTGTTGATTACTCCTCAATTAATTATCTCATCAAATGAGAAAATTTGATTACATTACATGTTTAATTTCTCTTCACATGAATTCTACAATTACCATAACCCTTTTTATTTTCAACTTCAGTTCGGAGTATTATGATTTCATTTCTATAATGAATTAGTTGAGGCTTTCGCGGCCATCGTTCAATGTGACATGTTCTTTCGAGCATTTAGGCCGGGAGGATCGGGAACCGGTTGTGAACCGGTCGGACACCGGCGCGCGTTCGTTATCGGGACGAGACCGGTCAAGCGCAGCCACGCCCCCCGACCGAGGTTATATAAGGAAGTACAATCTGCGTCCCCGTCACACTCAGGCAGTTCAGTCCAGTGAGAACATCTCCTGAAATATAAGTCCTGAAGATGCCAGACACTCGAACTGGCGAAACGTCGAGAACTAATCTACGACGACGGCCTAAATGCTCGAAAGAACATGACACATTTCTATAATCTTTCGATGAATCATTTGTTTTTTTTGAAACTTTTTCATTTTTCGATTTTTTTACTGCTTCGTTATTGAAAATATCATCTTCATGAGAATGACAAATTTTTTTTGTGCTTAGTAATTCTTCATGATCTTTTTTAAAATTGTTTAAGTCAGGTGTGGATCCCACTTTTGGGGAGGGGTGAGGAACTTCCAGGGTTGCGTTCATAAACTTACTCAGAGTAAGCTCCCCTTACTCTGAAGCGTTCACAAACTTGCTTTGTCTTCCTCGGAGTATACTCTGTGAGCGTTCATAAACTTCCTCTGAGTAAGCTCTGCATACTCTGCTATTTGGGAGAGTAAACACATACTCTGACAGCTGTGACGTACGATTTTCATTCTGTCCTACTCCCGCAGACTTTTTGAAACTTGAATATTAGTCGAATAAGTATTTATTTCTGGTTTTGTTTCATTTCAATAACGAAATACGAAACAATTAATGTTTCAAGTGGAACAACTATTCTGTGAAATAAAGAAATATTGGAAAGAATTACTTTAATGATTAATAAATTTAATGAAATTGCTAGCAGTAAATTAACGAAGCTCAAAGTGAACTTTACCAAGAGATAATGGTACCTAAAGAAAACAAGAGTTTTTCCCTGTATTGCAGAACCTAGAGTGGTCCGTTCAAGTTCAAATAAATCGAGACATGAAAAGTCCCTCAATAACTTTTTTTTGTACCTGATTTGGAATCTACGTTGATATGTTGTTATATTCGAGAGTTTAGATCTCTCAAGATTCATTCATATTTTGCTTTATCTCACATACAATATTTTTTCAACTTCTTTTTGTTAGCTTCCTCAAATGAAACTATTTTTTTACGAAGTATATAATTTTTTTCTGGCGTAGAGTCAATAAACCAACAAAACATGTAATAACATTTGTAATTTTCTGCTTGCAAGAGAAGATTATAGACAATAATATCCTTTTTCATTCTTTCTGTCTCATTAAAAGTAATTCAATAAAGTCCTGAGAACATTTATCAGTTTCCTCACAATCATAAAAAAAACACAGTTGTGCTCTGCTTTTCAAATAAAAGACAAATTGACTATACTGCGAAGACACAACTGAAAATGTACGACTAGAGGGATTTTTTTTTTTAACTTCTATTATTCATTCATGATAGAAACAATTCAATATAAAAATGATATATAAAAAATGTATATGATGCAAAAGTATTATTCATAACCTATACACATGTTTGAATTTTGAATGACATTTGTCAGAGTAAGTTTGTGAACGACGAGTGTGGAGTAAAGACCGAAGTATATTTCTGATCATATGTCCATACTCTTACTCTACTCTCTGAGTAAGTTTATGAACGCAACCCAGGGGAATTTTCAGGTACTGGTCGGTGGTTTATTGCGATGGTGAATGTAGCTCCCAATCAAAACACCATTTGCTAAAATATTTATGTGATCATTTTATCTTCAGTTTGTAAAAGTCTACGGGGAGAATCAAAGTTTCAGGAGCTGCCCGGGCCATTTGGAGGAAGGGAGTTCCCCAGATTCCCCTCCTGGATCCGCGCTTGGTTTGAGTATACTTCAATGGTATACTCGATTTCACACATTTCGGTGTGGTTTTCTCAGTTTTAGGTATTGAGTAAGTTTCATTTAGATTCTGACTTTCGTAATGTCATTTTATGAAATCATAAACCCAAATCCTATGAAATATCAGAAAGAAATCTTGCCCGGCTTACGATGCACAAGGTTTTCATTGAGAATATAATAAGTATGTGGGTCAAGTCACCTTGTAATATGCGTTCAGATGTGCGAAACCTTTAGTGGAGCCAGCTCAGAATAAAATATGACAGGAAAAACATCCGCTGTTAAACACAAGTTTGCGCAATATTAGTTTATTCCCTCACAATCGTCCTTTTTAAGGAAATTTCTAACTCACCTGCAATTTCCTTGGTTTTAATGATAGTACGCAATTTTTAACACACGGATGACTCAAATCATCACGAATGGGCAACGCCACGGAATGTTGAGCAAGTATGGATATGAAGTAATTCTGAAAATAATTGATATTTGGAATGCAAATAGACTAAACTCAGTTTGCTGAATGGTTTAATTCATTATGTGCACCTGACCATATAATAAAGGAGGCAAGATGTATGTAAGATTGGGAAACAATGTTCACAAAATCATCAGCATCATCAAAACATTCATACAAATTTTGTAACATCGGCTGGAAAGTTCCCGGTCTTAAACACAGATGGAAACACATATACAAAATCCTCGATTTTAGTAAATACCCACCGTCGAATGATGCTTTGTCAAATTATTTGTTATTTCAATCATACGTTCACCAGTTATTGCTTTTGTAATATTTGTTCAGTTCTCAAGAAAATTGGGGGAGAAAACTTTCGTGTGTTGCTTAAACATTGCTTTTCAATAGGGAAAAATACCATCGAAGCGAAAGCTTGATACGCATTATTCGGATTCTGCCCCGGAAATTCAAACATCCGTACGACTCGTATGCAAAGTTTAAACGTGGTCGGTTTTTCGAATCTCAATCTACAAAAATTTAAACAATAAAGGGAAATTTAACTATTGAATTAAATGTGATGATATTGTGCCAGACACTAAATATTATAATCAAACTCTAATATTCTTTCTTACAGATTATTGAATTCCAGCTTGAAATAAATCCTCTACATATTTTTCTGACCTGAATTTATCGATAAGTTGAAAGATGAAGATGAAGTGTTTCTGACGGTCCAAATGTAGCCCGGTTAATGCTCGTGTTTGTGTTTAAAAACCATCATTACATGAGCTTTGCATTATATACTATCATCATGAATTGAAGTAGAGCTGCTATTTAGGGATAAGTACGAAAAATGGAATAAATGAAGTGCGGAAGTATTGATCTACTTTGGTAACACAATAATATGCCACTGCCACAAATATGGTCTATTTGCAACACAGTTTTGCTATGGTTCTATAACGTATGGTTGTAACGATCCCTCCTTTGACAAGGGAGGTGCTTATGAAATGCCACGATTCTAGCATTTTCCAAGTATTAGTATAACATCGAATGGAATTAATTATCCTCTGGATTCGCCATGGACCCTGGTTCCGATCCAAGCGAACTGAAATCTGCTGATCTCAGCTTTCCCTCATGTCAACAGAAGATCGCCTAGAATTTTCATATTTACTTTTGTTGTGCCATTCTGTTTTCAATTCCTACTACGAACGAATCCCATTATCCGAAGCAAATGTAGCATTTCTACCATTCCCGTCACTCAGTTTTACATGAAGGCCCCGGCAGGACGATAACTATTACACCACAACTTCGAAGTTATCTTGCACCAGAATGCGGACCATGTTTTTGTTGCGTAACATTCTCTATACAGCTGTTATCCACTTATTATAATTATTATAACAACCTTGATCCGAAGTGAAGGTATTCGAACAGAACCGCGTTTACGGAATTTATCTGTTACTATTGGATATTAAGCGTTTACCAATTCCACAAACGAATCCTAATCAGTGTCTATTATTTCCTCGAAGAAGTAAGTGATTGGTCGCCGAAGCAGGTTGCCTTGTTTGACAACGGATAATTGAGGTTTTCTGGCCCGTTTGAGTCGTTTAAATCTCGCACCGGCATCTTTCTGCGAAGTCTCACATTAAAAGGATATACGAAATCGAACGCTGGGAATTCCTCAGTTCTTAAGAGCGGTTTCTCGCATATGTGTATTGTGTATGTCAGACCGGTGTATTATTACCCCGGGCAAATACGTGCTTATACCATTCGGGATATGATGTTCTTCTGATGCTGAATGATCAGCCATTTCGGAGTATCTAGTGATCATCTTTCAATATTTGTTATTTACCTTCAGGAGGAGAGTTCTATTGGTAAGAGACTTTTTTACTTAGCAATGTACGAAAAGGAAATAAAGGCCTTTTCGATCAAAATTATATTCATGAATCATAGCATTGGCTACAATGATTTGATTGCGAATTTTTTCCTTTTTAATCACGGACTTTAGGCCTTCTTGACTTCATGCTATTTGTTCTGATTCAGTTTTTGGGATAGGCACTTCAACGATTCAATTCTGAGTAGCAAAAGTGCAAAAATATCGACGGAGAAATATTGCAGAATTTTAACAAATTTTTATCATGTTAACTCCAAGCTATTTCTTTTTTTTATATTCTGAATGATAGAGAACTTTATTTCATTACTTGAAATAATACGAAGGAAAATAAATGATAATAATGATATGAAAATATGAAATTATCAACTTGCAACGATTAAAATAACACGAATCTCATTAATATCAGATATCGGACCATCTGTCCTATATACCTGAAATCTAGAATCCAAGAACACATTAGATCTGTTCGTTTGCCGATTTCCGATTTCCAATCCTGAAACAGCTTTGGCTGAGCAGCTTTGGCTGAGCATTGTGTGAACGCGGCTCATGACTTTAAGTTAAAAGACGTCCAGATACTAAATAGGGAATCATACCTGAGTATTTGATTGATTTTTGAAATGCTACAAATATATATATACAGGGTGTACCAAGTTCGACGGCCTATTAGGCGTTTCTGGAGAACTAGACTTATTTGAAATCTGAAAATTAGGATTATGATATTGTTTGACATTATCTACCGAGCTAAAATATTCTTGGAGCCTGACCACTTTCATTTATACAGGGAGCGAAAAAAAAATTTTCCAAATTTTTTTTTTCTGTTTTTTTCTTTTCGAATTTGACAGAGTACGCAATTCTGTATACATTCGTACTCAAATCGTTGCATTCTTCAATATACTTTCAAAAATATCGAGAAAAACCTGAAGAAAAAGAGAGAAAAGAGTATTCGGTATTATGTTTGTTATTCGTAATCTAGATACCTTAAGCACAAACCGTTTTCACATTTTTGAAGTCGAAGAATGTGGAAATATTGTACATTTTTGAAATTTTGAAAAACTCATCACAGGGTGTTCCAAATGTTGGGTCAAAAATTGGGATCAAGATTGGCCCATAACTTTCGTTTTTCAAATTAGAACCCTATTTTTTTATGATTGCGTTGGATTGTATGAAGAAAAATGATGATAGTGTTCTAACATGTTAATGCTCCTAAAATTGATAATTCTTGAGTTATTTAAGATTTTCTGATTTTATGTGGTATGTAGCGTCAAATTCATTTAATCTGTTTCATATCAACTATGACCTTGGTCATAGAAGATGAATTATTCCACTAGTGACACACACTTGAATACATCCGTACTCAAATCGTTGCATTCGTCAAAATACTTTCCGAAATATAAAAAAAACTGAACAAAAAAAGGTAGATAGGGGTATTCGTTATAATGTTTGCTATTTCTAATCTAGATATCTTAACCACAAACCGTTTTTACGTTTTTGTAGTCGAAGACAGTAGAAATATTTTACATATTTAGAATTTTGAAAAACTCGTCACAGGGTGTTCCATGTCGTATGTTGCGTCAAATTCATAAAATCTGTTTCATGACAACAATGATGAATGAATTGAAGAAAAAGGTGTGTCACTAGTGAGTTATTGGAATAATTTATCTTCTATGACCAAGGTAATAGTTGATATGAAACAGATTTAATGAATTTGACGCAACGTACGACATAAAATCAGGAAATCCTAAATAACTCAAGAATTATCAATTTTTGGAGCATCAACATGTTAAAACATTATCATCATTTTTCTCTGTACAATCCAACGCAATCATAAAAAAATAGGGTTCAAATTTGAAAAACGAAAGTTATGGGCCAATCTTGATCCCAATTTTTGACCCAACATTTGGAACACCCTGTGATGAGTTTTTCAAAATTCTAGAAATGTACAATATTTCCAAATTCTTCGACTTCGAAAATGTGAAAATGGTTTGTGCTTAAGGTATCTAGATTAGGAATAACAAACATGATACCGAATACTCTTTTCTCTCTTTTTCTTCAGGTTTTTCTCGATATTTTTGAAAGTATTTCGACGAATGCAACGATTTGAGTACGAATGTATTCAGAAATGCATACTCTCTCAAATTTAAAAAGAAAAAAAACAGAAAAAAAAATTTTGAAATTTTTTTTTTTCGCTCCCTGTATAACTGAAAGTGTTCAGGCTCCAAAAATATTTTAGCTCGGTAGATAATGTCAAACAATATCATAATCCCAATTTTCAGATTTCAAATAAGTCTAGTTCTCCAGAAACGCCTAATAGGCCGTTGAACTTGGTACACCCTGTATATATATATATATATATATATATATATATATATATATATATATATTCTTATTAAAAAGAGATCTAAAATAATACAAAAAAAGGTGAAACAAAAAGTACAAATAGCTGTCCATGACTCAGTGAACTCTAGATCTGATATTCAACAACTCAGCAGATTTTATTACTCCCTATTAAAAATGAACCAACGAACAAGAAGTGGAAGATGAAATGATCGGTTTTTATTTTTATTTTTATTTTCAAATCCCCTCGATTTCACTCTTGATTTCTCGGCACACGCATGGGTACGCCAATGTTTTTTACCTTGTTTTGTTCCATCTCGGCTGCTTCTTTAATTTCACCTCCGTCTGCCGGCATATCGTCGTATCGGTCGCACTGTTGTTGTCCCAGCTTTTTAATCATTTGTACATGATTGTAACATTAAATATTAGAGAATGGCTTTTGAGATTTCATGGAGTGATTTTGGGAGGATACGTTTGTCTTGTCTGTGAGTACTCTGTATCTTATTTTATTATGTAATTTCATAAAAAAGAGAAAGAGAAGAATCCTTTCAATTTATATACAGGTTTCTTATATGTTCAAATTATTATATAGATTATACCATACCATCGTTTTCCTGTGATACTTTTCTGGTCAACAACTTATAATGTGGTTCATTCTTTGCTCCTTCTTGTATACATCTATTTGATGTTCAAATATTGTCTTTTCATAACTTTTGTAGAGCCCTGAAGATGGAAAAATACATTTCCGAAACGTCGGCGAACTAACAGAGTATCATTCTCCTGCTTATTTTTGATCCTTACACCACCAACCTATCTTGAATGAAAAATTTTTGGATCACTACTTCAGGTTTTATTCGAATTCAGTTTCATGTTCGGGAATGTCGTTTCTGGTATTATAGCTGTGAAAGTTTTGTGAAGTTTTCTTCATTCTCCTTTAATTACACCAGGCACCTAAAAAAATGTATATACATGGTTCCGTAAAGAAGCGATTCCACCGGAGTACTGCACTGTGCGGCACTGTTGCGCACAGTGTGCCGCACAAATGTTCGTTGCGGTGGACTCGTCCAAGCGAACAAGCAACAAAAGTGCGCGAACTCTGTTGAAAAGTTCGCGCGTACAGTTGCATACTTTTGTGCGCGTACAGTTTCTACCGGTGGACTCGGGTCGACGCACACACACATGTTTCAGCGAACTCATTCTTGCTTCCGCTACGGTAGCGAAAACATCTATTTGTTCGCGCTAACATGGAGTGAAATAACTAGAAAATAATCGAATTTATCGAAGAAATTGAACTTTATGCCGTTCTGTGGGATTGTAATCACGGAGATTACAAGAACAGAAATAAAAAACACGACGCAACTGAGGAGTTGGCGAAAAAATTTAATTGTGACTCGACCGAGATTTTGCGGAAGTAGAAGATTATTTTGGCTCAGAATAGAAGAGAAAGTAGTTTGTATCCCGTTTAGCAATCAAAGGACTAACAGCATTAATCAGGAACTCAAACTGTTCGTACGATATTCGAGTGAAATTTTAAAATCCACTCAATGGGTCTATTTTCATCATCATTCCACAAATCGATTCATTTCTTCATTATGATGTTGCAAAAAGGAAACATCTATGTTTCTTTCTTATTTTTTTTCAAGCAAAGTGTATACCCCTACACACGCTGCAGCACAAAGCACCACGTTTTCTTGATCCTCCATATTCAACGGTTGAAGGAAAGCGAAACACTGAGAGAGAACAGTGAGATCCTGTTCGTGCACACTGTGTGCTGCACTGTGCGCGTACAAAAGTTACGCACAGCTCTGTCGGTGGAAACGGTCGCTAAATATGTTAACATCTTGTACGCGCACAGCTGAAGTACTGCACAAAATGTTCGTGAACAATTGTGCCGCACACGATTTTGGTGGAATCGTACCTTAAGGATTTCTAAAATAAATAAATATTATTCTTTGTTATCATAAATAACTATTTCAAACCATTTTCTATGGATGTCATAAGATTTCCACTAAATTCTTCCCGTGCCACATACATTTTGAAGTGCTGACATTCATTTTCAAATTCTCTTCCGATCTCAATTTAGGGTAAAATCTATAGAGTGGAGACGAAAAAAAACAACGCGCTCCTTCCGATCGCGACGTTTTGTCTGAGTCAGCGTTAATTGAACCGTGCCTTATAAGCTATTGCCAGCCTGTGCCTTATAGAATGAATAATACAAAAATACCAACAACGATCTTGCTTATAATAAAACAGTAATAATACAGTAATACAACCATGATTAAACTCAAATATTATGAATGTTCATGGCTTTTTATATTACTAATACAGTATGTATTTCACAAATTCTGTTTATTTTATCACACATTTTTATACAGGGTGACACAGACTCATGGTACATCCCCAATTTCTCCCTTGTTTCTGTTGCTATATTTCTGAAATTTGAATATACTCACTATAGGGCACTTTTTGACATATTTAGAAAAAAATCCAATAACCGGTTCTTACGGAAATGACATCAACTTTGGATTTTCAAATGGGATACCCGGTATATTATTACATTTTTGAAATCTCCACAATTTTCTTAATCTAATGATACCTCATAGTTGATATTTCATTCGTCAGAACGCCCATTTTATTTTTCGATCTAGAGAGCCATGAACTTTTTTCACTCGAAGTGAAAAAAGGTTTTGCTTTACTTTTTTGGCACGTATCTCGAACCATGATGCTTTTTAAATTGAAATTACTATAGTGTAGCATTATTTTGATTATTTGGAATAATTTTAGGGAGTTCATGGCTCTCTAGATCGAAAAATAAAATGGGTGTTCTGACGAATGAAATATCCACTATGGGGAATCATTAGATTAAGAAAATTATGGAGATTCCAAAAATGTAATAATATACCGGGTGTCCCATTTGAAAATCGAAAGTTGATGTCCTTTCCGGAAAAACCAGAAGTTGGATTTTTTTTCTGAATATGTCAAAAAGTGCTCTATAGTGAGTATATTCAATGTTCCAAATTTCAAAAATATAGCTACAGAAACAAAGGAGAAAATGGGGGTGTACCATGAGTCTGTGTCACACTGTATATAGATACATATAAATATTTTTCATATAACAATTTTTAACGTTGTGCAAAATTTTTTAAACCGTTCATCCTCCCCCACATTCCGGCGCCCCCTAAAATTTAATAATAATAACTATTAAATGAATGATCTGTGTGACACGCAAACACATTGGTTTGATTTACATGGAATGCTCAATGGAATGTTACATGGATGTAGCTTATTTCTCTGGTTAATCTTTGATTTCGATATTTTGCAATATTTGCTGATGACGACCATTACAATAATTTCACTATACTCGTTCATTCGTCCCATAGCGAGAGCGAAGGGCAGGAACTGAATATCGAAAATTAACAATAAAAATATCCATGGGGCTGCAGCCCCCCTCGAGATTCACTTTTGTTAACACAGATTGAGACTTTTCGATCATCCTGGGTGCGCCCTTGCGTGCTAGTAGTCATATATATAATACTCCTATATTGCTAGTAGGGGTCTAGAAAAGGCAAACTTTACTACGGTGCAGACATACATATACTTCTATCTCTGTCACTTATACCAATATTTTAATGCGCATGGTGGCAAGTGGAGCATGTTTACAAGTTTTGAGTGACAATTTTGAAGGGAATAGATGAAACGAAGAAATATTATTTCCTCTATGACTATCATTTCGCTTTCGAGGTTAAAGGCATAAGACTGAATTGTTTACTATGTTATTCTTGATTGCAAACGTGTTGTGTTGTAAACTTTAACAAGCTCTGATGTAAATGTAGAAACACTTCTATTTTCATTAACTATGATTTCTATTGTTTGAATTTTCGCTTTTTACGTATATAATGATACGATACGTCCATTGTGAATCAAGCATTTGACTCAAAACGGCTTCTTTCTGTTAATCCGCGGACGTATCCTCAAGTCCTCAACCAACCACCAAAAATAAAAATAAAAAATATATAAATGCTTCTGTCACCACTCATACACAACGCTTGCGCATAACGCAACTCATATATGTGAGTGAGATGAAAGTATGCAGTCGGTCCCTGTCTATAGTCTATACTTCCACTTATAGGGATTAGCAATATAGGAGTATTATATATATGCTAGTAGTAACTGCCGAGCACTGCTAGCATGAAGAGCTGTCCTCCCGTTTCTATGAAACTCGGACTGTGCTTAGGCCCATCTCAGAGCATAAAATGAGTATTCCAATGCTGTCATCCATTCTACTCTTGTAAGTAGTGTAGTAGTGTGTAAGTTAAGTGGTTGCTTGTGTTACTCCGTTTCTATATATGGGAGGAGGAACGGTATTTGAAGAGTTCAGTAGCAGAGTGATCTGAGCAAATATTATTTTTTATTCAAACCCTCAAACAACGGCATATATCGAGTGACAGGATCATCGAAAATTTCTACTTCCCGGAGGAGCTATGTCAATAGAAGTACAAGTAAATTTCCGTCTGCCGGAGGGAAAAGTAAAAATGTATGATAACAGTAACTCTTGCAGTAACTAGACAAATTTCTATCCTCAGCAATAACGATCGTTTGTTAAACTTAGGTAAATTCAAAATAGTTATCATCGCAAAGATCATCACAGATCTTTCATCATGAGATTGGAGAAAAATATCAGATTTTGTCACTGAGACGAGAGCAGAGCTGTGTCGAGCACTGAAAATTAGTGCTTCGAGCACTAATCATTAAGCTCTGGGAAAAAAAGGCTCCCGAGTCGCGATCACTAAGCACCGATTTCCACAAAAGGCTCGCGATTACTAAGCACTTTGTGAAAGAAATTCGATATTTCGAGCACTAAGCCCTAAGCACTTTATGGAAGTGTTGTATGTGAGGTAATTTCAATCGAAATGAAGCTCTTTAGTTAAGCTGCAATATGTGAGATGTGAGAAGTTTTTCTTGTGACATCCCAGAGAAATCTTTTTGTGACATCTCAGGGACAGGGACATCCTCATAACAGCCGCCTATTGGATTTTCTGTAAAAGTTCAATTCATGTGTAAATAGAACATCGCAGTGGATATCCAATGTCTCAAAATATCTTACTTTTAACATCTCTGGGACGTTTTTGTGTCCGCTGGGTATTTTGTCGAAAATTTGAATTTCCCCATCAATGTCGCGCAAAATCTCTTAACTCAGTAAAGACTTGAGAATGAATGAAATGTCATGCAAAAGGTTTGACCATTCTATTAATCTCCATTCAAAAGTTATGAGCTTTGCCAATACGGGACTTCATTGTGAACCACACACACTAACGTCAGATATTCATAGTTCACCCTTGAGGGTGAGTGTGAGTGTGAGATCGCCCTCAAGTAGCTGTCGCCATGTCATAGACCATACTCACTGAGTTGAGTGTGTTTTTTACCGCCCTCAACTCAAGGGAAGTCGGGAGCTCCCTTGAGATGAGTATACGGATATTTCAAAGCATTGTGACATACTCTTCATTGTTGTTCCGGATTTTTTTGGTTATGTTGATATTTATTTCGTTGTTCACGTCAAAATTTATTCATTTAT
Organism: Hippodamia convergens; assembly: GCA_038502775.1. Lineage (NCBI taxonomy): Eukaryota > Metazoa > Arthropoda > Insecta > Coleoptera > Coccinellidae > Hippodamia > Hippodamia convergens. Next base: position 27,509,857 of record CM076608.1, on the reverse strand, counting down.
TCGAAATATGAAATAAATCCTCTAAAAGTTCTTATTTTCATTGCAAACCCGGATTGATATCAAAATCACAGGAGTTTAAGGAGGTATATGCGAAAAATGATATCTCAGGACTCATGTGGGAAAAAATTCCTTGAATTTTATGCGCATTTGCAGATGTTGCCAGACGTATCCTTCACTCAGGTAAGAAATGTCGGAGTTCGCTTTATGAAATGGCCCCTGAGGATGAGTACTGAGTATCTCTTACCAAAGTAACCATGGGTTGACTATGAATACGGCCCTTAGTTCTTAGTCATCCGCAGAAGTGCTCGGGAGCGCTTTGGGGATTACAAAGCAATAAGCCTTTTGTTGGAGTACTTCAATTACTAAGAACTGGTTTTAATAAGTGCTCGGGAGCACAAAAGGGCTTCGAGTGCTTTCACGAGCACAAAGAACAGTGCTCTGGCACAGCTCTGGAGGAGAGATACTTGTGTACCGGTTTCAACCTTATTTGGCAACATCAGTATCCCATACCACTCAGGGACAAAATCTCCATAAAATATTTCTATATTTGAAACAATTAGTTGTGACGTACTGAGTTAAATATTACAAAATGGGGACATCTAATAGCGTCAAAAGAGAAGTTCCACCTCTTCAGCACATGCTAAAAAGAACTACATACATCTTACATTTCCACTGAAATTTCATCTATTTGTGTTATTGAAGGAAGTTATTGTAATTTATCAGTTGTAATTCTTGTACGTATCATCATAAAAGTTTTTGCAGGATATGAAAAATAGAATCATCGATGTCACCTTTTCATTTTTTTTATTAAATTTTTTTTTAATCAATAATATTCGGAGACAGTGTCCAGTGTCTCCAAAGTTATGATTTTTTTCGACGATTGTTCATCATATTTCGGAACAAAATAAGAATAGACGATCGATGACATTTATACAAGGTGTCCCGAAATGATGAGCAAACAATTCAAGGATGATTTTTAGACTTAAAATAAATGGTACCTCTTCATATAAAAATTTTTTTGAAAATTGATTATTAACGAAGTTACAAGGTGTTGAACTCAAATTTTGCTCACAGTTTTTTTGCTATACGTTTTGCTGGGTTGATAAAATTTCGACGAAATTTCGTATTTATGGCTTTTACGGGATGAGCACAACGAATTTGCAAACCATTTCTTCTCATCTTGTAGAGGGGGGCCACAAACGAGCCTATACTTTCGTTTGAATAGTTCCTACTTGTTTGTGCTACACTATATAGGAAATTTGGACAAATATTTTCATTTTTTGGAATTTTTCACACAAAAAAGGTATACTTCTTATGTTTCTAACCGTTTTCGGGAAAAACGTAGAATAGTATTGTTTGCATGCGATGAATATCTTTTTGATTTATTTTCAACCTTAAACATCCAATTCTTTGGATACATGTGCTGTGGTTACCACAGAAATATGTTATTTAACCTAGGCACCCTGTTACTTTGTTGAAAATCAATTTTCGAAAAAATTTTGTAGGAAGAGGAACCATTTATTTTTGGTATAGAAATCACCCCTGAATTTTTTGCTCATCATTTCCGAACACCCTGTATAATGCAGAAATTTCATTACGACAGGTACCAAAATATCCCTGCAATTCATAAATTACAAAAAAAAATACTTCAGTACTTCAAATATCAGATATTTCGGAGCAAATTGTTGGAAACTTTAACTCCACCATGACATGGTAATGTTAAAAAAAACATTAAGTTTAATTGGAGAATAACAAATCTTTACATGAAAAATTACGTCAGTGAGTGAATTATACGTTACGAGGACATTCGAAAAGAAATACTACCCTGAGATTATGAACAACTGCTGGGAAGAAAATGTAGTTTTAGTCGGTGTTAGTTTAATCCCAAGAATAATGGTCCTGAGACATAATCCTATGCCATTAAAAAAATGCGCTGCAAAACATGAAAATCATCGGAATAATATGTTGATCTGAAAATCTTGATGTGCGTAAACAGTCTTTGAAGAATATTTATTCGAGTTAATGAACTAATTGGATGATTTCCAGCATCAAAGAAATTTCCATTGTAGACAACGTAAATACGTCAATTAACTCTCCATTATTCATCGACGAAATGGGAAAAAATTTCTTGAAGGAAATGTTTATTGCATAGTATATGTTTCATTTTACCAATATCCTAATGATTCTATAATCCCGTCCCGCATTCAGCTCTTACGAAGTACCGAAAATATTCATGAAATTGAAATTTAGCAGTCATTAAGAACTTTTCAAATTATGTTGTAGATAATCCACTGTATGGTTATCACGTACTGTTCCTCAATTCACGCAACAAAATTCAGGATGTTCGTACAGAATTAAGATTGTTCTTTCTTATAACAAAACATCCAGAATTTATTATGAATCCTTCTACTTGTTACATTTTCACTGTTTTCCACTCAATTTATTAAAATAATTATAAAATATCGTTTTTCTCTTCAGCTATTTGGTTTTTGCAAAAAATTTCAAGAATAAAAAAATTTTCTAAACAAAATATGGAATTCAATTCATAATTTCATGTCATGAAATAATGTAAGGGTTGCTAATTTCACCATCGTATAATGTATCACGAATATTGAAAAAATACCCGTGGTTAGTTTTTTTGTGAGTGCACGAAAATAACAGAATTTTAATTTTCTAGCTTTACTGGAATATTAGAAAGAAGAAAAATCTGAATTATGATCATCTCCTTTTAAGGGTGATATCTCGGAAAGGAGTGGGCTGAGGAAATTTTGTTTCGGAAAAGACCCATCCTAATTTCATACGAGCATTCACTCCTGAATTTTGTCGCATGAATTTAGAAACACTGTATATATAGATACTAGGAAAAGTACTTTTAGTTTCAGGCTTTCACGACCCGATATATTGACATTAAAAGAGTCTTCCGGGCTTATTGGCCGTGGTCTATTAGGAATTATTTCACCTAACGTTTCGCCCACAACTGCGGTAGGCATCTTCAGAGGATTCTTGGTCTTAGATTGTAACTCGACCGCTGAATTTCCGAAAGTGATGCTGGATTCAATCCGTTGGCCCCACTTATAAGTGGGGCCTTATAAGTGCATAGGTACATTATCGCAGTGGGACCTCCGCTGCAGATTTTCATCAACAATTATCCCGACCATTTTTACATTCTTCACTTGAATACAATGAACGTTTGGTCCAAATTTATATGCAAAGAGTTATCACAGGTTTATATCTCGCCAAAACATCTTCGCATTACCTCCTTGAGATTTATGTTATCTCTGGATGGTTTCAATGATTACTGATACGCCATCTGGAAACAAACAAGCCAAAAATGAGGTTTAATATAACGTTGATAAACAACAGGAAAAGTACAGGGCCCCAAATCGAGCCTTGGGAAACACCCATAGTACACTCGAGGAAGTTTCCTATTTTAATTATACTCTCTCTAGATTCAGTTCTAGAAAATGAGCTTCACATACTCTATTGGGATCACACTATTCATAAAGAGAAAAATAACACACAGTAGACCAGACCTCACTGTGTTGTGTGTGTGTGTATTGCTCTAACGATTCTCAATAATAACTCACTGGATAGATACGCAGAAAAGATATCCGAAGACATAACAGAAATACTTCAGTGGTTATGGCGAAATATCTAATAATTCCTATTATAAAACTAATAGGTGAAGAAATTATTCTACCCTCGAAACACATTATGAAAAACTATTTCAAGTATTGCAAGATTTGTTGGAAATTGCATTCGTGATGCAGGCTCAATGCCATGTTTCTCAAATATTATAGAAATGGCATTCAGCAAATGATTAATGGAACATTTTCCAGAAAAAGAAATTTTTGGATATCATGATGATGGTTACCTAAGGAAAAAAACATTAAAAAAACAAAATTCATCATTATAATACGGCTTATTGGCCGTGGTCTATGAGGAATTAGTTTACCTTCTTGTTGCGCCTTCTTGGTCTAAAATTGTAAGATTGTAACAGAACTGTAGATCGCTCAGTTGCACGGTACGAAACCGAGCCGTTATTTTTATGTGCGATAATAGATGGCGGGGGAAGGTGTTGATGTGTCCGATGTCCATTGGTTCCCACTCCGTATCGGTTTCACTCGAATCCTGCCCAAGACTGGCAACCATGAGCTATGTACCCAGGGTGTTTCATCTTTTCTGTTCATGTTGTTTTTATCTTTATATATATCTGTGGCTTCATCCCAAGATAGTAACTCTTGATGTTTGAATTGACCTCTGCCTTGCATGTTTCGCTAGTGCAGGTTTTTCTGTCTGGTTGGGTCGACAGAAACGTTTGTGCTCCTTGTGTAGACTTTGCCGCAGTCGCAAGATATTCGGTAAACATCGGCTTATGAAAGTAGGTCGATTTTTCTTTTCAGTTCTGATCATTTGTCACATATTCCGTGTAGACTTATGAACCGTCTCGATGTTGGATCTTTTCAGTCTTCAGGATTCTTCCACTTCTATCTGTAACCCCAGGAATGTCTGGTACTCACCCCCTAACGGAAAAGTATCTTACTATACATCCCTAGGGTGACAGAGGTAATTGGTAGAATTCTATATCAATTTATTTATTTATTTATTTATTTCACTTATTTACATAAAACAAATTTGTGGTAAATAAGTTTCTGACCCATCAAAAATTACATGGGGAGTCAGTAAGTAATTGTATAAGACACAATTCACAATTCAATAAACAAACACACACTTAAAACTAACTCTACACCAATCACATCCCTCAGACCAAGACATCATCGAGGAATTCCCTGGTACTATAATAGGCCTTCTCTATTAACATGACTCTGAGCCTCCTTTTCATTTCTTCCCTCTTTAGTGTTTTGAGATTTGAAGGTAGCTTATTGTACAATTTTATCGCCAAATGATTTACGCTAACCTGAGCGGCTTTCACTCTGTGATATGGGATTTTGAAATAATCACGATTTCTGGTTTCATACTCATGGTGACAACCATTCCTCTCTATCATTGCTTGGTGGTCGAAAACATGAAGAATGCAGGCGAGTATAAAAATACTTGGCAAGGTGAGTATGCCCTCCCTCGGAAACAACGCCCTACAGCTCTGACGTCCATTCACACCGCACAGCACCCTCAAAGCGTTCTTTTGCTTCCGGAATATCCTGACGCTCTCAGGGGAATCGCCCCAAAAGAGCACGCCGAAATTGAGAGCACTATGAAAGCGCCCAAAATACGCCACTCTTGCAGCTTCGGGTCCCGCCAGCTGTCTGATTCTCCGTATTACGTACGTTGCTCCCGAAAGTCTTGGAATCAGCATCTCAACATGAAGTGAAAAGCTCAGGTTGGGCATCAATGTGACACCAAGAAGTCTCAGGCAGCACTCTGAAGTTGACGGTTTGGTCTCGAAAAGAAGCCTCTGGGTTTTATCGATGTTGATCATCATCCCATTTGCATCAAACCATGACTTTGCATCTTCCATTGTTTTTTTATCTTTCATACGCAAATCTTCATCACCCATTCCTGAATTCAAGAACGAGGTATCATCGGCAAAGAGAATAGTCTGATCAGTTTTTACATTTGCTGGCAAGTCATCAATGAAGAGTACAAACAAGATGGGACCCAGTATTGACCCCTGTGGAACACCGCTATCCACTCTTACCCAGGATGATGATTTCCCGTCCACACAAGTTCTCTGTGTTCTATTCGTGAGGTAACTTTCCATCAGGTCCAATGCCACCCCCCGAATACCGTAGAATTCAAGTTTCTCCAACAACACTGAATGTTTGATACAATCAAATGCCTTCGACAGATCGCATGCTTGTAGGCTACATTTTTTTTTGTGATTGAAAGATGAGCTTATATTTTGCACTACTTCTGTGATTGCGGATTCCACTGATCTATTCGCCAGAAAGCCATGTTGTTGGGAGCTGAAAGTCTTCTGTTTTTTGAAGAAGTTCACTAGACGATCCCTTATAATCGCTTCGAATAATTTTGACAGAGCAGGGAGGACTGAGATCGGTCGGTAGTTTTTCGGAGAACCGGGATCGCCTTTCTTATAGATAGGTACTACTCTTGCTTTCTTCAGTTGTTCTGGAAAGTAACCCTCTTGTAAACATTTCGTTATTATTTCAGCTAGTGGTATCTCCACTGAGGGAAATATTTCTTTCATGATGGTAGTGGTCATTCCATAGGTATCCTTCGAAGCTTTAGATTTTATTTTCTTCATTGTTTTTCTCAATTCTGTAACTGTACATGCCTGCAGAAATATAGACCGCACCGACCTGACTTTGGCTTTCTCCAACAACTGCATCGGTTCAACATTCACCCTGCTACATCTATCTGAAGTTTTCGATCCAACTTCGGCAAAATATCTATTAAGGTCATCTGGACCGATATTTATTTCACTGTGACGTGCTCTACACTTACTCTCATGCCTTATGATCTTCCAAATTTCATCATTTTTATTCTCCGCCATTTCTATTTTTTTGGTATTGGACCTTTTCTTCGACTCAGTTAATTCCTGAGCGTACTTTTTTCTTTGTATGTAATATGCCCTTTTACTTATTTCGTCCCCTCTTACTTTCATTATAGTCTCAAGTGCTTCTAACTGCTTCCTCATTTTCACCATAGCCCTGTTTTTTCTTTTTCCTATTCTACCTCGTTCTAACTTCAAAATGGTCTTTTCAGGACAGTTCAGATCGAAATGGTGGATTAGTTTCTCCCAAAAATTGTCAAAATCTGCTTTGGCTGACGTATGTTCGGAAAAATCCCATTTTTCTTCTTTTAGAGTTGTCTTCAATTTATTTATATTCGTCTTGTTCGTGTCTCTACAAGTGCTTTTTCCGATTTTTTGTGGGGCAGTATAAGCAATATAGCTTAATATTTGACCTTTATGGTCTGAAAGGTGTGGTTGGAAAGTAAGCGTTTCAAAATCATTGACGTTAGAAAATATATTATCTATTGTGGATTCACTTGACGAAGATATTCTAGATGGTTCTAAAAATTTAGCTTGGAGTCCAAAGTCCATAAACAATTCTCGCAATCGACCTGAGTCACCCCTATCCTTCGATAAATCCACATTAAAGTCACCACCAACAAAAATGGATGAAATGTCGGGTTTCATTTCGGATACGCTATGCAGGCAGCATCTTAGTTGTTCCAAAAAGATGTCCAAGAATCCTTGAGGGGGCCTATAAATTCCCAGTATTAGTTGTTTGTTGTGTGAACTCCACATACCAGCCATCTCTACTGTGTTTTCCACGGAAAATTCTCTGACCCCCTTCAATATCTCAAATCTGTTTTTGGCATTTGCAAGCAAGAGTACACCACCATATCCTTGGGGCCTACTATAATAATCTACAACGTTGTATCCCTGGATCTTCCATTCCCTCACGATTTCTTCCGACATCCAATGCTCCGTGATAATGGCCGCGTCGATTTCTTTCTCGAAAAGGACTTCCTCCAGAATATCTGTTTTTTGTTTCATTGATCTTATGTTAACATTAAGTAGATTGAAAGGTTTCAGAGCGGACCCAATTTTCCGCTGGCCTTCCGTATTTTCGAAAAAAATATCTCTTGATAGTAACTCCCTTTGGCCAGAAATCTCCCCTATTTACTTCCTCCAATAGATCAAAATCAATGCCTAGTCTAAAAGATGCACTCGTACTTTCTTCCCTTGAAATTTTTTCAACAACAGTTTCCATTCTGTTTTCAGGAAATTTTTCCTTTAGGAATTTAACTATATCCTCCTCCCCGCAACTTTTATTTATTTTTCCTAAATATAACCATGCTCTCTTATTAGCCGACTTTAAGTTGCAGTTCTCTGTTCCCGTTCCTCTTATAACACTAACTCTACGAGTCTTGTAAGTTTTTCGATCAGTTTTCTCCTCGGTTTTCTCCTCTTCGGATGCCGTCAACACATTTCTTGTCTCAGTTATCGTTGTCGAATTCGCAATGTTTTCGCCAGATGGCGTTTTAGTACTGTTTTCTTTTTCTTTCGTAGCGTTTTCACGAAAATTTCGCCCATGTGATGTAGTAGGCACAAACAATCTGGGAGTAGGTTTCTTTGCAGATGTCTTATAGTCATGTGTACATTTGTTTTGATTTTCGTCTCCTTGGTTAAACTCAACAGGATTTATGTTTGCCGACCTGACAAACCTAAGAAAATGCTTTTGTTCGTCTATTCTGTCCTCGAGTTGATTCGTCATTTTTGTTTTCAATGCTACTTCCTTCTTCATAAATTGTATTTCTAACTGATATCTTACACAACGCGCACATGATGTTTTCCGTTCCAAGTCTTCATAACAATCCTCCAGTGAGTTAACGTCGTCTCTTTCATTAACTGAAAATTTTTCACTGTTATCTATGATTTCAGCTTGTTGACTAATAGAATTCTCAAAACCAATTTCATTCAGGTTGGAAAGTCTGGCTTTCAAATTCTGAATTTCCATCTCTTTCTCCTCACAATTACATCTTCTAGAGGTTATGTCATCACAGCAAAAGATTTTCCCGATTTCGTTCACATAAATCCCAATAATTTTCAATATGCAGCTGGGGTGGAATGTACTCTTGCATTTATAGCAGGTCACGTAGGTTTTCACATCTTTGGTACATTTTTTGCAGCTTTTTTCTGCTGTACTATTTACTCTCGTCATTTTCTAGCGTTCGTCGCAATTCTATGTAGTTCTTTAATTTGTTGGCATATGCGTAAGTGTGCTTCATTCAGAATAGCTTGAGCGACACTGGCCAACAAAAAAGTTAACTCGTGAGTATGGCTGGGGTCTTCCAATGGACAGAAGCTTTACACATTGCGGTAAAAGGTCATAAACAGAGGAAGTAATGATTTCTCCATTGAATAGAAAAGAATTTTTCATGAAGGTGGTGAATTTTGATTTTTCGATCGTGGGTTGTCAAATTGAGAAAATGACATTCATTAAAATCCTAAATCAACTGATTCTATTGGTTTCAATTCAACATGATGAAGTTGGAAATAATCCGATGTTATGTTTTATGAACTTCACCCTTTTCAACAACTTATCCAACTCTTTCTATGATTAAATATTAATTAATTCATTAACTTTTCATTTTCAGACAATGGAACATTCTTGACCCGAGGAAACCCTTCGTGAAGCCAAAATGAATCCTACAACCAAGGCTGCCGCCTCGATTGCCATCGATAACATAGTGAACGCCAATGACGTTCTTTCGTCTAAAGTGATAGGAATGGTGGCGCTAGGTCTGAGTTCGTTTCTACTTGGCATCCTGCCAATGCGACTTACCAAATACATGAATATGGAGAAAGTGGACGGTGATAAGAACTTGATGATATCCTTGTTAATGTGTTTCGGGGGTGGAGTGTTACTGTTCACGACATTTATACACATTCAGCCCGAAGTTCGAGAAGGTTTTGCCATATTAAAATTACAGAATAAACTACCTGAGATCTGGGGAAACTTACCGATTAGTGAAATCGTGCTGTGCGTTGGGTTCTTGTTCGTATACTTCATTGAAGAAGTAGCTCATAAATTCATACATAGAAAAGTGCCTAGCGAAGTGCTTCACAGAAGTCTCTCCATGAGATGCACTAAGAATGAAACTAAAATCGCCCTTCCTCGAGTATCCCTCAACAAATTTGACGACGGCAACATCAGTTGTATCACTACTTCCAATAAACAGCTATTCAATTCACAATCGACCATAGACATCGAGCGAAAAGAATCAGGAGACCATCACCATTTTCATCTCAGCGCTTCCTTCAGTGGTCTATTGGTGGTTTTGGCGTTGAGCTTCCACGCTGTTTTTGAAGGACTTGCGGTGGGTTTGGAGACGAATGAAGATAAAGTTTGGTACCTCTTTCTTGCCATTGCCACTCATAAGTTGGTGATTGCGTTTTGTATTGGTATCAAGCTAGTTAATTCAGAAACCGAAGCTGTTATGACAATTTTGTATATCGGGATATTTTCCCTCGTTACCCCTTTAGGTAAGATTCTTTCCTCAGAAATAAAGGTATATCAATTTCTTTTGTTATATATGGTGAGTAACTCTACTTTTCAAAATTTCGGAAAAATTTAACTTTTACAAAAAAGTACAACACTGATGTGTTGGGCCCTCACGGTGCACTCAGAATTACTTCCGATGAGATAATCGATTTCCTTTCGAGGTATCTTCTTTATGTAAAGTCCTAGATCTAGATGTGTTCAATGGTTGGAAGATCGGCAAATCTAGGGGCGAAACCCACAAATTGACTACACAGGGTGATTCACCGTCGATGGTAGGTTAGACGTTTACGGAGAACGGTAATCAAACCGGTGTGAATCTACCAGACCAAATCCATCAGACCGTTTGTCGGAAACGCCCGAACGCGGTGTCCAGTGGCGTACGGAGGGTTGATTTTAACGGAGCTATTTCGGAAAGATATGAAATATACGTGATCCGCTATATAGGGAATATTTCGTTGGATCATTACATTATCACGGAAAATATCCGACGAGAGCATAATGACACTCGGCATGCGGAATTGTTATTTTGATGTAAATATTGCCTAGAAATTTCGTTCCCTTGCAAGGGGATCCAGGGGGTGAAATTTCTTCCCTTATTTTGAAAATTCGATATCTCGGAAAATACTGAACGGAGCACAATTAAACTCGGTACGTAGTACTGTTATATGGATTCGAACATGTGGTGAAAATTCCGTCCCCTATTTTGAAAAATTCGATATCTCGGAAAGTCCTCAACGGAGCACGATTAAACTTGGTACGTAGTAATGTTATATGGATTCGAACATGTGGTGAAAATTTTGTCCACTTGCAGAGGGAGCCAGGGGGTGAAATTTCATCCCCTATTTTGAAAAATTCGATATCTCGAAAAATACTCAACGGAGCACAATCAAACTCGGTACGTAGTACTGTTATACCGATTCAAACATTTGGTGACAATTTCTTCCACTTGCAGAGGGAGCCAGGGGGTGAAATTTCATCCCCTATTTTGAAAAATTCGTTATCTCGGAAATTACTCAACGGAGCACAATCAAACTCGGTAGGTGAGACTACTATATCGATTCGAACATTTGATGAAAATCCCCTGGATCACTGATATTTCATATCTTTCCGAAATAGCTCCGTTGAAATCAACCCTCGTTTCCTGTAGAAGTCTTTTTTTAATAGAAATTCAATAAAGTCTGACATCCCTTGTTCATTATTTATGCGAATCAGCCGTGTTACACCATTCATCTTACTGCAGATCCGTACGCCACTGGACACCGCGTTCGGGCGTTTCCGACAAACGGTCTGATGGATTTGGTCTGGTAGGTTCACACCGGTGGTAATCAAGAAGTATTTGAAAATTTGGTATCTCATAAAAGAACAGCTGCTCTATCGATTTAAAATATTTTCAGCGCTGCGGTATTGCCGCTTATGTCAAAAAGTAGTGACTACTTTGTTATTTCAAATGGCACACCCTATATATTATTGCATTTTCCTTTTGGTCATTGTAACATGATTATTTTAGTATCCTTTTCTTTTTCTCATAACTTCCAAACTAAAAATCTTAGAAGGCTAAAATTTCGGATGCAGATTGCCAAGATCTTATGCATCATGCACGTGTTACGAAATACTCTTTTTTTTATACAGGGTCATTTCAAATTCTACGGCTTATCGAGACATACAAAAACGGTTGAAAGTGCATTTTTTCAAATGGAATGCCCTGTATATTTTGAGAATTACTGAAAGAGAATTGAATTTCCATTCAAATGCTAGATATCATATCCCTATACCTAGGTTGTGAGATTCTGCGTTAAACCATTGAGTATAAAAATTGAGTATTATTAATACTCAATGGTTAAACTGAAATTTCATAGTTGCGCACATTTTATAGTTGCGAATCTTCTAAAACTGCTAAACAAATTAAGCCTGAAAATAAGCGGTTCATACATACTAAATTCAGAGAATTGCTATGATTTGCTGATGATGATTATGTGGTAAAAACCATCAAATAATAAGTTAATCCTAATATGGTCATCCAACGATTCAGCGGTAAGTAAAAAACAAGAAGTTTAGTTTCTGATACTTATTGAAATATATTATGGGAGGTCCTTGCATTTGCTTGAAAGTTTTTTTAGGGTTTTCTCTCTCATTCTGTCAAACAAGAATAACACGAAAATTTTAATGAGGGAACCTTATAATGGTTATAAAAGAAAAGTCGAGGAGTCGGCTTGTACTTTGTTGGATGAAACCACTAATCAGGCCAATTGTTCTGAGGGAGTGGATCGTATTCGGATTGATTCTTTGAGGAAAGAACAAAGTGTTAGTGTGTTGATGATATTACATTCGATTATTCACCATACTACGAATAAGAAAGTAAGAATTGGTTGAGGCTTTCGTGGCCATCGTTCAATGTGACATGTTCTTTCGAGCATTTAGGCCGTCGTCGTAGATTAGTTCTCGACGTTTCGCCAGTTCGAGTGTCTAGCATCTTCAGGAGTTATATTTCAGGAGATGTTCTCACTGGACTGAACTGCCTGACTGAACTCATCTACGACGACGGCCTAAATGCTCGAAAGAACATGTCACAAGAAAGTAAGAATTGTAATGGAAAGAAATATCTATTCAAGTGAAATTTTGAAGGAAATGAAGTTTATATTGTATTTATCATCAGAAATAATTTCATTAGTCAAAAACACAATGAAATATATCAAGATTTTCACGATAAATGTTCGAAATGGCCACCGTCGACTTCCAGACATTTTAGAATCCGTATACTCGGTGAATTTGTTGCCTTCCCTATCTGAATAGCATCAATTTGTTCGAAAGAAGTTTCAACTCGTTGGAAGAAGTCATTTTTGTTCTGTATTGGTGTCCTGTACACTTTTCTTTTCAAATCACCACACGAGTGAAAATTAAAGGGATTAAGATCGGGTGATCTAGCAGGCCAGTCCCATGGCCCCATGCGTCTAAACCAACGATCATCGAACATTTCGAATAATTCTCTGGTAACTGTCCCAGTGCAAAGTGCGGGTGCCCGGTTGATTCATCAGCAAATCATAGCAATTCGTTGAATTTAATATGTATGAACCGCTTAATTTCAGCCTTGATTTGGTTTGCAGTTTTAGGACAGGAGTATCGCAACTATAAAATGTGCGCAACTATAAAATTTAAAGTTCAGCGCAGAATCTTACAACCTAGGTGTATATGATATATGATATATCATTTGAAGGGAAATTCAATTCTCTTTTAGTAATTCCCAAAATATACAGGGCATTCAGTTTGAAAAAATGCACTTTCAACTGTTTTTGTATGTCTCGATAAGCCATCGAATTTACAATGACCCTGTATAAAAACAAGCATATTTCGTAACACTTGCATGATGCATAGGATCTTGGTAATCCGCATCCGAAATTTTAGCTTCCTAAGATTTTTAGTATGGAAGTTATGGATGTTTCATCGAAGGTATGTTTTGCACAAAAAAGTAGAAAATATTTAATTACATGTTACAACGATCAATAGGAAAATGCAATAATGTGCTATTTGAAATAAAAAAGTAGTTACTACTTTTTGACATAAGCGGCAACTCCGCAGCGCTGAAAATATTTTAGATCGGTAGAGCAGCTGTTCTTTTATGAGAAACCAAATTTTCAAATAATTCTTGCTTTCCGTTCTCCTTGAACGTCTAACCTACCATCGACCGTGAATCACCCTGTATATATATTAGACTGTTTCAGAAAAATCGACATTTTTTGTTTTCGTGAAACCCCCCCTAATTATCTTCAGGGTACCGAAAAAAGACCTCTGTGAAAATATCAGCTTTAAATATTGATATTTAGAGGTTGCTCATCAATTTTTTCTATTTTTCCTACTAATAGCAGGGAAAAAATTTCTTTTTTCAATAAAAAATTCCTAGAGCACAAACCAATAGACAGATTTCATTGTGTGATACATTCTCGGGTAGGCAATTAGATACTCTACAAAAATGTCTGTTAGGATATTTCGATAAAACGGACCGTTCAAAAGTTATTCGATTCGATGCTAATATTAAGGTATTTTTGAAGAAAAAAATTATTCAAAAAAATCGACTTTGTTTGTTTTCACAAAACTTGACTTCTAATTATCTTCAGGGTATCGGAAAAAGGCGTCTGTGAAAATATTAGCTTTGAATATTAATATTTAGAGGTCACTCATCGATGATATCTATTTTCGCTGCTGATAGCAGGAAAAAATTTTTTTTTTCAGTAAAAAGTTTTTCATTCACGAACCAATTGACGGATTTCACTGTGTGAAATCAAAAGTTATTCGAACTTTTTCTTCACAAATACCTCTATATTATTACCTTATATTGAGGTATTTTTGAAGAAAAAGTTTGAATAACTTTCGAACGACTTTCGAACTTTTCGAAATTTCGTAGGAACATTTTCGTAGAGTATCTGGTTCCCTACACGAAAATGTATCACACGGTGGCTTCCGTCAATTGGTTCGTGAACAAAAAACTTTTTATTGCAAAAGGAAATTCTTTTCCTGCCATCAGCAGCGAAAATAGAAATCATAGATGAGCGACCTCTAAATATTAATATTCAAAGCTAATATTTTCACAGACGGGTTTTTGTCTATGCCCTGAAGATGATTAGAAGGCGGGTTGCGTGAAAACGAGTAAAGTCGATGTTTTTGAAGAATTTTTTTCTTCAAAAATACCTCAATATTAGCATCGAATCGAATAGCTTTTGAACGGGCCGTTTAATCGAAATATCGTAAGAAACATTCTTGTATAGTATCTGATTGGCTAGATTTAGTGGCTCATCTACCATCTGAAATCGGTTCCAGTTTGATTTCGCTGGAACCGTTTAAGGCCATTTTATCGAAATATCGTAACAGCAATATTTGTAGTGTTTCTGATTGCCTACACGAAAATGTATCACACAATGAAATCCTTCTATTGGTTTGTGCTCTAGGAATTTTTTATTGAAAAAAGAAATTTTTTCCCTGCTATTAGTAGGGAAAATAGAAACACTGGCGTCGCTACGGGGGGGGTAATGGGGGTAATTACCCCCCCCAGGAAAATATTTTGTTCGGAAAATAAGTCATACAATCATTACATACGAACATATCGTGACAAAATACTATATCCTAAATGTTTTTTACCCCCCCTAGAAAAAATTTCTAGCGACGCCCTTGAATAGAAATAATTATTGATGAGCGGTATCTAAATATTATTATTTGAAGCTGATATTTTCACAGAGGTCTTTTTTTGATACCCTGAAGATAATGAGGGGGGGTTTCGTGAAAACAAAAAAAAATCGATTTTTTTGAATCAGTCTAAATATATGTAGTCTTGTTCGAAAAGTGGGTTTTCTGAACGCCCGTTTATAAGACAGAACTTTTGCTTTTCATCTCCTTCGAATAGAATTTTGAGTGCAAAAACCACATGGTATAGCCATAACAGAGCTGGTCAAAAAGCACGCTGCAACAGAAAAGGCACACTGCTCATCTGTTCACTTTAACAAACCTCTTGATGAAGCAATTCAAGTTTCGAATTTTTAGTTCATTTGTAACTGATGAATAGTGAACACGATAGCTTGAATGCTGAAGAATTTTTAATTTCCGAAATTAATGATTATTTGTTTTTTCTCCATTTCCGCTATCCTCATGAATTATTCTTTCAAAATTGTATAGTCAGGACGAGCAGAGCAGTGTAAAAAATTTTCGTGAATATAGTGGACTTTTGTATACACATACAGGGTGATTTTCTAAGTGTTTCATTAGAACTTTTCGAAGAAGGAATTGTAATAAAAATTCAAGATTTCGCGTTTTTGTTTCAGAGGACATGAACTTGAATTTTAAAATATTTTCAAGCAGAATCTACTTCCTGTTCTACCAGAAACGAATGTTAACTTCCCCTGTATATTCAAACATATTTGAATTCTTTGTTTGATTCTACACTGATTTTATGTATGATACCGTATGTACCGTCAAGTTGATTAGAGCCATCGAGATTCGTTGAATTTGCAAATCAAGTGATTTGATTGATCTGAATTTACGTAAGGGTTTTTATCGCAAAAAGTTTTGTGAAAGCAACCTTAAAAACACTTTTTGAGAAGGCTTTGTCAAAAGTAAACATATATGTCAATTATCAATTCATTTATCCTGCATTGTTAAGAATGGTCATTCATACTTGTTGTTTGATTAATCGGGCACTATGCAGAACCGGAATTTTACTTTAACAGTGATGTATTAAATATGTTCTTCATTTAAGGTTAATGTAACAAAATATCATATTGAATGATCATATCATATTGAATGATCCATTAGAGTGCCCCTCTCGTTCTCCAGATCTAACACTCCTTGTTAAAAAAAATAGCATTGATTCAAGGGATGAGTTTGAAGTTAGGGTGCGGGTTGCACTGCGGGAATTATCACCTGAACACCTGCGGTAAATGAAGTTCGTAGAAAAATTAAAAAATGTAAGGGGAAGGGGGCCTAAATTTTGAAACTTAGTTTAAACAGCTATTATTTAATTTCTGTTTTGGGTTTTTTGTTGGTATAAAAATTGATGTGATACTTCTAAACTGAGATTTTTTTTTTGATTTGGCCATCATAAAAAAGATAAAAATGACCGTTCCTAACATAGCCTACACTCTTACTTAATTTTGACGAGCAATTGATCGGAATAACAAAATTATATGGTTACCATTTGAAAAAAATTAGATTTCATACTTCAATTAAGGCTCCCATTGTAGCCCTGTTTCAGATACCCTGTATAAAATTTCCTCATAAGTTATACCAGAAAGAGTGTGATCGTTCTTCATATTATTCCACTGTTGCAAAAAAACATTTTACAATGAGGGATTTTGAAGATATAAGCACTAATTTGTGACAATTTTTCAGACAAAAATTTTTATAATTAGACTATAACTCAACAATCACTTGTGTGGTTGCGCATATCATACATCAAATTAGTGTAGAATTGAACAAATAATTCAAATATGTTTGAAAATACAGGGTGTTACCTTTGAAAAAACGAAGTTAACGTTCGCTTCCGGTAGAACCGGAAGTAGATTCTGCTTGTAAATATTTTACAATTCAAAGTCATGTACCTACTCTAAAACAAAAATACAAAATCTCGAATTTGTATTACAATTCCTTTCTAAAAAACTAACCCTGTAGGTATACCATGCCTGATTTACAAGATGTAATATTATTTTAGAACACATAAATGATATCAGATGATTAAGAAGAATTAGTTAGCGTTTATTTTGGAAAAGCAAGAGTCCCGAACAACTTACCTGAAATACCATTTTTTTTTTATTTCAGGAGTTGGTGCAGGTATTTTGTTAACAGAAGGTGCCAATGAACTGAATTTAGTTTCTCTCATCCTCCAAGCCATGGCAGCTGGAACCCTGCTGTATGTGGTGTTCTTTGAAGTCCTCGCAAGAGAACGTAATAATAACCATTGTGGTATCTACCAGTTACTATCGATAATATTAGGATTTATACTCATGGCCAGTCTTCAAATTATGAGTAAGTTGCAACCATGATGATGTTTTTGATTTTCATAATTTTACCTCCAATTCAATTACATGCATCAGTTCATAGCCTGTTAATCATCACATATAGGGGAGAGTTGAATGATACCGAGCCCCTAAGGACTTGGACCTATAATAAGGAAACTGTTCAATATAAAAAAAAATAAAATATAGTAATTAGAAGGTCATTCGTTCAGACACGCATACCGTCGAACAAAAACTTTCAAAATTTTAACAAAAAGTAATTATTCTCAATTTACAAAAAAATATGAAGGCGCGTTCTAGTTGAACTGGTCTGATAATATCGTGCCCACATTAATTGTACACAAATGAGCAAGTAATAGAAGAAAATGAATAACATTCTAGATAATTTTCTTACGTGAAGATAGGGATACCCAAATCTTTTTCCAGAAATTAAATCAGTATATTTAGTATCACGCAATAAATATTAGCAGAAACTAGAATTCTTTATGATAACTAAATATTTTTTTATAACTAAATATATATAAATAAATATTTTTTTATAACTAGAAGTCATAGTACCCTAATCTTTGATTTATATATGGACAAGTCTCAAAAATACTTAATATCAATTGAATATATAATATCTGGTATCTTGATAATATCTTGATATATCTTGTTTTGATAATCAAACTTTCCACCTCAAAATAAAATGAAAACATTATAGTACGTGAAAACGTATCCTGAAATTAATTCTACAATATCCAAGCATTAAAAATATAAAGTATCAAAGTATCACAATATAAATAATGTATTACTTATATCTTCCCGAAAGTATTCGAAAAATTATGTGACGAAAAAAACATCGCCAAAAATAAAAATCCTCTGAAACATAATATTCTTGAAATTATTCAAGCCGTATGAAATATATGGAGTTCTATTTAGAATAACAGAGTGAAGTCTTATTTCCGTTATTAAAAGAAGTCGCAAAAAAATGAAACGTCTGAAGAAAATTCTTAACTGTATCTTCTCGGACGGCATTAGGGAGTTATTGGGGATTCAATAACGCCAGGTACTAATAAATCCTGGCCGTATTTGACATCTGAGCATGCGCAGAGGAAAAAAATACGGCCTGGAGTTGAGTTACTGCCTGCCACTATTTGTGGCTCCATTATTTCGGGTACAGCCATGCCGTTATTCCTAACCTTGTAGATATATTTTCCTTAGAACATAGATATTTTCTCTGTTCCTAACTTAGTATTATTTCATGATACAAAGAATGTATCTTGTATCATGGTATTATTTCTTGGGGAGCATTGTCCCTATTAACTAAAACATTGTCCAGAATCAGAAATTCGATGTAATCATCATCTGCTCCTGTCAATATTGCCGCTTCCAAAAAATGAAATACACTTAATGGTCAGTTCAAAGTATTGATAAGCATGAAAAACCAATTAAATCAAAACTACTATGAAATAAACGTGCAATGAATGTCATTCCAAAGATTTCATTCCATATTTCATTTTATGCGTTGTGTTCCAAGGGCGTCGATACAAATTTTTTTGGGGAGGGGGGAGATGAAAAAAAATCTGTCTGTATTTTCCTGGAGGAGTGAGGGGTAATTAATCCCATTACCCCCCAATGCTGTCATTATAAAGATACTGTCACTGAAATCGTAATTCCTACATTTTTTCTTATTTTCTTGGAAGAAAATAACTTTGGATAGTCTATGGGAGATGATTTCCTTCATTAGGGACCTGTAGCGGCCTTCAACCATCAGAAGTGCCGTAAAATCATCGCTTGGATGGCCGAACCTGGTCTGAAACCCTCCCGGTCAGAGAGCAAAGACATTCGCGTTTTAGATCTGAATATTGAAGGCATATCAAAGGACAAAGCGGATTATTTATCAAAATTAGCTGGCGACCTTTGCGTTGAAGTGATTCTGCTTCAAAAAATACATGTTGCCACAGCGGAAGGTCTCCGTGAAAGAGGAAATTTGAAAGGTTATGTACTAGTTGATTTTTTACTTAGTAAAATTTACGGTCAAGCCTGTTACGTAAAAAATTCTTCAGTAGATAATGTCGAAGTGATTCAAAAAGGAGCATTCGAAGGAGTTTTTTTCATTTCATTTAAATTTTGTGACATTTCTGTCATTAATATCTATAGACCTCCAAATATTTCATGACCAAGAAATTTCAATATGAATGTTCAACACCCATCCATTTACTGCGGAGATTTCAATTCGCATCATGTCATGTGGGGTTATGATGTTAATGCCAGAAATGGCAAAGCTTTAATGGACTGGATGGAAGACCATGATTACTTTTTAATTTTTGATGCCAGTTCCGATAATCGTGATGTCCTTCAATATAAAATATTCAGATATAACAATTTAATTTTATTTTTTTTTCGGGGAGACAGGTTTCGTCGGCTGAGGTTTTTCCTCCTGGTTCTATAGTATCATATGATACTAGTGATGATAGTATCGTTGTATCATACGAAGAATGTTATGGTAGCCCGTTCTTTTTGTACCTCAGCTTAGGTACTTTTTGTTTCAACATTTATTGTATTATTTTAGCTCTCGAATTCATAAGAATATATATATATATATATATATATACATGGAAAAGATTTAACGGACATAACCCTCTGAAACGAAAATGAACCGTAGACAGCTGTTTCGGGCTTTCGGCCCTCATCATCTTTTCCATGTACTTCACCGATCCCTCATTATTTATCCTTATATTGTATATATATATATATATATATATATATATATATATATATATATATATATTCTTATGAATTCGAGAGCTAAAATAAAATAAAATATATATATATATATATATATATATATATATATATATATATATATGTTATATTATTATTATTTTTTCCTCTGAATGAATAAAAAATTTGAATTTTGCTACTAAAATCTTGCATGAATTTCATGAAAACCATTACATGCATCCTCGGAATTTTTCGGTTGGCACGTTAGTTAGTGAGGAATTCTGATTCTTTCTTTCTCTTCATTGCAGCTGGTCACGATCATGGAAGCCACAATCATGGCCACGAACATTCACATCTCGAACATCATCCCCATGAAGAAGTGCTAAACATTTTAACGTGATCTCAAACAAATCTAGTCTTGAGTTTGACCACCATATGGAACGAAAACCTTTCACAGTATTTTTATTTATAATTGTATGAAAATCTAACCATTTTTGTATTCTAATTTATGTGAATATACATATATTTCAATAACAGAGAAAAAGTTTTCATCAGGGTAAAAAAAATTAAAAATTCCCGGTATGCTGATGGGTATGTAGAAACTACTGTTGGTCGAAATTTCGTAATCATATCAACGATATTGACAACTTGGAGAACTGCGCGTAACCATAGAGTTAGATTTCCACCTGGTCAAGAATAACCGCATGTAGGTAACGGTAAAAATTCTCATTAGCTTTTCGGATATGTCAAAACATGAAGAAAACTTCTTCACTTAGCTGGGAACTTCGAGGGAACAGGTGAGTATAAAATAAATTTCTCCTTCTAGCACTTATCAGATCCATTGATCTGGATATCCTGAACTTTAAAATGGAGATTCAATTTCAAACCGTTACACATAAACAAATCTTGTAATTTTTTCTTACGTGACTCTTGTATCACAAGATTCTGTTTGAGCATAATGAAGAGAACATAAGGAGAATATTTGCGAATGACATGAATAAATCAAAATTACCGGCCGGCTGTCTCTGAGATGCTTCTGTAGGTTCAGGAGTTCGAATTAAGGTACGACAACATTAGCATCATGTGTAGTATCGACACACATGAACACGAGCATGAACACGTATAATAAAACAATATATTACGTCATTTCGAATCGACCAAAACATACTCTATGTGGCGGCGGAGGGAGTCATGATTTGAGTATCAAATAATATAAAATATTATGACGAGTGTTGAACTCGTCACAACGTAGTCAGATCTTCATCAAAGTTTCGTAGCGTAAGCACAAGTTATCATACACTTCTCGCAACAATTAAAGGAACACTGAGATACAGCCTGTTGGGAAACACCAAAAAATTTGGAAAATTTTTCTGTTCCTTCAATTGTTGCGAGAAGTATATTTAGGTAGCACCGGTTGTGCAACTTTACTTTCTTTTTGTGGTTGAACGAGAATGTATCCTTGACCTCATACTTTATAGATGATTGATACACATACTAAATACAAAGAAAAAAATCCAAGGTAGAGCTGTTAAACTAGGACTCAATTGAGGACTACCAGGAGATAAAAGAACTCAAAAAACTGAAAAGCTAAAAAGAGTGATTTAGATCAAGTTACAGAGCGCGTGTGCCAAAATCACTCTCATCATATAAACAATAGGGACATGTCAGACAGACATATAATGGATAGTGGGCAGTAGCTGCATGAAAGAGAGAAGACATTTTATTGTTGACAATCATAGCTAGATGTTCAAGTAAAAAACAAATTTAGAAATTTTACTTTATTCTCTTCAATAAAGAATTTGATGTACTTTTCCTTTTTATTACAAATTTTTTCAAATAGCCTGGAAGCTCGTTATAGTAAGTATATAGTTGGTAAAAAGCAAGTGAGAAATCTATCGCAGAATTATCTTGGGTATAAGCATACATTCTTCAGTAAGAGCTCTATATAATTTAGAGTACTCTTCATTATGAGCCTGCATCGTAAAATGGTTGCTGATCTGGTTGAGATGCGGAGTTAAGGTGTGACCTAGAAGGTACTTATATGTTCTTATGTTGTATGTCAACGCCGTACATTTATTATTCTTATTTGTTATTGTGGTGTTTGACTGTTTGCTGTGCTTTTTGAATTTTTTGAAAACTTTTTATACACTCATCGAGTTATTGTTTATTCATAAAATTTTCTGTGTTTTTTTATATATGTGCGAATGAACAAGTTATTGAAATATATTTTAATATTCAATCTCCTGTTAACATCTCCCTTAATTGACCGAATTTAAAGAAAAGTTTTCGAATTTTTGTTGTTAGATAAATTAGGTGTTCATTTCATTTCAAATTTTCGTCTACAATTATAACCAAGTATTTGACCTCTCTAGTTTTATTCATTCTCATATACTCCCAAAACTAGACTGCTTTGACAATATGAGGAATGAATGGTCAAAAATTTAGTTTTTGGTTGATCTGCTTCGGTTGGAGAAAATGTCATGAAATTTGTTTTATTAACTCATCCCTAGCCATCGATACACATCGTTCAAACCATATTCCGCTCGCTTATATATACTTCACTCCAAGTATAGACTGAAAACAAAAGGGCTGTGTCATCCGAATATGATATCACTTGACATTCCTTCATTAAGTTCCCAATTTAATGTACATAAGCAAAGAATAATAAAGGGCCCAATACCGTTTTCTGTGGTACTCTAGTGTTAATGATGGTGGCACTACTATACAGGGTGTAACTAGCGCCCTCTATGGGAGTGGAACATCAAAACACATTCACCAGATGTATCAGCTTCCAAAACATATTCGTGTAAAATTTCATTACAATGTTACCAGTAGTTACAGCAAAATCTTAAAAATTGTGTATATTTTTTTTCTTTTTCAACGCTCTGTATCTTGAATACGTATGGCGTTACTGAAATTTTTTGCCGAACAAACCCCTATTATTTTTCAGTTTTCTATCTATCCTAGAGAGATGGTCACCTTTTTTTGTAACACCCTGTATACATTGGGTGCGTGAAGTTAGCGAAAAGTTGGAAGCACTAATTCTGAAACTATGTCAAATATTTATTGCTTAATTAGTGCCGTTTGAATCAATACCAGCATCATTGTAGTTTTCGAGATATTGACAATTCAAGTTTTTGACGCTGACTTCACGCTCAGCACCGAAAGTTTCAAATTACAATGAAATTTATATGCCAATATTTAGTGCCTAATTGGTGCCTATTAGTGCTTTTGGAACCAATGAAAAAAAATGAATAGTTTTCATAATATTATTATTTCATTCTGAAAGTATATGAGAGTATTTTAGAGAGGAGACTCAGAAATTTCGTTGAGCATACTTTAGATCCTGTACAAAGGGGATTCATGAAGGGCAGAAGTGTACAAGACCATATATTTGCAGTTAAACAAATTATACAGAAGATGAAGAAAACTGGTAGGAAGGCGTATTTTGTGTTTATAGACCTTGTAAAAGCTTTTGATGAAGTGAAGAGAGAGAAGCTTTGGGAAATATTGAAAAAGAGGGAAATTGCAGAACAACTAGTGCAATCCATAGAAAGTGTATACAGAGAAAGTCAGAATTGTGTCGTATACAAGAATATGAGATCGGAATGTTTCCATACCAAAGAAGGACTAAGACAAGGAGGAGTTTTGAGCCCCACACTTTTTATAATATTTCTGGATGAGATCATAAAGGAAACAAAGGAAGAAATGAAACCCTGATAGTCGGACACAGAAAATTGAGGAAGGTAGAGTCATCAACATTTGCCTTCGCGGACGATATTGTATTAATGGCAGGTTCGAAAAGTGCAATACAGAGGAATGTGGATGTTTGGAACGAAACACTGAAAAAGTATGAAATGGAAATAAACAAAAAGAAGACTAAGGTTACCCAACTAACATTTTCAGGAACCTGAAGTTTTATTAAACGGTAGCGGATATTTATTTGAGGTTTATAAAGAACCTTAACTTTTATAACGGTTTTATAAGAAAACTATTGGTGTTACAAGTTTTTTTAAAGGTCCAGATAATACCAAAATACTTGAAGTTTTATAACATTGCATCCAGAACGTTTCCGTTACCTCATCTATAAAACCTTTGGTGTTGGTTACTTAAAGTTTTATAAGAGGGTTTTATAGCGTTCTTAAATACCGTCTTATAAAACTTTTACTCTTGGGCTTTCATAGCTCACTTCGTCAAAACTCTTATAAATCTTTAGGCACCTAATAAATATTTTACTGCCACTACAAAACCTGAAGAATCTTATAAAACTTATAAGCCCAGTAAAAACTTTTTCATAGAAATAGTGCGGCATTTCATAGTGATTAATCAGTAATTGTGGTTATTTTCTCTGATTGTAAGTGAATGAATATGTCACAACACAGAAAAAATTGGAAAAAGGTTAAATAGAGTAGCAGCTTTCATAGAAAGTTCGCCAAAGCCCATGAGAATATTTTGCGAAGCACACCATCAGGTAATAAATCACTCAGAATTAAATTCACTGATAATGAAAGGGGCCAAACATAGACGTTGTTCAAGAAATTATATTTTTAGAAAAAAATACTTCAACTACCACCGATGGAGAAAGGGGCCAAGGAACTTTGATTCCGCCGATTCATATAATAGAAAATTATTCTTTTTTTAACACATATTCATATTGCTGCCTATCAGACTCCGGTTTTGAATTTGGGTCTCGTATAAGTTTGTTTCTCTTTTTACTTATTTACTTTCTTAGGGGGCGTAAACAACACACCGCAGGACTCTCCTGCGCTAGGCACTACAGTCAAAGACGGTGTAGTTTTCCCATCTTCCCTTGCTTGGATTATTTTGAAGGGCATGATTTGACTAATTCTGAGGGCTTTGTGTTAATTTTCATAAAGAATACTTTTCGTTTAAAAGCTACTCACTGACACTCTGGAAACAAATAATATTTAGAAGTAGGGTTATGTAATTGACTTTTGACTTTTGGGAACTACACGATTTCAATTGGTTTTCCAGTTACTTCTAGTTTTATACCGGTAACGAAGGTTTCTATGAACACCTTTTTGGTAACTTATAGAACTGTAAGTATCAAAAAAGCACCTAAGGTTTTATTGCAAGAGTAATGATCCCATATGACACCTAGATGAGTTTTATAAGAGTTTTCAAGGTGTTTATTATTACTTGAAGGCTCATATGAAACTATAAGTTTGGAGAAAGCGAAATGGTGAACATGGCGTCCTTTCATATGGTGGCCATTTTTTTATGTTTGTGTTAGAATTGACATAAATATCCCCACAGAGGAGAAGAATGTTTTATTTTGGACAAAACTACTGAAACATAAAGACGAATTTCTTCAAGAACGTGGGATTGAGGAATGTTTGGCAGCTTATTTGATTTATGAGACATAATTTTAAATTTCAGGTTTTTATAACAATAAACTGTTAGAGAGCCCGAAACAGGGGCGCTTCAGTTTTAGGTAGGGTAAAATGCAAAATTACTCGATAAATATTTCCTGCCAAACAAAATCAAGTCCCTAGTGAAAATTGTCGAAGTATTTAAATTGTTATTATACTTGTAAAATACGCCATTTTCATCATGACAAAGTGAGAATCTATTCCTATAAACTTCAGAGTAGATGCAGAATAATAACGACAAGGACAAGGACAAGAAAATATTGTAAACAAGCACTGTAGAAGGAGATGAAGCTAAAAGTGGGCGGTTCTCTTTTGGATATTTATAAGCACTATAGGTCAAGTAAAGGTTTTATAGTGGTAACGGAAATGTATAGCATACGTTAAAAATACCCCGGATGCGAAATTATTTCGACCAATCGGAGATGAGCGCATGCCAATGTCAACGGTAGAGAGAGAGAGATATATTGTCTTTTGTCTCTGTCGTATTCCCTAAGAATTCGTATCAACTGTTTTTCGTTGTATATATTCAATTTAAATCTACTGAATATTTTGAGATTGATATTGAAATTCTTCAAAACCCAGCAATTTTCATTGCTCTGCCTGATCTAAAGCAATTATAACTACACATTTGTATTTGCGAACTTTCAAGAAATAGATTGATGAACATGGAAGGAGAAAAGTGAGTATTCATTGATGAAATATATCAGCTTTGTATATAAAATATACATTTCCAGCGATAAACTGATTTGTCAAATTTGTGGAAAGAAATACTCGTCTGTTTCGGCGAAATATTGTCATTTGAGAGATAAAGAAGAACCTGGTGCTTCTAAACACACAGTTCATCTAAAATGCCCCATTTGCCCTGACGAGGAAAAAATTCCTCTTGAGTCTCATGATATGCTGACTAATCATTTACAGCAAATTCATTCTCTGACTATAAAGACAACACTTATTACTTTCAAAAATGAGGAGGAATTTGAGACTTGGCGAGCAATTGATAACAGAAATGTAGATTATGTGAAACGAAGGTATAGAAAAACTTCAGATGGACTGGTAGTTTATTATGAATGCAATCGTAGTAATTATACAGGTTTGTACCTATTCGTTATTCTCTATTACACAATCATTTCATCAAAAATCATGTATCAGCTACCTGTCTTATTTTTAGGATTTATTAGCCAGTCTACCAAACGCAGTATGAAAGCTGGAGGTAGTATCAAAATAGCTGGTTATTGCCCTTCAAGAATTCGAGTAAAGATTTCTAGAACAGGTATATATTGTGATTAATCAGTTATAAACCCCATTGAGTGATATAATACATATATTATATATAAATATTCCAGCTGTGGAGGTTAAATTTGTGGAGACTCATGTTGGACATGAAAATCTACATCGATCTAAACAATTGACGAAGGACCAGCAAGAGATGATTGCTAGTAAATTGGCTGCTGGAGTCACAAAAGAGAGGATTTTGGAAGAATCCAGAACAATAACAAACAATAAGCTAGAGAGAATTAATGTTCTTAAAAGAGCAGATTTAATATAAATAAAAGGAAATATGATGATGACATGGTTGCTACCACTGTAAGAACTTCAGATGATGATGAAAGCAATAACCTTCATATACGTCTACCATCAACAAGTAGGGCTGATTATGAAATGGATGTTCAGAGTATGATAAGTGAATCCAGTCACATTTCAAATGATCCAATTGAATCTACTACAGAACTTGGTGTAAGCCTTAGTGATGATTTATGTGTACAGTATATTAATAGTTGATTATAGATTATATTAGAACAAACAAGATTTCAACTTGGATTATTGGAAGAGAGTAACATTCGTAATATTGCAAAAATAATCATCGAAGCTTATAACTCGCAATGCAATAATACTTCTGATAGCAGCAGAAAAAGGTTGTCTATGGAATGAATGTATGTTTGCTTTTGTATTAGTGCTTGGTGTAATATTCAAATGTTTCTTATTTCGATAGTTCCAGATATTGATCCTCGATCCTCATCGTGATGAGGAAGAGTTTGATTTTGGTCCTTCAGTTTTATTAAAAACTCTGCATGTTTGAAATCTACTCACAGGTAAACACGAGGTTTCTAGCATGTGTTTTAACAGTAAAGAGAAGATATCGAATGCAACAAAGAATATTAATCATAAAGGTTATGTACTAATTTTTTTGCTTAGTATTATCCGCCTTATAGCTTTTCACTTCAAAAGTAATTGATCAATATTTCAATCAATTTCATTTGCTATTAATAATTTAGTTTTGTTTTTAATTCTTAAATTTGAATTCCAGGGGTCTTGGAGAAGATTTTACGTTCTTCTGACGACAGGAATCAAGACACTCTTCAATGATAGGGGAGAGACAGGGTTTTTTCTGCTGAGGTTTTTCCCTAATCTCAGATATCATACCCCCCTTGCACCAACCTCAGCATTTTTGTTGATTTTTGCATTGTATAATGTAGGTTTCACAATTAAAAAAATATATGTAAATCTGCATTATTTATTTTTCATAACTGCCAAATTAATTAATTACTGAAATTACTAACCCTGGAGCTCTAATAAAATGAAAGCTCCTTAGAAAAATTGAATTGATAATAAGTAGGTACCTACTTATCAGTTTGGAGAAAAGGAAAGTATGCTATATTATTTTCAATTACTGCTATACTTACAATATATCATGCAAATTTTATTTCAATCAATTAATCAGTAACTATCCTACAAAACTTCAGTTATTTCTAAAAAAAATAACGAAACTGCTTTGAATTATTTGTACACCATTTCTGCTTATTCGTATAACTCGATGATTAATTAAAGTATGGTGGAATTTCTGTAGAAATTGCAAAGTTAATTAGTATATCCTGTTTCAATTTCTCCATTGATTCGAGCAACTATCATTTTTCAATAGAATTATCCATATTTCTAGTTATGTTAGACGTTACATAAATCATTCTTTAGGAAAAGATACACAAGATAAGATAAACGTATCTATATTTTAACACTCAATTCATTTAAACCTTTCAGCATCCCACAGTTCTCTAAATTCGCTATAAAATATCAAAACCTACCAACGAATCAAATTTAAAAAATCAAAGCAAAAATGTTTTGCTCTGATTACCGCCGCTGTCACTTCACTGTATCGAATACAGGTTATGTTTATGTTTCCATTTTCAACACGTCAACGGCCGATCGGTTGACGTGGAGTGGAATTACGTGGGACACAGTGCTGTTTCATGATTGGTCGAGATTTTCGCATCCGGGGTATTTTTAACGTATGCTGAAATGTATTCCTTGCCACTATGAAACCTTTTCATGGTTTATAAAGGTAGCGACAACCTCTTAGTTACAAATATATGGAGAGTTAAACTTTTATATGGTACTAAAACTTAGTCTCCGTTACCTTTATAGGATTCTCCATTTAAGTGCTATAGGAGTTTTATTAAAGTAAAGAAAACGTTTCGCGAACAATTGATAGGTTCTTAGGTTTTATAAAATAGGTAATCAGAACGTAACCGTTACCATTATAAAACAAAAAATGTTAGTTGGGTATGGTGATTCCGGAAATGGAGGAGGATGAATGGAAAAAGAAAATAGATTATTTTTTGCGCTAAATCGGAAATTTTTGAGGGAAATAAAGGAGAAAACCAAGATGACGGTGTACAAGAGCATATTCAGACCGGTATTAACTTACGGCTGTGAAACCTGGGTTACTACACAAAGAAGTAGAAGCAAATTACAGGCAATGGAAATGAAGTATCTTCGAAGTGTGAAGGGTATAACACGATTGGATAGAAAAAAAAATGATGATGTTAGTAAGGAATTGGAGATAGAGTCAATGGAGGATTATGTTGGAGAAAGGCAGATGGGATGGTGGGGGCACTTAATGCGAATGGAAGAGGATAGACCTACAAGACAGATATGGGAGGCGAGAGTGGAAAAAAGGAATAAAAGGGGAAGACCTGGACTGACTTGGGACGATATGGTTACAAAGGAAATTTTGAGAAGAGGGAAAAACATCACCGACGCTAGAACG
The DNA here is from genome assembly GCA_038502775.1 of Hippodamia convergens. Lineage (NCBI taxonomy): Eukaryota > Metazoa > Arthropoda > Insecta > Coleoptera > Coccinellidae > Hippodamia > Hippodamia convergens. The sequence continues at coordinate 27,480,228 of CM076608.1, read as the reverse complement.
TTGGCGGCAAATAGAGAAGAATGGAAGAAAATCATCAAATTTCAGTTATAATTTTAGAATATGTTATTTTGAGACCCAAACATCGAAAGGTATTATTGGGATTTTGATTATATATATATATATATATATATATATATATATATATATATATATATATATATATATATATATATATATATATATTATTTCATTTGGTGTCAACTTCACGCTCAGCACCAAAAGTTTCAAATTACCATGAAATGTATATGCCAATATTTAGTGCCTTATTGGTGCCTATCAGTGTCATTGAAACAGCTGCGATATCATTTTTAGTTTAATAGTAATCGAGTGTTGTTTTTCAGCAAGTGTGAAGTTAGCGAAAAGTTGGAAGCACTAATTCTGAAACTATGTCAAATATTTAGTGCCTTAATAGTGTTAATTGGTGCCGTATAAATATTTGATAGAACCCTTATAGTTTTTAAACTATTAGCAATTATATTTTCAATAACGTCGTAGCCATCTATTGAGCGGAATGCGAAATGCCAGTCAGAAGAAGCCGGCTCGAACATCTGCGCGTAAATATCGAATTTAAAGTGGTTCACAGACGATAAAAAATATTCGTTTCTAATGTGTCTGGTTAGTCAACGGTCGAAGATTTCGTGAGCACTAGTGTGATATTATGAACACAAGGTGTCAATTTGGATTTTCTTGAGCAGTGTGAGCTCACTTCGAACAATGCTTGCATTCACCGAACGTAACAGTTGTGGAACTGTTGTGGAATCGTCCGATGGCACATACGCAACAAACTCAACACGTTTTGGGGCAGCGGGCATTTTGGGAGCGCTTTCTTTTTATGCTAGGTAGCGGTAGCGGAGCGGTGGCAACATTCTTCGTTCGGTGAATGCAGGCAATGTCTATCTGGGAGAATAAAGAGCTTGTGTGGAAATTAGAATCTGCCCCTGCGAAGAAAATATACGAAAGCATTAAATAGTGTTTCGATTTGAAATTTTTATTTTAACGTCAGCAGAAACGCATTATTAACCGGGTTGATTCCCAATTCGACTTTGTATAATTTTCTTTTATGTTCGTTACCTCAGAATTTTCGACCGATTTTAATGCTTCTTTTTTATTGGAAAGCTGGTTCTGATAATGGTATCTATGAGAAAATCATATGTCTCAACTTTGCATTAAGTATGTATGTGGAATGGTGGTGTCCATGAAGATGAGGCATAGTTTCAGAATGAAAGCTCCCAACTTTTCGCTAACTTCGCGGACGCGCAGAAAAGCATTCGTGCGTGAGTCTATGGTCCCAAATTGATCCCATTACAATATTTCACTCATTAGAAAGGGATGGAAATACATACTACACGAGTTATCCTGCTCGAGAGGGGGGTTACGTGCTGTGGTATGCGTGACGTCATGAAAACGTCATAGTTACATAGTTAGCTTTGCGAAAACGTGGTAACCCTGTAACTACATGTATCTACGGTTACGTGGTAACCTGTAGTTACAGCGCCAAAATTCGCCTCAACTGGTAACCGTATACCCAAACTTTCCAGCCTCTCAAATAGTATATAATGATCATGTTCTACCGAGTCAAACACTTTAGTCATATCTAAAAAGGCTGTTGAAGTTTTCTTATTCTTATCATGCTGTTTATGAATACTACTGATGAACTCAAAAATCCCATCTTGCGTAGAACCTGTTTTTTTTAAATCAAAATTGACAGACAATATTTTGTTCTTTTCAAAAAAAAATTCAATTCTCCTCCTTATACACTTTTCGAATAATTTGGCAAAGTTATCAGTTATGGATATGGGCCTATAATTTGTTGGTCCTTACTCAAAAACTGGCGTAGGCCTATAGAAACTTTCCATGCATCTGGTATTGAGATTGATTTTATACATTTATTGTGAATGGGGAAATGTAGTCATTTACTCAGTTTATGACAGTGCTGAATTAACGTAACAGTAATTGCATCAGCTCCAGGTGAATACTGAGGTATCTTCATACAGAATCGAATCATTTTCAGTAATTGGTTCTAGAAACTTCGAATGACTTTGTCTGAAAGATCTTTTATCAGATACTTTTAGATTTAAACTCTGGTCAACTCTGGTATTTTATATTCGTTTGAGAGTTCATGTGAAAAACTCCTGAGCAATAGTTTTTTGAGGCAGTCTCTATTTTTTATGGAATTCATTTTTTTTCGTTATTAGTTGTTAACTGCATTCTTTTTTGCACAATTGACATAAAAGACCCAATAAGAACTTGGTAATTTCATTGACAGATTATTTTCATACTTTTCATGTCACATTTCATTTTGCAGCATTTGTAGACATTTACTAACAACGTGATTACAACGATCTACGAGTACATCGGGGTGTCAATTCTCGAGATCACTCGCTCGATGAGCGGTATACGTTCATTTCGGCTGGATGATAAACCTGGCATCATGTCAAAATTAATCAAATAATGTGTGTTTTCATCACATACCTTCCATTACTAATGACATTATGATATTAATCGGTCTATGCGTCTCATAATTCTGTGCAGTTTTATGGTTGATTTCGGATTTGGACAAAATGTCAAATTTAATTCTACAGTTTTTGCTGTGTTTCAATCGAACATAATTTTATTGTGAAAAGCAGTAAGATATGTGGCAAGTTCAAAAAAATGGATAGGAGAAATAAACCTATGTCGATATAACAAAAAAAATCTTGATAGAATTTTTACGTTCCAATCCCTAATTGAAGGAAAAATTTTCTTCCACTCTCACCCGGGAGGACTCAATATCTTTGTGGAAGGATGTTACAAATATTTTGAACGGCACCTCGGGTGCGACAAAAGAATGGAAAGAGTGGAGAAAGGCATATGAAATAAATCTATGCTGCATATATTCATATCATATTATATAGTTTGAATTAAATTTTTCCAGAATTGGCATGACATTCAAACTAGAACTAAAACTAAAAAAGCACAAATTGATAAGTACAACGTGAAAACAGGAGGTGGACCTTTCGGAATCGGACGCCAAAGTTTTAGAACTCATTGGAGATACTGCCATAAGGGGCTTATCAGAAGTGGTAGAACCACAGGTTCAAGATATTGAGTTGGAAGAAGAAGCACTCGAAACGAAAGAGCCTGAACCCCTTTATGTGCCTTCTGAACGAAATGTATCAAGTGAAAAAAATTCTAATGATTAACCAGAAACATCAACGAGAAATAACAAGTCAAGAAATATTGCGACACATCGGTTAGATAAATCTCTACAGCAAGTGAAAAAACTATCGAGCTACTGCGTGAAAAAATAAGTATGAAAAAAAAATACTATAGACAAAAACTGTATATAATGGAACGGAATATTCAAGTTAACGAAAATATAGTATCAGAACTTAGAGATCTGAAAAAGATACTACCTGAAAAATTATTCAATGAATAATTCTAAATATTATATATGAAAAATGATAATAAAAATGACCTCAAATTTTCAGGCTTGCTTAGTTTTGTTTCGTTTATTGCATTATACAGAGTGTATCTGAATAAAACCGAAAAAATGTTAGGAGTGAATCTGTGATTAAAATTAAGGGGGTCTCTGGTATAAATTTTCTCGAAAACCACCCGAAAAAGTTTCATTTCCCTCCGAAAAAAAAGTTGTTTTTCTTCTTTATTTTTTCTGTATATGAATCTGAAGACTCGAAACTCAATATTATTTATGAATAAAACTAAACATTTTAGAATTTTCCTACCCTGAAATAGTCAATCCCTAGGATATGTTTTCTTGGGGCCTTTTTTTATACAATTTTCGCGTTTCCGAAAAAACTTGTATAGATAAAAAAGTACGTAAATGTATCAGGCTTTCGATTCATGTTTTTTCTTAAAGGGAAAAAAAAAGTATTGAGAAAGTAACTTGGGATTTGACTATTTCAATCTCTTCTCAGCATACTTCAAGGGTTAAAATATTCCAAAATGTGTAGTTTTATCGACAAAAATGATTTACCAAGTTTCGTGTCTTTAGCTTAATATACAGGGGAAATAAATTAGAAAACAAATTTTTATTTTTATCTTTGGAGGAGTGTAAGTTTCCCAGGATGATGTATTTCGAACAATTTCATCCGAAACACCTTAATTTTTAACAAAGAGTTTTGACTTAAATTTATTCGGTGTTATTCAGATACACCCTATATATTAAATGAATGTGTCACTAAAGGATATGCTTTTTTTTAATTCAAATATCAATAGTTTTTTCAGTTTTTTATTGTTTGTTATGTTGAATATAAAAAGTGATTCATTACGATATTTCTTATCCTTCTTCCCTCCACTAATTCAGGGTTGACTCTGGTCAAGATCCTCTAAATTTATTTTTGAATAATTCACAATACACAATACTCGATAAATAAATATGACATAAACTTCAAAATATGTGCGTTCTCAACGAGCGTATGAAAAAGACCACTCGTTGTCGAACGTACGTTTGAGCGATGATTTTGAACGAACGCTGATCAACGCGGAGTCAAAATTCTCGTTCGATGAACGTATACTCTCGTGACTATGAGCATTGATTTCTGGAAATTGCAAGTCTCGGGGAATGACTCTATGAAAATCATCGCTCAAACGTCATCGCAACAGGTTTAGTTTTTTCATTTAGCCCCACAGATTCATCTAAGCGACATGTTGCCAAGTTTATCATTCGTTCGAAATGAACGTATACGCTCATCGAACGAGTGATCTCGAGAATTGACACCCGGTATACACTATTATGCAAAATACCGGGTGAAATAATGATATTATCAATTTATCGCTGTATTCTTGAAATAACTCAAATAAAGGCCCGTGTAATTTCTGAACTAACTATAAATTGAATAGTGAAATACTTCTAAAATCAATTATCGATACCTCACGCTCATGGATCATCGTTTTCTTAATTTTTCAATAACACCCTAATTATTATTTCAGTCAAAACTTGGCAAAATAATATAAATTCATGTTATTATGGTACAGTTAAACGACTAGAGCACGTCAAACTTGAGTTATTTTTTTGATATTTTCCTCCTAATAGACCGATCTATGAATAGATCGCTTGGCGTATTAACATTTTAAATTCTCGAAAATGGTTCGTTCGATTTTGGTTGAGACTGCACTGTACTGTCTGTATTTCAACTATTATTGAAGATAGAAGACATGCAGATTTCGTGACCCTGTATAACTTTTTTGAAAAAATTTTAAAACCACAAACAGACATATTCCAACTTCAATTCACCGATCATGAGTGCTGATCGGCGTCATGATGATGATACCCAGCTTAAGTTCAGGTTTTCGCCTGATAAAGTTTACTTGGTTTCCCAATATATTAATAGTGATCTTTCCGTGTTGAATCGATGTGCTCTGAATCATAATCTGGCACTCAATCCATCTAAGAGTAAGATCATCATATTTGCGAAGGAAAAAGAGTATGATAAATAGTTTCAGGCTTTCACGACCGGAAGACATTAAGAGGGTCTTCCGGGCTTATTGGCCGTGGTCTATTAGGAATTATTTCACCTAACCCTTTCTAAACTCCTGGTTACTAAAAAGCCTAATGGGCAGCTAGGACACGGGGTTTATAGAAAACCAACCCACACTGACAGGTATCTACACAAGCAGTCCAATCATCACCCTCAACAGAAACGAGGAGTTATAAAAACACTCGTAGACAGAGCCCGACGATTGTGCGAGCCGGAATTTCTGGAGGATGAACTTGAACATCTACAGCATGCATTTGTCGCTAACGGATATAATACTAAGGAAATTCAGAGGGCGATAAGACCAAAACTTTCCACACGTGATGATAACACATCACAACTCACCCCCAATGGAAGAGCTATCTTAGAATATATCCCCAAGGTCACCGATAGAATTGGTAGAATACTAAAGAGGCACAATATAGAGATTTTTATTTATTTATTTAAAAAGAGTTAAGAGTCAAAAATATACAAACATGGAGAACATATTGTATATGAATGAGAAAAGAAAAAGAATTGCAATAGAGTAGTAAAAAAAGGGAAATTACATAAATATCTGTTGGAACGAATTGTCTATAAGCCAACTCAGAAACTTGGCCAAATGATCAGAACTACCAAAGACAAAGTCGACCCACTCTCTCAACACGGTATTTACAGGATACCTTGTGACTACGGCAAAGTCTACATTGGTACAACGAAGCGAAGTATCAATACGAGAATTAAGGAGCATGAACGATGCTGTCGACTCAATCAGACAGAAAAATCCGCACTAGCGGAACATGCTCTAACTGATGGACACAATATTGTTTTCTCAAAGGCAGAGGCTAATTCGAAAATAAAAAGTTTCTATCCTAGGATGAACATGGAAGCCATTGAGATATATGAACATAAGAACAACATGAACAGAAGGGAAGAAACTCCTTTGGTACATAGCGCCTGGTTGCCGGTATTAGAGAAAACCAAGATCAAACCAATACGGAGTGGCGCATGGTTGCCGGTGTTGGAAAAGACCGAAATCAAGCCAATACGAAGTGGGAGCGATGGACCAATCAACATCGCGCGCGTGAACCCACTACCTTCTTCCGCCAATGATCAGGGTATAAGTTGGGCCAACGGATCGAATCCAGCATCACTTTCTGAAATTCAGCGGTCGAGTTACAACCTCATACCAAGAATCCTCTGCAGATGCCTACCACAGTTGTGGGCGAAACGTTAGGTGAAATAATTCCAAAAAGACCACGGCCAATAAGCCCGGAAGACTGTCTTAATGTCAAAAAGAGTATTAGTTCATCAAAAGTAACCTTCATGTTTCTGTGGGTGGCATACTTATACCCGAGTATACCTGTGCCTGATTGTGTTAGGAGTTTGGGATTAAGATTTGATATACAACTAAGCTTTTCCGATCATGCTTCCCATTTGATTCGTTCGGCATTTTATCGTCTGAACCTGCTCTATGCATCTAGGAGTTTTCTCACTTTATCGTTGAGAAAGCGCCATGCTTAGTCTTTTGGTACTATCATTGCTGAATTACTGCGATGTTGTGTATTTGCCCTGTCTGAACCATCACTCAAATACTGTTTATGTAAAAATATCTATCATAAGCAGTTTTTTTTTCTATCTCAAATAACCTCTCCAAAACAAGGAACAAATGTACTCGGAATATTTCTGTTTGTGGCTTCGAAAGTTTTACAAAAAGTGACACAGGGTCGAGAAAACCGCATGTCTCTATCTTTCATAATAGCTGAGATGCAGTGCAGTGTCAACCAGGATGGGACACCGTGTACATCAATCTTTTCTATTACAACATACACCTACTGTGAAACATGGTGTATCAAGAAGGCCTACACAGCAAATTCCAGCATATAATGAGAGGTAGTTTCATATACATACTTGCTACCTCCGAGCAATTCATTCTGGAATACAGATTTGGAAAAGAAAGGGTTGAAATATGATCACAAAATTTAAAAACAAATATTTTATTAACTGAACAATAATCTTTATATCGGAATGAATTTCAAGCTGTGATTGAAAATTGTAAGCGCAATATGTCAAGTGTCTTGTTAGGAGTATCTATTGGAAAATATAAACAAATCAATTATAATTAAAATATTTATACGTTATCCTTCAAAACACCTTTCAGAATAGAACTTGAATTTCTGTGTTGTGGAAAATCCGAGAAAGTTGGCAAAACAATCTCATTCAAAACAATAGGAGTCGGGCTGGTTCTAGTATTGCTGGTCACCGTCGATGCTGTTTCGCTCGAGCTGCTTTGGGGAAGAAGACTGGGAATTATTCTCGGCTTGGACTCATTCTCAAGAAAGTTCACGAAAGCCCGGGACAATGATTCGTTTGGTGGAAGGTCATCTGCCATCGGAGAAAGCAAACTTCTCAGCCAAGTACTTTGTTGCGCCTGATTGAGATTGACCTTATTATGGTCTTGCTCGTTGAAGTCTAGTACTGTCGCAATGATTTTCAGAACTTGCTTTTGATCCTTGTTGAGGTTCTTGTTTGATGTGATAAATCCTATTATCAGGTTTTTTATAAGGGATTTATCTACTTTGCCTTCGGTCTGGCTAGCCACCGTCTTCAGCTCTTCTTCCTTCTTGTGTAATTTTTCATTGAGTACTGTAACTACAAAACTTTCATTGAGTAAGTGATTTATGAAATAATTTCTTCAAAAATGAATGACATCAAAATCAATATAGTAGTATAATGAAATAACATTAGAGATAAAATTATTAGTGTTTATATGTTGAGATATAAGGTTATAAATGATATTAGGAACTTAAATGAAATACAATACAATGTAAAAAAGTTTGGGACGATTCATTATATAATATCCCATTTAGTCATAGAATATGAATTTTATCCTCATTATTAAAGCTTTTAGCCACTGCTGAAGAAATAGAAGACAAATTTCATTATTCAAGTATGTCCGTCCGTAAGGAAAACAAAAATCACATAGAAAATACCTCGATTTGGGTTATAAACGTCCGTTTGCACCTCTCACTTTTAAAAGTTCGTCTTCGCTAGGTTCCACTTAGACTAAAAGTCTTCTCAAAAATCTTGTCATTTGCACCGGTGCGGGTTAATTTTGGTGACACTTGAGGTCTAAGTCGAAGCGGTGCGAAAAGCGAGTTAAATTAGTCTTCAAGATAAGTTCCACTTAAGTGTCACTGGTGCAAACTTCCTAGAAAGAAGATGTTACGCTAGGGTTAACCGATTCAAGAGATTATACCATTCACAGGGTTCGTCAAATAGGAAATTCCATTTTTTTCGGCGTATAGAAGCCAAATTGGAAATTTTTTTCATCAAAAAACAAATGTAAATGCATGATATATTGCCTCTTCCACTGAAAAGAATTTTTTGGCGTTTGCACATGGAAACAATTCAGAAAAAGTCTTTTCAATACCTGACAACGTAGGTACCTACTTATTCTAGATAAATACGCGATAAGTACTGCTGCCTCTTAAGGCTTTTATAGAATCATAATCAATATGGATCAGTTAATCTATGGTTTTAAAGGGTTGAGTCTTTACTCTGAGAAAGTAGTACAGGCAGTCACAGCGTCATCAATTATATTAGTGAACACCCCCCAAACATCCTCTATGGATGTCTGAGAAGAGAGAACCGAATGCCAGTCGTAGCTTGATAGGATCTCTCGAACCTGTGGGTAGTCAATTCTGCTCCTCAGCCTTATCTGTTTACAATCATTAACTAATGTATTGAGCTGAATTTGCGTTGATAAAACTACGTGGTCTGATCGTCCAATAGGAGGTAAATAATCAATGTCTGAGACGATGTTGGCATCGGAACAGATGAAAAGGTCAAGCAAAGAAGGAACCTGGCCCTCTCTGTATCTAGTGGGTTGAAGAATAAGCTGTTGGAGACCGTTATTGATGAAAAGATCAGCATAAGGTAGGGATGGAGAGTTTGGTGGGGGCTGGTGAATTATGAGCCACTTCAGATCAGGACAATTGAAGTCGCCCGCTATAAAGAAAGTTTCATATTTCCTAGAGCTCTCAGACAAGAAAGCCCCCAACTGAAGGTCATCAGGGCAGGGACGAGGTCGATAAATACAACCGATGAAAAGTACAAAATTTTGCTTTGATATTTCGAGAAATATATTGTTAATGCTGGACCACTTCTTACAAGTCTCCCTCACTTTGAATGATGAGGTGATATTCTGGCTCAGGTATACACATACTCCTCTGTAACCAGAAGTTGTTATACTATCATCCCGATATAGGGTGTAGTTAGGAATATCGAACATGATGTCTGGAATATTCGGTTGTAGCCAGGTCTCTGCCTTATAATAAAGTGTGCAAAGTGTCAAATTTCGATGATGACAATGATGCCGTAGGACCTCTGCTCGTGGATGATTGATTTACTTCGTTATTTGTTTCAAACTTCAACAAGGAAAAGAAGTTGTCAAAATAAATTGTACTGTTGTTATTGTTCACACTATCCAACAATTTCATAACCATATAACATTAAGTCCAAGAAGGGTTGTCATGTAGGTACCTGCTCCACCATAGGGAATGAACTTAAATGAATTGATATCATCTGAACAAAAACACCACAACTTGAAGCCAAATTTCACGGCCTTGTTTTCAATAAATTTTCGATTTGAGTCGCCCGAAAAATCGAACCATTTCCTCTACAGAAGGCAAACTGATTTTCATTTCCATGGAAGACTACGTAAACTAACAAGTCGTTGAGAATTGGAAGTGCCTACTTACTCATACAGCGTAACTATATGTATCGGACCAAACGGCTCACGACCCCGAATGTTTAGCAAATAATATTTTTTTTCATTTTGGGATATGTAGAACTATGATTTATTCATGTTCATAAATTTGAATAAGTCAAACATGATACCTATACGAAAATCACGTCGCGTAATACCTAGGGGAAACCGAGGCAATGAGGCCACCCGGGGCAATGGGGCTACCCCCATTTTTTCAAAAAACTCGCGCTAATATAAGTGCCTATTTTAGCGCTGCTCCAGTAAGTAGATACGAACCATTCAGGATTGCGAAGATTACGGTCGTGTGAGCATCTGTTAATTATTTGTGGACGAAATTCCAAAATCGTAGTTTTTGATCTAATTCTTGCTGTTTACAGAAGTAAGTATAAAATTAAGTTACTATGCCATATCAATATCAACTGTCTTGCAATCAAAATTAATTCAGGGGTTGTATAGGTACGTGGCTGGAAATGGGACACGAACATCTGTGTGTAATTATCATCATCTCTACAAATCAAGGGGGTTGGATGCGTACGACCAGAATAGAAAAGAGTGAATCCGAAATCCAAATTTGCAGATCATGTTGTTTTCAGAATCAACACAGAAAATGACAGTTCTATAATGCAGCTGAAAGAGTAGGTCGCATCCTTAAAGACGAAACACCCAGGACTCCAGGACAAAAGTGACAATGTCTGAAATAACTTCGTGAATATTGTTGTGCGAGTTGAAATGAGTGTAAGGACGTGCCAATGTAGTTCATATGTATTCAATATCAGTTTGAGGACATTGCGAAGTTATTTTTCAGATCAAATCAACAAATTTGCACCGAACAGTACATTTGTACGTCCTCAAAAAATATGCACCTTCGGAGTTCTTCAAGGAAGAAAATGAGAATAATTTGTGAATGAAGCTTAGACTAGAAATTCTCATTAAAAAAATGTAGAATTCGTCCGAGAGTGAAATATTTTCAAGAAAGTACAGTCTAGAAAGAGTTCATCTGCTACTTCCAGAACGATGACATAAATTTGATAGATTACTTAAATTTGTATAGATTGAAATACTGAAAGCAATACTAATAGAATGTTCTTATGGAATTCCTAAATACCTATGATATAATAATGAGAAGTCTATGCAATCCTAGATTCATCATATTATCAATGAATTGGACAGATATTAGTGGGGGAGAAGAAGTCCCTTGTAGGTTTGTAGCAAGTTGCACTATCCAAATGATATCAACCATGTATAATATAGTAATATAGCTATGTATAAATATCTAAGATGAAGGTCTCAAGGCTAACAAACGTGATCAGTTTTCATTAGTAAGTGAGCTTCATAATGAGAATTGGAAAATTAAAAATTACAATCTTAGATGGTAACAACGATATATCTAGAAGAAAGGAGAAGGGCAAAAATAGTTTCAAAATGAAACCTCATTCAATTTGCGGAGCGTACTTACGGATTACAGTGTGTAGGGAAGAAAAACTGAATTTCTTAAAAAAATATTTTGTGAAGAAAAATTGTGTAAATATTTATTTAAGAAACAACATGAGTGAAGTGTAATTAATTACTCATCTTTTTGAGTCCGACGGATTCTGTTCGTTGACAAAAAAGGCTTTCGGATAACGTAAGGTCATTTTCGTCAGCTGCGTCCAGTTCAAATGGGTACTAGATTTTCCGGTAACTTTCAAGTTTTTCGCAACCTCGGACCTCTCTCTTTTCGAGATAAAAATGAATTTTGTGTTCTTCATTTTATTCAGTAATAGTCAATTTCGAAAAAAAAAAGAGAAGTAGATGGTACCTCTACTGGTACATTCAATTTTTTAAATGTCAGTTTTATGTTTGCGTTTAGGTACGATTTATTATACGATTAATTATCCAACAACTTTAGTTCAATATGAGCGAAGGATGATTACTAACAATGTAACCTCCAATGGTAGTGAAAGAACCAGAATTTACCGTTTTCCTTATATGTATACATGGTTTGTCGGAAGCTTTATTCGGGTTACAATTTTCAGGACAGTCCTAGGATCGTTCTAAAACTGCGCCGGACAGATGCGCATTCGCTTCGATACCTAGGACCGTTCTAGGACTGGTTCAAGTTTTGAAAAACCCGAATGCATCAAACGATCCAAATATGAAAAAGGGAAAATAAAAGCATTTCAGTTTTCAGCACGAGAAATATATCTTATCAACGATATCTTCATTGAAAATAATCGATGTCATTAAAATTCCGGCCAACAACCATCACGTAAAGCCCTTAAAAGCATGCACCCAGAATAATCCTAAAACAGTACCTGCCCAAGAGCGGGGACAGCTTTCGGACTGTTCTCGGACTATCCCAGGATTATTCGTAAAAACCCGAACGCAAAACAAGTCAGTCCTGAAACATTCCCCAAAAAACCCGAAAGCTAACTATCGCGAACAGATTTACTGCGCAAACTCCTGACAGTCCTAGAACCATGGAGGTAGAAGAAGGGGAGGTAGCATATCCTATGTTTCCCTTGCTATGAAAGTGTCACCAAAAATCCGCCATGTTGCTGAGCCAAATTTATGGCGGGAATTTTGTATATTTGAATTTTTACAATTCGAAGTGTGTTTGATTCTCTTTTAATGACCAAAAGATGAATAAATAATGATCGAAACAAATCAAGGAGTCAAAATATCATAAACAATTGCTTTCAATGAATTGGTGAGTTGAATTACGTATGGAATGTTCCTGTAACTAATTATACATCCTATTTTTTCAATTAAGGTACATACAAATTCAGATAATATGCAATGAAACAAATAGGTAAATTATCCCGTGTACCCCTATCAATTAAAGTTGTATGCAACGATAATTAAACCATGTATTTACAAACGTCAAAAAATTCAGCTTTTCACCATTAATTTTCGAGTAAGATCAGCATATGCTGTACAAGAAACCATTTCTTATATGTTTTTTCACTACATACAACTGCCAAAACCAAAGAACAAATAATAAATAAGGCCAAAATTGCAGAACCTACAGTTTAAAATACCTCGAAGTCGGCCATCTTGGTTTGCCAAATCCGGCTTTGTTTTGGTGACACTTTTCAAACGTTATGCCCCCTCCACTTTCTTTACCTCCATGCCTAGAACAGTAATTGTGTGAACCCGAATAGAGCTGGAGAATATGAATAGAGCATTGCAACTAGCTAACCCTTCTTCAAGATTGGCATTATCCCCACTTAAATGCGTCGGTTCACTTTTCTGCAAGGTCAAGGATAAAACTCCAGACGGTTTGCAATCAAATCTTATATACAAAATCCCTTGTATGGATTGCAACAGATCATAGAGATAGTATAGAAGGAGACGCTGTTGCATTCAACGATTTCCACATAAAACGGATCCACTGGGCGGGGCAAAGTGTCGTACCAATGTGGCGGTTTCGGCCACAGAACCACAAATTGGACAGGGTCGGACTAAATAAATTACAGGCTAATTTATGGATGAAGCAGAATAAACATCATGATTTTTAATATTTATGAAATAAAAATGAATTTCAACAGTTTATATACTAAAACAATACTTATCTTATTTTTAGAACATTCTTAATGGAGATTCAATTCTTCTGAGTTTTTCTAATGTAAGAGAAAATTTTGTTTTCTTTCATTAGCAGAAACAACTAGTGATATTCAATAACATCTCTGGAAGTTGTACTCGTTAACGTTCCTTCAAATATTGAGCTACTTCTTCCATCATGACTCAGTTTGTATAGGTGGAAGATCAACAATTTTTTCCTTATATTAAAAACAGCTAGATTTTTCATTATAGAATACATACCCTTTTTTTGGTTTGAAGGATATATACACGAGTAGATATTACTTTCTCTTATGGTAGGTTCTCGTATAATAATAGGCAAAGTACAGATTTTGTATAAGGTGAAAAATTTATTTAAAATATAAATAATGAATACAAAAAATTATATAATATACCTACATATATATTAAAATATGTACACCTAGTTAAAAAAATTTATATTTCCAATTCATATTATCTTAGAAATATCTGAATGTTCCAAACATTCTCTCATATTCAATAACTAAGTTCTCCTTTCACAAACAAAAAATTTACTCGATAAACAGTTTTACTGTCCCTCAAACAGTACAATTTTGTTATTTTGGTGCCTCATATCAGTTGATTTGTCAAATTTTTACTTAAAGAGAGAAATCATTCTTATATTGTAATATTTCTTTATTATGCCTTTGATCAATAATGATCGATGATTATTCAAAAAACACTGATGAAAATTGTGATCAATTAAAAATGAAAAGATGTTTGATGAAACAACTTCATTAAATATCCTATTATTAATACTTGTAATTGACACACAGTTTTCTTTCTTAAAGCAAATTTTGATGACATCCTCTGAAGGGTATTGAAGACCCTTTACATTCTTCAAATCTCTAAATGAATATAAAAAGGAATCTCTAGTATCAGACATCAAATCTACTTAAACCGACCCTGTACATTGTTGATATTAACCTATGAAATGTAATTCCTGATGATTTCTTCTTATCCACGCCATCCCGGCTACAGCAACTTCGCACAGCATAAGAAACCATTTTGTTCAATTAGTTCAACGAAGATTGTCCTTCAAATATAAATAATTTTCACAAAACTCACAACCGAACACGAAACATCAAGGTCAACGACCGCTTGACAAATGTGTCGTACCAATGTGGCGGACCTGGTCCCGTTTTAGTCACGAAATCGCATCTCCCCTTATACTATCTCTATGCAACAGATGCTATATAGGTATGACCAAACAGTACCTCAAGAATAGGGTCTACCAGCACAAATACGATTGTAAACCCATCAATAAAGATAAAAACGAGAAAACTGCCTTAGCTGCCCATCACTTCAACGAAGATCACAATTTCGACATCGAAAACGTCACTATTTTGGAAAAAAGAACATTTACAAAAAGAGATGCATGAGTGAGATGATACATATTTCTCTAAGCGAGATGGTGAATTTGAGGACCGATGTGCAAAGCTTGAGTTCAATCTATCAGAATATTATAGATAGATACAAACGGAGGATACGTTCTTGAATTAATTTCGGGAACATACCTGTTTCATGAAATGTGGAATCACCATATGACGCTCGACACTCTGTTTATGTCAGACAATACGGAATACGGAAACCAATTTCTAATGTATCATACTGAATTCTGATGACAAACTAACTGCTTTCCCTGTTATTAAAAATTAGGTTTCCGAAGTTTTAAATTTTTTTAATTTATTGACTAAAGCCTTTATTAACGCATTAAACAATTTGATGATACAGTTTTATGCCTCTGCATTATGTCGTAGGGGGTTTACTCAATGTGAATAGGTGAGTTTGTGTTGTCCAATTGTGTCGCCTCCTATCTTATTCATTTGCCACCTTTGTAATTGTATTTTTAATTTGTATCGTTGATTGTTACTATGAAACATGTTCAAATGTGAATTTTATATTTTTAGCCTTGAAAAAAACCAGAAATAAAGGTCGAAACGTCGGCATTTCATAAAGGGTTTTTTCATTCCCCCAGTCCTCATAGCCACTACATATACTACATATTTGAGAAAAATAGGACACTAATACTCAAGATGAATGATTATACAGGGTGTTCGACATGATCATTCAAAGATGATGTTCCAGACGTCATTTGCAGCAAATTACGTCGAGTAAAGCATGGTCCGAAAATCTATGGTACTTCATCCCCGAAAAAAATTAATTTTGTATCAACAGCTTGACACGAAATATTCAATGAATATTATTTCTGAAAGCTGAGGAGATGGTCATCATTTCTTGCGAAAAAGTATTTACTAAAAATTCAGACAACCCGAGATATAAAGGGTCATAAATGGCTGCAACTGTTTTCGTAATAAAATTTTGATGACAAAATTAATTATGAACTTGGTGTACAAATGTGAGGAAAAATTTCCTTGTTTCATCAGCTTTGCAGAAAGGTAAATACGTCAATAATTCCTTCATGCGACCCAAAAGTATGGCCGGAAAACCGAGCAGTTATCAGACTTTTTCGAGTTATTTAGATACCTCCTATTTCACCCGTGATTCGTTTGCGGGCCTTATTCCACAATCCTCGGAATAGTTGACATGACTTGAAAGATCATATATTAAATTACCAAACTGTAAGTTGCTTGCTGACACAACGATCAGAAAAGTTAATTTTTTTATTAGCAATTAGAAGATATACCGTTGATAGTACGAACACGAATTATTTTCCAGCACGATGGCTTTCCAGCCCATTATTTCACAAGCGTGACAAGACCGAGTCATGTCAACTATTCCGATGATTTCCGGAAGTGATCATACCATGGCCAGCTTACGAATCACTAGTGAATTAGGGGATAACTGAAAACTCGAAAAAGTTTCGGTTTTCTAGCCATATTTTCTGATTGCATGCAGGAATTATTGACGGATGAACCTTTCTGAAAAGCTGATGAATCAAGGAAGTTTTTGCTCACATTGGTTCACCAAGATCAAAATACTTTTTTCAAGTAATTATCAATTCTTTCATAGAATTGACCCTTTATATCTTGAATAATCCAAATTTTTAGCAAATACTTCTCTGCAAGAAATAATGATAATCTCTCTAGCATTCGGAAAAATATTAATTGAATGTTTAGAGTGAAGTTGTTTTCACAAAACTAATCATTTTCAAAGACGAAGCATAAAATTCCGAACAAGCTGAAAAATCGCCATATCTTCTTAATCATAGATTTTCGGACCATGCTTCACTCGACGTAATTTGCTGCAAATGACAGACGACATTTGCATATATACTAGACAGTATATATCCCCTATCCAAACACCTTGTATACTGGGTTGGGATAAAGTATGGAACCAAGTAAATATCTTTTAAACGAAAAGAACGATATTTATGAAAATTTGCAGGTAAGTGCAATGGAACAAAACGCATCTGATGTACATTTTTTTGATAATAATATACTTCCGGTTTAACCGGAAATGCCATCAACTTCTTTAATTTAAAAGGGACACCCTATATATTTTTACAGATTTTGAAAGAGCTTGTTATTTTGAATTCATACATACTGAGTTTAGTGTAAAAAAATTTGTAAAAACGAGGAATATAGCACTTTAACCAACCTCCTTTGAGTTTTTTGCATTAGAGCAAAAAACTATTTAGATAAACTAATTGATGTTGTTTGTATGCATAGTAATAAATAAACAAGTACTGTTTAGTACGTCTTTTGTTCTTCAAGTGTCAAATTCTAATTGACGGAAATAAATTGAACAATTTAGAATGGTTCAATTAAGTGAAATGTGAACTAATACGTGGAGAAGTCTTGAAAAGAGTAACTCAAGAATTTGTTAATAGGATGGCATATTGTCAGCAAGTAAACGGCGAGCATTTTGAACATTTGAAGTAATTTTGTTTCTCATTATTCTAAAATAATGAAATGTACATCTATTGTACTACTAACAGTGAGTTATTCCTCGTTTTTACAAATTTTTTTACACTAAACTCAGTATGTATGAATTCAAAATAACAAGCTCTTTCAAAATCTGTAAAAATATATAGGGTGTCCCATTTAAATTAAAGAAGTTGATGGCATTTCCGGTTAAACCGGAAGTATATTATTATCAAAAAAATGTACATCAGATGCGTTTTGTTCCATTGCACTTACCTGCAAATTTTCATAAATATCGTTCTTTTCGTTTAAAAGATATTTACTTGGTTCCATACTTTATCCCAACCCTGTATACGTAGTGCACGAGTATATTGACGTTAGACGTAATTCTGCGAGGTGGCTTGTTTCCTTGCTTATAAGTAAAACTTGATTTATGGTTATAAACAACGTTTGTGAGTAACTAAAAGCAAAATGTAATACGGTCAGTGGCCGCGACAAAAGACAGAGAAGGGGAAACAATCGAGTGTTCGGATTAAGGCCTGGGTACGGATCAACCAAGCCCTGCTGTATACATAATGTATATGTACAAGGTGTACAGAGATCGTGAATATCGTCGTAGTCAAGAACAATTTCCCATAATTGCATATTTAAATGCAATGTTTGTTCAAAATTTATTATATTTCATTCCAGTAGGTAAGTGAAAAAAACATTTTGTGAAAAATAAATAAAAAATTCATAGTTTTTTCTGAATATGAATCGGCGGAAATCAGGAATGAGTGGCAAAATTCAATAATTGCTGTATTCCCAGTTTGGTCAACGACCTATATTTTTGATAATAAAAATAACCTTAATGAAAACACAATGTCCAATAAATTATACTAGAGAATTTTTTTTATGGAAAAGACAACTGGTCAGATCACGTAATGTGCGAGCTGGTCGCATTTCAGTTTTCTGGAAGAACATAGCTGGCATTTCTTTTTATCACGAAGAACTGGAATTTTTTTCTCGTTTTGAACGAATCAACATAACTTGAATTCAAATAGAATTTTAATGTTTTTAATGTTGTTTAGGATGAACATCTTGCGTTAGCTGCTGATTCATTTAGAACAAAGTCGGGCTCTTTTAAAAAAACACAAATCTGATTCAACAACTAAGCCAAAACTCGAAATTCGCTTACTTTCTTGGAACTAAATATACCAACCTTTATCAAAACTAGCGCTGGCTTGTATAGATTCAAAACTCCTCATATACTAGAAACTATTTCCAAATACCGATATGAAATTGTAGCCAAAATCGCAAAAATTTCTTCAGCAGGACTCAGACTTTGGTACTTACACAAGAAACATCCAGATCAAAAAAATTAAACTGAACAAACTTATGGTGCGGTTGTGTAGAATGTCAAGCCAGAGTATGAGATTAACCCAGGAACCGATATATTAAAAAAAACCAGTACCTGAAGTAATACTCAGACTCTGTACCTTCTGAAATGAAACATGCTTCAAATATCCATGCGCTGAAAATCAAAATTGTAGACAAAAAAACATTAGAAAAACGAGAAAACAACAGAGTGAATAGCGGAACAAATGCATGAACTCAAGTGAATCTTTAATTTATAAGTTATTTGTGATATTGTTTTAAAAAAGGCTCCAAAACAATAAAGATTGTCCTGATTCGCTTCCAGTTGCCTGATTGATTATTGCCAATTTCAATCTATTTTCAATATCTTTATAAATTCTTTCTGTATACTCTGTCATTTTCTCGATGTTAATAAAGCAAAATATAAGACAAAGCAAACACATCAAACAAAAATTGAATGAAAAAAAAACGAAAACGGTGAAGAAAAGGCAACTATATTTTCCGGATCTCATTCGGTAATCTGAGCATCGAAACAACTCACAGTTACCAAATGAGATTTGAAAAACAGAGTCAAGCGTGCAGACAAAAAGGTGTTCATTGTGTTTCTTCCTATGCATATTGTATAGATCAAAATCAACCAACTAAATACGTATAATATTTTCATCTGATATAATAGCCACTACGAAATTTTCATGCATGTTTGATCAGGATAGAATAACATAGGAATTTTCAGATTTATTTCTATCCTCATTAGAACACAGAAGGTATCTCTAAGAATATTATGAAAAATGGGAAAAAAAACGAAACATCAATTTAAGAATACTGAAACAAACCGAAAATATAGAACGTCCACACTAATTTCTTCCAAAAGTTTGTGTTAAGGCAGCGTGCACTGTGAATTTCTGAGAATGTGAATATTTGTGAAAAAGATTGTACGATTAAGATCAAAACACATTCTCAATCGAAGAATAACTGGTGCTGTGTGTTAAATAAGCCAATACTCTCAGATGTTTTTGAACAAATAAACCACAAACAAAAACAAACAGAAAGAAACAGAAAATTAGTGATTCACAATCAAGCAACACGATACGAAAACTATAAAAAAGTTCGAATTCAGAAAATCAGAAGTTGGTACAGTTTATTGTGATAATATCGGCTGACAATCCGGGATACGAAAAACCCAGAATTACCAGCTGATATTTCACAAATAACCATAAAACAGGTACATATTAGAAAAATAAAATGATCATTCATTAACGCTAATGAAGAAAATTGAAAACAACTCTTTTCCATTAAAATAAGAAAAAATAAGTGGTGGAGATATGTTAACAAAATTCATATTTAGTAGTGGAAAATTTGCGCAAGTATCAAACTTCATTCCAAAATTCGTAGCAGAAATAAAACTAGTTTTCCCGTCTATGAACCTAAAATTCTTTAATTCGTTTATCAATGAATCAGAAACACTTTCTTCGTACAATTGGTCAGTGGTTATTTCATTTCTATAATTAGTATCCTCCTACTAATACAAAAAATTGTAGCCATAAAAAGAATTATATCTATTGTTATTCATCGTTCAATTAATTGAATTCAGAATAATTATAATTAGCCAATAATAATAGTAGGGGAGCCCAAGTAGGGATTTTGGGATGTACTCAGGCGCGGCACATTAATATATAGAGGGATTCCTTATACCATGTTGAGTACCTTCACCAAATGAGCGCCATATATATGGCCGCCCGTCCAGAATGAAGGATCAGATTAGTAAAAAAAATTGATCATCGGACATTATCGAGCGAGTCAGATTCATATAACGTAGGTTAATTACATGCTGAAAAGTGTATAAACCACTAATCTGACAATTTGAGAGTGACGAAAAGACAGGAGATGGCTCCAAAGTTGTAAAAAAAATCGTCGTCCGGACATTCTTGAGCGTGGCTAAATTTTTTTTATTTTAAAGGAAATAATTCAAGGATTACGAAAAACATTTGATCTGACGATTTCCTCGTGCCGAAGTAACAGAAATTCGTCAACTAATTTCAACATCTGCATGATGTCATTTTGACAATTTTCGGAATATCTCGTAATTTTTGGTTCCGGCAAATATACCGATTTTTTTTTGTGTTATGAGATGTTTGGTTTATCTTTAGGAAATGATTTCATTTCATAAGTGTCTTGTAGCGGTCTCCAAAAATTTGAAGTTCAAAAAAATCAGGTTCGGGGTTTGAAGCACTCTCACAATCATAGAGCCAGAAGTCAAGAATTTTGAATTTGAATATTGAAGAAATTCTGAAGGGAAACAGTGATTATGTTTCGAAATTAGCCAATGGACATGGTGTTGGGGTGATTCCTCTCCAAGAGACCTACACGGCAAAAGAGAAAAATCTTTTTGAAAAAACAATTGAGTTGTTATGCATGACCATGGTTGTCGAGACCATATTATATTTCAAAAAAGTCGAAGTCTAATGATTAAAAATCGTCAGATTAAGCGAATCCCTCAAGGAAATCATCAGATCAGCATACAGCACATCTAGGACATGGAGAGGAACTATATATATATATATATATATATATATATATATATATATATATATATATATATATATTAAATCTGACGCACCCGAGTATGTCAATATGACGAATTTTTTTTGCAACTTCAAGACATCACATCCAAATCGTCAGATTATTGAATGAGAGACTTTGTTTAGGTCTAATTACATCCCTCTAGAATATCTGACGCGCTCAAGATAATCCTTTTTTTTTCATTTTCAATCCTCACCTACGCCCCGCCCCCACCAGTTAAATGGTCAGATTAAGCTATACTCATCATTAGATGTACGTAGGACGTAGGCCATGTATGCTATCTCAATCTGAGTATGTCCAGTTTTTTTTTACATTTTTGTAAGCCTATAGCTGCTCCCCCACCGATGAAATGGTATACATTGTATAACATTTTTTTCTTTTTATCATCTAAGCTATGCAACCCAATTAGTCTTTATGACGCTCGAGAAAATCCAAATTTAGCAGGGTGGGCTCCCCTACTATAAGAAATTAAGCACTAGAGCATGGTGTTGATTGTATATGGTCCAGAAGTACCTACCTTCTTCTTTGAGGGATGAAATTTGATGCTTCGATAGTTCTAATTGGTCTGTTAAGCGCAAGGCCGCCTGCAGTCCTTGCTTACTATCTTTTATCTGATTTTCTAAATTTGCTATTTCCTTCCTCAAATCCTCTTGTATTTTTTGCTCCTGTTTTACTTGTCTCCTTATTCGATCGGTTTCTCTAATCACGTCAACGTCCTTATCTACAAACGAAGTATTTTTCAATCTTAAAGAAATCTGAGAATGTGTGAGTAGTAAAAAATTGTTACACTTATATTAGATATGACACCAGATCACACTTTTCAGTTTTTTCTCATTTTGTGTAAATTCGGGAAATATTTGAATTAATTTTGAGGAAAAAATGAGCATTCACTATGAATACATAATTCGAACCATTGAAAACTTTTTTCAGAAGCCAAATCATCACACAAGCTGCTCTTTGGAGTATTGAAAAAATTTCCCGACCGGAGAAAATGAAATATTCGACTTCTAAAAAAAAGACCTAAGGTGGTACACGAACTCACGATCTGTTTTTTTTTCAATATCGAGTCTTATCGTCTGAAAATAGAATGAAATACTATTAAGAAATAAGTGATAATCGACGATAAAAATCGACATTTAAAATATCTGCGTCTATTATTATATATACGTAGTAGTATTTTGGTCAAATATTTTCAATTTTTCCTATGAGATACCAACTTGACGGTATGACCCATATGTGGTTGGCTAAGACCTTGTCTTTCATACATTACATACCTATCACACTCCTCTTGTGAAATATTAAAAACAAGGTCAAACCCGCGGCTCTGCTTGCGTAATATTTTAATTTGAAATTGTACATTCATAACCTCGTATCGAAGGAGAGACAGCCACATCACTACGTGACAAAGCGATTTCGCGTAGATTCAAAAATTGCTCAAATTCGCTTTCGTGCGGTAACTTTTGAAGTATCCATAAGAAAACTATACTGTAGAAAGCATTTTTCATCAGGAATAAATGCCGCAGATGACAATCACATTCATTTTTATATGCATTCATTCGATGCCAGTCGGGAGCTCTCCTCAAATGGAACATTATTTTGAATTGAACTGAAAATGTTGAAAATGGTTATCGTAGGTTGTCCTCAGCAGTTAGACATATGCCGTCGCGAACTATCTTATAGAACTTTTCGTGCACTACAAAATTTTCTCTGATTATGTTTCTCTATCTCTTATAGTTTACCCAGCGTCGGCCGTAAAAACCTGAAAAACCGGGTTAATTACCGACCTTTTCCTGAGAACTCGATATTTTTTTCCCATTTCTTCGTAATATAGGAATGAACCCTGCCAAAATAAATTCTCTACATTATAGTAAAAGTTTCATCAAAATCGGTCATCTGGTTCCTGAGCCCTTGTCCTGAGAGGACAAACAAACATACAAACACACGAACATTCACATTTATAATATTAGTAAAGATTACACTGAATTAGACTTTCGCTAGAACGAGACCATTTCGTGTCCGATATTATGAAATTTGTACCGACTCGAGATAAACACAGTGTCAATTTGAAACTTGCCAATCAAATTATGTCACGACAGGGATATTTTGAAAGAAAATGCCGGAACAGGTCAATTTTTATTCGGAGAGGGACATATTTTGACCACAATTGTAAGCCAAAATCTTGTCACCCCTTAATTCTCAATAGGGAGTTGAAAGACAATTTGTCCGACATGAATACAGTTTGCAGATTATTGAGTCCTGTGGTTACAGGGTGTTTATACTTAGTGTACAAATTAAATGAGATGCTCAAATTAATTTCCATCGACGAACTTAACGATTCGATTAGAATTCCGTAATATTTCCCGCAAAACTTTTTCAATTACAAGACAAACATTTGAGAGGAGACTGTATTATTCTTTGGCTAGTAATGGAAATTATTTAGAACATCTAATTTAATTAGTACATCAATTATGAACACCCTAAAACTAGAATACTTTAAAAACTCGTAGAGGAGCAAATTGTTTTTCAATTAAGGTATCGCTTACCCTTTATTCCCAAATAGGAATTTAGGGGTGACAACCCCTACCCCTAGAGTTGAGGATATTTTGTCTTACAATTTTGCTCAAAATAAGTCCCCTTCCGAATAAAAATTTTTACGGCATTTTCTCTCAAAACATCCCTGTCGTGACATAATTAGGCTGGCAAGGTTTCAAATTGACACCCTGTATTGAGTTTATTCATGAAAAGATTTATAACAGGAAAAACATGGGAACATACCATATAATCATAATAGCGAAAGAACGATAATAGCGTAAACCTGGGATGTATAACATGATTGATGTTTTTGGTTGGCCATTAGACCAACATCAATTTAGTGATGGTTGTTTTCTGATAGATAAAGGTAACTTTCGGATTTCGAAGAAAAATATTTGATGCATATGAATTAATTATTGAAATAAATAAATCATTATTTTTGTGCAAAAAAAAAAATATGGACTTACCGACTTGAAAAACTTTTCAAACTGAATGAAAACGAAAACCTTTATATATGAATCGCGTTTTCAACTGACTGCTGATACGGTGTGGACCCCTCAATGAAAATTACGGAAAAAATATTTCTTTCTCAAAATCCAAACATTCATCCTACGAAAAAAGTCAAGAAGTGAAGGGTGCAGAAATCTTGAGTGGGAGTATTCTGTCATGATCATTATCCCACCGGTCGATAAATGACGCTGGTCTTGTTGTACCAACACCAAAAACACCACCAATGTGTTATTAGAAGGTGGCGCCTTTGTAAAACTATTCAGGAGTCTTTTGAGCGCGAACAAATTAGTGACATCGTGGTATAGTCAATAATAGTAGTAGAAAAATCAAATGAGATTTTTTTTATTGTTTTCCTGTGATTGTTGATTCATCAAGAAAACATGGAAAGAGAATTGATTCTGCATAATTCACAGGCCTGTGATGTTGCGAAAAGTGGATGAAATAATTTGTTCAAATTTGTTCCGTATAGAATTTTTCAAGCACCATTGTATTTTTTGAGTAATTCGCATTTCTCTAATTTAGGGTTCAGTTCACACTAATCATCAACATTTTCCGATTTCAGAAAAATTGTTATGCCGACATTTAGTCACCATTTCGTTGTGTTAAATGTTCTCTATACATTTTATCTTCATTTGATTTTTTATTGGAACTTTATTCATGCGCATCTACAACTTTTGGTGCATAGTTCACACACAGCACCAACACTTTTTGGTTTCAATGCTAATTTAAGACACCGCATTGGTTCAAATTTGTTTTTTTAAATTACTTCAATATCATTTTTCGTTTTTGAGTAATTGACCATTGACTTTGATGAAACTGTAAGTTAGAGAACAAGTTTTAAATATTCACCTTTTTCAAGGTCCTTTCACTCCACGATTTAATTCCATTTTTTGCAATTTGTTCCATTGAAATGAGTTTCATATCATTAGTTCATTAGTAATTTTTGGGTTATCCATGATTTTGATTGTTTTATGCTCGTTGTCATTCATGATAACAAAAGTGTACTTTAGATGTTCAACAAACTCCCTCATTTATTTTGTCGGCTTCGTCAGAGAAGGGGTTATCGTAAATCAGATTGCAGATGTCTCAATACATGGTTGTATGCACTGATTAGATTTTGTTTCGCTAATTTGAGAATGTAAAGATAAATCAACTGTAGGTGACGCTTTCAACAACTTATGACAGATTCTTGGTAATTTATTCAAATATTTGAATATATTCTTCTTATCAAAGAAGAGTTAATGTGCGTTCTCGACATTTTCATTCCCATCAGATTGATGAAGAGGTATCACACATTCGTTTCGCCAAAATACCGCAGTTTGTTTGTGTGAACAGTAGAAAAATAGACAAAAATATCCGTATTTTTCCAATACTGGAGGTAAGTTATCAGGTAACTCTCCATTGAAATTGGTTCTCAACCTCCAACAAAATACTGCTCTAGGATCCTCTAGAGAAAAAACAGGCTGCCCTATTGAATATTCACAATTCACAAAATTTTGCGGATCTGTTCAGATGATTTTCCGTAAAAAAACACGATCTTCTTAGATAGAAAAAAAAACATTTCAACGAATATTGCTTACACAGAATATTCAATAAAAAAAGGGAAAGAAATCTTCGGTATCAAAACCTTAATACTTCTTTGAACTGTATATCTCTGGTCATTGAAGCATAATCACCTGTTATGAATTAGCCAGCGATGCAGAATATGGGTATTTTTAGAATGTTTACCACCAAATAAAGTCTAGTCGGCTTTTTTGCCATCTATTCTACGGACTAAGCCTAAGCGGCACTGAATAATCACAATCGCCAAGAAAGAAATTCGGAAATGTTTCATGCGCGCACTTGCGACTAATAAATCGCAACTACATTCAGTAATAACATGGATTTTCCTAAAAACCGCTTGCGTTGTAGCTCTACCATTACGAGCCAAATAATATTAACAATAGGACTTTATAAAGTCGCCCCAATAAAAAAAAAGGAATTCACACTCACACAAAGAAGTTCGCAACTGAATTGCGATTGAATTGTCGCAAGTATGACTCATTCTTATTTGGGACAATCGCGTGGCTTCAAAAATGCGACTGTTTAGTCGCGGCGATTATTTAGTCGCATGTGCGTGCATTCCATTTAAATGTATGTGTTTCATTTTTGCGACTGAACGATCGCGCGACAGAAAATCGCATGTGCGCGGGTACCCTAATATTTTTAGGAAATGTATATTATTATATATCCACTTTTATTAGGCGATATCTCCAGAGAAAAATTATTTTTTATTATTTCATTTATTTTTTCATTTATTTATATTATTTTATTTATATGTTTAGGAAATGTGTATTATTATATCTCAACTTTTATTAGACGATATCTCCAGAGAAATATTCTCAAGTTCAAACTGAGCGGAGAAAAATTGCCGACTTGGAAGTCAATAATATAAAGTTAGGGAGTTCAAAATCTTACTGATGAAATTGATTCAAATTGTTTACGGAAATTGGTCGAAATGATCTACGTTCGTTTGATGTGCTCACGAATAATAGCATTTCCAATACGTTATCTTTAGTTCTTGCGAACTATCCACGTCACCGGCATTTAAAATCATATCCACAATTTCACTTTTTCAATTAATTATTATTATTATCATTATTTTATTATTTATTAATCAATAGTAATTAAATTTAATAAATTTATATACGTTCTATACGTTCAGGTCAGATCCGGGCTTGAAATTTCTCAGATTTGCGGGTAACTTTGATTTAAGATATACCAGAAACACTGCTTAATTTATATAAAGGAACTGTCAAAAAAAAGCCACACCTTTGAAAACACCATGTATATTATTCTGATAGAGAGTAAAACAAAATATAATGCAACACAAAATCCAAGAAATAGGTATAGCATTTGTTTCAAATTGTGTTAACTGAGATTTGGGGTACGAAACATATCTTATAAAAGTTAGGGAAGCTCAGCAAAAAACCTTTATATAGTGTGAGTGAGTAGTGTCGTGTCAATTCACAAAAATGAGCTGCTACATTCCAATAACTCTTCTTCCGATTGGAATTTTTTTACTAAACACAGTGAGGCTTCGTTAGGGTTCCAGAAATTTCAATTCGAACACAATGACATCCCGAATATCATTCCATGACGAAACATTATTCTGGCTTCTTGACGATAATAACAATTCAGCACAGGCCAAAAATTGTAGACATACACTTGAAAGTGAATAGCAAATATGTTTAACACTTTTTGTAGTAGAAAAATACTACTCATGGTCATTATTAGTGCTGAAATTGCATGATACAATCTCCTCGCGCTAAGAAAATGGAGGGCATGTGCAAATTACGATTAATAACATAATGACTTCTCCAAATGAATGGAAGTTCAATAATGTAAATGGCAATCGGGCCATTCTTCAGAAGAACCTAACATTATGCCCTATCTATAGGGAACATATTTAAGAGCAGTAAATTATACACGAATTTTTGAAATAGATTCCACCATTAAAAAAAGGCTCTTATTTGAAAAAAAAAATAGTTTTGATGTTTTTGTCATGGCTGGTTTTGACATTGAAATCAGAACATCCTGTATGTTCAATTGAATTCTGAATTAATGAAGGAGATGCATTACAATTGAAATTTTCTGCAAAGATCTCTAAGTTTTTACTCGTAACGTTATAATGTTTGCCTCTTTGAGTAATTTTTGAAGGTTCAGTTTTATTTCAGACAAATTTTCTGGGCAAAATATGCGAATGATACTATAAAGCAATTAATAATTCAATGAGTAATCTGATTATGAATTTATGAAACGAAAATTGATATCAACTCAGGTGATCTGTTTTTCCAAGAACGAATCTTCATCTTGAGTCTTTCTTAGAAGTATTATTACCAATGGACTTCGTGAATCATCCTAATATCAGTCAGCTCTTATAAACAAATATGAAGAAAGCGCACGAGTAGTTCATCGGATTGTGGGATTTCACAATGCGAATATTTCGGAAGAATAAAAATTTTCTGAAACCAAAGTGTTAGATTATAACATACCTCTCTGGAATTGCTCTAAAACCAACTGAAGATTTGTTAGAGCCGCTGACTTGACATTGTTCTCGTCTTCCAGATCGAGCAACCTTTTCCTGAAGTCATCCCTCTGGCTTGTCATCGATTGCAACTGTTGGGTGAGTGCTTCATTCTGCTGGTTAGCTCGGATACTCACTGAAGTATAGATGTTACTAGAGTCTTTCTCCCTCTTTTCCACTTCATTCAATCTTGCCTGAAATATTATACTCCTCAATGATCCCCATTGATGATATCAAGATGGCCAGGATGGCCTACAACATATTTTTTAATGAAGATTTCTATGGTCGGATGTCATACGACCACGTTTGGAGAAATTAGAAGAAAGAAAGGTCCTGCGGTATTCACTTTGAATGACCCACCTTCCTTATCATTTCCCATGAAAAAATATTCACAACATTTTTGAATAATTCTTCTGAAATTAATAGCAAAGTTTGTGAATTTTATGATTTAGTTGCTTTTCTATCTCCATGGCAATAAAAATGTATGCTGTTATGTAGAGGGTGGGCAAAATTCCTTGTCTTCTCAGGGGATCACGAGAATTATAGAAGTTAAAAGAAAACAGATGACACATTCTCGAACTCTTTTTTTTCCTGACTAATCAAATCTGAAAACAAAACCGGAATATGAATTTTAGATTTTGAGTTATTAA
This sequence comes from Hippodamia convergens, assembly GCA_038502775.1. NCBI lineage: Eukaryota > Metazoa > Arthropoda > Insecta > Coleoptera > Coccinellidae > Hippodamia > Hippodamia convergens. The sequence goes on along the minus strand of CM076608.1, from coordinate 27,450,901 downwards.
TAATTGAGAAATTGCCAGATGAAAGACTCACTCCTGAAGAAATAGCTAGGTGAAAAAAAATGATTCGGCAATCGGTAATTCCAATCACTGAGTGTTGAGTCACGATTACTAAATCTATAGTCGCAATGGTAACGCCTTACGCCTACCTCTTCATACCTAGTGATTTTCACTCCTGAAACTGGAAGAAGGAAAAAGTTCGTATTTTCTTCTCATGAAATATTTGTGTGAATAGTTACATATGACACATTTTTGAAATTAGCAAAATATTTACAGTAAGATTCAAGAACTTTTTTGTTTACATTTGAAAAAATCTCTGTCATATCTTGAAAATGGCTAAATCAAAAAATAGTTTGAGTTAAAACGAGCGATTTATTCAGTATTATTATATTAAAAATGGCAATTTCTCAATTCTCTTTAATAACTCAAAATCTGAAATTGATATTTCAGTTCTGTTTTCAGATTTGTCTTGGTCAGGAAAAAAAGAGTTCAGGTAGGTGACATCAGTTTTCTTCTAGCTGTTATAGTTCTCGTAATCCAACGAATTTTGCCCACCCTAAATAAGGGCCGCTTGCCACTACGCTAAATTCAGAACTAATTCAAGCTCTTAGTCCGAAATCAGATGCGTGCGCATAATAATAGCTCGCATTTATTATGCGTGCGCATCTGATTTAGGACTGAAACCCGGTTTCACAAAACTTTGTACCGTTAAATTAATTGGAGCTACCGCGATTCGTTGAAATGTCAAAACGAGTGATTCGATTGGTTCGAATTTACGTAAGGTTTTTTAATGGCACAATTAAAGTTTTGTGAAACCGACCCTAAGAGCTTGAATTAGTTCCGAATTTAGTGTAGTGGCAAGAGTCCCTAAGATGATCTGACATTAACGTATTCAGTTAAAATTCTCCTGCTCCGGTCACATTTTTCGACCACATTCGTAAAAATTGAAAAAATTAGTACCGACAAGGAAAATGTTCTACTTTTTCTATCAACGTTAATATCACCTAAACATGAACATATTTTTTTCTGTATGACCATAGAGAAGAAGCTCAGTTATAAAATCTACAAACTTTATTTCCTGAGTTCATTGTTGCGAATATGTTGAACGAGGTTGTAAAGGGCGACTCAACTGTAAAATTTGAAATCAGTTTATTATCATCCTGTATATATCCTATACGCAGCCTCTCGGTAGAATTCAAACCTCTAGGTATAAAGCCACCTTGATGACCTCATTTTATTGAGGTTTCGTTTTATCGTACTCATTTCGGGACTAGAACGGCGTATTAATATTAATGTAATATGTCCACGGCTTTGAAAAAAAAGTTTTCATAGACGAGTCAAACATCATTTTTCGCAACCGTTTTCCTCTGAAAAATTAGATCTCTTATTCATAGGAACAAGGGTACACATAGACGAAATCAAAAGTATTCGATACTCACTTGTAATATTGAAATTTTTCGTTCCGACTCCAGTAACTCCTGTGTGTAGTGCTCTTCGACTTCCATCAGATGACCCTGCAGTCGCTCCAGTTTCTTAGAGAGGGCTGTTTCTCTGTCTGACGATGCCAGTTTCTCGTTGTCAACTTTTTGCTGCTCTTCAAGCAAACTATTTGCAAGAACATCGCATTTCTGTCTCAGGAATACAACTTGATCTTTCAGCTTTTCAATCTCATTTTCTCTGGCCTTGAAATCATCAAGTGGGCACGAGTTCATTTTTAGGGATGCAAGTTCGTTTTCCATTTGAATATTTTTTTCCGTTTCCTTTCTGAGTATTTCGGAAAGGCGCTGAATTTCAGCGTGATAAGTTAGAGTTTCTTGATGTTTTGTTTGTACTATAGCGATAAGTTCGTTCCTTGATGTTATCAAGCTCTGTAGTTCTTTTTGAATATCGCTGTTATCTTTATCTAGGACTTTATTCTTATAAGACGTCAGTTCTGAAATTAAACTCATGTTTTCTTGTTGAAGACAATCGATACGTTCCTTCATTTTATTTATAAGCTCAGTGAGGTGAGATATCTCGAAGTTTTCTGGGTTTACTGATTTTTTGTCTGAGCCGGATACTTCGGCCAGGAAATTGTATACATTTATGATTGCTTCATTTGCACTTTCATGAATTTCGGTCTCCTTCTTCAATGACGAGAGAGTGTCAGTTAATTCGTTAACACTTCTTCGCAAATTAGAGTTTTCTAATGAAATGTCATTCATTTTTGTTTTTAATTCTTGACATTCTTTATCTGACTCACTACTCTTGTGTTCGTATCTCTCTTTAAGTTCTTCAATCTTATTTTGTAATACTTGATTAGCTTCCTTCATGAGACACATATTCTCTCTTGATGCTTGGAGTTCCTCGTGATTTTTCGAATTGTCTTGTTTCAAAGATTTCAGATTTTCATTTTCGGAAACCAAGAGATCAATTTTCATTTTGTGTTTCTCTATTTCCTCACTCAGAGTCTCTAAATTTACGTTCATTTCGCTGAATTGATATTCTGTAGTCTCAAAATCGAGCTTCATTTTATCAATCACCATCCTGCAATTATCTATTTCACCTTCTGCAGCTTCTAGTTTATTTCTAAGCTCTTCATTCGCATGTTGAAGATATTCTTTTTCTTCCTCAAGCTTTCGGGTTGAGTTCGACGTTTCTTCTTTTTCTTCATCACCAGTTAATTTTTTATTCTCGTGTTTTGACAATTTTTCCAGCTCTTGTATTCTCGTAGAGGCTATATCGAGCTGTTTTTCTAGGGAAGCAACATTGTCCTCATTTGATTCGAATATAGTTTGCAACCCAGTTTCTTTAAATTCCTCAAGTTTATTTATGAGGAGTTCATTATTTTTCATCAACTGGGAGCATTCTTCTTCTACATCTCTGATTTCTTTCAATTTTTTCGAGAGCTCCTGCTCCAACATCTTTGATTCATTTGATAATCTCTCGATCTCTTCATCTTTTGCGATCCTTAGTTCGCTCCTACTCCGATCGATCTTTTCCAGTTTCAATTGCATTTCTTCAATTTTCAGTTTCATTCGGTTGAATAGCAAATTTGAGAAAGAATTGATATCATTAGAAATTGATTCTTCCCCTTCTAAATATTCTCTAAAAGTTTCGCAAAGTATGTTGAGAAATCGTTGGGAAACTTTTTTCTCAGTGTTGATATTTTCATTGGCCTGCGACTGAAACTCTTGAATATCTTTCTGCTTCTGTGATAACTCTTTCTTCAAATCTGAAATTTGTTGAATATATTGTTGTCCCAGAGTTTTCTCAATTTCATATTTAGATTTTTCCAGTTCATTAATTGATTCCTGAAGATTGAAATATTTTTTTTCCAAATCATTTCTATCTGTCTTCACTTCATTCAACTCATACATATGATTTTTCATTTTCTTTTCGAAATCCATAATTTTTTCTTCAAGATATGATTTCTCATCGTCTTTTTCAATTCGCAGGGTAACCAACTGGTTTTGAAGGTTAACTATTTCTTCCTGATATATTCTCAACAACTGATCGTTTTCGTTCTTCGATAAATCCGGACCGGATCCATCATTTTGTTCCAATTTTGCAGTAATTTTCTTATTCAGAATTGTTGAAGAAAGGTCTTGTGTTGTGCACGTTTGCTCATGTGCATTTTCTGACTTGAAATTTTGCAATTCTTTTCGCAGTTCTGCTATTTCATTCTCATATTTTTCTATGATTATCATGTCATGTGTATTCTTCAGTTCAGAAGTTGTCTGGAGGGCTATTTTGAGTGCTTTATTTTCCATTTGTAATTCTTCCATAGACGGTGTGATTGAAGATGATGCAAGGCCAGAATCTATCATTTTTCTCGAATTTTCATTCTTTTCGAGAATATCAATTCTCTGTTTCAAATGAAAATTCTCTTGTTCCAGGCGTTTATATCTTTGCGAAATATCGGTAACATCAGAAGGCTTTTGTTGAGTTAGTTCATCGTACTTATTTTTTAGTTCATTGATTTTTTTCTTATAGCCATTTTCAGCAAGTGCTAATTTGTTATATTTCATGTTGAGAATTTCATATTTTTCAGTTACTATTTCTAATTCCTCGCTCAGCTTACTTTTCATTTTCACTAGCTCTTCGGTATTCTGTTGATGGTTCTGATCCAGTTGATCCAAGCTTGAAAGAAGGTCTCGATTTTCATTTTCCAATTCCTCGATTTTTCTCTTCAAGTTTGTAATAGTTTCATCTGTTTTGAGTTGGTCGGTTTTGGACCATGTCCAAGAGTCTTCCGTGTTGTAAGCATTGCCATCTGCCTGTAACATAGATACGTTGAATTTATTGCTTCAAAATTCATTATGAGGATATACAGGGTGTCCGGGAAATAACTGTACATACTCTTACCAGAGATAGAGTTGGACTGGACACTGGACTAGGTGATTACTGATTGACTATAAAAAATTAATTTCTGGATTTCCCTAGACAGGGTGATTTTCCAACTTCATGGAAATACTTAGACCATCACAAAATCCAAACGTATTGACGGATATTATTGAAACTTGGGAGGTTAATGGCACATGCTAAGGTCGAGTCAGAAAGATATCAATTATTTCATTATTCCAGGGCCGGACTCATTAATCTTCATTTAAAGTGTTCAGGGTGAAACAAACACTTTATATTTCGAATTACAAATAATTGATTCGCTTTTTAGAAAGAAGCTAAATTATGCTTCAATTTGTGATATCGCTTAAAGTTGTCACATCAACAATTACTTTTTTATGCATTTTTGAATTCGGATAAAATTCAAAAAATTGAATTTATTTACCTGAACAAGACCTAGCCATCTTGTGGAGATCGAAAATAAATAATAAATATTCTTAAAAAAGTTACTGAAGGTGCTAATTTCCAATCACTCATATCATACGGACTCATCTTCTGGGGAAACAGCCCCCATAAGAACAAAATATTCACAACAAAAAACACGCTATCAGAGTCCTATACCGAATGAAATATCTGGATTCATGCAGGGGAGTGTTCAGAAATAAAGGCTTATTAACAACTACAGGGATCTATGTACTGAAATGCACTATGTTTCTACATAATAATAAAAGATTATTCCAAGAATACGAGAATCACAATAATACAAGGAAAATATCACCATACAAATACCCAAAAGTACTACTCACACTGACACAAAACAACACCAAATATATGTGCATCAAAATTTATAATTCTCTACCAAAGCGGTTCCATGAAGCAAATAACGTTGAGATTAAAAAGGAACTGGTAAAGTTTTTGGTGGATGCTGAACCATACAACCTGCCGGAATTCTTTGAGAAATGTAAATTATCAAGATAGTACACAAATTGTTCATATAGGCTATTTGAAATATTACCTTTTGTATTTGAACTTGACGTCGCTCTCATGCAATGAATGTATAGGTATATGATTTGCTTCGAGAAATAAAGGTTATTATTATTATTATTATTAATAATTTGTTGATATACTGGATGGCCACACCAGACGCGGATCTCATTGCGATGGAGTAAATGAAGGTATATTTCGAAACAAAAAATTGGTGAAGTGTATAGGGTATACATAAGCATATTTCAAAATTATTCGTATGTATACCGGGTGTTCGACAACAAAGATATAAACCAAAGTGACACTTCTCCCAATGTAAAAACCTCTAACTGAATTAGTAAATCGAGGAGTATGAGTAGTGATTTTTCAATTTATTAGTCTGTTTCTTTAAAGTTTTCTTATTCAATGAATATTATGAAGTACTCTAAGAAAGAGGAGATATGATTTTCAGTTTGGGAGAATTTTACAAAATATCTTACTAGATTCAAAGATTCAAGCTCGAAAATGCACAGAAATAAAATTTCCTTCAAGATAAAATATGAATTCCTATAACATATTCCGTGATAAACTTCAAACATTTTGACAACTGAAATTTGAGATTGTTATTTGTTGCCTGTGTTTTGATTATTATAAAATAGTGAAATTATCAAAATGGCCAATTTCACAAATAGAGAATATGCTGATATGATGTTCGTGTATGGTAAATGTGAGGGAAATAGTCGAGCTGTTGTGAGAGAGTATCGTCTGAGATTTCCGACGCGCAGAATTCCCAATCACCAAACATTTTTCGCAGAATTTAGTTGTTTAGCGAAATATGGTAGAGTGCCAGATAGGAAGAAGGATCGCCAAAGGAATCTAAAAAGAGGTGATGAAGTACTCCAATTAATTCAAGCACCACCTTCAACTAGTATAAAGAGAGTAAGTGCACAATTACATTTGCTGAAGCATAAGGTGCATAGAATAATCAAAGAGGAAAATATGTAGGTACCCGTACCACATACAACAGGTACAACGATTGGAACCTAGCGATAATGTCTCAAGACTAAATTTTGCAAATTACAGAGTCACTTTGTATAGAACAATATTCAGTGATGAGGCTCAATTCACCAGAGATGGTGTGTTCAATATTCATAACTCGCACATTTGGGCTGAAAATAATCCACACAGTATAAGACTGAGAAATTCACAACAAAAATTTTCAGTAAATGTTTGGTGTGCTGTGATGAACAAACATTTGATATGGCCTCATTTTTTTGACGGTCGCCTTGCAAGTGCGATTTATCTAGATTTCTTACAAAATATTTTACCCGGCATGCTACAAAGAATAAATATTAGAGGAAGAGCATGTTGGAGCTGGATCTCATTTTGGCTTGGAAGTGAGAAGTTACCTCAACAATACCTATCCTAGGTGGATAGGTCGAGGAGGACCTATTTCATGGCCTCCTCGATCTCCAGATTTCAACCCGCTAGATTATTTTTTATGGAAAAAATTGAAGGATATGGTATATTCTGAAGAAATCCAGTCAAGAGAACAACTGATGAACAGAATTATCAACTGTTGCGATATTTTAAAGCGATATGATTCGCAAGGCTGTATCCAATTTGAACATTCGGCAAAAGAAATGTATACAAGCTAATGGTTTTCATTTCGAACCACTTCTGAAATAACGTTGACTCAGCAATTCATTCGTTCCTATTTTCATTTTTATCAGGTACTCTTTACTGTATTTTAGTTTCTTTAATTTGTTATTGTTTCGTTATGGAATGTGCTTATTAAAGCTCTGAATTTTTTTGAAAATTTTCTACTAATACTTTCGCATTTTATATTCAAACATGGTGAAAAATTCAATTCTTCGAACTTTATCCAAATTCAAACATTCATAACAAAATTATTGTTGATGTGACAACTTTAAGCGATATCACAAATTGAAGCATAATTCAGCTTCTTTCTAACAAGCGAATCAATTATTTGTAATGCGAAATACAAAGTGTTTTTTTTTTACCCTGAACACTGTAAATGAAGATTAATGAGTCCGACCCTGGACTAATGAAATAATTGATATCTTTCTGACTCGATCTTAGCATGTGCCGATAACCTCCCAAGTTTCAATAAATCAATAAGTTTGCATTTTATGATTGTCTAAGTATTTCCATGAAGTTGGAAAATCACCCTGTAGCTTTCTAGGGAAATCCAGAAATTAATTTTTTATAAAGGGAAAAGTTAGCACCCTAATCATGGGCCATGATGGATCAAAATGGTGATTGGACTAGTGGAGCCTCTAGGATGCTCGTTCATCGTTGCTGGCTGAGAGGCACTGATGAGTCCTAAGGAGGACGAAACCGGTCTGTCTCTGCTAAGCTTCGATGACGGCATTTTCTCATCTTGGATGAATCTGCAAACGGGGTCTCCACTAGTCCAATCCCCATTTTAATTTTTTATAGTCAATCAGTAATCACCTAGTCCAATTCTATCTCTGGCAAGAGTATGTACTGTTATTCCCCGGAAACACTGTATATTATGTATATTATATCTGATTATTGTTATCAAAAGCGTCAACAATAAGTTTCTGGAACATAGATGAATTCAAAATAGTAATATTCGGAATGAATACCATTTTCAATTCCTAGGCTCACATGACTTTTATCATGGGGTTGAAGAAATATTGTCGGTGTGGCCTCCGAAAATGCAAATAATTTTTTGTTTTTCGATTTATTCTTTTTCTTGAAAACGAGTTTCTGGGTAGCATTCAATCACAAATATTTCTGGTTGGATACTCATTTCGGTGAAAGAACAAAAACGTATGAAACATAAAAATCATAAGAAAATTTCCCAACGATACGAACAGAATAATAATTTGTGGATCATGAGAGTAAAATAAAACAGAAAATTATAAAATTCGATAGAAACAACTTGCCTTTGAAATAATGAATGACACTCCTTCATATCATACTAATTTATAAAATTCATTTTTATTAAAATTTTACCAAATTTTGAAGGAGCAAATATATTTTCAAGTTGAGATTAACATTCTTCGAGATTACATACCATCGAATAACAAAATTCGAATAAGACAATGCAACATTTCAGCCATCCAAATAATATGAAAAGCAATATATGAATATTTCGTTCCCAATATGAAATAACTTGAAAAGGAATTATCGGTCTACAGGAACAATGTGAATTTCGAAGTTTATTTAATCTTTATTGTGACGTTTCGGCCAATTTGTGGCCTTTCTCAAGCTCAGATTAAAAAGTTTGCAGAATCTTATTGCAACAAGATTGCAATAGGATTTTGAACACGTCGAATTTGACCGCTCTGATAAGAATACTCAGACACCATTCCTTGTGAATTTACTGATATGGAAGAGATTTTCGAACAATTTTATGATCAAACTTTTTAATCTGAGCTTCAGAAAGGCCACAAATTGGCCCAAACGTCGCAATAAAGATTAAATAAACTTCGAAATTCACATTGTTCCTTAGACCGATAATTCCTTTTCAAGTTATTTCAAAATATGAAAAGCATTTCCTTTTTTTTTGTTTATCTATTTGAGCGCAATTTCTCTTATTCAAAATAATTGTTGAATGATTCACAGTTCCTCTGCATCCCTTTTTCGCAATCAGGGATATCATTATAACATCATTAAAACCTCAAAGAATTACAAATTTCACTCGAAATTAATAGGTCCTATTTTGCTTACTACTACTTATGGCTACGAAATTTGCATAGTAGTTCTTGCGAATCATAAAGCTATAATATCTCTGGATGAGGAGAGAGAAGTGACAATCGCGAGAAACACTTCGTAGGAGCGATTAGACTAAGCACAGCTATAAAAAAAATGTTGTCCCTTCGCACACTTCCAATTTAGCTTAGCTACTATTAATATGTCAAGTGAAAATGCCACTCCCGGTCAGGCCACTGATTGAGAGACATATTCTGATTACTCATGAAACATACATAACGAAGTTTAAAATTTGTAACGAAATCGTGTAGTTTACTGAGAAACATGATATAGCACTTGAACCTTGAAAACACGACGACAACTAGACGATTTTTGTATCAACACATTAATAGTTGATAGCAATTCTTTGGGAGTTACCAACTAATGTACAATCAAAAGTGTTTCGGCTGCTTTTAGTCACTGCTTTGTGTCAGATATGATAAATCCAAACATTGCATTAGTTCTAGTCTGTTGTCATGACGTAAGTTCTTGTAAATAGTAATACAAAAGTTTGTTTAGTCGAACCCGATTCTCTCTGAATATCGTTGTTGTAGTGAAGGGACGTCGTTTTATCCTTGTTCATTTCCCCCTCCCCCCAATTTTTCTTCTTTATCGTTGTTGAATAGAATACCAGAGAGATGAGACAGAGAAAGGTAAAACAAATCAAAAACTGTTCATTTGTTAATCAAAAATTACAGTCCACAAGAAATTAAAAATTGTATCAACAAATAAGTGATAGCTAATATCGTCTCAAATCTTAAGAAAATAACATTGTGTGTTTCATATTGAAATGACCAAACTTTCTAAATATATCAGTGTCGATATTCAGGTTTTGTACTGAAAGTTCGAAATATCCCTCATTTCTAATCGAAAATGATGAACGAGTAAACATTCTTTCTAAACTCAGGAAGTATACCAGTAAAATATCATCGTCTTCTCGTTCTTCTTCAATAAATTTTTCAATGTTGAACGTCTGACGCTGTCATCGAAAGTTACCACAGAGACAGTGAAGCCGCGATAGTGACGAGTTGATGAGGAGGCAGTGACTCTATAGACGCCGCTTTACTGTCGCTCGGCTCGAAAGTGCAACTTTAGCCGAGAACTCATGCGGTAGGTAAACTTCATCCTGGTGAATGAGATCAGCATTTATATTCTAGTTGAATGAATAATGTATTATTGTCAATATAACGATCATCTGTACGTCATAGTGACAGAATAATCCTGTGTGAATTTCTCCAATTTTCTGTTTATTCTGAGGTAGTAGTCCAGTCAATTTAGACTTGGGTGAACGGAAAACGTCGGATGTTATGTTTCTAACTTTAAATTGGTGTCTTGGCAAACCAATAGTGGGAAACTATGCGAATCCAACAAAATTTTCATCGGGACAACTTTTGGTGGCCTGAAATTCTCGAAATTTTCGAATTTTTTTCAGTTTTTCGTTTACATCTCATTAAGGTAGCCTCGCACCGAAAATTCAATCATTTCATTCTTCTTCAAATTAATTCATTCTCAAATTAAAGTGCATTAAATTCTGCATCGAACGACCTATGGAACATCAAAATCAGTTCAGCCGTTTATGAGCAAGCGCTCGTCGAAAAACGGCTATTTTTTCCAAATTTAATAATAACTAGAAAACGGCTGTAGATGGCTATGGGAAATGATACATAACATGAATGTGGCATTCGAAGATCTATCTGAAAAAGTCATATTATACAAAATCTTCCATTTGAAATAAGAAATTTGATACCATTTCTGGTGAAAGAGGATGTAATTGATATTTAAAAATATATCATAAATAAAGGTCTACTTGGCTTATATCTTCACATATAATTTGAAATTGATCGTATTATCATTTCTCCATAAACTTCTAGTTGGCACTCCCGGTGGGACACCCTGTATAATGTTACCTATCGAAAGAATGTAAATCCTGAAACATATTTCTCTGATCGCAAAGTTCGTTAAAGTATTCAGAAGAATATTTCACGATATAGAAGCATTTTACCTAATAACAAGCATGATATGGCGGTCGATTCGATAAGGAATTCGATAAAGTTAATGTAGATAATTCCTTTGTGTGTACGTGAATGAACAATTGGGGACAAGGAAGTTATTAAGGTAGAATGATATATTCTGCGATCGTTAGTAGCTTTATAGTTCTATAAATAATATAGGAATATATGAAATTACTTCAAGATAACGCAAATTCGATTTGAGTTCTGACTATGAATTTTTCATTTTGTTCATTTTTGATAAATCTATTTGAGGGCGATTCCTGGGCGATTTCAACGAAGAATGTCAGATTGGTTTTCTGTTAGTATTAGTGTTTCGGTAACGAAAGCACTATTGTGTTGATAAAGCTTGACTACCATTGTTATAACGGTTGCAGTTGATCACTCCTGATAATGAATCTTGGGAAGTCGTACAAAAAAAAAGTAACACACCAATAAAAGCAGTAGAACATATACCGGATATCCAAGCATACCTGTTCCAATGGATTATCTCAGCCATAATAAATATTTGGAAACTAAAAATTTCAAAATTTCATGTTCTTCAATTCGTACAAGGACCTTCATTTGAGAAAAACAAAAATTGAAAATCACTTCCCGTTTGACCGGAATTGATTTTGATTTATACGCAAAATTACCTTTTCAACGATGTATCACACTTTGTATTTTACATTTGATTTAATGGAGAAAACATTAATTCAAAAGAAATAGCCAGGTTTATAAGGCAATTCTGCCCCTACGGCATTTTCCATTTGAAATTAGGGGGTCGACATCCAATAAAAATAATTCAACCTAAGTTTCACCTGCATATTTCGAACAGTTTCCGAAAAAACTCTGTTTTCAATTTTTTACAAAAATCAACATTTATTGATGGTAATTTTTTCATCGTTTTCAGTCGTATAAGTAATAAGAAAACCATTTCATTATGAATATTGATTGAAAATTGGATTTTTCCAGATCTTCCAAATCAATAGGAGAAATCTGAAATACACAATCCTTCAAATACCCTCGAAGGAAGAAATCCAGTGTTAAATCTGGAGATCTGCAGGCTATCTTATCGTGTTCATGAATTATTAATTATTATTGAAGCCAAAATCAAGATTACACGAAATATCCCAGCCGCCTGCAATTTTATTGTTTAAATTTGAAAGTTGAATTGTCGATTTCTCCATCAAATCAAATGTAAAATACAAAGTGTGATACATCATTGAAAAGGTCATTTTGAGTAGAAATCCGAAATTGCAATAAATTAACAGAGTGCTATTTGAAATAAAAAGTCAGAGTCATTTCCGGTCAATCCGGAAATGATTTTTACGTTTGTTTTTCTCAAATGAGGGTTCTTTGAACGGATTGAAGAAAATGAAATTTTTATCTTCCGAAGTGGCTGAGATAATCCATTGGAACCTGTACATGAAAACTCAAGATCTAAAACAAAGTGTGAAATGAAATTTCAGACGACTCCTCTGTGACAAAAGAACTACGACAGGGCGATAGTCTGTCCCCAACGCTCTTTAAAATACAGGGTGGCCATTTGAAAACGAAACAGACGAGATTACAGACGAAATAAATTTTTTCGATAGAAATGCTCGGACAGGTCGATTTCTGTTCGAGGGAGACAACTTAAGATGTAGGTTACGGACGCATAGCGCTTCAACCCTTGCTACTACAACCCTCACCCCCAATTTTTGAATAGGGAAGATGGGGTGAGTGATACCTCATTTGAAAGGTATTTTTATACTGATTTCAGCACAGTAATTGTTTTTTCATTTTATGCATTAGTTCTCGAAATATTCTTGACTAAGCATTTGAAAATGAAGTGGTGTTTTCATGGCACTTGTAGTGTTTTTTTGTGAAAAACCTTTCAAATGAGGTATCACTCACCCCATCTTTCCTATTCAAAAATTGGGGGTGAGGGTTGTAGTAGCAAGGGTTGAAGCGCTGTGCGTCCGTAACCTACATCTTAAGTTGTCCCCCTCGAAACAGAAATCGACCTGTCCGAGCATTTCTATCGAAAAAATTTATTTCGTCTGTAATCTCGTCTGTTTCGTTTTCAAATGGCCACCCTGTATTTCGAGAACCAATGCATAAAATGAAAAAACAATTACTGTGCTGAAATCAGTATAAAAATACCTTTCAAATGAGGTATCACTCACCCCATCTTCCCTATTCAAAAATGGGGGTGAGGGTTGTAGTAGCAAGGGTTGAAGCGCTATGCGTCCGTAACCTACATCTTAAGTTGTCCCCCTCGAAACAGAAATCGACCTGTCCGAGCATTTCTATCGAAAAAATTTATTTCGTCTGTAATCTCGTCTGTTTCGTTTTCAAATGGCCACCCTGTATATCTGGACCGTTGATTGAAATATTCTTGGGAAGATAGCCAACCATACGGCACAAAACGAGTGCAAAATTAAAACAACGGATAGATGGCGTATTGTGTTTAACCTAAAGACATAGAGATGGCGCCGCGCAATTTTTCTAACAAAATAATTGTGACTAAAGGCACATAGATGGCGCTGATCCAAAACTATCCCAAAAGACAGAACCATAGAGTACGCGAGAAAATGAGATGCAACTCTTTGCTTTCTTTTCCCATATTTTTGGTTATAATTTCAAACTTTTAACATAACAACAAAATATTAGTGTTCTGTGATCAAGACGGTCTGTTAAACTATAACTTATTAATTTTCTTTCTGTTCAAGTTCATTTTCCCAAGTGTTAAGTTGGTGATTCCTCGTGCTCGTGTTTCAAAACGAATTAAATAGAACCTTTAGATTTTTTCCAAAATGCCTTCACACTATTTGGATTGTGTTTATATTGGGTGTAAAAACAATCGTGCTGCTAATAAAGAGCTCACATTTTTTTCGTTTCTTTCGAAGGATACAACTCGTTGTAAAGAATGGGTGATGAATTGCGGTAATCGACTTCTTTACGATCTTGAAGCAACTGCATTAAAATAAAAATTGGTATGCCAAAATCATTTTCACCACGAATTAATTTTTATCTCAGGAAAGAGGAAACTATTGAGTCGGTCTTCTGTACCTGTTAAATTTGATAGCTGAACAGTCAGGTAAGTTGAAATTATACTAATAATTTGTTATTATAGCTAAGATCTCGTACATCTCTTATCATAATCAAATTCGAAAATAATAATATAAGTGTTATTGGTTTCTTCACTAAAACTCCATCAACCTAAGCGGTTGAATTAAATTAATAGTGGTTATATTAACTCATAAATACCAAGAGTTGGAATGAGACTACTCATAATGATTGTTTCAATGATTTCATGAATATATGGCTGCGCAGATATAACATTGACATATTCTATTTATTTTTCAGATGTTTGTCCACCTTTCTCTGAACCTGTTAGATCTGCCGTAATAAGCTACCCAGGACCCTCGCAGGAACTCACAGATTCTGATCCTGCCGAATTTTTGGGAGCCAGACCGATGCAAAGGTCGCATGGCTCTAATTTGCTTCTTACGACTCTCGAATTTGATCATTTGTCTTCAAGATATCCACCGTGAATGAAAAATATCCTTTTTTCTGTTGCGAACATCAGGCTGTAAAGTTTCCTTATAACCTAAGATTTCCCCCCAATATTGACGAAGATACAATCCATTAACCAAAAAATTGCCTTTTTTTCTCTTTTTTCATGTTAATTAAGCATATCAGATTTTTGTCGGAAATATTCTGCTAACACAGAAACCTCCTGTTGGCTTGCTAGGCGATGAGTAGTTTCGGAAATAGCAGTATATTGAGTGAAAAAGGATATTTTTGCATTCAAAATCAGAGACAAATGGTCATATATCGGATATGAATAAACAGGCTATGCGTTCTTTGCATCGGCCTAGCTCTGAAATATTTCTAGATGCGCGCAGAGCAAAAATAAAAATTTTGAAAACTTTCTTCCTGATTCATCCGAGAACCGCATGGCTACCAAGAATCCGCAAAATTGTAAACCAATGAATTGAGAAACTAAAATTTTCAAGCCTCGAAAGTAAGTGTATTATCGTTGATTGAAGAATACTTCAATCAACGGTATTATTCAAATTGAAGAGTTTATTGTTTTCTCAATTTTTTTTTAATGTTTCACACAACTCAAGAATATTTACGTAAATTCGAACGAATCGAATCCTTTCATCTAAAAATTTCAACGAATCTTTACGGTGCAATCAAAGTTTTATAATACCGCCGTCTTATAAAAATTAAAATTCCAAACTCGACTATTCCTGTTTGAAATTTAAGTATCATGTTGGAAAATTTGAGGGATATCCTTAAATTTCATCAACAAATATTCAAGCAAAATTTTCTCCTAAAAACGAATCTCATATTTCAACAGAATCTTGAATATCAAGAAAATATATAATAGACGAAGTGAAGGTACTGAAATCGTTTTTTGAAGTACGCTCAAATACTAAGGCAAAATGAAACATCTGTTCATCATAAAAATTCCACATCTGATATTATGACTCATCCAAATCGGGTTTCTGTTTGAAATTTACCGAGAGTTGAGAAATCCAGAAATCTGTGTTTTAAAATACATTCGGATTCGATATTTTGCGAGGGCGCCACATTACGGCAGTGAATTGATAGACGAGGGATGCGAGGGGAAGGAGGATTGAAAACACATTGGTTGGGTATCTTCCAAAGAATACTTCAATCAACGTCTGGACCGAGTACACAAAGACTGACGAAGATCATGCAAGGATATGAGTGTTCCTATCGCCGACGGCAATACCTTATACACACTGCATTTTGTAGATGACGAGGTTATATTCGTCCAAGACAAAGACGATATAGAAGTTCATGGTCCGAAGCCCCATTCAGGAGTATGAAAAGTTGAGTCATTTCGCCTGAGGAATCGAACGTGCTCATCAGATTTTGGGACCAAAAGGGCCTTCCTTATACGAGATATCAGGCCCAACTTTGAAATTTTAAACGCAAGGCCGTCTTTTTTTATTGTAGTTTAGTATTTAGTGGGAAATTTTTCATCCGAATTCGTTAACACAAAACATTTCTTCGTCCATATTTGGGCTCTATGCAGCGTTTTTTTTTTGTACAAAAATGAACGGCGTTCATTCAGACCAGGATGCGAAAATTGATATTATAATACTGAGAGGTCCTTAGTAATTTTTCTCGGATAATCGATTGAGCCTATCAGATTTTGGGTCCAGAAAAGCCTTACTATTATTATTTTTATGAGGTCTTTATTGAAGAAAACAAAAATACAGATAATATACATCATTGAGTGAAAATAGAATAAAGGGCGAGGTTCAGCTCACTCCAAGCGAAGTGTCTATTCGAGATAAGAAGTCCAACTTGAACATTCAAATGCAAACTTTCCTTTTTAATTTCAGATTCTGATTCAGCGGGAGATTTCACATCCGAATTGGTAAAAACCAAAGTTTTTCGTTCATTTTTAAGCACTATGTAACGTTTTTTGTTCAAGAATCAAAGTTGGATTCATATCTCGCATAAGGCCCCGTCAGGCTCAAAATCTGATGGGCCCAGTCGATTCTTCGGGAAAAATGAGTAAGGACACTAAGGACCTCAGTATTAGAATATCAATATTCGCATCATGGTCTGAATGAACGCCGCGGATTTTTGAAGAAAAAACGCTGCATAGAGCCGAAATATGGACAAAATTTTGGTTTCAACCAATTCGGATGAGAAATTTCCCAATAAATCCGAATCTGCAATATAAAAGATTGGTTTGCATTTGAAATTTCAAAGTTGGGCCTCATATCTCGTATAAGACCCTCCTGGGCCTTAAATCTAATGGGCTCCTTCGATTCCTCGGGCGGAATTACCAAAGATCCCAGTATCAGAATTCCGATTGTTCACCTGTGCGCGAAATAAATTCACCGTTTCCAGACTTTTGAACTACCCGGTATACGTTGTATATTATTCCTACCTTCCTACACCATTTTCAAGTATTTAATGGTATCAGAGTCAACATGAAGCGTAATTAAAGAAAAATTAAATGAACAGTTGTAAACAATTTGGTAACGTTGGTCCAGATGAACGGATGTTAGCTAGAGCGTTAACCTCCTTTGACATCAAATTGAAAGTTTATCAGTTAAGCAAATTGAAAATTCGGTAATCAACGATTACCATTTTTACCATTATTAGTTCCATTTCGGAGGAAGTTCATATCATGCCGTCACTTCGTATAGTGTGATGGGGTAGTTAATGCATAACTTTTTCATAAAAAAAATTGACATATCATAAATATTTATTGTTGCATGATTTTTAACTCTCACCTACACGAAGAATGCACGACCCTGAATAGGTACACCACATTTACAACAACTTTTCATGGTTGATATTTCAATTTCCTGTGACCCTTATGTATGTTTCGAATGAAGTTCGAACGAGTTCATGAATATTTATTTGAGTGAATATAGTAGTTGTTTTCGGAATACAACCCCTATTCTTATTCGTGTCTTTGGATTCTACCTTTCATTTTCGAGCTTGATACACGTGATATTATTAGTTCTCAGAATAGTAACGGATCCCCTATGAGGTAGGTATATACTATTCGTGACTTGAATTTGCGCTGAAAAAGTTGTTGAAATTCAATATCCGATTAAATGAGAGGAAGTGTGAGAATTTGTGAGCTAAATGATTCCTCATTTTCATTATTTTTCATAAATAATGATAAGAAGTAAGTAGGTACTGATATGTTGATTTTTAGCTTAGGTGGAGTCTTCATGAATGACAGTAATGGTAATTTCGAGATAAATATTCGAAATGCATGTAAAACAGAGCAACTATAGAGAGATAAAACATACCTATAGGTACATTACTTATTCTCTGACCTCATTCGAGTCTTCAAATCGCAAAATATGGTTGATTCAGGATTGAAGGGGGGGGGGCTACTCATTCATTTCTGTCGTTTCACTAATGAATCTGAAGATCATCTCCAAACCTACAAGATTATGTTAATCTTTCGGAAACTTAGCTTTTCAACCTATTCAAAAGTAAGGAACTTTTATCCGCTCATTGTTTGCACTCGCACGAAGGTTATACAGGGTGAGTCAAAAATGTGTAAGGAGCTTTCTGGGAGTGATAGTACATTGAAAATTAAGTATAGCCCGATAAATAAACTCATGGCCCAAAATGCATATTGAGGGAGATATATCCTGAATGCCACCAGATTGAAATTTCGTGCATACATGTATTTTGTTAAAATTCATTTTTTCATTGCACTTCTACATTTCTGACCGAAAACCCAGACAGGAGAGACCAGCCTATTTGGTTGAGTTTCTTTGGACACCCCAATACCATCTTTCACTCGTAGGCTCTGAGTGAGTGAGGTAAGAGATCTTGAGAGTCCTCAAAAAGCAGAGAGTCTAATAAATTGCTGAACTGTTACTCCAATTCCTTGGCTTGGAGGATTTTTTCAGGGAAACAATGTGTAGCATTATTATCAGAATTTCTGCTGTCGAGATATTTCATGACATCTCAAAAAATGTTTTTGTAACACTCACAGTTTCAGATTTTTCTCCTAACATGATTGAAAGGATTAACCTATCATTATGGTCTATTTTCCAATCAACAGTTACTGTTGGTTTTCGAGTGAGATTTTATTTTTTCTACACAAAATATGTCAATTCAGGAACCTCGAAAATACAATACATGCATAATTCGAATTTGACAAATTAGTCCTTCCATAAATTGCTATATAACGAAAAAAATTTCCAGTAGGTACATACCAACTCATTCGTTCATAACATTTTTCAGAAACTGTGGCAGTGAATATTCAACTACCTTCGAAATAATTCGTTTTTATTCGAACTCATTAAACTGACCCATTGTTCCGAATCGGATAATCAAACTTCAAGGACAATTGATAATTTTATTGGTCGAGAAAATTTCACGAGACATTTAATGCCAAAGTTCTACTTGAAATGGAATTATTTTCGATGATAAGGCCTAAGAATTGAACAAGATTCAAAATCTTTAAATTAAATTATAATTTTCTGTTCATTAAGTACATACCTACAGTAAATGAAAATCCTTATAGCAAACCAAAAACCACTGCGTATTTTAGACAATGGTTCTTTTTATTCATGAAAAAATCAAATTTTTTTTCCAAAATTCAATAGAAAAATTCGATGAAATCTTCATGAGACTTGGTGGATCCAACAGTGAATGAATTTGCTAAATTTAATGGCATGAAGCAGACCTCAAGTTTTATGAAGTTTAAAGTTTGTAAAAATTGTGAATGAATAAAGTTTATTATTATTATTATTATCAAAAAAATAACTTTCAGTATAATATGAAAGAATTAATGTATGTTGATCGATAGTTATGTGAGAATTTATTCATCTTGATGAAGCCCTAAGTTGGATGGAATAATGAGCAAGATACTATGCATCTGAAACTAGAGCTAGAACATCCAGAACCAAACAGCTACTGAGCAGTGCAGAAATGAAGAATCATTGAAGGCGCAAACTATTATGATTGTCGTTTATATCAGTACTTCAAGAGAAAAGAAGCAAATGGAAGATTTAGTAAAGTGGATCAGATAGTGACGATGCCAGTGGAGGTATCACTTGATACTACAGTTGAAAAAGAACCAAATACCAGGTTTGTAGAACATGAGGACATACGCCACGAAAGTTGGACAACTGAATCTACCAAACGACAAAAGCAGATTTAACAAGACTCAACCTACTACGGAATGCAGAATCTTATAAGAATTCAAGCCAAGTTGAGCCGCATAGGTACCTGCATCAGCAACTACACCAGATTTGGATTTGAAAAAATTCATGCTTTTCCTAATTAACGGATCCTTAATCCAGAACGTTGTAGTCTTAATTATTCTATCTTCAGTCCTACAAAATGGCATTGAGCAATCAAAATATTTTTCAATCATAATGACAAAACTGCAAATTTCAAAATGTAAGAGTGTTAGCAATAAACGGTATTTTTTTCATTCATAAATGGCTCAGTCAATGAATAGGGTTAACTTAAGAGATGAAATAGTGAAAATAGCATTCAAACCGGTCAATAGAGTCAAGGGTTTTTATTCCAAATTAAAGTCGGAAACAGCCCTGGACTTCAGATCAAATGTATATAATACCTTGTAGGCATTGTAGCAGGGTATATATCAGCACCTCAGAGGTAAAGTGTGTTAAGTCACATTTTTTCAGACACGAACTATCTACAATATTGGATTCGCATTAGTAAATTCTAGCTAGTGGAACACATTTTTGACTCCCTAGGTATATGAAGTCGCCAAATAATGGCATTACACATTCTTTGAAACAATGATCGAACTGAATAATCTCTCTTTTGTCTAATTTTGATATTGTGACTTAACACACTTTACCTCTGGGGTGCTGATATAGATCGACTAGTAGGTTTCTTGAAACAAGAATTGCTGAACACAAAAGAGACTGCGTCAATATACACAATCCCACTAGAGCTAAAGACAACAACACAGCTTGCCTTCAATGAATTGCACTCATTTGATTTTGAAAGTGTCACTATTTTGGACACTCAAACTAACATGAGGAAAAGATTATTTTGTGAAATGCTAGAAATAAAGAAGGACAGGAATTCAATCAATAAGAGAAGCGATATTGACAACTTGAACACAGCCTATTTTGATCTCATACAAAGATTACACATTTAATCATCCAAATATTCATAGAAGTCATTGTTGGCTGGTTATACATATTGTTTCGTTTTTTCCTTCATGATACCAGATAATTAACGCTGAATATAAACCGTTCAATTCATTTCCATTCCACATATTTTAGTACAAAAGTTTCAATCCGCATGATGTCTGTTGTTATTTCATCCTCAGTTTTATTTTTTGAGAAGACAATAGAGACCAAGTGGCAATGTGAGTAGCTTGATTAAAAAGTAAAAAAAAATTTGTTTGTAAAAATAGTTAAAAATAAGATGTTCATATATGCTTTTCGCTTTTCTCTATGTGTCTGATCTTATTACTGTTTTATCAGGTTACTGAATAAAATACATTTTTGTGTTCCTGTTTCTTATTTTAGTGTAAAGCCAATCATATATATTTTTTATATGTTCTGAAGGAATTTCTATATCTATATGTATCGTTTGTTGTAGAGGCCTGATGAAGATTTAAAATAAATCGAAACGTCGGCATTCTGTCTAATTGAGTCTTTGTAATCAAGACCTAAAAGAACCCTCTCATTACTAAGACACGTAAACTAAGATGTTAATTCGCATCCGCACTATGACGAACGACATCATTCGACCTCTGTCGGGCGACACGTTGGGTTCGACATGTTCGGTTTTTGTTACGTCTACACTCATTCGGCTTTGTCGCTCGACTAGGTCGAATCGACATACTGTGGATGCCACTTTATATTTTGTGCTATTTTGTTTGATATTTAGGTGTAGCACATGACTTTTGATGTTATATGTGGAGATAATTCAGAACGAAGCTTATTATTTTTTTTTTTCTAATGAGATATAATCTAAAGGGAAATATTTCAGGGAATTCGAAGTTTATAAAGTAGATTATCAAGTAGATTATTAAAGAACGTAAGTAATGATCAGATTACGATGACTGAAGATGATGAGAATACATCGTTGTAGCTGTTCAAATCGAATAACAATCGAGATATTAAAAAAAGTTTTTTTCTGAAACAGAAACCCTAGTAAGAAGTGTAAGAAGTCTACAAGTCTGTAGCTACAAGTCCAATTTGATTCGGTGTGACAATGCAAATGACTACAATTTTAGACATCATTTTCTACATTTGTAGCTACATATGAAATGTAACAGTCATTTATAATTCAAGTGCACATTGATATTCTTCCACAAGTTCAAAATTCAAAACTGAGTCACGAAGTGGTAAGTTTTTGAATGAACGAGTGTTACAATGATCGTAATGTACGAGTATCATGAAATATCTACTCCAATTCACTGAATTTCCACTAGTAACACCACTAGAGGTCAAATTCTTTCCGGAAATTTTTTCGAGCTCATGAATGTTTCGAAAATTATCCCGAGTCGAAGCATTTACCTAGGTATGAAGGTAGGTGAAGCATTAACTACACTTGTTGAAAATTCAGAGGCACAATTTATACAAGTGTAAACTTTGTGTTGCATAAAACGTTTACAAATGTAGAGATTTTTTCTTAATTACTAGAGACGCACGGGTCTCTTCAGATTGCACTTGTAGCTACAGGCAAATCACTTGTAATTTCTAGACTTGTTGCACAGGTTTGTGTTACGGTGGAACACTAATCTAACTTCAAATTCGATGTCTTTGAAAACGATAACGTTTCATTAGGACACATTGTTTCGATTACGTTTGCTGTGCATTTCACGTTGAAAAAGTCATTGTGGCTAGGAATGCAATTCAGTGGCGACATGATACATTGAAAATTCCGTTCAGAAGGAAATCAGCATTTCCAATACATTATTCATTATTTATCGGGTGTAAAAAAATTGCATATGCAACTCTCATGTAATTGTTATATTAAATGATCGTTACATAAAATATTTTGTAAGAAGATCAGAAGTGGTTCTTATTTTGCTGCTTTTTTTGAAATTTTTTTATTTAAACTATTCGGGAGGTGAATTAAATCAGTGACATATTTAGTAATTTCACACTGAGGATTTGGAAAACTATCATAAAATTACTTTCTGATAAGAAATCATCTCTTTTTTCTCTGAATGATGCATGTAGTTCGTTTTACAACGTTATATAAAGAAAAGTTATTCGAAGCAGAACATGCAGTTTGGTGCCTGAATTCTGATATGTTCCTGAAGTTTGCAGTAAGAAGTGTTATATTATGTGTTATATTATGTGTTCTGATTACCAATCTTTCTGAGGACCAATAAGTTCGAATTTAAGTCGATAACAGGATCTCAACGAATTTTATTTCCATTGTATCGTGTATCGTGAAGATGTAGCTATCATAATATTTAGAGGCCATTTCACATTTTTTCAGTTTTCTTTTTTTTCTATTTTATAAAGGATCCGAGAAATAATAACCAATAGTCCACATTTTCCTTTGCGATCTGTATTTCAGAAACAAAGGTAGTTGGAATATTTCTGTTTACGAAAAAGTGGCACAGGGTCGCGAAACCGCATGTCTCTATCTTTATTAATAGCTGAGATACAGTGCAGACTCAACCAATTTGGGATACATATCTCGAGAAAATTTTAAATTAAATCCTGACCTCGATCCTGACTTAATTTTGCGTGTTATTTTGAAAGTTACTGAGAAATTTCAATGTGACCGAAGGGCATTATCCGACATACCTACTGACAGACAAATGAAACTATGGTTAATTTTATCCAATAGCGTACTTACCTGAAGCATTGATCATACCAAAGAAGCTTTAATGGAAATGTTTTTCCCAAATTGACCGAGTGAACGGACCCGCCAACATGCTGAATCACAACCATTTTAAGCTCAGAAAAGGAATATAGGGTGTTTCAAAAAAAAGGTGATACCCTTTTTAGGATAGATAGAAAACTGAAAAATAATTGGGTTTTGTTCAGTTAAAAATTTTCGTAACGCCATCCGTACTCAAGATAAAGGGCGTTGAAAAAAACATACACATTTTTTACGATTTTGCTGAGACTACTGGCAAAATTATAATGAAATTTTATACGAATATGTTTTGCAAGCTGATGCCTCCAATAAAATTAATTTTATGTCCGACTCTTATACATGGCGCTAGTTACAAAGTGTACTTGAACATCATTTGATTTCACACCAAAAGGAACTTTTGATAAAACTCGATACTGTGTACCGTTGTCGGAAAATTTTTGATTCGAAAATTATTTTTCAGTTTTCTGTGTCCTAGAGACGGGATCACCTTTTTTTGAAACACCCTGCAGATATATTCGTAAGTAATATCATAAGGGCATCAAATTTTTCCGAAAAAATCGAAAAAACACGTTGCTCAGTAATATTTTAACAAGAAGCATGAGTACTGGTGGCAACAAAATACCGAGTCGTAGACAAATGCTTTTTGTTAAAAATTTTACTTCGTATTGTTTTTTTCGAATAGTATTTCAAAAGACTTTTGAGTAACAGCTTATTCGGCATGCATTATGTATAGTATTGTAATTTTTGGTGACAACAAACAACAACTGTCAAGTTTTGCAGCGGGTAAACTCGAAAAAACTGGTGACAGCTGATGCCATACAGTTTTGTCATCTAGAAACCATTTGTAATTAAAAATTGCGCGTTTTTGATTAGTGAACGAGGGAAAAAGACAACTAAGTGCCTTTTTGAATTACAAATGAAAAAAAGACAAAATGAAAAAAGACAGAATTTTTGTATGCCTATAGGCATACAAAAATTCCGTCTTTTTTCCTTGTCCGATATTCAAGGAGATTATACTAACCAAAGAGAATTTCGGATTTTTAATGCCTCACCGCAATTTTCAACGATTCCGGGTCAACGAAACGCAGATATGGTGCCCATGTGCACTCTTAATCTATGAGAATTTCCTCTTTTCAAGTAATCTACTATCGATAGGACTTCATACAGGAACAACCGTGCCTTTTTCCCATCAGGGAATCCATATCAGCTCTTTCAATTCTGAGAAAACAGAGGCAGGGCCGTTTTAACTTTTATCTATTCCGGTCTCTCCTGAACGTGTCGCTTACATTTAAAGGCAAGACCATAAAGATAATATTATATCTGCATCGTCAAACTTCCTCGGCAAACACCGGGTAAATATTTGCTTCCCTCGCTAACGATTCCGACAATTTCGCCTCTTACGATATGTACCGGGCCTTTTGTGAAATAAGGAGAACTAGCGAAACAGGAACACATTAATTGTTAGGAAATAACTTACTTCTGGTCATTAAATCATTCATTGTTCGGTTTATACCCTTTGTTGCTTCGCTAATAAGGATCGAACTTTGCGTATATATGAAAATCCTGTAAAAGCCTCAACCATTTCATACAACTTCGAAGAGAAACAATGATTTTAATCTGATAGTTTGGTTACTGCTTAATCATTTTTGGGTTAAAAAATTCACATTGAAATTGACAAAAGGTTCGCTAGTACCCGTTCTGAAATTCACGGAGTCATGCAGGCCATAACCTAGTTCTAGAGTTGAAAATTTGAGTATTCATTCAAATGAGGAAAATGAATCGCGGTTTTATTTGATCACACTGTTTCATATCTCACATGTCTGAAATGTTTTTCCTTTATTGCTTTGTCATGGATATCAAAATAATATCAAGTAAAGTTTGCTCGGGATTAAAGATACCTGGTTTCAATAATATGATAAGAGTGATTTATATTATGAAAAAGAGGTAAGTTAGAACGAAAAGTATAAATTTTTGGATTCTTAAGTTTTCTTTATCCGGCCATTAAAGTATTGAATGTCCTCCTTCTGGTTGCTTCGGACAACATATCATCCGAACGAGAGACAATTGTGGCAAAGGAATTCGATTATTTCAAAAGTGTAAAGATACGCGGTTTCATTGCTTCATAGCATCGGTATATCCAAAACATTCGAGAAAATTCAGGAATATTCAGGATAAATAAAAAGTCAGTGGGATTCGACGGAATCTCTGTGAAATTATTGAAAGAAAGTGTATCGATAATAACAACACCCCTTACACACATCATAAACCAAACATTGTGACAGGAATATATCCAGATGAATTAAAGGAAGCATGGGTGAAGGCAATATTCAAAAAAGGTGATAAAGGAGTTGAAGACAACTACAGACCAGTGTCTCTACTCTCAAATATAAATAAAATATTTGAAAGAATATTATTCGATAAAATCATTGCCTTTTTGGAAAAAAACATGATAATTGTAGAAGAACAATGTGGTTTTAGGAAAGGAAGGTCAACAATCCAGGCAGTATATCAAGTACTACAGGCAGCCATTAAGGCCATCAATGAAAAAAACACAGTAGCAGTGAGCTTAGATTTGTCAAAAGCTTTTGACAGAGTGAACCACAATACTTTGATGAAAAAAATTGAAAGGTATGGCATTAGAGGTACTGCTTTGGACTTGATGAAGTCCTACCTATCCGGAAGAACTCAGAGAGTAGTAGAGATCAACAATGACGGTGAAACAATAAGATCTGATTCATTATGTGTGAGACAAGGGGTTCCACAAGAGTCAATTTGGGGTCCACTCTTGTACATAAATTATACTAACGATATTGTGCAGATTCCTATGAGTAAGAGTATAATGTTTGCTGATGATATGATATACATATCACTGATATGTAAGGCTGCAGATAAAAACCAATTCGGGTATATTATAAGAAAGGAATTAGGGAGCATCAGTGAATGGTTGGCAGAAAATGATCTCATTTTGAATGTTACAAAAACTAAAATTATGATATTTAGAGCGAATGAAGAGCAAAGTATCACAGTGAAAACTCAAAATAGAGAGATTGCAACGGTAGATCAAATTGAATTTTTGGGAATAATAATAGACCAAAACTTGAATTGGAAAGCGCAAATAGAACAATTGGCCACAGATATTTCGAAATATTGTTATGCCCTACGAGTTATAAGAGAAAACATAGGGGTGGATGCGGCTCTGTCAGCATTCCATGCCTACGATCAATCAAAAATAAGATGCGGAGTTATTTTTTGGGCCAGAAGCTGCGAGGCTGACAGGTTGTTCAAACTACAGAAGAGAAGCTTGAGAGTTATTTTCAGGATGGAGCCAATTGATAGTTGTAAAAATCTTTTTATTGAACAGAAAATTCTGACATTATATGGTCAATATATATATGAATGCATTATTTATGTTACAAATAATTATATGAACTGAAACACAACTATGAAATAAGAAATAAGAAGAATTTGATTCAAGATAGAACCAACTTATCATATATACATAAAAATGTGACATATAGTATTTTGGCAATATGGAATAAATTACCAAACAGTTTCAAATTAAGAATTAATTTTAAAAATAACAATAGAAATTGTTTTGAAGAATTTTCTATATCAAAAATGTTAATTCTTTAGAGGAGTTTTTTCATGAAGATGATTTTGGGGAGCTATAGAGTGAATATTTCAGTTTGTTGATTATTGGTTGTGTATAATTAGTTTAAGTATCATGGAAATTTGTGACACGATCTAAACCTTCTGGTATATGTAAGAGATCAAATAAAGTATATCTATCTATCTATCATCATGGAATATTTAAATATTCAGATTCAAAAAAAGGCAATGAGTAACAAATAATTATGTCAATTGTTTATTTCTAATGTTGGAAATTGTATTATGCACATTGTAAGCAAAAGATGCAAAGTGTGAAATTATGAAACAAAAGAACGCTGGCAAACGGAAGGCTATACAGGATGTCCCATCGGGAGTGCCATTAGAAAATGGATAAATAATAATTCCATCACTGCGAAGATATAAGCCCACTTGACCTTCATTCATGATATATTTTTAAATATCAATAACCTCCGCTTGATCCGGAAATGGTATAAACTTTCTTATTTCTAATGGAAAACCCTGTACATTTCAACTTTTGCAGATATGTTCGAATGCTACATTCATTTTATATATAATTCCATATAGTTAGAATCTGCCGAACATTTCATGCCTTTAAAATCAGTAATTTTTTCGTTATTGAATAAAATTCGAATTTTACAACCAAAGCCTGGTTTCGCTCAGTCGAATTCATTAGTATGCTTGTATTTTTGATAGGGTATGTTAAGTCATTCTTACCTTTTCTTATGATGATCAAATATACAAAAAAATCTTAGTTTAAAACTATCACATCAGTTTTCTTAACAAAAAGCCCAAAACAGAAATTTAACTTCAAACTCCGCCCTTGAATGAATGCTATTTTTATAAACCCATAGATAAAAATCAAGGAGTGTTTGGTCTGCAGAACGAGGGGCCTCTTCTAATAGTCCATTCAATCTGATATTTTGTTACATTCACCATAATTGAAGAACATATTTAATACACCACTGCTAACGTAATAACGATTTTGCATAGTGCCCGATCAATCAAAAAACAAGTATGAATGACAATTCAAAATAATGCATTATAAATGAATTCACATTTGTACTATTGATAAAGCTCTCTTAAAAATCTCCATAAATCTATTATTAGACTAAGAAACCTGGCTTTATTCCTGAAATTCGAATTTTATTCAATAGCGGAAAAACTACTGATTTTAAAGTTATGAAATGTTCGGCAAACTCTAACTAGTTTTTGAAGAGCAATCGATCGGAATTACAAAATTATATGGTTACCATTTGAAGAAAAATGAGATTTCATAGTTTTATTAAGGCTCACTCTGATGCCCTGTTTCAGACCCTTGGTATAAAATTTCCTCATAAGTTAGGCCAGAAACAGTATCCTCGTACTTTATTTCATACCACTTTGTGACAATTTTCTGACAAAAAATTTGAAAATTATGCTATAACTCAGCAATCGCTCGAAGTGGTTGAGCATATCATACATGAAATTATTATAGAATTGAACGAACAATTCATAAATGTTTAAATATACAGGGTGTTACATTTGAAATAACGAAGTTGATATTCGTTCTCGGTAGAACCGAAAGATTCTGCTTGAAGGGTCATGTAGTCTAAAACAAAAATACAAATTCTTGAATCTGTATTACAATTCCTCCCTCGAATAGTTCCAATGAAACGCTTGAAGGAATCGCTCTGTAGATTGGAAGTTTCAGAGAAAAATTGATTAGTTTGGCAGTTCTGAGTAGAAGAGGAATTATACAGTGTCAGCGGATCGTGTCAGCTAGCTGGTTTAGAGAGACCGCTTTTCGAGATGAAATCCAATGATTTATGCAAACTCTTCATTTCTGACAGTTCCTTCTGAAGTGTCTCATTACAGTATACTTCGAAGATATTCAATATTACTAAGCAAATTCGATGCATCGTATGAAATAAAGAACGACGTGCCTCTTTCAACGAGAAAAATATTCACTATCAAACTGCTGACCATCAAGAATGATGAGAAATGTGATAAAGCGAATACAGCCGCATAGGAGTCGGATAAACGAAACCCGATCATATTCTGGTCGCAATCCAGATAACGTTAGCATAACCGAACTCATATCAAGAATGTGATGGATGACATAAGGAATTCTGTAAAACTATAAAATATCTAGAATTCCGACAATATACCTTTCGTTCTCCTCAGACAGATTTTTCATTTTTCGAAACAGTTACGGAGTAGGGGCCTCAAACCTATGAATTGAGTGCGCTAACAGAAGAACAATTAATAAAGATTAAAAAAAAATCAAGTCCAAATAATCACAGAGCACCTCAAACGATTAAAAATAATTTCATGCATTGATATAACCTATGTAGGGCGGACAGAAGGATCTGCATTTCGTAAGTTAAAAATCTTTGTTTTTCAATTTACAGAATTTTTGATCGTCAGTTTTTGTTATAAAATTATTATACAGGGTGTTTGGTAATTCGACGTGATCCTTGATAGGGGATATACTAGACGTCATTTGCAGCAAATTACGTCGAGTTGAAGCACGGTCCGAAAATCTATGGTTACGAAGATATGGCAATTTTTCAACTTTTTTTTACTTTGTTGAAATTTTCTGCTTCGTAGTCGAAAATAATTAATTTTGTTAAAACTACTTGACTCTGAATTTTCAATAAATATTGTTTCGAAAGCTGAGGAGATGGTTATCATTGCTTGCAAAAAGTATTTACTAAAAATTGAGACAACCCGAGATATACAGGGTCATAAATGGTTCCAACTGTTTTTGTCATGAAATTTCGATGAGAGAATTGGGATTTACTCGAAAAAAATATAATGAACCTGGTGTACAAATGAGAGGAAAACTTCCTTATTTCATCGGCTTTCCAGAAAGGTAAATACTTCAATAATTCTCTCATGCAGTCAAAAAATATAGCCGGAAAACCGAGCAAGTATCAGACTTTTTCGAGTTATTTAAA
This sequence comes from Hippodamia convergens, assembly GCA_038502775.1. NCBI lineage: Eukaryota > Metazoa > Arthropoda > Insecta > Coleoptera > Coccinellidae > Hippodamia > Hippodamia convergens. The sequence continues at coordinate 27,420,957 of CM076608.1, read as the reverse complement.
TATCCTCTATTTCACTCGTGATTCGTAAGCGGGCCATGGTTCGATTATTTTCGCCAATCCTCGGAATATATAGTTGACATGACTGAACAAATTTTATATTAAATTAACAAACTGTTAGTTGCCTGCTGTTACAATGAATTTTTTTTAATAGTAATTAGAAGACGTACCGCTGACAGTACGATCATGAATTATTTGTTGTCAATCTTTCTTCAACAAAAATTGAATGAACAGGACGAAAAATGGTTCTTTTGTGATGCCCTGCACATTATATTGAACATAAGCATAAACACAAACACAGACATAAACTAAAATAAAAAATAAATAAGCAAAATTGAAGATACTGCTCAAATTGTCACCCTCGATTTCTTATGCATGCACGCAGTCACGGCTCACTTCTCAAATTGTTACCCGCTTTGAAAAGTTATTCTTTACGTGCTGAGCAACCGTTCAAATCCTTTCACTCACTTCTTCAGCCTTCGTCACTGGTGTACTATACACTAGCTATTTCGTATGACCTCAAATGTAAAAATCACATGGGGTTAAGTCCAGATATCTGGCTGACCAAGGAATTGGCCAACTTCGGCTCATCAAATTTCCGTTATAGTTTTGGTCTAGCCACGCTTCTGGAGTAATGAACTAGAAAGCCATCATGCTAGAAAATAATTCGTGATCGTACTACCAATGGTACATCTTCTAATTGCTATTCTAGAAAAATGAACTTTTCTGATCGTTGTATGAGCAAGCACGTCACAGTTTGGTAATTTAGTATGTGATTTGTCAAGTCGAGTCAACAATTCCGAGAACTGCGGAACCATGGCCGGCATACGAATCACGAGTCAAATAGAGGGTAGAAAAAGTTGAAAAATCGCCATATCTTCGAAACCATAGATTTTCGGACCATGCTCGACGTTTTTTGCTGTAAATGACGTCTAGTATATCCGCTATCAAAGATCACGTCGAATTACCAAACACCCTGTATATGCAAAACTGTTTTGAGACAATTATGTCAGCTGCAGTCCAATTTAGTTGAATTGAAGACTATGAATTTGTCTTTAAAAATTTTGAATTTCCAGTGTAATGAAGTATCAAAAAGTTCTGACACAAAATATTTCAGAAATTAATTTTCTCACCCCACCATGATAACACTTAAAAATAACAAAAATTGTCGAAAATATATCAAACGTTAGTTCACTGCAAAATTTCTTCTCTCGAATTGTTCCGTACGAATTTATGCGGAAATAGTTAAAAATATTCATATTTTATGTTTCTGTAATAAAATTAACAATTTTGAAAGAAAGTCGAAACAGAAAAGTTTCATATTTTCATCTGAAATAATTTTTCTCTCTTCTGCCACATCTTGTAGAACATGAAGTTGTCATAGTTATATTTAATCACCCTATGTTAGCCTCATGCCACGGATTTCTTCATCATCTGTGAATGTAAAGTACATAAAACACATGTGGAAATCAACATTTTTCAATGCAAAAATCACTGTTAAATTATTCATGAAAATATTCCATTAACTTCAATGAAAATTCAGCGAATTAGAGAAAATAATGTATAATACTCGAACAGAAGGTTCATTATAACATTCGTTCATTAAGAAACTCGCCACTCCGTGGTTCGTTTTCGAATTTTGGACTCGTTGGAAGAGTATCAATGATTTCTGCACTCATCCTACAAAACAATTTTTTTCTTGGAAAACGTGATTTTCAAGTAGCGTTAGCCAATTGCATAATTTCATTATTCTGCATTTATTCTGAGAGTACCAGTAGTCTTGTAATCTTAGTATCAGTTTCAAATGTTCCATAAAAATCACAGATTGAATTAAAATGAGCTCGTTCAGTGGACATCCTCAAGAAAAGCTTGGGTGTATGGAACTCGATTCAAAGATAACGTCTGTATGATATGCAAGTTGTCTTTATGTGATTTGTAATTTTAGTTTTTGGGGTCCATAGGTTTCCTCAACTCCATAATCAATTAAATAAATATATAAAAAAATTAATTGTGTTGTACAAAAAATCAGAGTTTCTTAGAAATCGCATGAAATATCTGCTTGCTGAAATAATCGCATCGTTATAGCAGAAAGGCTAATGAAATGAACTCGACGATATTTCACTAAGGATATCAGTAGCTCCAAATAGTTCAGATCAGATCAATTGCCAAATAACGAAATTTTAAAGAATAACTTCGTGTTCAGCCAGCCATGGCTGAAGAAAGCCATCGAGTTTCGGACTCCCGCTCTCTCGCGATCAAAAACAAAGCTCAATATTTCTAATGATATGGCTTTTGAGTTTTTTATAGCCATTTTCACCAAAAGAATCACATTCGACTACATAACATAATTTAATTGTATAATGTATGTCACTCTTGTTGTTCAAAATCAAGTTTTGTACTGAATTCTTGATAACATGATGGAAACAGTCCTAATTTAGCAGAGGAAGATTTAATGATGCCACTTTATATATTATATTCTCATTCTGGGCAAATGAGTTGAGTTTCTCGCAAAGCTTCGGCGAATTAATTCGAAGGATGACAACAGATCCTACTAATATGTTTCCTTCTGAGAGATTACTTCAATGTAACATTCTCGAATCAGAAACGATAGCCCGGAAAGTGGAGTATTTCGAAAATTTTTGATATTAGGACACCTTTATGAAATCAACGTTGAACCTAACCAAATTGTGAATTTGGAGAAATTGGGTCAGTGGTACATACATTTTTTTGATGCGTCCAGAATGTACATAATATATTATATAAAACATGTAAAAACTTAAATAATACAAATCAACTTGAATGAAGTAATGTTCACAGAAAATATAATAATAGTAGAATGATACATGAATTCTCAGAATACCCTTTTATCAAAATGTGAAGAAAACATTTAAAGAATACAAGGGAAATAATAAATAACTTAATGTTAACATCGTATAGAGGGTGTACCAAGTTCGACGGCCTATTAGACGTTTCTGGAGACCCGGACCTTTTTGAAATTTGAAAATTGGGATTATGATAGCCTGAACACTTTCACATATACAGAGTATGGAAAAAAATTCTCAAAAAGTTTTTCTCTGTTTTTTCGTTTCAAATTTTGATAGAGTAGAGTATTCAATTCTGAATATATTTCTATTAAAATCGTTGCATACGTCAAAATACTTTTCAAAATATGAAGGGTACACCCCGCATATATATAATTTACTTTGAAACATTTCTTGGATTGAAAGTCATCTTGATTGTTCAATATACCGGTGAATATCAGTTCCAATGGATTATCTCAGTCATAACGGCCGATAAAAATTTGAAAATTTCATTTGGGAAAAACAAAAAGCCCGGAAGACTCCCTCAATGTCTAAACAAAAATTGAAAATCACTCTTTTATTCCAAATAGCACCCTGTATATGTATATTACCTTTGTATTCTACTATTGATTTGATGGATAAAACGACAATTGAAATTTCAAATTGAAAGAATTGCAGTGGGCTACGATACTTTGTGTAATCTTGATTTTGACTTCAATAATAATTGATAATTAATCGACACGATAAGAGAGATAAGCCTGTAAGATCTCTAGATTTAACACTGCTGGATTTCTTCTTTCGGAAGTATTTGAAAGATTGTGTATACCAGATTCCTCCTATTGATTTGAAAGATCTAAAAAAAAAAACGGATTTTCAACCGAGATTCATAATGAAATGATTTCCTTATTACTTATACGACTGAAACCGTAAGTGATTTTCTATTTTTTTTTTCTGAAATTGAGGTTCTTTGAGCGAATAAAAGAACATAAAATTTTCGAATTTTTATCTGCCGAAATGGCCGAAACGGCAATGGAACAGGTATACTGGGACACCTGGTATCTTACCTTTCATTATTAAATTATCATTATGTGAATACCAAATAGGATAAAATGACTGCAGACACATTCCTCATTTCCTCTTGGGCTATTCACAGTGGAAAACGAATGAAATTAATGCACGGGAACATTTAGTAAATAACCAATCTAGGTACATGCCGGTGGTCTCATAAGATCCATTGAATGTATCAAAAAAGAAGATCTTGTATCATATTAATATGTTTTATTTTGAAAAAGGCAACGACTATAGCCAAACACATCATAAAACATAGAAGGAGGTAACAACTGTCAGTTAATTCCGATGATAGCCCAAGTACATAGCCAGCCTAAATGTTATGATCATTTTCTCCTGGACCGAGAAAATAATTCGTTAGTAAGTCAGAAAATGTCATAAGACGGATTTAAATTTCTAATAGAATAAGGTATCTAATGGAATTTTGTTTTCAAGAAGTTAAAGAGATGGTTTTTCACCCAATTAAAAACATTTTACCGATTTCATTTTTCATTTATAGAGCCATGAATTCCCTCCAATCATTTCAAAAAATCAAAATTTTACTGCACTGCCGCATTTTAGATTTCTTTAGTAAAGTTTTGTTGATGGAACTCTCGAATTACGTCAGGCTATAATTAGAGTACCATTTGAGTTAGAATATTCTCAGCAAAAAATTGTTACTGTTCTTTTGTACTTATTTCGAAAAACGGTAATAAGTACTATGCTGATCTTGAAAGAGAGAGCTTCGCATAAATTTATATTTCTGAAATAATTGCAGATGATAGATTGAGAGAAAACATTATTCAATTATTTCCCTATCTAATTTAGTATCGTTCCCATTTTCAACTTGAAAAAAATTTTCATTTGGATATCCACTAATGAAGGGTCAAAATATCAAAAACACGAAGTATGTCGGACTTTTGAGAGTAAGGAAAAGCGTAGCTATTCTAGTTCACTCCCATGTGACGTCATAATCGTGGATGAAGTTCTATTTCAGTGATAACCATTCAAAAGAAACGATGGAAAGGGATTTTTGGCTAGTACTATACAAAAATCAATGAAAATTTATTGATTGCGTGTGGATTGGACATTTTCTATAGATCTTATGTTTTTTCTGCATTTCATTCGCATGATGACCTCAATTCAATAAGTGAACTCAATTGATGAAGCTTTTCTGAATAAAAAAAACCTACTTCGATTTGTTTATTCAAATGTTGGTCTAAAACAGTTTTAATATATTGCATTTATAATATGATGTTGAAAAAAGAATGAGAGATACTCGAATTTTTTATCCATTTGAACTTTCGGTTTTGAAGAACTGAAAAGTTTACTGATATAACATTATCTGAATATGAAATTTGCAAATATTTTCTGTTTGTTTGAGGATGAAGAACAAACATACTGTCAATATTTTCGTGTTTTCACTCCCATTTTCTGAAAAAACTAAAAAAAAAAAAATTATAATCAATAGAAATGTTCCTGAGTAAATTCTTAATTTGTAAGGAGCAAGAATCAGTTTGAAACAACCAACGAATAGAAATGATCAGAGCAGGTGAAGTTTCAAAGTCTATATCAAACGTCTTCATCAGACTAAATTTTAGAAATTTGTACATAATTGTGAATTTTTTCAAACTGCGGACATTTGATAATGACCCACTTAATTTCGAAATTTCCTAATGTCGGTTCTTTCTCAATCCAACTACGATCAACTGCTGGCCAGATCATTATCTCCAAGTGGACTCTTTAAGTTCTTTTTTTCATCTTTTTCTTGTTTCATTCCAATCCATCATGTGATCTCCAGTATTGGAACAGACATGATCGCAAACTGTGATCTACTTATGTCGTATACACTTATATTGTACACAATTTTTTTCTATTTCTTAGTTAAAGGTTTAGTTTTCATAAACATTTACGCAGGAGCATTTTTATAATTTGAAAATTTTTTTCAATTGAGTTTGTTCAAGGGACTTCAAGTTGGGATAATGCAATTAGTACCTCAAGAAATATTATTCGATAACAATACTAGATATACAATACTAGAAAAAATTAAGTGATCAAGAAAAAATCAAAATTTTTTGGGCAATTTTCAACTATCCCTAACTTTCAGAGAAATATGGTCGTACAAGAAATAACAAAAAAGGAAATTGTAGCTCCGGGTTTCTTTTTTTTTTTTGATTAAAGTTTCAAAATTTTCTAGCGTCACTAGTATTTGAGAAATTTTAGGAAAGGCAGCAATAAAAATCTCCATGAAAAGTGGACGTATCAAGGACTATAAAAAAAGGAATTGAAGCTAATAATTGAACTAAGTGTCCGATCATTATAGCGGTTAAGCAAAAAAACATTTTCCACGCCCGTGGAAAAAGACATTCTGACAGTTTTTAGTCACTGATTATTCTATTATTACTCAAAAACGCTACAAAATTTTGAAGATCTAATCCCAAAACAAGGAACCCGGAGTTACAATTCATTTGTTTTGTTATTTCTTGTACTGCCCGTTGAAAATTTCCCAGAAAATTTAGATTTTTTCTTGATCCCCAAATTTTTTCCAGTAGTATAGCTGCAAATCTAGCTGACTAGATGGAGGTTGCCCTGCCAAAAACATGACCATTGGCTGCATCGACTGAGCGCTCACCCATCTTAGTCCTCTACACAATTAAAATTGAAGAATTGATTTCAATATTCATATTCAAAAGATGAAATGACGAAATTATATTTATAGAAAATGAGAGGATAATACTTTTGATGATTTAATGATCAGCATTAGGTGAATAGCCCGTGATTGACAAACAACAAGAACATTTGTCAAAAAACTTTGAATAATTAAATTCTTAATAATATCAAATTTAAAATCAGGCGATGAGGCGTTCTCGAACGACATCAACCAAATCTTAGTAGCTTCTTCGGGTCAATAGGTACTGTGGAGGGATAAATCTATCTTTGCACCGGAAGAAACGAGAGGCGAAAAAGTTTACCTACAGCGTTTCATTCCTCGCTTTTGAATAGAAAAAAAAACGAATAAATAAAAAATAAGGAACCGCTGGAATCATATGAAAAATTCGAATCATTAACAATTCATACCTATCATTAACTTGTCGACCATCTTGTAATCAATTCTACCAAAAGTGAGTGGATTTAGGTAAGAAAATCATAAATGCATTCTTTCTAAGCCCCAAATAAATAGTGGTTCCTCATAAACCCCATATTTTATAACATTTTTTCAGCTTATTCCACAAAATATGATATATCTTTTGGCTAAAAAATGGAGTATTTATTTTGCGTGACAAAAAACGAAAAATTTAATTGAATTCGTGTCGTGTGCCTGCCCCCAAATCTTGTTTATCGAATGGTCGAAATAGGAAGTTCAATATTGAATTTTTCTGAAAGAAGCGTTTAATAGCATATTGTGAGTGTTTTAATGGGATGTAAATTCTTGCATGACAATTCATAAGATTCCCGCAAGAAAAATCTGTACGTTCAAGGAAAAATGTAACAGTTCTCCAAGAACTGATTCACAAAACTCACTAGGTGTTTTCATACTGCGTAGGTATCATCTTAGGTTTCGAATTTAAGGTGTCGATAACCGCGCTTCTACAGTGTTTCAATCAACTTTTAAAATATACGGAGTTCCTGGAAGTACTCATATTAAACAATTTGTTCAATAATAAACAGGAAGAGGATTCAGAAAGGACGAAGGAGCACAAAAACGTGTGCGGCTGAAGTTTAAGGTGCCACTGTGTAAAAAGTCTCCAACGAAATTAGTAGGAAAATAATTTCTCAAAATTTTCAACTTTACCCAACTATTAAGAATGTCGAGAACATAACATATCGAAATGTCGTTAAACGATTGGAGGTTGGTAATACGTACCATATACGAACTTTCGACGGCTATTAAAATAGCTATAAAAATAGGAATACTACAAAACTCACCTTGACAGATGCACCTCTCGGAAATGCAAACACATATTACATATTCTAACGCGGCACGAAATTGAAATTGAATAACTGAAATCCGAAACAGCATTCTATAAGTGAAACATTCAGGTTCGTACCTTGGCGGTACCTAATGCCCGTCGCAAGGGACCGCCTAACACCAAGTGAAAAAATGAACATTATAAGCAGAGTTGCGACTGCTGCGCAGGCCCAATAGATAAAACCAGGGTATCAAAAGCCGACCACGAAAGGAAAATCAAACGGAAAATGAAATGTAAACTGGAATGAATAATAGAATGCCCGTATAGCTATTTTATGCGAATGTTTGAACGACATTGCCGTGCACCTAAGTACCCAATGAGGGCCAACGGACGTATCTAACACTTCGCTTCTGTTTAGTTTACAACCCGTACTGCCTACGGCGTTTTCCTTATCAAAAACGAATTTATTCCTATCGAACCTCAAGTTTCCTTCATGATATTCATTAATGAAAAATGCATTTCATCGATTTTTCAGGCAATGTGAAAAGTTCTGAATTTAATGATTTTATGATTTTTTTCAGGAATTGTGTTCTGCAAATATTCAAGAAATTCTATCAATCGAACGATACGATGAGCTTACTGATAACTACAGTTAAACTGAGAAAAAGACCAAACTCAGAAGCATGTGAAGTTGAAACCACTATTAAAAAGTTACGATCAGGAACTACGGGAAATAATAAAAATTTCTTGAACTAAAGGCACATTTGAAAGGAATAGAACCAACGAAATCTGTGAATAATGCAAAGTGAATAGGAAGAAATTAAAGTCTCCCCTCCTTCGAATAAGAATCAATTAGAGAACTTTTCAAAAAAATAAGAAAGTCTCCAGCAAAAAACTTGTTCACTAATTTGTCAGGGGCCAAATCCTTTCGAAAAATTGTTGCCTAAGAATGAAAACGGAAGTAACACTTCGAACTTTCAAACTTTGTAACGTTTCGGAGTCTATATTCGACTTCTTCATCACACAAATTTTTAAATTAATGAAAATCTACAGAATGATAATTTTATGATTCATCAATTGACACTTGTCAATTCATGGTGACCAAACATTAATACTAAATAGTATGATGGAGACATTGACCTATTTCATCTCAAAATTTCCTGACATTAGTTCTTTTCTCGATGAAACATTCCAACTTGCGATTTACTAATATTTCTTATTTTCATGTTATGTTCATATCAGTGAAGGTCTTGATGTTTTTCCAGTAATTTCAGTAGTAATTTCAAAAACAGGATGATTTATAGATCTACAAGAAATGAGAGGAAATATACTTTTAACCTCAGAAGATATCTGAAATTATATCGCAGGATTCATGGTTCCTCTAACTTTCTTAAGATTTGTTTTTGTGTTAACTTTATATTTTATGTATTGTTATTTCTCTCTTATTAAGTCTGATTCTTTTGATTTCATGAAATTATGTTGAGTAGTCAATGAAAAAATCCATCATTCACGAACTCAACTGATGTATTTAGACGACTTTTGAAGTATTCTTCATTGATGAGTCCGAACTAATCGTTAAAGACAATTTTTGGTAAAAAATTCAAAAATAACAGGCATTCAAATAAAATAACGACTTTGTTGTTGATATAGAAACAAGGGCGCAATAAAATTGCAAATTATGCTTAGCATGTGTAATTCAACAATTTCCCATTCTGTTGTCATTATCAAATTCTAACTAAATTCAATTAATTAATTAATTTATCGAATTGTCAGGAGCCATTGATTAATCAATTTTTCTCAGCCAGTAAGTATTCTTCAAAGTGGACATTATTTCCAGTTTACGAAAGAGTTGACAAAGAATGTCCAAACAAACGCCACTTACTAATTTTAATTTTTTGGGCGCTTCTTTTTATGGACATTATTCTTTTGCCGTCGTATTCTTTTGTCTTACTTTCGTAAGACGTTTAGTTTCGAGATTCGATTTCTGGACTGAATGAGCGAATTCCTTAATAGATTTTTTTCAATAAATTTTTTGTTGTAACTTCAAAGTTAACTGCGAATTAATGATATCGTGTTAGAGAAAAAATAAAAAACCATCAATAAAACTATCAATTTATTCTTAATAGAACTTCAAAATGATTCGACTTCATTGTTAACAATTGAAGTCAAACAGCATTGGATAGATTCAGTACCTACATCGCCCTATGGAGGTGAACAAATGCGAAATTTAATTTATTTTCCATCAGTCAATCCAAAAGAAGACAGATTTTTTTTTCAGATGATTACTGAAATAATAGGTATAAGTGTAATAACATTATCTGAACAACTTCATAACTAAACCCAGCAGTCTATTGAGACATTTTATGGAAGGTCTTTGCATTTTTCTGAAAGTTCTTTTCTCTAATTCTGTGTCAAATCTGTTCATTCTGCCACATCTTGCAGAACAAAATCATGTGAGAATATTTCATTCTAGCACAGATTACATGTTGGCCTCCTGCCAAGGATTTATTGATTATCCGTCAAATTTATGAAGAAGAAAACAGTTCTACCAATCAATATTTCTCAATGCACAAATCACTAGACGATATAATTCATAGAAAGATTTCATTAATTTCGAAATAAATTCAGAGAATTAGAGAAAATATAGGTAATAATCGTTCATTCAAAAACTCGCCACTTCGAGGCTCGTTTTTGAATTTTGAACTCGTGTAAGAATATCAATGCCTTCTGGCACTTGTATCATAAATAACCTTTAAGATTTTCTCTCCCAGTCCCTGAAACAAAAATTAATCAGGAAATTTTTTTTATAAAAGGAAAGACCTCTGCGTTACACTTCTGCACTAATTTGTGAGGGAACAAATCGTCTCAAAAATGTTTCCTAACAATGAAAAATGAAAGAACACTTCGAACTTTTGAATTTCGTAACATCAGACAAATTCTCAACATCGTGAAACTTTACAGAATCGTAAGAAAATTTTTGAAGGGATTTGGCCCCTCACGAAGTTTAACGCAAGGGTATTTCTTCTATTATTAAAAAAAATTCTGATTGATTCTTGTTGCAGAGACAGTGAGAGAAACCTCTTAAAAAAATTTTGAAAATTCAATGAAGTGAGGACTATAGCCAGAAATAGAAAAAAAATGCTGTCGTGTTCATCTAGTCTAAAATTAAATTTGCTGACCAATGTTCGCTAATACTTTTCCAACTTGAATGTGAGATTTGGAATATTCGAAAAAAAATCTCAGAAAAAACAAAAATCAGCAAGGTTGTTCGAAGGAAAATGTTGAATGTACTACCAAGCGGGGCCGTTCCTACCGGGGGTGCAGCGCGTGCCCCGCACGCGGGCGGCAGTCAGCAAGGGCGGCAGCCAGGGCCGCCGCCAGACATTTTGCCGCCCCGGAAAAACAAAATTTCGCCGCCCCTGTTTTTTCATTATTGCTAATTCCTGCTCTCGTATGTAAGAAAAATTCTAAACATCCGGATTACATGTTCTTGTTTTTCGTTTTTATATTTGACCTAATAAAATTTTTTTCCCGGTGCGGTGGCCGTATTCTTGACTCTAACAAGCTAATGTAAGATTTCAATATAAATATTTAATCGAATGGGCTCATCAGATTTCGGGCCCATATTAGGGTCCTTGTACGAGAAATGAATCCCAGATTTTAAATTTCATATGTAAACCCGTCTTTTTTGAATGGTCGAATTTTTAAATGGAATTGGTTAAAACCAAAAATTTTCCCGACCATATTTGGACCCCATACAGCGTTTCTTGTTCAAGAATCTGCAGCGTTAATTCAGACCAGGATGCGAAAATTCATATTCTCATACTCGGTCATTTTTCTCGAGAAATGGATTGGGACATCAGATTTTTGGCTCTATGGGATTTATGAGAGATATGAGGACCAACTTCGAATTTTTAACGAAAGACGCTGCAAATAGGGCCCAAAAATGGATTTGATATTTCCATGGTGGACCTCCCATCTCGTATAAGCCCTTCTAGACCTAAAATCCGATGGGTTCAATCGATTCATCGAGAAAAATTAGTAAGAACCTCAGTATTAGAATATGAATATTTGTATCCTGATCTGAATGAACGCCTCCGGATTTTTGAAAAAATAACGTCCAAATATGGACGAAAAAATCTTTGGTTTAACCAAATCGGATGAGAAATTTTCCTATTTATCCCAATCTGCATTGAAAAGATGGGTTTGCATTTGAAATTTCAAAGTTTGGCCTGAAATCTCACATAAGGGCCTTTCGAGTAAGAATTTCGATTTTCCACCTGTGCGCGAAATGAATTCACCGTTTCAAGACTTTTGAACCACGCGGTATATCCTTCTACTATGACTATTATCAAATTTCATTCAGTCATCCTTTTAACTCATTCAAAGGTGCGTTTTCGAATTGTTTAAACGACGGCGCTTTATCATCAACATGTGTACTTGAGAGGTTCGAAAAAAAAAACAGAAAGAATCACCTACTTTCGTATTAATTAGCGAATAGAGCAATATACAGATCTTCGTTTGAATGTAAAATTCCGCGGTTGAAATTGAAAATTTTTGGAATTATAGACTTTACATGCAATTTAGGTAATTCAGTTTAATAAAGTGACGACCCTGACGAGTTCATAGTGTTGATATTCTTTTTTTTCAAGTTTTTTAAACTCCTCCTAGAAATAAAAATTTTTAATTTCTGATTGGCATACTGGCAAAATGAAAATCATATCAGAATTTCAAAAAACTATATGTTCTCCTCTGCCGGTATTACTCTATAGGTTTAATTTAATTTTTATTCAGTTGTTTGACTACAAACGTGGTCGAGATTGAAAAGCCACGTCAAGAGGCGTCTTTTGGATTTCACCCTCAATAACAGGTGACTTTTCGATTTTAAAAAAGAAACATTTTGGAATGAAAAATCTAATTTGCCGCTCCTAGAATTTGCTGCATCGGTGGGGAGGCAAAATCTTAATCTGACGCGGGCGGCATACACCCTAGGAACGGCCCTGCTACCAAGTAGCGGTTATCAGGAGAAATTGTAATGAATTATTAAGTGGGGCCACAAAGTCGCGTATTACAATTTTACAGATGACACTATAATTCCAATTTATAGCTGACATTATTTTCTAGAATAAGTTCGTGTAAAGTAAATACACACACCCTTCAGACTTGTCTGATATTCTCTGTTTCATATTTTGTTTTACAATTTATTTTTGTTTTTTTTTGGTTTAATTATGAAAGAACGAGAATAAGAAGAGCTGGAATATCACGAATGGGGAGAAATACATATAAAGAAATCAGTGGAGAACGAATAAAAAAAGAGGACTCAAATATTGTCATGCACTGCACAGCCAAAAAAATGTTTTTAGTGGAACCCTGTTGGTAGAAGGAAGCGTGTAGACCAAGAACGATTCTATGAAGGAATGAACACGCAATTTGCTAGCGGATGATCCCTTGGATGAAGTGTTGGACAGAGATGTGACATTTTGAAAATAGAAGCATTTAAAATGTAAAATACAAAATACCTACCTATTTCCATTTGGTATTTAAATACTTTTTTCAGAAAAGCATTTTATATTTTATTTGAAATATCTTTCGTGGCATATTTTGTATATGCAAAATGCAGATACTTTTCGATGAGTTCGATGAGTTTTGTCAACAGCACTGAAATGAACTTGTTTTTGGGTCACTAAAAATCTATAGTTGAGATAAGTCTGTGTTATGCAGTGTGGGTTTTCCCTCTTTAATGAATATACTTTACCATCAGCAATTAGAGAGCTTGGACTTACTGTGTTCAGGGGTAGACTGAGACAAATACTATTAAGTGAGGCATATTACAGTGTCGATGAGTATCTATGCGATGCTGGTTTAAAGGATTAAAATGAATAATAATAATATATATATACATGGAAAAGATTTCATGGACATAAACCTCTGAAACTAAAATTAACCGTAGACAGCTGTTTCGGTTAATTTTAGTTTCAGAGGGTTATGTCCATGAAATCTTTTCCATGTATTTTACCGATCCCTCATTATTTATATCTTTTATATATATATATATATATATATATATATATATATATATAACAGTATTGGGTTAAGGGATTTCGACCAATGAAGAGTTAGTCTTTTACTCTTTATTCAATATACCTAGCTTTCGGAAAAATTTTTCTTTCCTTCTTCAGGGTTCCTAAAATACGAACAACTTTTATAAATATAAAATTCAATCTAGCAAAGCAACACATACTGAATCTGAGGTTTTCTCTTCTTCGTTCATAAAACAATGATCCATAACAACACCACAATGAAATACATCACAATATTATTAATTTTAAAACACAATGGAATGGATTTCAATTTTCCTCAAAACAAGTATGATCGGAGGTTATGCATCTATGTCAGGGGTATCCAAGTGGTAATTCACTCATCGACTGGGCCGTCGTAAATTCCTTGTCTATTTAGGGATAAAAGATAAGTATAGATGTTACTCAAGTTCTGTGTGTCCGTTTTCTTGTTCATTGGGATCGGTTGTTCGGTTATACGAATCATTTCAAGAACTGTTCGTTTTTTATAATTATTGTTCACATCTAGAATTTCAACATTATCGAGATCTACCTCATGGTTTCTCGAATTTGCATGTATGGATAACGCACACCTTTGATTGTTCAGTCTTATATCACTCCTATGTAAAGCGATTCTGTTCTTGAGCCATTGTGATGTTTGGCCAACATAAGTTTGGCTGCAATTCTTACAATCAACCTTATAAACTACATTTGACCTCAATTTGTCTGGTACAGGATCTTTTAATTTTGAATACAAAGAAGCTATAGTTTTTTTATTTTTTGTTGTAACTCTGATGTTTTCTTCATTTTTAAAGCACTCTTTCAATTTCGTGGAAAGTATTTTTATATTTGGAATAGTGCAATATTTAATGTTTATTTCGTCTTCGCTATTTCTATAGCTTCTTTGTATTCAAAATTAAAAGATCCTGTACCAGACAAATTGAGGTCAAATGTAGTTTATAAGGTTGATTGTAAGAATTGCAGCCAAACTTATGTTGGCCAAACATCACAATGGCTCAAGAACAGAATCGCTTTACATAGGAGTGATATAAGACTGAACAATCAAAGGTGTGCGTTATCCATACATGCAAATTCGAGAAACCATGAGGTAGATCTCGATAATGTTGAAATTCTAGATGTGAACAATAATTATAAAAAACGAACAGTTCTTGAAATGATTCGTATAACCGAACAACCGATCCCAATGAACAAGAAAACGGACACACAGAACTTGAGTAACATCTATACTTATCTTTTATCCCTAAATAGACAAGGAATTTACGACGGCCCAGTCGATGAGTGAATTACCACTTGGATACCCCTGACATAGATGCATAACCTCCGATCATACTTGTTTTGAGGAAAATTGAAATCCATTCCATTGTGTTTTAAAATTAATAATATTGTGATGTATTTCATTGTGGTGTTGTTATGGATCATTGTTTTATGAACGAAGAAGAGAAAACCTCAGATTCAGTATGTGTTGCTTTGCTAGATTGAATTTTATATTTATAAAAGTTGTTCGTATTTTAGGAACCCTGAAGAAGGAAAGAAAAATTTTTCCGAAAGCTAGGTATATTGGATAAAGAGTAAAAGACTAACTCTTCATTGGTCGAAATCCCTTAACCCAATACTGTTATTAATAGCACCGACCATAAAAAAGTCAACTATATATATATATATATATATATATATTTTCATGAGAATATATATATATATATATATATATATATATATAATATTTCAATGTATATAATAAAAATAAAATAAATAAATGTCGTTGTTGTATGTAATCTCACCTATTGCGGTGAAATAATTATTCTTTACTTTTTCATATTCCTTAGATTAAGCAATTTTTTTTTTTGACGTGCCAAGACATATGTATATGTCGAAGGGGATTGAATAAAGTTATTATTATTATTATAATGATGTATTTTATATAATAAATAAAATACAGTGGAACTTCCCTATAACGAATACGCTAAATCTACAAAAAAATTTCGTTATACAGAAATTTCGTTATGCAGAAATTTTTTTTTATTTTGTCAAGTGTCAAAAAAGCAATGTTCACTTGCATTTTTTTATTTGAATACATTATACATAAATAACTCAAGCACTTCCTTCTAGACATTTTCACACTACTATCTTCATTAACGAGCGAAACTGAAAACGAACAATCTGTATAGCCAGGGGTGCATCTACACTACAACTGTTTCAGAAGGAACTCTCCGTTCGCCGTAAATGTTTAGTTTATGATCGGGATTTATTACCTACGTCCGACAGAATTACGGAAAAAACCATCCCTAAGTATACTCTGGGAAAAACCTTCTTACCAATACGCACTTAGAGAGTGACTTTCTTGGAATAATTCGTTATAGAGAGAATTCACTTCGTTTTAGAGGGTGTTTTTAACAGGGTATTTGGATTCAAGGTGCAATGACAGATACGAAATTCGTTATACAGAGAAATTCGTTGTAGAGACGTTCGCTGTAGGGAAGTTCCACTGTATCTAAACTGTGACCTCAGTCAGTTGTCACTCACTCACTTGTCAGTTTTTTTATGTTTGGCGTAAAATAGCGAATCCAATAATCCAAATAAATTATTTATCATCGCTGACTGGCTATGTATGCTTGCATAAGCTGGTTGTTTGATACTATTATTAAAATATTGATTATAACTAAATTGGATTAACCAGTGGCCTGAATTAAATCCTAAAACTGCCTGTTTAGTGGGAAAAACACTAAAAACTATTAAAATATATTGAGTGGCTGTAACCTCTTCTTCAGATTGAAATAAAAGTGATTTTAATATTATAAAATAAACAAAGTTCAGAAGTGAAGGTATTTTATTTTAATAAAGTATTTTGAAAATACCTATTTTTGCATTCAGTATTTCAAATGTAAAACGGAAAACTATTTTGTATTTTATATTTGAAATACAGATTAACAAAAGTATTTGCATTTGGTATTTAAATATATTTTAAAACCCATTTTTACAGGGTAATCCAGATTGCTTGATTTTGACTGTTTAAGGTACTTCTGGACTAGATAGGTAAAAACTTCGTAAGGTGTCCTGGGTTCGATTTTTGTGAAAACACCATTAGTGATAACCATTTCACGATATCTTCATTTTTTTAAAATTTTTTTTTCGAAAATGTGCCATAACTTTTTCATTTACGAAAATTTCTATAAACGATTGAAACTTTCTAGAAGCGCTTTTTTCCCGGAAATAAGAAACTATATTAATTTTTTTTTCGTGAAAAAAAACACCTTTTTTTATATTAAATACGAACGCATTTTTTTTCATTTTATTTCATAAAAAAAATTTAAAAATGAAAAAAATTTAAAATAATGTCTTATTCCCAGTGAAAAAGTGCTTGTTGAAAGTTTTTATCTTTTTCAGATATTTTCGAAAATGAAAAAGTTATGGCACATCTTCTGAATCGAAAAAATTTCAAAATGTTGTTATATCTTCAAAACAAATGAAGATATCGTGAAACGGTTTTCACTATTGGAGTTTTCACGAAAATAGAGCCCAGGACTCCTTTCAACGTTCTTACCTACCTAGTCTAGAAGTACCTGAAACAGCCAAAATCAATCAATTTGGGATACCCTGTATGTACATCTCTGAGTGTGGAGAAGCGTAACAGGCCGACGGCAATAATAAACTCACCAGTGGGACATCATCGTTCAGGGAAAAAGAAGGCGATTGTGGGGTCACATGCTGTTTACAATAAATTCAAATCAAAATAGATCCTGGGCTGTTATTCTGGACATCATAATCATACGCAACTCCGTGAAAACGCATATATGTAGTTGCGAATGCCCATTTCCGTAAGTCTACGTCGAAGAATGAAATTCGTAACAGCATCAGAGAAAGCCCAGCCCAGCGAACGCGTACTTCCAATGTAACAAGTGAAGATTCAGGTTAGCGAATTGTGGTTGTTTCATTTCTTTCACTGCTGTGTTTTTGCGAATAATTTCAGCGTTTTTCAAATCTAGATGGAAATAGTTATTTTCCTCACAAGTGCAGAAAGAGTTATTTTCCCGCACGAAACTGCCGTTGACCAAACGGCGCGAAGCGAAGTTCGGGTAAGCAGTTGAGTGCGGAAAAGACACTTTCCGCACGAGTCAGGAACAATATTTTGTCTACACGCGCTTATATGATATAGATTTGAATTCAACACACATTTTAATGCATAATACACATGAATGTCGAACGTAATTCTACATGTCGTTACCATAGTACTCTCATCGTTGACATTTGGTGCATAGAGGCATATCATAATTCAGTTTATTCTTTAATAACAACGAGCGGGAAAAACCCCTGCTATTCCTTTGCCACATAGAAAGTGTGCGAGAATAGAATAGCAAGGGTTTTTCCCACACTGTTTGGAAATGTGACTTCAAGAATTGAAATGTGTGATGTGATAAAAGTTTGTAGAAAAACACCTGGCAGGAAATTAAAGGCTTCTACCTCTATGGTGAAGAAAAAAGTACTGTTGAAATATGTGGGGAAAAGCACACAGAGCTATGATCAGGAAATGATAATAAAAATAATACATGGGAAAGATTCAATGGACATAACCCTCTGAAATAATGTTTATTTCATCAAAAAATATAAAACATAAAATATTTCAATACAGATATATTTTTTATGTACAAAAACTTATTTCATCTCAATACCATGGGATGTACAATATTTTTGGCCAATATTTGAGGGATATTTTTAAACAAATTCGATGGTTTGCCAATCCTGAAACACGAGACATATACGTGGGTTGCCTTTTGTATTCTTGATAAGAAAATAAAACCATACATTAACATCGAAAATCACCTTAATTTTATTCCGAGTATTTCCCATTAGGATCTAAACGATTCTGCATGCGTTTGAACCAATTGTCCAAGCACGTTTGAAAGTCTGATTCATGTATCTACAAAATACGTTGTCATCTCAGTTCATTTTTTACGTACCTACGGGAATAAAAAGATGTCATTCTGTGTCAAATCAGGACTATCCGGCGGATGACTCAACACATCGACGTTTTGAGAGCCCAAAAATGCAGTTGTTCGAACCAATTTGTGAGAGCTCGCTTTGTGATAGTAAAGTCTTTCATCTTCGGAGGTAGGTCTTCCTCATTTATTGGAAGACAACTCGCAATCAAATGATTGTGTACCACTCAGAATTGACTGTTCTACGTTGTTTCAACGTATGTCGCATAAGTTTTGGCACAAATTTCATAGATCAATATAGTGGTGATGAAAAGAAGACAACAGGATCCTATGGAAATAAAAGTTTGTTTGTAACCTTGACTTTACTTTGACACTTCAGTTGTTGAAGTGGTTGAGTCGATATGGCTTACAAAATAAAAATTCGGAAAATAAATAAAATTTAGTTGGACGAGCCGATAAAGCCAGGATATTACGCACTTTCTAAAATCAAAATATATTCTGTAGAACTAGTTGTCAGCAAAGTATTTCTCGTACGAATCTTCCAAAAAAAGAAAGACCTAGAATGTTCACATTGCATCCTGTTACCATGCAAGACAAACTCAAGTAGCCCAGCCGATCAAAACCAAAACCCAATGTCTCTAACCTTCCACAGACTCGACCCATAGAAAATTTTTGCGCTCTCTTATAGCGAAAAGTTCACGATGGAGGATGGGAAACGGGAAACTCAAAAGGAAGAGGAACTTCGACTTCGAATATAAAGGAAGATTCGATAAATCGTTCTCAACACCGTCCAAAACCTGATGCTAGGTTTTCGCAGAATGTTGCGCTCTTTGGAAGATAATGGCCATCTTCATTCGATTCAAATTGATAGTTTTGTTGCTTCTGAAACGTTAATCGATGTGTATCACAATACAATGAACAAATAATTTTTTTGTCACTTTTTTGGTCTCTGGAATTTGTGCCAAAACTTGTGGGACATACGTTAGTGGTAGGGTTGCATCATGAGCAGTTTTTCCAAAAAAAACAGGCAGATTTGGCCCATCTTGATACAGTCGACTGCTGTTTATTTTCAAGCTTATTCGCGTGAATCCACGATTCGCCACCTGTTACGATATCATAGACATGTTTCCAAGCACCGCGATCGTATTCTTCGACCAATCGACGAGAACCTTTTTTTGAACGATGGTCCATTTGTGTGGAATTCGACACGAAAAACTTTTTATGACAGTCAAACTGTTCGAGTTCAACAGGAACAACATTTTAGGCTGGCCAAGGAGCCATTCCGTTCCAAAACACGTAGGAATTTCTTATAAAATAGAGTCTTCGATCAATGGAATGATTCGCCAGGATTTGTGGTTGAATCTACCTGTGTCAATATGTTCGAAAAGTTGATATACGTTTTTCATGTTCTTCTTTTTTTTTTAGGTGGAATATTGATTTTTTCTTTTGTTACCAAATTGAGTTCATAGGTGTTTACCTCAACTCTGTAACTTTTTATAATGATAATAATAATGAAATGTGTATGCAATATTGAATGTATGCTAGTGTCACTACTAATGCCTAAGGTTGTCTCACTCAATCTCACGATTAGGCATCTGATTTTGGGCGACATTAAAAAAATTCGTCTTGGACCTAACTACGGCTTCTATTGAATTCAACATACCACCGATAAACACTGCTCCTTGATCGAGCTTCATCGGCAAAAATTGAATTCATCATGGATGCACTGTTCTGAGTTAATCTACGTCGAAAGTAGAGCAAAATAGTCGCACGATTTAATTCCATTTTTTCGCGAGATGAATCTTTTAAATTACTGTAGACAACACAAATAGCGCTCGTATGGAACACCGGCTTCTTGCAAACCAATCTTTATCAAATATAAAATTATGACTGTCACTTCACTCTTCACCTATCGGTTGTTTAGTTCATGTCAAGGAGAACATAACTAAATTTGAAAGTTTAAGCGAAAATTCCTATGCTACAAGAAATAAATATCTTTTATCCTTTTCTAAACACAAAACCTCAAAATACGAGTCATCTCCCTATTACCAGTGTGTGAAGCTTTTAATAGTCTTCCACAACAAATAAGATCACTTGAAATCCCAGTATTCAAAAGAATTGTTAAAAATATCATGCTTTCGAAAGCTTACTATGGTATCAAGGAATTTACTAATGATTCAAAATTTCCTACTCGTGTTTAGTAAATGTAAGAATATATTCAAAGTGTTATTTTTCTTCTTTAATGTGTAACATAAATAATTTTTTGTACAATTTTTTTCTGCTCTTTTTGACATGTCCCATACTTATTTGTATGTCTAAAGGTAATAAATAAATATTGATTGATATATCAAGACGTTCTGAGTGATTTTTAGGAAAAAGAATGAATCGGCAAACAGAAAATTCTTTGCCTTTACGGAGGCCACACCGAAAATATTTTTGAAACATAGATGAATTCAAAATAGTAATCATCGAAATGAATACCATTTTCAATTTTTGAAACATAGATGAATTCAAAATAGTAATCAACTTTTGTATTTAATTAAACAGATAAATACTATATTCGAATTTGCACAATTATTTTCTTCAAAATTGAAGGTGTGTCACTAATTACCAGAGTGCCCAAATATTTTCTAGATATGTTGATTTGTCGATTAGAAGGCACGCGCATCTCACATTGTTCAAAAGTTTTTGTTGCAAAAAATGGATTCGACCAGTAAAATCTCGATATTGGATGACTCAAATTGTGTATTTCGTTCTGATGCTCCTAACTCCTCTGCAGGGGTCTTTCGAAAAGTGAAAATTTCGAATTTGCAGAAATCGCGTCCTTAATCGCGAATTTGGTTTATCATTCCCAATGATTAATTTACCATATTTTTTTCACTTCGGTGAATCAGGTATCAAGGATTCGAGGGATCCACGTTCGATGGATACAAATTTTTGGGCCTAATTTCATGCAAATTGTTCCCATTCTTACCGGCAAGCGAAGAGAAGATTGATTTGGTTTTCCGAATGTCTCCTTTCTGGAGTAAATTGTGAAGATCCAGAGATAAATAGTTTAAGGCTTTCACGACCGGATATACTGGTATGAAAATAGTCTTCCGGGCTTATTGGCCGTGGTCCATTAGGAATAATTTCACCTAACGTTTCGCCTACAACTTCGGTAGTCATCTTCAGAGGATTCTCGGTCTAATGTTGTACCTCGAACGCTGAAATTCTGACACTGGCGCGTTCGAACCGGAAACGTCATCTGCGCGCCGGTTTGTGGCGGGAAAAAGTGGCGCGTCTACGTGCGCGATGCTGATTGGCCGATCGCTCCCGCTTCGTGTCGGCTTGATCTTTACCCACCTTAGAAAAAACAAAGATCAAGCCGACACGAAGCGGGAGCGATGGGCCAATCAGCATCGCGCACGTAGACGCGCCACTTTTTCCCGCCACAAACCGGCGCGCAGATGACGTTTCCGGTTCGAACGCGCCAGTGTCAGAATTTCAGCGTTCGAGGTACAACCTTAGACCGAGAATCCTCTGAAGATGTCTACCGAAATTGTGGGCGAAACGTTAGGTGAAATTATTCCAAATGGACCACGGCCGATCCAGAGATATTCTGGAAAATTGATTATTCCTGAACTTACTACTTCGAAAGTCCATTACTTCGAATATTGAAAATTCCAGAAAACGGTGGGAAATATCATTTTAATGTTGGTCAAATCGATGTTTCCTAACTGTGAAAGCTTCGCTCTTCAATGATTTTCAGATCGAGAATTTGTCTTCTATGAGTTACACGAGAAGGATAGCCGTACAAAGAGATTTTTCCCTTTCGAATACCTCTTTCTTCTAATAAAAATGATATTCTACATTATTCTCTACGAAAATTATAAACAAAATAAGGAAAGATTTGAGAAAAATTACCTGTTAGGACGAAAGAGTGACCAAGCAGAACACTTCACCATTGAAAATACTAATATAAACTGAATTGAGGGTGTTATATTCCTTTTATACCCCTTTTTCCTTATCTCAGATACTAAGATAAAAATAGGCTGAAACACGAAAGCTAAAGCTTCAATCTCATGAATATATTGATCACGTTCATGCCAAATATTTACATTGGGATTAATATCAACCACATTGAAATTAATAATGTATACTCAATGCAATTGGAAGTATTATACCCAGGATAATTAACTTCTTCATATTGAGTTTTTAGAAATTAGATGTTTCACACGTCAAAAATGAGGCAACATCTGAAAATGCAAGGAGAATCAGTTCAAAATCAGGTATAATTATTGCTATTGATAGAAGTCCTATAGCTCTAGCTGACTGTGTGGAAGACAATGATTATTTCCATTCTGCCAGATGTAATGGAGGCAACAATCTCTCTTTAGTTTCGTGTGTTATCTTAACCTCTAAGAGTTAATTGAAAAATTCCTAATGATTTTCCGCGTGGTCATCATAGGCCAATGTTTAACTTTAGGTAATGCGGTTCTTTTCGCTCCATGTTTAGATAAACCCCGTTGGAATTTCAATAAATCTAATAAGATTAAATTTAGGAATAAAGTCGATAGTGACAATAGATGAATTCGACTATCTTACGACAATTATTCTAGATTCGTGAACGTAGTTAAAGCTGCGGCTTAAAAGTTAACTTCGAGATGTTTTCATGAGAAATACTTCCCTGGATGGTCAGAAGAAACTAAAAAATTATATAAAGATTATCAAAATACCCATCAAATGAAAATAGTGAAAAACTCATGAGCTCAATAAATGCCATGTCGGAACGATCAATGGAAAAGTGTAGTCATATACGAATTTTCCACATTCCAGTATGAGTTTATGGGATCATTTGAGAAAACTAGGTGAAACCGCAGCTCTAGTGAGATCATCTTCAAAAATGAATTCTGAATTGATTGCTCGTCATCTTGTTGATGTCTCTAATTCAGTTAAAATATCAAAAAATCAAATAAAAGATATGAATTTCAAGATATGGATGAATTAATCTCATCGATCAAATGTATAAAATCTCGAAAATTCATACTGAATTCATCAAAAAGCCCTTTCTGGTTATTATCTTTTTACAATGTCATATTGAATTCCAGCAATTTTCCGACCGAATTTCGAAAGATAAAGTAGTAGCAATTTTGAAAAAAGAAAAAAAAAATTCTTCTGATCGATGTAGTTACTGTTCTATTAGTTCATTGAGTGTTCCTTTCAAAGTTTTAGAGCGATCGATTCTATTAAGAATTGAATCAACTGAAGAAGAATCGTAACAAAATTGTCAGGGAGGTTTTAAGAAACATAGGAATTGTTGTGATCAGGTCCTTAGTCTCACCACATTCATTGAATCAAGATGCAATAATAACTTAAAAACAGGTACAGAAATCGTTAATTTATCCGCAACATACGATACAATAATAATATGGAGAGATGGATTAATTTATAAACTTTATAATCACTTAAAATGAGAAAAAATTGTTTGACTATCAGAAAATGTGCAATCCGATAGAAGGTTTCGTGTTTCGTGTTTCTGTGAATAATGGTAGTGGTAATGCCGAAACTTTGAATAAATGGTCTTCCACAAGGTTTAGTTCGTGCACCTCTCCTCTTCAATTTATATTTGTGTGATATTCCAACTACTTCTACAGAAAAATTAATTCATGCTAATAATATTGCTCTGGCTTTCCCTCAATCTAATTTTCAGACAAAAGAAAGTCAGTAAGTTTGAAAATCATGAAAACTTATTCTTTCTACGACCCTGCGTTTTTACCCACTTTTACGCACTCATTTCAGTTTAGAAAGTGCCACTTTCTCGCACTAGTGCGGGAAAAAGGATGAAATGTTATTCCATTCCCGTACACTTTTTAGTGCGGGAAACGATTAGCAGAGATTTTTCCCGCACACTTTCATTGAAGAATAAACTGAATTATGATATGTTTCTATGCACCGAACGTCAATGATGAGAGTACTATATGGTAAGGACATCCTACTAATATTATAAATGCGAAAGTTTGTCAGGATGTGAAGATGTTTGTTACCCTTTCACGTGAGAACTACCGAACGTATTCGGATGAAGCTTCACATCAATATAATTATTTATCTATACGAATAACATAATTATTTCAGCATAAAAAAATGAGAGAATATCAAGCGAGTCGAAAAAATGCCTACTTCTCAGAGTTATAAAGGCCATTCGTCTAAGTACATACGTCGCGTAGTCGCGAATCACCCATGTTATTCTTACGGTGATATGCAAAAATGACCCGTAGCCTCGCCCGTAGCCTCGATCGATTCTAGGCAACTAGGTGAAACTGTGAAATATCGAAGTACGTCAACCAAGGAACCAAGCATTTCTATTATCAGCTGTAGTAGAACTGATGTGTACGAATAATATCTTGCGTAACGTACCCCCGAAGAAACCGCGTCACGGGAGGGTCCATACGTTGAGAGAATTGACTGATTATTTGATTATAGGATTGTAGTTCCTTAGGTATATGTTGGACGTATATAAACGAAAAGTTAGGGAAAAACAATTGGATCTGGTAGGCGGTGTGGCAATTAGGATAAGGCTTCTTCAAGATTTTTCGTGTTTGAGGATGATATTGGAATAATAATAACGATAATTTCAATAGCCGATTTGGGCAGACGAAGTTGCGCGGGCGAGCTAATGTAGAAATACTTTCGACATTCATTTGTATTATTAGTCTAAGAGCTAGTGAACCCTCCGAGTAACGGTTTTTCTGTAAGGCTAAAAATTCTTATAGTGGTAGTTCATAGCATGCTGAGGACGGAAATCATCACCTGGCAATCCTCACCCCTGTACGTCATCAACCCTTATATCTTCGAAAGTGTAAAAAAATTAAAAAATTTAACTTGTTCCTGTAAGCTTGAAACTTTCATACGATTTTGTTCATTCATTGTAAAGGTCAAAAAAAAAATTGACAGATGATTTCGACGAGCACAAGTACCTGCCAGGCGACTCGAAAAGAGTGTAAAATATGAACAAAAATAAATTTTTTTCTGTAAGGCTGAAATTTATATATGTGTTCGTCTGAGGGAATGAAAAAATAAGTTTTATTATTAATCTTCATCATCATCTGATATGTTATACATAATTAATTTCTTCATCATATATGTAGTACAGTCGTTTCAAGCGTAGTACAAATCCTAAATTGGTTGAGACTGCACTATATATCATCTATTATTGAAAATAGAGACACTTTTTTGTAAAACTTTTAAATCCACAAACAGAAATATTCCAACTCCTCTTGTTTCTGAAATGTTATTATTTCTCGGGAAAGAAAAAAATGAAAACTGCTTATAGAGACATTTTCACGTAGAAGTCAGTGGAGTAGCTTGAAAATATTTTCAAAGCATTATTTTTAGATTGAATTGGAACGGAGTTTTCATATGGAACACCCTGTTTATTTTAACGTCAAATTGTTGCATTTTTTCGAATACATTGATGTGTCACAACCTAACCTTCAATAAATTTCAGTTGAAAAAAATATCCCACCCATTTAATCAATATTCACACGCATTTAATCATTACTTTTTCGAAAAGCCATATGACCTAAACACATGTATTTTATCCTATGCGGAACATAAACTCAAAATATTAACTGAAAAATGGTGAGAACGAAAAAAAATGTTACTATAAATATTGACATTTTTCGATTCATATGTGAAAGAATTCATGTCTTTAAAATGAAACAACTAGAATTATAAATTTTTCTGATGATTGACGCTGAAATTCATTACATTTATTCAGAAAAAATTCGAAAATTGGATGTTAAAACATACGACGTGTTCCATTTGCAACTTTTTACGTTTGTACTCTATCTCAAAAACATCCGAAAAATAATTTCAGCTACGCCACTGACTTCTACGTAAAAATATCACTATGAGCATTTTCATTTTTTTCTTTCTTATACAGGGCCCAAAAATAATTACATCTTGTCGCACCCCTAAAGTTTGGGTGTACTTTGCGGTATTGTGAAACAAAGAGGTAAATGCAAAAAACAGAAGGGTTTGTGAAGTAGTGAGTACTCCCAGAGAAATTAGAACTACACTGGGCTAGCTAAATAATTTAGTTGGTGAATCTCAGGGCGCCACGAAGTAAAATCCTTTCCGCGTAGAGAAATTCGTATGAAATTCGTTGGACATGGATCCTCCTCAAGAATATCTTTAATGAAATCAATTTCATTATTTCTTTTATCACTTGTAGATGAATTAAATGATCCCTATCATAAAGTGTTTTCATAAATGATGTTTTAACACTCATTTGATACCGATTGGTGTGTGTCTTCTTTTCTGAACACACTTGTCTCTCATATGAATGAAATTCAAAGAAATCTTGATGTCGAATTTTGTGTGATGAAAAGTCTGTGGTGCAATGCCTAAAGACTTGATTACGTTATGTCGACGATGTTTTCGTGATTTGACAACATGGAAAAGAAGAATCAAGTGGTTTCAGAAAAAAGTCACACAATAATCGATATCTAAATTTATATTCTAATCGGTCAAATGAGTGTTATAACAGGTATTATGAAAACACGGTGGGGCTCGTTTAATTTCATCTACAAATGAAATGAGAAATAATGAAATTAATTTCATTCAAAGTATTCTTGAGGATAATAAATAAATATCCAACGAATTTCATTTAAAAAATTATTTCAAATTTAGAGAGTATAATGATAATCAGGGACTAACAAGAAATCGTCAAGAATAAACAATGTCATTGAATTTGATTTCTCGTGTTCATGGACTTTCAGAAAAAATTCAAAGAATTGGTTCAATATGAGAACCGTTTTCAAAACAAGAAATGATTTGAGATCTGAACTTACCAGAACTAAACCTTCGAAAAAGGAAAGGAGTTAAAAAAATTGTATTTACAATATTTCCTGTATTTGTGGAAAAACCTATACAGGAGAAATATCAACACCTTTCGAAATTAGAAAATTAGAATAACATAAAATGTAGAGATATTGGTAGATCGCGATCATGTGACTTCCAATACAGGCGATTACATGATGAATTGGAATAACACGAAAAATCTAATGATGGAACCTGACAGTTAAAAAAGAAAAATTTAGGAGTCGAAGTTGGGTGAAACTGATAATCTGTTGAATTGTTTGGTGGGTGTGGATCGTATTTGGAATGATTTGTTGAAAATGGAACTGATTTCAGGGAATTTTGAAATGAAGTAGCAATTTCACTATCATATTTATTGATATTAATCCATGATCATCATGTATTGGCGAATGTCAATTGAGAAATCGAAAATTCTCAAGATACCGTGAAGCTCATGTTGAGAAATTTTCTGAAAAGTGAGTCTGATATAAACTCCGAAACGTTGCAAAGCTTGAGAGTTGTTCCTATAAAGTTTTATCGTTTCAGACAAACTATGGTTTTTGTATCGGGCAATTGGTTATATCACTGAATGAAACGCAAGAAGCCGCAACCGTCGCCGCTGCCAGTGGACGAACCCTGCAGCTCATGGCCGCCTGTGTTGTAGCAGCTACGAACGCTTGTTTCGCGTGAGCACGAAGCCGCTTAAATACGCTTCCAGTGGACGACCGGGCTTAAGGTACGCGTCCACTGGAGACGGGCCGGGTCGCATCGGGCCGGCGAGCATTACTGCGTTCATTGAAGACGTCTTGGCGGCATGGGCGCTCGCAGGGGGGCCGTGGCCCCCCCTGAGATTTTGATTTCCTTCTTGTTTTTGAGCTAAACCTAATACTGATTTCGCCTGCGCCTCATCAAATCATTTTTTGGCCGCCCCTGAGAAAAAATTCTGCGGTCGCCCATGCTTGGCGGGTCGCATCGACGGATTTTCAACCTACAGTCCTCGCCAGTCGCGTTTAGGAAACACGAGCATTCGAAAATTGTTATCTATGGACAGCTCCGACGAAGAATTATTTCTTTTCAATATTTTAATAGAAGAGGAACAGCATAATTTACGTCGGAAACATAAATATTGGGTTCACAATATATGTAAGAAAAGGAGATTTTATGAAGAATGAGGAATGTTCACAGGTATGCAAAATCGATCAAAACTTCGTCACAGTATAACCTTTATGTATATGAAATCACTAGTTTTTGTTTCAGTCGAAAAGACCTAGTAGTTCGGATTTTACAACCCCGTGAATATTCAATTCCCCGCGGCGATGGACAGCTGCTATGTGACGTCATACTACATTCGCGCATCGCACTCCGTCAGTGGAAACCCGTTATATTGGGCCCGGCTACGTACTGAACCTCGCTAGTCGTTGTATGTAACGTGACTTCACACGAATTCATCGCCAGTCTCGGAAACTCATGTTTATAACTCGATATCTCGGGCGCTATTTGACGTATTTAAATAATTTTTGGACACAATATTTTTATTTTCTACGGAGAATAGTAGGAATATGTAGAAATTGAAAAATGTGAACATTCCTCATTTCATCACTTATTTGCGGACCTTCTTTCTTCGAGTATTTTCGAATGTCTCATGAAAATTTCGAAGAACTACATGAAATTATTCAAGAATATCTCAAAAAGCAGGCAACACCCTTCAGAAGACCGATCGAATCAAGAGAACGACTGGCGGTTTGTCTCAGGTAAATAGATAAGTATTGTTATTCATTGTTAACTTCGGAAAATGACTCGTTTTGAAAAAAACAATAAAAAATATATGCAACCAAAGTAAAAATAAAATTTATTCCCATCAAATATCAAACACTAAGAAAAAAATATAATAAAATTATAAAATAAATAACAAAGGACACAAGATGAAAATATCACAATATTATCAAGAAATCAAATTATAAGACAAAAAACAAAATGTTCAAGAAATATCAACATATAAAATAAATAACAAATTTTTATGAAAATATCACATTATTATCAGAAAAACAAAATATAGAACCAAGAACAAAATAACAGAATTTTAGGAAAATATCAACATAAAATGAAAATTATAAAAGTGAAAAATGAAATTATTTTCTTTCTTTGAAGAAATGATTATTGAAATCCAATAAAAATATGAAAAAATTACAATGTATGATGAAATATCACAATAATATTAAAAAATAAAAATATAATACAAAATATTCAAAAAATATCAAAAAAAGTAAAAAATAAAATGTTCATTCTTTGGGGGAATAATTACGTAAAATAAGGAAATCGTTCATATTTATTGTATCAATTGTATCGTGATTTCTCAATATTCGAGCGTTATAGTTACCCATTCCACCTGAATGAACAGGCAACGTTTGATGACAAACCGAGGAAAGTTGCATTCGGTTCGAATCGTGCTCCTCGTTTTTTCTCCTGAAGACCTCCATCTCAGTGAAACGATTCTAGCGTCCTCCCCATATTTGTAAAAAACTCTAATGTGGTGGACGGTTTTTCGGAGTTATATTTTCTTTCAATATAATTTTGGAAAAGAGTGTGGGTTGGTGTTACCTCTGTCGTTTTCGATAATTTGCGTTTTTTCGAGCCAGGTGTAGATAGGGGCGATAATGGTGATGGGATATTCTCGTCTTCGGTATCGCTCACACATACTTGTATATTAGTAATTTTGCGTTCACTTTTAGATGATATATATGGGGTTAGGAAATTTAATTCTTTTTCATATCTGACGGGCTTTTGACTGGAAGCAGCTTGACCGCTTCTAGTAACCCGAAGACTCTTTGCTCGACGATAATTATCCCTAAGCCTTTTCCATCTAACCCTACAGTTTTCAGCTGTAAAAAGTTTTGGATATTTGAACATAATACTTACTAGTTTCTTAGATATTATCGGTTGAAATATACAGAGTGTCAACGAAATATGAAAACATGGTTGCGTTTGTATATTTCTGTTATTGATTGTACTGAAACACTGTATTCTACATTTTCCGAACCTTTCGTTACAGGATTTAATTTATTTAATCATTTCAGATTTCTGGCTACTGGAAACTCTTTCCGGTCGATGGCTTTTAGTTTTCGCTTGGGAGAAAAAACGGTTCGAACAATTGTTTATGAGACATGTTCGGCTATATGGAATAAACTGAAAATAACAGTACCAACAGAAAATGATTGGAAAATGATAAGTCAGCGCTTTTGGGAGCAATGGATCTTTCCAAATTGTATTGGAGCCTTGGATGGAAAGCATATGGTGATCCAAAGTCCTGCCCACAGTGGATCTAACTATTTTTGCTATAAAAAAACTTTCTCAATAGTATTGTTGGCACTAGTTGGTCCCTATTATAAGTTTTTAATAGTGGATATAGGCGGCCTTGGAAAAAATTCGGATGGCAATATTTTTGCTGATTCAGAAATGGGAAAAGCATTACGTGATAACAAAATAAATATACCTAGTGACTACGCTCTTCCTGGTACTGAAGAGCCAATTCCACATGTTTTTGTTTTAGATGCTGCTTTTCCCTTAGGCAAGCATTTAATGCGACCATATCCATGAAATCAAACAGCAAACGATGAAGAAAAAAAATTTCAACTATAGATTAGGCAGGGCTCGACGTATCAGTGAAAATGCTTTTGGATTACTATGCAAACGATTCAGGATTTATGAAAGGCGTTTATCTATGACTCCCGAGCACGTAAATATTATAGTGGCAGCCACCTGCTGCTTACATAATTTTTTAATAAGAACAGCTTCCGATTCAACCTTATTGCAATACTTGAATGGCGAGGTGA
The DNA here is from genome assembly GCA_038502775.1 of Hippodamia convergens. Classification (NCBI taxonomy): domain Eukaryota; kingdom Metazoa; phylum Arthropoda; class Insecta; order Coleoptera; family Coccinellidae; genus Hippodamia; species Hippodamia convergens. Next base: position 27,389,522 of record CM076608.1, on the reverse strand, counting down.
CAAGCAATGGATTGGAAAGTTTGTCACAAATTGGAGGTAATGCTCGCGAATTGCTTTGAACATCAGGGACATTTTCAAAAGATATTTTGTATCGAATTCTGGCACCTTGTCGTGGCAAAATAATGTTCTGCGAAGAGGAATTCATAACACAGAATGAGTCTAATGTGAAAATACTTTCGAACTTACGACTATCTTTCATAATACCCCCTATTTCATTCCAAATATTGGTCCTCCTCAACTCATCATGATACCTGGAATCTACAGTCGTTTATTTCGGGATACCATAGAGGATATCAATAATTCATCACTCATCGTCCAAGTGTTTCTGCCGACTGCAGTTCCTACACCCTGCGTCCACTAGGCGGGTCGGGGCGCATCGACGGAAAAATACGCTCGACGACCGATCCGCCGGCGGATTCTGCCTGGATGCGGCCCGGCCCGTCTCCAGTGGACGCAGTTCCATTCAAATGTTAGCAGGCAGATTTTTCCGTCCCGTTGCGACCCGGCCCGATCTGCCCAGTGGACGCGGGTAGTGAGGAAAGGGGTGACCTGTTAGAAATAGTCCTTGCCTCGAATAAGGACCCTTTTCCTGGGTTAATTCAAAATGGCCGTGGTGCACTCCAATACAATATTCGGTGTTAGCTAATTCGTTCTAACCAATACCCCACTTCCAGCTACCGATTTCATCGATGTGAAGATGCACCAAATAGGTTAATGAATGAAGTCTAGAGGTGGAGGGAATATGAAATTATTAATATGAAAACCGGTTTCTTTCGCGCAAAAAAAGTTGAAATAATCCCGATTCAAGACAGCATATGACATCCACCCGGTATCCGCTGAAATTCAACAATTTGAAGAAGAAGGCTGTTAATGAACTATGAGGAAACTGTAAAATTGGTAAATCAATAAAGAAAATGCCTTTGAAACTTGAACACGCGTCAATCTTCAAAAAGTGGACATTTTGATTTTCGCCCTGTATTCCAGATAAAAGAATAGTTGGAATATTCCCGTTTGTAGATTTAATAGTTTTACAAAAAAGTGACAGGGTCGCGAAAACCGCATGTCTCTATCTTCTTTTTGTTTCAACATTTATTGCATTATTTTAGCTCTCTTATTCAAAAGAATATATATCTTCAATATAGCTGAGATACAATGCAGTCTCTACCAATTATGACACAGTGTACTACGCTGAAATAACTGTATTACATAATGAAGAAATTAATCATATGACGATGAAGACTAATAATAAAACTTATTTTTTCATTCCCTCAGACAAACACACATATAAATTTCAGCCTTACCGAAAAAAAGTTTATTTTTGTTCATATTTTACACCTTTTTCGAGTCGCCTGGCAAGTACTTGTGCTCGTCAAAATCGCCTGTCAATTTTTTTTTAACCTTACAATGAATGGACAAAATCGTATGAAAGTTTCAAGCTCACAGGAACAAGTTAATTTTTTTAATTTTTTTTTACACTTTCAAAGATATATTGATGACGTGCAGGGGTGAGGGGAGCCAGGCGATGATTTCCGTCCTCAGCATGCTATGAACTACCACTTTGAGAATTTCTAGCCTTACAGATAAACCGTTACTCGGAGGGTTCGCTTGCTCTCTTACTGTATGTATTAATAAACGTTATCAAATTTGATCTGGGTTGTATTCAAATCGATCTCATATAAGCGCTTTGCAATCAATCTACGAGTGTTACTCTTAAGGTACGCGTCCCCTGGAGACGGACCGGGCCGCATCGGGGCGGCGCGCATTACTGCCTACTGCGTCCAGGGCTGCCGCGAGCTTCGAACGAAATGTACTTTAGTTCTCGAAGAAAATGTACTGTAATGTACTGTACAGACAGAATACTGTCAAAATAGCGCCATCTGCTGAACTTTATGGAAAACTTTTACTGTTTCCCAATCTATTGAGGTATGGCTGAATGCGTGTATATTAATTAAAAACCAACAAAAAAACAATAATCGAGAAATTTTACCTGAAAATTTCTTATTTTTATATATCCACAAAAAATCAGCAGTTTTCCTTTTTTTGAAATAATTCATTGAATGGAAAATTCAATTTCGTAAAATGAATTACAGAAATAAAAAAAGTTTAATTTGTTTTCAAGTTCTAATTTAGTTGAAATATAACTTTATTAAATGAAGGAATGTATTTTTCTGTTCTATGAATGATATGTGGAGAATTTGTGAACATATTCATGGCAATTCACATGTAAACATATGATTCAGTAGTTAGTACCATTAATTTAAGGAAATAAGTTGAAGATGTATGTAAAAAGGTAGTGTCAAAGTACAATTCGAGTTCATTTTCTGAATTGTACTAGAATGCATATTTTCCTGATGAAAATGTACTTTTGTATTTTCCTGTTGAAAATGTACTGTAAATAGTACAATTGTACTGTAACGGCAGCCCTGACTGCGTCCATTGTAGACGGCTTGACGGGTCGCATCGACAGATTTTCTACCGCAAGTCGTCGTCTCAATAGCACCGTTTCAATGCCGATGCCGACTGCTGTTCCTCAGCCGAAAAAACCTGCCACCCCGTAAAAAAAATAACATAAAATATTAAATATCTCGAAAAATCTCGAAAGACATCAGTGTGAGATCATCTTCATGTTATCCGTCGATAGATTCTTCCCAAAACGGCTCGCAGAAAAGCAGAAAAGAAACCGAATAATTAAGAATAAATAGAATGTTTTGTATGTTGAAATAAAATATATATTTTCAATGCGGTAGTAGAAAAAATAATGTTCCTAATTCAGGCGTAAAGTGTCCGCTGCGCGTCGTTCGGGTCAACGGCAGTCGTGTGCAGGAAAGTATCACTTTCCGCATTTGTTAGGACAATAACTATTATGAAGCTGCGGTAATATACAAAATTGAGTGTCTGTCACTTCCGGTCCTTCTTTCTTAAATCATAATTTTAATCCTAAATATCTCGAGGTCAAACTTGATTATTTCTCTTAATTTCAATGCCCATTTAGATGATCTGCGTTTGCAGCATTAAACTCGGAATAGCATTCTTCAGAAACTAGTGATACTTCATGGGGCGCTGATGCAACAACACTTCGTATGGCAGCTGAATATTGTTGCCCCATTTCGTTGAAAAGTGTTCATGTTAAAAAAATTGATGCCCAACTGAATTTTTCTTTAAGGATTATCACTGGTACCTACTATCAGATCTTCACCTACTCCTTGGTTACCAGTCCTCTCAAATATCTCCATATTCATAGAGAGACAACAACTTTGAATTTTTGGAACAAATTCAATTCCTTTCCAAATTAATTTCTCATACCCTCCTATATTCCGGATAATGAAGTCGTGTACACTATTTTGTTCGAATTTTTTAATCGACATGAATAGAAGCGACAAGGAAATTAGGCAATCTGAACGGAATGCATGCAATTTTTTTAACAAAGATCTTATTACTGGTCCTTCCATCAGAGTTCCTGGTCGTCCTTCCCAGGAGAATTTGGTCTGTTGTAAATCGTATTAGATCAAGTGATAGACGATGCAAGAGCATGCTCTTCAGATGGAATACGGTTGAGAGCCCTAGCTGTGAGTGTGGGGAATTTTATTAGACATAGAACATGTTATAAATAGCTGTCCCTTTTTATAAATTTCAAGGTGATTTCGAGGCTATACATGCAGTAGCAACAAATGTATTTCGGAATTGGGTGGTAAATTCGAAAACAATTCAATTTATTAAAATAATTGGGTTTTTCTGCTTTTGTCTTTTTTATTTCATTAGTATTTAGTTTGAGCCCAAAATTTGCAGGTTCCAGCGCTTCTTCTGTAAAAATATCATAGAGACGTCAATACTGTCTCGGAGACAAATAAATAATAAATGATTAACATCTGGCTATGTCTAGAACCAAGAACCGCTACTAGTGTGCCAGAATCTGATAAGACTCATTCTGTGTGTTACTTGAAATATTCATATAACCTTTTTGTTAGTTCGTGCCATTAGTTTATTCCTATAGCAATAACTTGAAGGGTATGAGAAGATTGTTTCATACGATACCATTTTCCGCAGATACGCTTTCATAAATACATTTGGCGGTAGGACACGTACACCACATATCTTGAGTTAATTGTACTATGATTATCTGCTTCATTCAACAGCAAGCGACAAATTAACATTATTTCATTTGTCACAAGAAATGCTTCTTCAAATACATTCGTCAATATATCACGAGCATTAAATTCAGCAAGCTGACTTTATAATTGTATATTTGAACATTTTCTTCTGGGTCAATCATCATCACCTGACTTCATCCATCCAAACCAAGTTTGTCCTTACTTCACCTGATCTAGAGAAATTTAAACTACTCTAACCTAACTCAACATTACCTAACACGACGAACCTAAACTTATTTTAGCGATCCTACCTAACCTCTCCTTGAATAACTTGCCCTAATCTAACCTAACTTTATTTTCCCTGAACTTAGCCAACTCAACTTATTTGGACCTTCCCTCAAATAAGGCAACCTATTCTCACCCAATTTTAACCAATATATGCAAAAAATAACTAGTCCTTCTTTGCCTTGCACAGGGAACTCTCTTATCTGTGATGCTCTGGTTAACATCTACTATTCCCTTTTTTACTGACATCTCTAGCTTTATTCGGGTTACAATTTTCAGAACAGTGCTAGCATCGTTCTTAAACTGCGCCGAACAGATGCGCACTAGTTTCGATACCTAGAACTATTCAAGGACTCAAAGATTTTGAAAATTGAAATCGAGAGAGAAAATAAGAGCTTTCCATTCTTTTGCGAGAGAACTATATCTTGTCTACGATATACTATTACTATGTGGTAATAAGTATAATAAAATCCAAATCAAAACAGAGACAACATGAGTAGTAAACTGCTGAGTAACAACCAACATGAATTCATCAGGAGAAAGCCCACAAAAACTGCCATTTATCAGTTTGTTGGTGAAGAGTGTGAAACAGTGGAGGAGAAAGAACATCTTAATTGGGGAAAGCATATTAAAATTTCAAACAGCAGCTCAAACGAATAGAAATATAAATAAAATCTTTGTCACACAGAAAAAAGTTCAAATAGTTATTCTCGGTCTCAAGTAGGTATAGAGAATCTTGCAGAGGTTTATTCAGAGAGAATAAGATTGTCACAGTGAAACGCCTGAACGACTATCCTGAATAAACAACTTTTTGAAAATTACAGAAACCAAAACAGTATATCCTAAGCATCACCTTACAATGACTGAAAAAGGTTGTCGCTAATCTTGTTTGAAAATGTACAATAGAAACAAGTCAAACAAAAGTTAATAATTGAGGATCGAGTGCAATATTAACATTTATCTGATTTTATTTTACGAACGTTTATATTTTCGCTAAAAAAATATGGTTCACAATTCAATATAAAAGAAAGTACTGACTTTCGGCGTAGCTTTCGAATCTTAAATTTTGTGTCACGAAAAAAATGGCCTGTATTTCTAAGTATCTTGATGTGTTAATAAAAAATTAACACTCATTTTGACTGTCCTACCTCCTCTTACAAACCCTGTACTTGGGTATTGGGAGAAGATTATACAGTTTTCTTCCCACATACAGGATGTCCCATAACTAGTGCATCAAACGACACCACGATAGAGTTGACCAAATACTATCGAATGACACCAATATTAGTTGAGCGAAAATGTACCGTTTCCAGAATACTTAAATTTTATGAATATACCTAATATTGCCGATTTATGGATCATAAAAAGACATTCATTGGTTCTCCTTGTCGATTCATCATTTTAATACTCTTCAAAATAATTTAGATGTTTACGAAACATCAGTAAAACTCTTAAAATACATAGACCTGGCAGGGTTAAGAGGTTACTAGATTCGAACCAAATTCTACAGAAAGATCTGAAAGTATTATTTAAAATTGTTCTCATAGCTTGCTTCTGAATTACGAATATATGATAAGCCGTATGATAAGGGTGATTGGAAGTTCACAATATAGATGGTCCTTAGTGCGCTAAAATCAACTTTATTTTTTACAGACTTCATTGTGTGGATCACTGTATTCAGTTTAGATCTTTGTTTTACAATGTTGATCCCAACTCAGATGTTTATCTATATCATATACACTTTCTCAACTTTGACATGGCGGGTGACACGCTTGCATTTACATATTCATTTTTATGTGACGATATCACTATATTAATATCATCAGCATAGAAATATGCATTCACATTAAGCTCGTTGAGAGTCAGTACTACGATAGTACCCTGAGGTACCCAAATCAGTAAGATTTCATCAGATGACAGGAAGTTTTCACCATTCCTATCCAAAACAACGACCGATTTTCTTCTATTAGGGTAACACTCTATAAGCGTGGTTTCACACGGTCCGGGTATTTGTCCGTCCGGGTAATCGCCCGACCGGCCGGCACCCGGAAGCTCTCTTCACACGGGAACTGCGAAAATCCGGATTACTAGGTGCTAGGTACGAGTAGGTACTTCAGTTTGCCTCTGATTTCGATGGACAGTAGACAAAAAACATATTTTGATTGCTTTATTGAAACATCGGCGAAAAAAACAACGAAATAGGCAAATTTGGGTTCACCCTTTGCACTCAAATTTATACGAAATTTTCCCTCAACTTGGCACAAATATTTCTCTACGCTTCAGTTTTTTTAATTCGATTGTTGTAATCCTCCGCTCCTTTATCCGAGATTTCGGGTTTCTCCTGTACTAGAGTTATCAGGATTTCGGAATATATTTCTTCTAGTTTAGAACAATCAGACGACTAAACATCCGGATCGTGTGAAAGCACTCATGGCACACTGTAGTCCGCTAGGGCATGGTCCGGGCGATTGCCCGTCCGGGCTCCGTGAGTTCTAGCGGGAACATCCGGGCGTTTTGTATGCCCGGACAGCGATTCACCCGGGTCCGGAAAGTGTGAAAGAACCTATGCTAAACTGCGTATTTCTACTTGTCCGGTTGACGGGCGAAAACCCGGACGGACATACACCCGGACCGTGTGAAACCGCGCTTAGACTGAGAAGTATATTATAGTATATTGTAATCAACAAAACTTTTTGATATTAGATTTATTGAGCTAAATTTCAAGTGAACTTGAACATTATTTAATTTTTTACCAAAAGGTACTCTTAATAAAACTGGATACTGTGTACCATTAATAATAATAATAATAATAATGTCTTTATTGTAAAGTAACACGGTTCGTACCGAATGCTTGTCATACAACGAAATTATAGGTTTGAAAAACGATCAAATTGGGGTTTATTAAATCCGACATATCTCATCAAGCTGGTTCACTCCGGTTTTCTATGATCCAGATCAGAATCAAGGTTACACGACAAATCAACTGTAGCACTAAGAAATTATAAAGATTGAATCACAGAAAAACCGTATGTTGACAAATTGGTCTGGACTAGGTTTGATATATGGTATTTATTCCATCGTATGTATGCCTCTGCTACCTAGCGGCATAATCTAGAATTTTGTGGTGGTCCATACCACCCCCTGGCTCTTACTACCCGCCATACCCCTATTCGATATAATTTTGATATTATTATTATTATCACCAGAGGCCTAACGAGGAAGGGTTATTGGGGACGTAATCCCCCCCCCCCTAGTTGATTAGAAAAATTTAAAGTAACAATTTAAAACAATTGAGAGATTTTCTTGACTGTCGGGCGTTCACCCCCATGACTCAACTCTAGTTGCGCCAATGATCATGATCGAATTAACTTCAAGCAATCAAGTCTTGTTTTCACTCTGAATGGTAATGATAATTCGAACGTTAGGTACTATTAATATTTATAATTTGAAAGAAGTTTTTTGTTCCTTCCATATCAAATGGGTTAATACTGATTTATTTTGAAATTCTTGTATCCATAGAATCTTAACCGATTGTAAGTAAAATTCTTCAGAAACAACCAATTTCAAATAATGTCAATAACAAGCAAACATTCCATGAACCAGCGATATCTCTGTTCAGAAAGAACAAACGTTGCCACATAAGCATAGATAATATAACTAACCGAATCTTCTGACAATGTAGTTCATATTTTCAATTTATAATAAGAAAATACTTACGAAACATATATTAGTAAATGGTTCGCATCTGAAGGTAAGCTACTATATTTTTGTGATAAGTGAACAGAATAAAGGCAGTAGATTACGGTCAAGATTTCGCTGACAATATGATCATGGATAAGATATGTTGCCTGAGAAAATGACACTCGCTAGCTGGGAATGTAAGATTCGCTAGCTGGAAAATAGCGAATCTTCCATCCATCTTCCAAATGATCATTCTGTGTTTTATGATAATTACAGTAATAATTTAAAATTTCTATGAATTTTGGTTAAATGAATATATTTCACTTTTCTTTTGGTACAAATGGCGATAACCCTAGAGGCGGTTATTCTTATGCAATCTGCATCCTCGGTAACCTTCCCGATACATTTTTGGAACCAACTATTATTATGTGTTTTATGATAAAGGAACGCTCGTTCTGTTCAATATCGTGGGTACAATCGTTAATAAGGGTCGTTATCGCAAGCAAACAGCAGATGCAAGCCATATTTACACTATCCGATAAGGGACCCGCTTAGACAAGCTGGTAGAATCTACGAAATTTTCCCACCTGGGTTTACATTTACATAGAGTGCCTCGACATATCGGAATAGTAAGAATTCTTCACACGAAAAAGTGTAGAACCTTTGGTGAAGACAATCTTACGTGACACTATCGTTCAAATTCTCAAGATACACAACCAATCCTGATATACGTATAGTCTGTTTCAAAATGATTGTCATGAGAGCAAGCCATGGAATTCCAGCCGGGCTTTATTTCTAGTTACAAAAAGTTCTTAGTTGAATAATTCACTCTGAGTTTATAGATGACTTTAATATTTGTATTTTTTACTGTATTGACTTCATGCGGGTGACTTATTCATTTTATGATTGTGAATGATGTCAATAAATGTTTTGACACTACCATCTCCAGCTCAATTATCTGGATACAGTCCTTCACAGTATAATAATAATAATAATAATAATGCTTTATTGATCCTTTCTGTCATACAAGATGAATAGGAGAAGTCAGAAGCAAATCAATTTCAATTTTCAACATAAATGTGTGGATCACTGGTGTACTCTCTCACACTGTAATAAGCCTTAGAGAGAAGGATACCCTTCACTTTTTTCTTAAACTCGCGTAGTCTCAACGATTTAATTTCCGCAGGTAGATGATTATATAATATAATACCCTGATAAGAGGGGGACAGTTCAAATCTACTCAATCTATGTTTAGGAAAGGAAAGTACACCAGTGCTCCTTGTTTCATAATAATGATAGACAGAGAGTTCCTGAAATGATTCCAAATTCTCCCTAACATAAATTAAACATTTTAAAATGTAAATACACGGCATTGTCAGGAGCCTGTTGTTGACAAAGCATGCTCTACAACTCTGCCGAGTAGAAATTCTGAACATCATTCTCAGTATTCTTTTTTGTATAATCAGAACCCGATTGGAGTAAGAACATGCTCTCCAAAGCAATATATTATACTGCATATGGGAATATACTAGGCTATAATACACATTCAGATATGATGATCGGGGTAAGGAGTTCCGTAATTTATATAATGCAAAGTAGGCTCTATTCAAGCTTTTACACTAGTTATCAATATGTACATCCCATTTGAGTCCCCTATCTATACTAATTCCTAGGAATTTAACTACATCTTTTGAAACCACTGTGATGTTCCTATGTCTAACTGTAAGGAGTCTATTTTCGTCATACCTCAGACCAAAAAATATACAATCGGTCTTACCCAAATTCAGAATAAGTGAGTTCGCTTGACACCAGACACTGAAGGCGTTCCACATTGAGGAACAAGTATCAAACAATTCGTCCCGAGTTTGCGCTGTAATTGCCACTGACGTATCGTCCGCGAAGATGATTAACAATTTATTTTTTATGACAATATGCTGTGGTAAGTCATTAATGAACAATAAAAATAGGAGTGGTCCCAATAATTAATTTAACAAAATCAGAACAACCCCGATTTTGAACACAGGGGGTGGAGCAAAATAAAAATGTTCGTGAAACGATGAGCCACAGACGACATCAGTCTTCCGTTCTGTTGAAGTACGATTAGGGGATCAAAATCTCTAGGGGGGCACGGCTCCCTCTGCGAACGCCTATGATTCGGAGCAGTTTCATCAAGCAATTATCTGTCATTGAATACAGAGTAATCCTAGAATTTCCAATTTATCGAAACGGAAATTATCTGAAATCACAGGTAATCCAGTGATACCTCATGAAGGATCAGCTGAACCAGCTGGTGTAAACCAAAAGAAATCTGTAGGATTCAGAAATTGTGGACGGAGTAAAGACAGAAAATATTTTTATACTTGTGTCTCTTGTGGTCACTTTATTTATTTGGAACATAGTATTATAACTTGTGACACCCGTTCTCAAGGAACGGCAATAATATAACTCAAGTTTTGGTCATACTTCCTCTGGATTCATATTCAACATTTCTTTGTTACTCTTTTATTTGTCTCATATCAGTTTAATTCATTTCCTTATCTTGTACAAATATATTCTTGCCACAAAGACATTCTTAGGTTATATCTTTAAATTTTGAACTGTTTAGTTGCTTATTGTGACTAGAAGTTGGGCCACTACTAAAGGCCTGCTGAGAATACAATAATTCTCGAATGGAATATTAATCTTCATACTTCATTTCATAATATTCACTCCTGTAATTGAATTATTTTATTCTCTGGATATGTATTTTGGTGATTAGTTTACTTCAGTTACTCAATCGATAAATAAAAAAAGCAACTTTAATATTATAAAGAACTATTATGGTATAATACCTTGATAGTGGACATCAAATTGTCCTGTACAATAAGTGTTGCGCCAAACGATGTCGTCTGGAAACAGCTGTTATATTTTTGAATGTTGGCCGAAGTGTTTAGAATCATTTCCTATCCCAGAAACTAAAGGGCGTAAGGGATTGGTGGTGGGACCAATTGTGTCAATTGGCAATTAGATAAGCGGCGAACTTTGTTTCGGCTTAGAGATGAATAAGGTTGAACTAACCATTGGTTTTTTTTTAAGAAGAAAATATATTCGCAGAGAGACAACAGCTTTGAATTTTTGGAACAAATTCAATTCCTTTCCAAATTCATTTCCCATACTCACCTATATTCCAGATAATAGGGTCCCCAGATTGAAGTCGCGTAAACCTTTTTGGTCAAATTTTTTGATTGATATGAATAGAAAGCGACAAAGAAATGTGGCAATCTGAATGGAATGTATCCAATTTTTTCAATAAAGATCTTATTTCTGATCCTTCCATCAGAGTTCCTGGTTTTGACCTTCCCAGGAGAATATGGTCTGTTCTAAATCGCATTTGAACAGGCCATGGACGATGCAATAGATGCTCTTCCGATGGAATTCGGTTGAGAGTCCTAGTTGTGAGTGTAGGGAAAATGAGGAGACTATAGAACATCTTATAAATAGTTGTCCCATTTATAAATTTCAAGATGGTTTCGAGGCTATACATAAAGTAACAAATGCATTTCTAAAATGGGTGGTTAATTTTCAAAATTATTTGATTTATTCTGAATATTCGGTTTGTTTTCTGCTTTTGTCTTTTTTCATTTCAGATTAAGAATTGCGAGCCGTTTTAGGAAGAATCTGTTTATCTGAGCCCATCGACGGATAACATGAAGCTTATCTCACACTGATGCCTTTCAAGATTTTCCTGATATTCAATATTTTATGTTATTTTTTTTACGGGGAGACAGGTTTTTTCGGCTGAGGTTTTTTCCCCTGGCTCTATAGTATCGTATGATACTAGTGATGATAGTATCGTATGATTCTATAGTATCATACGAAGATTGTTATGATACACCGTTCTTTTTTCACCTCAGCTTAGGTACTTTTTGTTTCAACATTTATTGTATTATTTTAGCTCTCTATATTAGGTGAAATACAAAAAAAATCCAAAAGTACAAAATAAACAAAAAATTTAATTGCATCGAAATAGGTAGTACATACAGGGTGAGCAAAATTGGTGATACTTGAACTACAACTTTTTAACCGTGAGAGATAGAGGAAAAGAAATGACACGTTACGGTGGTCTTAGAGAAACTGATAATGTAATGAACTGCATTCCTATCTTCTTTTGTTTTCGAGTTATAGGCCAAAATTGAAATTTGGGCGATTTCAACTTTGGCCTTTATCTCTGTTTCTGTTTGTGCTACAGGCACGTTTTTCATATCAATATAGTAACGTACTTTGTTTTTCCCAAATGGTTTTCTTGATGAGCTATAACATAAAGTTGTGATTTTTCTTATGGAAATAATAGTATGAAATGGCTTAGAAAGAATCGCCATTTTTTTTCAGAAATATATCATATATCATACATCGTCCTCAGATTCATTCAATTATTATGAAAATATTGTTTGTATTTGAAATTTGAATAATTGAGTATTAAGTAGGCTGAATCAAAGAATAATATGTCTCTACTCATGGTGTCTTTATTATTATGCCATTGAATACTTTTTGTTTCAACATTTATTGTATTATTTTAGCTCTCTTTTACATACTTGATTCAATTTTCCGTGGTTTGATTTCTGTTCAGAACAACTGTCAATACGAATTCATTATTGCCGCTAAAATAAAAAAATTTTACATATCATATTTCTCGTAGTTTGCGAACATTTCCGTATTGCTGGCAATAATGACTTCGAATTCTAGTAATTGACTATTATTCTGAACAGAGATCGAACCACGGAGAATTGAATCAAGTATTCAATGGCAAAATAATAATGACACCATGCGTAGAGTCATATTATTCTGTGATTTAGCCTACTTAATACTCAATAATTAAAATTTCAAATACAAACTAAATTTTTCATGATACCTGAATGAATCTGAGGGCGATGTATGATATATTTCTGAAACGGGAAAAAATGGCAATTCTTTCAATCCATTTCAAACCATTGTTTCCATAAGAAAAAACACAACTTTATGTTATAGCTCAGCAAGGAAATCTCTTGGGAAAAAACAAAGTACGCTACTGGATTGCTATAAAAAAGTGCCTGTATAATGTTTTCATTTCAACATTCAGCATAAACAGAAACGGAGATAATGACCGAAAAATGAAATCGCCCAAATTTCAATTTTGGCCTGTAACTGGAAAACAAAAGAAGATAGAGGAATGCAGGTGATGGCATTATCAGTTTCTTAAAAAATATCACCGTAACGTGTCATTCATTCTACCTTATCTCTCACGGTTAAAAAGTTGTAGTTCAGGTATAACCACTTTTGCCCACCCTGTACATTGTTATTCATACATCAAAAGAATTCTCCTTATTTAAGAGGTAAAGAAGTAACTTTTTGTATATTTTAAAATTCCTTCATTGTAGTACCTTGTGATGAACAATATTTTAAATTTTTTTCCCGGGTGCGAGAATAAATAGGGCAGACTGTCCATTGTGAATCGGCACTTATTTCTAAGTAAAGACCTACGAATTTCAAGGCTAAGACGTTTAGGCAACTCAAAATACACAGAAATTGTTTACATGGAGATTTGTTCGAAACATTTCGTCATAAAATTTTCCGTAGTGTTCGGAAGAAAGATAGGTGTGAAAACACATGGACTCAGATTCGTTGATATTATTAGAAAATGTAGTTCACCGAATTAATGCCACATATAATACTTTCACGAAAACGCTATCAACCGTAGCGACATCTAATGGCGTTATTCGCAAGAAAGAACATTATTTCCTATTTTTTTCCATTTCATCAAATTTTTAATGTATTTTATGTTAACCTCGCCGTAGAAGAATCCAACAAAAAATCTTTCATAACAAACAGTTCATCCAATCTTGAGTTATAAATGGTGTAATCAACAAAATGGCCGACTTAGTTTTATATATTAAGATTTTAGAATAAAAAGTCTAGGAAAAACACTTTCTTGGACCACCCTAACTGAACTGTGTATTCCACCCCAAATGAAAAAATACCCTAAGAGCCTGGCCTTTCAGCAAATATTTTATATAATTACAGCCAAAGCGCAAATTCACGTAATTTATCTTGTGACATACGAGGTGAGCTCCAGATGGTTTTCGATATCCTTACTAAATCAAAGGAATATTTCTTGCAACTAAGCAACCAGTAAAGGCGTGTAGAAAATAATTTTGGGCTTCATTAAAGATAATGGTATACCTGAAGAACCGTTACTAAAAAGTCCATTAATGTATTCTTGGATTGTTGTCTTAATGCGGGCTTTCAGAGAAAATACAAGATCATTATTAACTTGTGGCAGCATTATGTAAAATACTAGAAAGACCTGATTGAAGGTCTGAAGTCACGTTCATGATACAGTGAAAGCTTCCATAAGCAGACACTCATGGGATCAGATTTTTTGTCCTTTAATGAGAACTGGATATCAGGGAATGGTTCAAAAAATATAGGAATTTCGGTTTGTGTATAATGTACTACAGTATGAATGGAAAAATGCGTTATCAGCCATTGATAATTTATTCAAATATAAATTAGTTCAAAGTATCATACTGAAGTTCATACAAGACAAAAGTCAACTATTTCGTGTTATGTTTTTTAATCTGGAAGAAATAATTTCGATAATGACTTTCTAAATTTCAAAATGGGTTTCACAAAACTTTGATTGCCCAATCAACCAAGTCAAATTGATTTGAGCCACCAAGATTGGTTGACATTTCATGTCAAGTGATTCGATTGGTTCGAATTTACGTGAGCTTTTTAAATCGCAGAACCAAAGTTTTGTGAAACCGACCTTTAATATGTGCTAAAATGAATACATTTGAATTGAATAATTCATCTTGTGCAAAACCTTTGGAGCTTCTAATAAGATCCAACGCTTCATCCTTAGAATTTATCCATTACAGTATTCGCCAGTTACCAACACTGCTTCCTTTTAGACATCACTTTCATTTTCAAGACCAATCTTCTATTGGATTTCATTTTCTGTTATTGAATTTTTGTTCACAGTTGAAGTCTTCCACCAATTAATCACATACTGGTCCTGGCTATTTGAGTCCTGTCAACATGTGCAACGATTTCTGACAATAACAGATCCTCAATATCAAACACACTTTTGAATAGCCAGCTTAATCGAAACAAGTCTTTTGGGTCATTGTAGTTACTTTATTCTATGTATGAAATACAATATCTTGGAATCATAGAAATACAGAATTGTGGGTGTACACCATTTACGAATAAACTCCTATACCGCTAGCATTGCCCTGTTACCTGCATTCATTTGAAGCAGTGATCATGTGGTACAATTGGCCAAAGCGAGATTCACTGCGCATGCGCAAAAACTTATTTCAAATATATATTTATATTCACTTGTCAAATATACTTTACAGATGTGTCACAAGGTTGTTCCAAGTAAGACGAAATAGTTCCTGATAGACCACGGCCAATGAGCCCGGAAGACTCTTATTGTAAATTCAAATGTGTTTACTTTGTATTATTTTATGTCAGCCGCGCCAGAACGATGTGAATATTATTCAACCTGATTGTTTCTGAGAATATGGTTTTGACTTTGTAGAATCTGCGATCTGAATGAAAAAAATTATAGGTATCAAAAATGGGAATTCTAGAATGATTTTATTTTTTAGGATCCATAGCAGGGTGTGCTAAGGAAGGATAATACAGGGTGGCCATTTGAAAACGAAACAGACGAGATTACAGACGAAATAAATTTTTTCGATAGAAATGCTTGGACAGGTCGATTTCTGTTTCGAGGGGGGACAACTTAAGATGTAGGTTACGGACGCATAGCGCTTCAACCCTTGCTACTACAACCCTCACCCCCAATTTTTGAATAGGGAAGATGGGGTACAGAATCGTGAAAATCTGAGAGAAGAACAAAATGATTCAGGCAGTTGATGATTTTGTTCGTATAATATATTTAGGGAGTGCAAGGTTTCCTTGATAGAAGTATCGCACACAAAACATTGCCTTTATTAATTTACATCCATTTTTGGATATTTTCATCGATAATAACCAAATAAGATTCAAATTATTAAACGTAACCTCTTTTTCTTTATTTGTCATATCCTGAGTTTGCGCATGCGCAGATCGTTGAATTGGCCAACGGACATGGCAACTAGATTTTATTATTTATTTATTTTCACGGTGGCAGTATAGGGTTTAATAGGTATATGGTGTAAACGTGCTAACTCAAATTTCGCAGAATTCAGCAATCGCTCTATAACACACTTCAATAATGACAAACACACAAAAAAACTATTGAAAAAAAAAATTTTTAGGGGAGGACACTTTCCGTTAAAAATTCACCAACCTATTTTTCATGCATACCTACAGCAGAATGAATATCTAAATAAACTGAACAAAAACCTAATCAAAGTTGAAGGTATTCACTCTTACATCTTTTTTCAATAACCGATCTATTCAATTAAACTATCACTAGATAGATACTGAGCATTAAATCATCTCATAAGTATCATACGCAATAGCTATCTATGAACCGTTTTGGTGGATAGATAAGTTATGGAAATCGGCCATAAGCAAACAAATTATATACGTTTATTTCTTGACATCTGATTATTGAAACTCTATGTCAACTTATGGAAATTGAAGTAGGAATTGAAAGATAATATAAGTCTACATCAGGGTTTGAGAGCTTTGGCTATAAGAATAGGAAAAAATTAGGCTCCAAAAAAATTTGTTGCATGTAATACATGTCTGCATGGGGAGCTTTCACTGTATATACTTTCGGAAGCTTTCTTCAGAACAATTGGCCAAGTCAATATATTTTAGTCTGAATACAAAAGAGACATAACATTCAAACAGATTTGAGAATTTCAGTAATTGCTGGAGTTCTTGACAAAATTTATTATTGTCACGAATTATTATGCTTATGCACCTCAATTTCAGAAACTAAGTTATAACTCACCTCATTCTCATCTTTGGACACAGATTCCTTCAAAACTACCTCTTCATGACTTTCTACAAGTATAAATGGTAAAAGAATATTTTATATATTCCATCAATAATGCATAATTAAATTGATCAAATAATGGTGAGTTGTACAAGATTCAATTCAATAATCACCTAGTACGTCTTCTGCAAGTACAGTATTTGCAAAATTTGTTATCTGGCCCTTCAGTGAGTTTAAACTGTCATTTAAGTTCAACCAAGACATTATCGATTAGTTTTCGTTAATGAAAAATAAATAAATTCACAATTAATATCATTTGTCATCTGATTTCAAATAATTCAAATTAATATTTAGTTTGTAAGTTTGTCAAAATGACAGTACAGACATAGACAGGAAGAGGAAATGTGAAGATATTTTCTCTGATCTTTCCCTTCTTCTTTTTCCCTGTCCCGCGTGACTGAGAAAAAAATTCTAGATTTTTTCCTCAACATCCGTGTTGAAAATTATAAAATTGCATTTTTGAATCGTCGAATCTTAAACTCAAAACGAAAGAGAATCTGTTGACCTACAATGTCATGAATTCCTGCATAATAACTTAGATGTTAGATGTCTAATAAATCATAAATGTATGATATGAACTAATTCCCGATTTCTATGAAGTAAGACACAGAACACTAGAGATTCTTTGAAAACATAGAGATAGTATAAGAGGAGGAGCGATTTCGTAACTAAAACGGGACCAGGTCCGCCACATTGGTACGAGGTACGACACATTTGTCAAGCGGTCGTTAACCCTGATGTTTCGTGTTCGGTTGTGAGTTTTGTGAAAATTATTTATATTTAAAGGACAATCTTTGTAGAACTAATTGAACAAAATGGTTTCTTGTGCTGTGCGAAGTTGCTGTACCCGGGATGGCGTGGATAAGAAGAAATCATCAGGAATTACATTTCATAGGTTAATATCAACAATGTACAGGGTCGGTTTAAGTAGATTTGATGTCTGATACTAGGAATTCCTTTTTATATTCATTTAGAGATTTGAAGAATAAAAAGGGTCTTCAATACCCTTCAGAGGATGTCATCAAAATTTGCTTAAAGACCGAAAAAATCATGGAGCGAGAAATCATTATAGCTGGTCAAAACTGTGTTTCAATTGCAACTATTAATAATAGGATATTATTTAACCCTCAACTGCCGTTGTGGGGTCTACAAGACCCCCATCACCTTATAATCCTCTCTAAATTATGCATTTTCAGAGTTTATACTTTGCCGCGCCATCTAGCTTCAAGTTAGGTTATCCATGAGCACTCGATAAATGCAGGCTCGTCCTGAATTATTTTTTGATCGAGATATCGAATGTAAAGTTGTGTTGGGGTCTGTGTGGCACCACAACACTATTGTGTGTTTTATTTTCGTGATGGCGAGTAGTTCTGGAACTGTGCGTTACAGTAATAATAATTTTGAAAAACAGAAAGATTTTTGCAAAACATAGGCAAGACAACTTGCAGGAGCCTTATCTCAATATGAGACTACAATTCCTGATTGCCTAGAGAGATTCGCCTATCTATTGGAATAAAACTTCATAAACCTTTACCAATAGAAGAGATCGAAAATGTGAATCTACAGAACGAGAAACGATAGAGATGTGGAATTTGTGATAGGAAGTAGGATGAGAAAAAGAAAATGTTATGCAACAGATGTACTCTACCAATGTTTGGTGACTGTAGGTCATACGTCTGCCAGAATAATCATTTGAAATCCCAAATTTCGGTGCTTGCAGTTTCATGGAAAATATCTCATTTTTGTAATTTTTTTGTTTACATTCTTTGATTTGATATTCGAATAAACCATAAAAACCTCAAATAAATGCATTTTTCTTTTCTTTTATTACTTATTTAACCAATTTTCATTTCGGTTAACAAAAGTCCGGACTATTTCATTAGAAATTTATTACCTGGTTTTTTTCGATATTGAAATCAAAATTATGAAGATAAGCATATATAATTTGAAGATCATAGTTAACCACTACCGAATGAAAGAAAATATTCAAATATAGCTTGAATATCATCCCCGAAACAACCCGTTGAACATTGGGGTCAATCAGACCCCACCCACCACCATAACGTCACAAAATTGACAACGCCAGTTGAGGGTTAATGAATTTGTTTCATCGAACATCTTCTCATTTTTAATTGATCACAATTTTGATCAGTTTTTTGGATAATCATCGATTATTATTGATCAGAAGCATAATAAAGAAATATTACAATATAAGAATGATTTCTCTCTTCAAGTATAAAGTTGACAAATCAACTAGTATTAGGCACCAAAATAACAAAACTGTACTGTTTAAGGGACAGTAAAACTGTTAATTGGGTAAAATTTTTGTTTGTGAAAGGAGAACTCAGTTATTGAATATGAGAGAATGTTTGGAACATTCAAATATTTCTAAGATTTGATGTAAAAGTTTCCTGTCATCATATAAATTGGAAATATAATTTTTTTTTACTAGGTGTACATATTTTAATATATATGTATATGTATATTATATAATTTTTTATATTCATCATTTATATTTTAAATAAATTTTTCACTTATACAAAATCTGTACTTTGCCTATTATTATACGAGAACCTACCATACGAGAAAGTAATATCTACTCGTGTATATATCCTTGAAACCAAAGGAAGGGTAGGTATTCTATAATAAAAAATCTAGCTGTTATTAATATAAGGAAAAAATTGTTGATCTTCCACCTATACAAACTGAGTCATGATGGAAGAAGTAGCTCAATATTTGAAGGAACGTTAACGAGTACAACTTCCAAAGATGTTATTGAATATCACTAGTTGTTTCTGCTAATTAAAAAAGACAAAATTCCCTTTACATTAGAAAAACTCAGAAGAATTCAATCTCCATTAAAAATGTTCTCAAAATGAAATAAGTATTGTTTTAGTTTATAAACTGTTGAAATTCATTTTTATTTTATGAATGTTAAAAATCATGATGTTTATTCTGCTTCATCCATAAATTAGCCTGTAATTTATTTACTCCGACCCTGTCGAATTTCTGGTTCTGTGGCCGAAACCGCCACATTGGTACGACACTTTGCCCCGCCCAGTGTAACCCGTTTTATGTGGAAATCGTTGAATGCAACAGCGTCTCCTTCTATACTATCTCTATGTTTGAAAAAAACCAAAACACAGAATATCTATCCTTAAGCAAATCACAGAATAAATGATTGTCACATTTTTATGTGAGGTTATGTTGTTGTTGCCGATTCGATTCGAATCGTTTTGCTAAAAAATTGTAGTTATGTTTTATTCTCATCATAAACAGTATATTTGTATAAGGTTTGACTTCATGTCGGAGATAAGTCGATTTGAATAAAAGGTAATTTTCTTGTTTAGATGCTTCTCGGTTTTTTTAATTTTTAATTTGAATAAATATTCATTTTTACAATTGAGTGTGGTGCTTTTTTCTAAATTCCTGAATTATGGAAACAGAGGAGGATGTCAGAATTTTAAAAGAAAAAATCATCAAGACAGAGTAAGTAAATCTATCAAATTATTATCGAAAAATCTTGAAAACTTCTCTTTCATTTGCAGCCAGGTCCTTCGAATGTACATCGATATGAAGGGAAAATACAGCGAATTAACTAGTAGACATAAACAAGCCATCAATGATTTTTCCATGTTGAAACTCGATAATGATATGAAATCGTTTCAATTTGGAGAACAATCTAAAGAAATTGATGAGCTTAGGTCTAGTAATTTGAAATTGTCTAGTGATTACAATTTATTAAAATCATCACATGATAAATATTTGAATGAGTTGGTGAATCTACAAGTTAAGTATCAATCAGCATGTAAAGATTTACTCGAGTATAAAAGTTCTGAAAGGAAACCACTCGAAACTGATATAAAAAAAAAAGTTAAGAAACAAAAATCAGTTAAGAAATATGACGAATCTAGCTGTGATGAAGTAAGAGATGACCTCGAAAAAAAGAAAAATTTTGAGAATAAATCAAAAGCCATTGAATCTAATATAATAAAAATTGAAATTGTGGAACATTCAAACTTTGTAAGTATCAATAGGTTATAATAGTACAGATAAAATTTTTCGTTTTGTTGTGAAATTGACGGCTCTCGTCAGTAGTATGATTGTGTTCAGTGTTAACTTCACCCTAGGCAGAGTACTGAGAATTCTTTGCCAAAAAGTTAATGGGGAAACAGTACATTGAATTAGAAAATTTCCTTCACAATCAGACATTTGAAATCTTCTCCCACAATAAGCTCTTAACCGCTTCATTACGGAAGCCGCATAAATGCACACTGACATATATGTGAATTGAACAGCTTGAAATAGCACAATATGGCGAAAGCTCAGATGCATGGTCCTATATAAAAAATAATACTATTTCTTGTCCTAACAGACAATCCATGAGGTGAAAAATACACTATTTTTTCTTGCCATACAGGTTACAGATCTCGGCTGTGGAAAATTCATGAAATGATGTATTTTCAGTTTTATTTCAAAGCATTTGATAGTGCACCACCAGATAGAGGGAGACAAGTAATCAGATTGCTGAATGAACATTTCCCGAATAAATGGATAAGTCAAGGAGGACTAATACAATGTTCACCTTGTTTGCCTGATCTAAATCCCTTAAACTTTTTATTCATGAGTACATTTTTGGAGCAACTTGTTTGTCATGTTGAAATCCAATCTCATCATCAATTACTTGATAGAATTCAAATACGAAACAACCCAAATCTGATCTGCTGAGTAACAGCATCTTTAATTTCGTCGATGTCAAGCGCATTCAAGCCGAAGGTGGACATTTTGAACAATTTTTATAGCCTTAAAATTTCCATTATCATTATGATTTGAACCAAAAATATAGATTTTTAGATGCTTGTATCTTCTAAACAAAAACGAATCAGATATATGTTCATAAGAAAAAAAGTGTTCAGAATAAGTACAGCTACAATCTGTCGCAGTTTGTCATAGAGCTTGTAGAACACCCTGTATATATATCATTAAACCCTTTTGTACCCATTGGGTGTAGGGTAGAGAGAGAAATTATCTTTATTGCAAAACTTTTCAAAGGGCTATCGATCAAGGTGTTCTCGCCCTAAATGAAATTATTTTCATAGTATCATTGATGTTATGCTTCCCATTTTCAGAGAACACAAAATTCTGCCACATATTAGGGTTTTTCCATTGCATATCCATTCAATGAATATTTGGCTATTTTTGGAAAAAAAAGTATTCCTGTCTGATATAGACTTCGAAACATTACATGTTTCAATAGTTGAAATTTTTAATTGTTCTTTGTTACGTAACAGTTTGTTGAAACTGATTTACTCCTTAAAAATTGGTGCAAGAATTCACCCAGTATTTAAAAAATTTTTAATTGTGTTTGTTTCGGGGAGTGGTACTGATTACCCAAAGAAGTTTCAGAATAAAATTCAATCAATAAATTTTCAGTAGGACAATATATTCAGTTATTGAAAAATATGAACTCTCATAAAGGTAAATAAAAAATTATTTTCATTTCACTCATTGAAGAATCATAACACAAATATTTATTTCAAATTAAATGATACAGTACAAAAAATTTGATCCAAATATTATCAAAGGATTGAACCTTCTGCTAGTATAAAATTTGATCTGCCTGGAAAGGAAGGAAATATTGTAGAAGTCAAAAGAGAAAGAAAACTTTGGCCTTTCATCATTTTCTATTTTGGACGTACAGGTGAAAATAAGCAATTGCTAAAACTAACTATATCATGGCATAATATATTATATACTCTAGTAAAATTATGTTATATCTTTTTTTCAAATATCTAGTTTCAATAATAAAGAAGTTTCGTCTAGTTGAAATATTCAAAACATAAAATACAGAAACTCAAGAATGAAAAATTATAAGAGACCTTGGTCTTCAGAATTCCGCATTTTTTTAAAGGAACAGTTTGAGAATGTGATGTGAAAGAACTATTCTTTATGTCTTTTTCTGTGATCCCTCTATAAGTACATCAAACTTGGGAATCAGGTGAATTGAATTCAAAAACTCACAGTTCATCTTCTAATAAAAAGGGATACATACATATTCATTTTGGTTATAGTGTTACCAGTCTTGTACAACAAATAATTTCAGGTCGGTCTTCACTCAAATAGAATAATATCAGTTATCAGATTTGAAAATGTTCAAAATTGTAGTACATATGTGGAAAAAAGTGATGAAGTGTGAAAGACATCATATGTTGCAACTTGATGAATGAATTTTTTTTTCAGTAAAACATCATGTTTTTATGCAAAAAAAATGCATTCTGACAATATTTGTTGTAATTAGTACATTCATGCCCTTATAATTAATTATCTTATGAGCATGATACTGAACACTTTTTGTTGTTTTCATCAATCGATAATTTTTTATTTCAGAAGGAACAACAAGACCCAAACAACTTTGAGATTGATATTAAAGGGGAGGATTTAAATAATAAGTTTAACAAACACTTGATACAAGAATTAAAGTGTCCTCAAGAAGAAACAAATATTTTTTTTCCAAACATTAGAACAAAAAGAAATGGATACACACAAAGAATGGCAAAAGAGGAAGATATGTTGAAGAGAAAAATAAAAGATCTGGAGGAAAATCTTCAGCGGGAAAAAAGTATTCTGAACAAAAATTGGGAAGTAAAAGAAATAGAAATTAATACAAAATGGGAAAACAAATTAAAGGCAACAATAGCAGATCTGAAGGAAAAAATCCAGAAAGAAAAATCAAATCTTGTTTATAGTTATGAAGAGAAAATTTCAATTATGAATAAAGAATGGCACAAAAAGGAGAGTAAACTTAGAACTGAGATAGAGCTGTTAAAAGAAAAAATTCAGAAAGATAACTCATCATTGAGGGATTTTGAAAAGAAAGAAATGGATAAAAGATCAGAGTGGCAAGAAAGGGAAAGAGGAATGAGTTTAGAAAACGATCAAGATATTTTGGATATAATGAAAGAAATGAGACTCACGATGATTTCTCCAATTTCTGAATTGCCATTGGAACAAGGTCAGTTAAACTCTATTTATTTAAAGTGAAAAATGCTAATCATAAATTTGTCAAAGTTAACCCATAACTACCGTAGAGTCTCTCTTATCTTTTTTTTCTTGAATTTCAGATAGTTTGCTATCCACTTTACTATGTCATCTTGTGTTATACAGTGTAATTTTTTTTTCTTATCATTAGTTACTACTATGCTGTTGTGAGTATTTGTGTGTAGGTTAGGGCCTAATAAATAGTTTAAGGCTTTCACGACTGGACATTGAAAGAGTCTTCCGGGCTTATTGGCCATGGTCCATTAGGAATAATTTCACCTAACGTTTCGCCTACAACTGCTGTTGGCATCTTCAGAGGATTCTTGGTCTAAGATTGTACCTCGAATGTTGAATTTCTGATGTGTTTGAACCGGATAGTGTTATCGCACTGGGTATATCTTTATCATAATGTGCCTATCTGTTTGTTTCAAACCTTTTCAGCTATTGAATCAAAAAACAATTTTATAAGGTATCATTGAAGAAAATTGTAGGGTTAACAGGTAGAACAACTCTGGGAGAACTTTCCTTTGAGATTCCTGCTTTGTATAAAAAGATACCTTCATTTCTATTAATAATTTTAAGTGAGGTTTTTTATTTGCAGACCATATTACTACAGAAGAAATTGTTGAACCTCTACCAGCAGAGCAAATGCCAAATATATTGAATAGCACAGTTATACATCAGCAGGATTCTGAAAAACTTGAAGAATTAGATTGGAATGATAGATATCAAGCAAACAGAAGGAGAAAAGAGAAAAAGTATCAAAAGCTTTCTACAATAAAAAAAGCTAAAGAGAAATTCTGGTTAGGAATAAGTCAAACTTTCGTATTCAATAAAAATGTTAATTTGCAACCAATATCACAGAGAAGAAAAACTAAGGCCAAACATAGCAGCATGTCGCCAAATACATCAGAAATAAATACCGGAAATAGCAATACTCTAGTTGATGGTATTGCAACTGTTTTTGCTGATTTGGTTAGTCAAAAATTACTTCATTCGAAATCGCGAGTAAGAGGTAAAAATGACAGAAACATCCTTGAAGTAAACAGAATGCTACTGGACAAAGCAAAACAAGAAAAAAGAAACAAAAAGTCTGTTTAATATCGAAAACTTACAGAGAGATTCAGAAAGTACTTCTGATGATGAGATAGCATCAGGAGAAAATGAAGGTGGAGCAATTACCAAGTCATATGACACAAACAATTCTGCTAATCGTCCATGTGGGAGACATGTCTCTGGAATGGAATCATCAATTTGTGTTGATTCCTGTTATGAAAGTATTATATCAAATCCACCTAGCATAAAATCATTTGTAATAGAAAATATCAGTGGAGAAACAAAAGGCAATAATGAACTGTAAGTTATTGAATATTATCAATTACGTAAAATCATATTTGAAATGTTAACTTTTTTTATCTCAAATTTTTTTCAGAATTTTGGATCCTACAATTGAAAAGTTAGATAGAGGGAGGAAAAGACTATTCAGTTCTATGGATTCTCAAAATTTTTCAACTCAGTATATTGATGATCGTTTTGTACAGCACATAACATTGGACAATTCACAGCAATCATTCACAAGTACTGTGGATTTTGAGAATGAATATATAGGCAACCAAAATAAAAAAATCAAACTGGATTCTGAAGTGGTTAGTAATAAATATTCATCAACTTCAGCACACAATTTAAATGAAAACTTCTATTTGAAAAATAATCGGGATAATTCAGAAAAGCATGAAGAAAAGAGTATTTCTGAATTTAATTCTGATAAAAAACAAGAAAGTTCATATGAATCAAGTAGTGACAGAAGAGAGATAAGATCAAAAGGTGATTTTACTTCTAATGATCTATTCCTGCCAATAGTTTCAGAAGATGTGAGTGAAATTTGCAGAGAACTAGTAAATCATTCTTTGAAATCACAAAATGAGAATAACTGTATTGAGAATCTTGATGATTGTAAATCAGAACAAGAGAGTAATTCTGAATTTAATTCTGACACAAAACAAGAAAGTTTATGTGATTCAAGTAGTGATAGAAGAGAGAAAAGTTCAAAAAGTGATTTTACTTCTAATGATCTGTTCCTGCCAATAGTTTCAGAAGATGTGACTGAAATTTGTGGAGAACTAATAAATCATTCTTCAAACTCACAAAAGGAGAATCTGGATCGCTGTAAATCAGAACAAAAGAGTAATTCTGATACAAAACAAGAAAGTTCATATGAATCAAGTAGTGATAGAAGAGAGATAAGATCAAAAGGTGATTTTACTTCTAATGATCTGTTCCTGCCAATAGTTTCAGAAGATGTGAGTGAAATTTGCAGAGAACGAATAAATCATTCTTCAAACTCACAAAATGAGAATAACTGTATTGAGAATCTTGATCACTGTAAATCAGAACAAAAGAGTAATTCTGAATTTAACTCTGACACAAAACAAGAAAGTTTATGTGAATCAAGTAGTGATAGAAGAGAGATAATTTCAAAAAGTGATTTTACTTCTAATGATCTGTTCCTGCCAATAGTTTCAAAAGATGTGACTGAAATTTGTGGAGAATTAATAAATAATTCTTCAAATTCACAAAATGAGAATATCTATATTGAGCATTTTGATCACTGTAAATCAGAAGAAAAAAGTAATTCTGAATTTAATTCTGATACAAAACAAGAAAGTTCATGTAGTGATAGAAGAGAGATAATTTCAAAAAGTAATTTTACTTCTAATGATCTGTTCCTGCCAATAGATTCAGAAGATGTGAGTGAAATTTGCAGAGAACGAATAAATCATTCTTCAAACTCACAAAATGAGAATAACTGTATTGAGAATCTTGATCACTGTAAATCAGAACAAAAGAGTAATTCTGAATTTAACTCTGACACAAAACAAGAAAGTTTATGTGAATCAAGTAGTGACAGAAGAGAAATAAGATCAAAAGGTGATTTTACTTCTAATGATCTATTCCTGCCAATAGTTTCAGAAGATGTGAGTGAAATTTGCGGAGAACTAGTAAATCATTCTTTGAAATCACAAAATGAGAATAACTGTATTGAGAATCTTGATGATTGTAAATCAGAACAAGAGAGTAATTCTGAATTCAATTCTGACACAAAACAAGAAAGTTTATGTGATTCAAGTAGTGATAGAAGAGAGATAATTTCAAAAAGTGATTTTACTTCTAATGATCTGTTCCTGCCAATAGTTTCAAAAGATGTGACTGAAATTTGTGGAGAATTAATAAATAATTCTTCAAATTCACTAAATGAGAATATCTATATTGAGCATTTTGATCACTGTAAATCAGAAGAAAAAAGTAATTCTGAATTTAATTCTGATACAAAACAAGAAAGTTCATGTAGTGATAGAAGAGAGATAATTTCAAAAAGTAATTTTACTTCTAATGATCTGTCCCTGCCAATAGATTCAGAAAATGTGAGTGAAATTTGTGGAGAACTAATAAATCATTCTTCAAACTCACAAAATGTGAATAACTGTATTGAGAATCTTGATCATTGTGAATCAGAACAAAAAAGTTATTCTGAATTTAATTCTGATAAAACAAGAAAATTCATGTGTATCAAGTAGTTATAGAAGAGAGATAAGTTCAAAAAGTGATATTACTTCTAATGATCTGTTCCTGCCAATAGTTTCAGAATATTTGACTGAAATTTGTGGGGAGAACTAATGAGTAATCATTCTTTGAACTCACAAAATGAGAATAATTTTATTGAGAATCTTGATCATTGTAAATCAGAACAAAAGAGTATTTCTGAATTCAATTCTGATACAAAAAAACAAAGTATATGTGAATCAAAAAGTGATAGAAGCGAGAGAAGTTCAAAAAGTAATTTTACTTCTAATGATCTGTTCATGCCAATAGTTTCAAAAGATTTGAGTGAAGTTTGCGGAGAACTAATGACTCCTTCTTCAAACTCACAAAATGGGAATAATTGTATTGAGGATAATGAAAATAACTGTATTAAGAATCTAGATTACTGTAAATCAGAACGAATTCCTTCTCTTTTAGAGCCCGTAGAACATCCATCCAAGAATTTAGAAGTGGTAAACATTCCAGAACATAATAGTTCTCCTTGTTCTTACAATCTTAGGAGTAAGCCACGAACTGAAAAAACTCCTTCAACACTAGAGAATTCAAAAGTTAAGAAACCCAGTTTGAGTATCCGAAAAAAAAGGATCAGTAATATCAAAAAACCAGTCATTATTGATAATATACCTGAAACTACTACATGGAACAACCAGGAAGCTGGAGTATTAGAGAGTCCTGCATTGACCCCCAGTCTGATTAATGGTACGATGATAGGCACTTTGAATCAGAAGAAAACTGTTTTGTCTAAATGCGATCAGAATAAAATTAATATAATACAGAATATACTTTTGAAATCGAAAAATAAGTCAATGAAAAAGACTGAACAAAGATTAGGTGGATTTAAGAGACCGGTAAGAATGAAAGTTATACCTTCTTGTCCACAATCACCACCACCATCTGGAACAGAAAGTACAAACTTTAAAGAACCAATCATAATACCCTTAGATAAGCCATCACAATTAGACCCATGTAAGTAATTTTCAGTGCTACTTCATCATATTGAAAAAACAAAATTTCTTTATTACAATATCATAATGAGTTCATTACAGTACTTAAAGTACTGCTGTAATGAACTCATTATAGCATTGTTTTCAGTTATATTTCTTGTTTTGTGGTTGTCAATACTAATTTCCGATCCTGAAAATATTCAAATCATATCAATTCCAACTGCCAAGATACAATACAAAAGTCACTAGGATGTAAAATCAGAATTTTTATTTTAATTTCGAGAGTATTTCACAAAGCTTGACTGAAATAGAGAATTGGGTGTTTCCATCACTCGGAGAAACCTGCTTGAGGGCCCTGATTTAGGGCCACTGCTAAAATCTCATTGAGTGAAAGAGGATGTACAGAGTTCTTTTTTGCATGTCATTGGAGATGTGAAACTTCATTTTGACGCAATTGGATGTCACTACTTTGTAATTTCTGCTAAGTACATCACACCTAATTGCTTTAAATCTTCTTCTTCTTATAGTTCCTATCTGCTTCAGATGTTGACTATCATACATGCTATTTTAACTTTATTCACTGCAGCCCTGAACAACTCAGTTGTTCTCATACGAAACCAGGTTCTAAGGTTCTTCAACCATGAGATTCGTCTTCTATCCGCACTTCATTTTCCTAGTACTTTTCCGTGCAAGGTAGTCTGTAGTAAGTAAAATCTGTGGCTGCTTCTCATCACATGCCCCAAATATTGAAGCTTCCATGCCTTCACAGTATTAATGACTTCCTTTTCCTTGCCCAATCTGTTAAGAACTTCTATATTTGTTATGTGGTCCGTCCATGGTATTTTTTCAGTATTCGATATAACCACAACTCAAATACTTATTTGCTTTAAGTATCGAAGTTTTTTATGAAGAATTTGTCCCTGAGGTGTATGGGATACTGATGATGCCAAACAAGGCTGAAACGTGTATTTCTCATCTCAGTGACAAAATCTAATATCATTTCTCCAACCTCATGATAAAAGATCTGTGAGCCTGGGAATTGAAAATGGTATTCATTTCGATGATTACTATTTTGAATTCATCTATGTTTCAAAAATGAAATAGAGAAACAAAATTCAAAGGCTTATATTGTTGATGTTGGAAACCTGAAAAAAATAGGGTATTCATATGACAATAATCAATTCTTTGGGTATTAGTGTAAAACTCTTTTGATGGATTGCATTCAATTTAGCTCTTGGCTGATGGGGAGATTTGTGATTAAACGAGAAAGGCAGAGGTTTGCTTTTTCTTCCTACGTAGAGATAGCAAATATTCTAACTCAATATCAATTATTTTTAATTTAAAGAATTTCAATAGTAAGCTTGTTTTCCTGAATAAAAAACTGTCAGATTTTTTAAAATTCAATATCAAAGAAACTTGTGGTGTTATAGATATCTGGATAATGTGTACAATCAATATTGAAGTGTTTTACAATTCTTCTAATTTTTATCAATTTCCACTTCAGAATATGATAAAGTATAATTTATGGATTTATCGAGAATTAGTGATCAATAGTTCACAGTCATATTTTATGATCAAAAAAATTCAGGGGAAGTGTAGATAATTTTTTTCGAAAACTACTACTGAATTTAATGTAAAAAACTCATTCAGGTGAGTCTCCTCAAAAAGTGTGTTTCAAGAGTAAATGTTTTAACTTATTTGTTCCTCAATATTTTCGATATATAGATCAGCATTGCCCTGAAATAACTTCTATTGAATGCAGCGTTTTTGAAGACAGAGTCGAAAACTTCCTATAATAGAACAGTATTAAAGTTGTCAGATAATACTGAATGAATATGAGTGTGCTGGAATGACAAAGTATTAAAACTTGTCTTTGGTAATTCTTTTTGACATATGTATCTGACTTTCGACATAGTGTTATCACTTTATTTAACTGATAGAGACCTGGAACATTACATACATTTGATGTAAGGATATTGTGACGGAAGTACAATGATCATAGTATGAGAGTATAGAATCTTAGTAGTTTGAGCTTTTAAGGTGCAAGGGTAATACAAAAATTTCATGCAAAGCTGTTAGTGAGGGCAGCTTGCCACTACGTTAAATTCGGATCTAATTCAAGCTCTTAGTCCTAAATCAGATGCGTGGGCATAATAATATCACGCATTTATTATGCGTATGCATCTGATTTAGGAGTAAGAGCTTGAATTAGTTCCAAATTTAGCGTAGTGGCAGGCGACCCGTGTAGAGAAAATGAATAATTTTCATCTAAATGGATACTTCCCAACTATTTTGATCATAGAATACAGGGTGAATTATTATTGAATACTAAATATAGGAACTTGAATATGGTTCACTTATAATGAAATAATGTTTCAGCTAAAGCAGCATCGTTGTTCAGGACGCTTATTACTTATTCCACTGAAGAGAAAAAGGTTGAAGAGGTAGCTAGATATTTCTGTGACCAAGACGTGGATTATACTTCCAGGTAATTTAAATGTTTGAAATTTGTTCTGTCCAACATTTGTTATATGAGTTGACCACAATAAGAGAGGCATCCCTATAACTTTTATTCTATATCATTTGAGAAAAAATTCTGGAACTACAAAAAAAATAATAACTTGATTCAATTCAATATTTATCAAGGAATTTTTCCGCAGTCATCCATATTCGATTTTATTGAAATGATCCCAACTTTTATTATTCGTGAAATTATGGATTACATCGTAATTCCAGTGGCGTCACATAGGGTTTCTTGATGAATATTTTCTAGTAAAAAACGTTATCTGCCATTGTTTTTTCAGATAAGATTTGAAGTTCAATCTAATATTGGATGTATCAGCTTCTAAAACCTATTCGTATAAAATTTCATTACAATGTTGCCACTAGTTTCGGAAACAGCGTAAATAATGAGTATAATTTTTCTGTCTCTAACGCCCTTTATCTTAAATACGGATTGCGTTACGAAAATTTTTTACTGGACACACCCCATATTTTTACTACACTATCTATCCTAGATAGAGACATGCGGTTTTCGCAAACCTGTGTTGTAAAACCCATTTTTGTAAAACTTTCAAATCCTCAGACTGAAATATTATAACTACTCTTATTTTTGAAATACAGAGCGCAAACGAAAATGTGCACTTTTGGGGATGTTATTATTTCTCAGGCCCTGGATAAGAAAAAAAATGTGAACGGCTTATGATAGATATTTTTACGTTGCTTGAAACTTTTTCAGAGCACTGTTTTTAAGATTGAGCACATCAAATTTTTGCAGTTTTTTTTTATGAATACATTGATGTATCACAACCTAACTCTTTCTAAAATTCAGCTTCAAAAATTAGAAAAATTCATTTCATGTTTGTTTTTTTTTAGTAGGCCATGCATTTTTTCACACATGCATTTCATTAATACTTTTATGAAACGTCATGTAACTCAAACCTATTTAAACTGCTCCACACTAGTTAGGGATATTGACTTAAATGGCAAAAAATATAGTTTAAATGAGATTTTGTGATGAAAATTCATATTAATATGATTTCAAGTTGCAGGAAATAAAATTAATTTTAGCCTGTATATAGGGTGGTTAAGAAAAATCGAGCAAAATAACGAAATTTTATTCCCAGAGAATTCAAGCCTTTTAAGACTATTCCAAAGTCGAGGTATCACACTTTGGCTGACTTGAAACCTTTCCGCTACAACAATCTGAGTTAGGCCAGATTGACAAAATGTCTCATACTGATTTTTATTGGATCGATTCAAGTTGTTATTGAGTTTTCCATGATTTTACAGCGATTTTCTCGAAGATTACATACTTTTCAAAAGATTGAATATGATATTCCTAACTCTTGTGGAGCAGTATATTTTATTATATTTTGAAGATAAACTCAAAAATGTTGAACATTCAAAGCTTGACTTCAATCAAAATGTCATACATGAAACAACTCATTTTTATTAAACCTTGTTTACAACGAATTAAGTAATAACGTGGATAAAAGTTATGAATTTTATACTGAAATTATGTCTGCAAATTGCTGAAGTTTGTACAAGGCTCATGACCTAAGTAGTTGATGCCTTACAGGGTGTTTCACAAATGATTGTACTGGCTTTCTGTGCAGATGCAGGGCATTGAAGGGAGTAAATTGGTAAAAATATGTCCTTACCCTATTTGTTTAAAAGATACAGGATGTTTTATGTATTTTATCAAAATCTTTCAATCGGCTTGACTGCTGAACCTCTTAATATATTTTCATGAAAATCTCAATAAATGGATATGAGACATTGACTAATATTCACTCATAAAAAGGGTTAGCGTAGCGCAGGTCCGGACTGAGAAAATTATATTTTATATTCCACATTTTTTAAAGCTCCTTGTCTATCAAATTTTTTAAAAGCGAAACATATCCCAGAATTTGTACTAAATAACCTTTCAAACAAGCCTATTTGCAATAATGGCACACTTCGAATCCCATTTTATGTATCATTGAATATCGGGAATTTCCTATTTTTAATCAACACCGACCCTGTGAAATCTCAGAAATATTCTTATTGAGTGAATGAAGTTTCCCAATAGTATGTCTTCAGAAAAAATCTGCAACTTATTTTATCCGAAATTTTGTTTTTTTTTAATTACCTGACGTTCAAAAAAAATCCCCTCAGGAATAAGAATGAAATTTATTTTCGATAAGTTTCTTCCATTTCTTAAAGACACTTTCTAAATCTTGTCATTTAATGTGCTGCAGATTTCATCAACATGTCGATTCCGCATATCCCCAGCTTTTTTTCAATGCTACGTAAAAGATCAAAGAAGATTTTCGATACCCTCAATTCAACTCATTTCGAAACCTCAGTTGCTCATGCTATGAATATTGACATTTTTGAGATCATTGTCGAGTAATTAATGAAATAGACTATATAGTTGTAAATTGTTGTGGTTATGTTGTCATAAATTTCGAATTCGAGAATAATCGAAATGCCGTCATTTACGAATACTGAATATACTGTATGTATATTGTTGTGTAATGTAACCTGTTCTTTCGAGCATTTCGGTCGTCATTGCGGATTAGTTATCGATGTTTCGCCGGTTAGAGTGTCTGGCATCTTCAGGAGTTATATTTCAGGCGATGTTCTCACTGAACTGAGCTGCCTGAATGATACTGAGTAGATACTGACATTGTGTGGTTTACGGATTCTGTAAGTGCAACGGTCGTGAAGCTCCTGGGGAATATCGGAGGTTATATAGGTTATATCCAGATCGTCGAATTCCTAACCACCAAATATTCGAACATGATCGGTCACTTCGTGAAACTGGCCGCTTCCCGTCAGAGGGTAAACGAGAAAGAGCAAGTTCGATGGTAAACCTTGAGCAGATACTAGATGCTGGCAAGAAAATCCCTCTACTAACACTCGACGTGTTGGTTTAGTTTTAGGTATGCCACATTGTCAGGTCTGGCGAATTCTGCATCTTCAATCGGTTCAAACCAAGTTGATGCCAGGAGATGAACGGATGCTATTTTGAGAAATCAGCGAGCTCTCTGCAGAACGCTTTTTACTGATTCACAAGAGATGGCATTTTGAATTCTCTGAATTCACATATTTGGTTCAGACAAAATCCTGAACAGATTAGGAAACCCAATTCTCAACATCGCTTCTCAGTGAATATTTGGTGCGGAATAATACATAATCGATTAATAATTGGACCATATATTCTTCCACACCGGCTGGATGGCATGATCTATCTACAATTTTTAATAGAGCATTGGCCAGTGCTCTTGAGTGACGGGAACAGTATTCCGAGAAGAATGTAGTGGGGGTCCTTATGGCTTACCTGCAAGGTCCCCAGATCTGACATGCTCGGATTATTTCTTATGAAAATACTTGAAAATAAAGTTTACACCGAAGAAATCGTAGATATGGAGCAACTGATTAATAGAATCCAAGTTGCATGTGAGGAGATACAGAGCGACCAGAAATAATTAAGAAAGCTGTACCACATTCGATAATAAGAGCAAGAAAGTGTTTATAAGAAAAGGGGGTATTTTCGAAAACATATTATAATTCTTGTTTTTATTTTTTCTCAAATTATTTTCAGTTTATTGGTGTTTATTAAATATATTTTCATTATTTAATTTCATTTTATAATGAGTCTACTTCAATGTTTTTTCTAGCTTTTCTGTTTTTTTTTTCAGTTTTGCATAAAACCTTTGATTATGCTACAATTTGTGTTTCAGTTATTAGAAAATTGAATTTTCGAAGATGAATAATAATTTGAATTGGTAATCATTCATTTAAAGCTTGTCTCTTTTCATGCCTGAAATGCTTGTGTAAGAAAAGACCCCTACCCTAAACTTGTATATTCAGGTGAAATGAGACGAAGCAATTCCTGAAAACATGTTTTTGAGAAATGTTATATTGGACTGTAAATCTTCGATTTCACAGGTCTGTGTTAATTTAAAATAGGAATTTCCCTATATTCAATGATACACAAAATTCGAAGTGTGTCATTACTGCAAATCTGAGAAGAATTTCGCTTTTCGAAAATTTGCTGTACAGGGTGTCTTACAAGATGTGGAATACAAAATATAATTCTCTCAGTCCGGACCGGCGCAATGCAAACCGTTTATGAGCAAATATTGAAATATTAGTCAATGTCTCATATCCATTTATTGAGATTTTCATGGAAATCTATTAAGAGGTTCAAGAGTCACACCTGATAAGGTGACCTCTATGATAAATAGACGTAGAGCTTATTACTGAGAAATGATCTCAACTAAAATATTACACTTGATATCTCCTCTGATCCCTGATCATATCGCAACTCTCATGAATGAATCAATTTGTACAGACATTTTTCGTTTGCTCTTAAATTGGCTAGGCTCATACCGATTCACAAGTGATACTCTAGATGTAACTAATTACTGTCCTCTTTCTGTTTTGAGCCATTTACTGGTTCACCCTGAATTTCTTGTTTTATAGCTTCAATTCTAGTTGTTGGTGTCAGCTTATTCCATCACGCGATACTGATCTGCCACTCGTTCAGTAACCTTTAAATTTGAATAGGAATTGCAGAATCCCTCATGCAGTTTCTTCCTATAGTTGGTTATGTTCTGTCTTACTTCTGTGATGGTGAAGTAACTGCGCAGAATAGCTTTATGCATGGACGTTGTCGACTTCTAGCCCTTCCTTATTGACAGCGTCGTTCTGCATCATAGAGATAGTATAGAAGGAGACGCTGTTGCATTCAACGATTTCCACATAAAACGGGTACACTGGGCGGGGCAAAGTGTCGTACCAATGTGGCGGTTTTCGGCCACAGAACCAGAAATTGGACAGGGTCGGAGTAAATAAATTACAGGCTTATTTATGGATGAAGCAGAATAAACATCATGATTTTTTACATTCATAAAATAAAAATGAATTTCAACAGTTTATAAACTAAAACAATACTTATTTCATTTTGAGAACATTTTTAATGGAGATTGAATTTTTCTGAGTTTTTCTAATGTTAAGGGAATTTTGTCTTTTTTAATTAGCAGAAACAACTAGTGATATTCAATAACATCTTTAGAAGTTGTACTCGTTAACGTTCCTTCAAATATTGAGCTACTTCTTCCATCATGACTCAGTTTGTATAGGTGGAAGATCAACAATTTTTTCCTTATATTAATACCAGCTAGATTTTTTATTATAGAATACCTACCCTTCCTTTGGTTTCAAGGATATATACACGAGTAGATATTACTTTCTCGTATGGTAGGTTCTCGTATAATAATAGGCAAAGTACAGATTTTGTATAAGGTGAAAAATTTATTTAAAATATAAATGATGAATATAAAAAATTATATAATATACATATACATATATATTAAAATATGTACACCTAGTAAAAAAAAAATTATATTTCCAATTTATATAATGACAGGAAACTTTTACATCAAATCTTAGAAATATTTGAATGTTCCAAACATTCTCTCATGTTCAATAACTGAGTTCTCCTTTCACAAACAAAAATTTCACCCAATTAACAGTTTTACTGTCCCTTAAACAGTACAATTTTGTTATTTTGGTGCCTAATACTAGTTGATTTGTCAACTTTATACTTGAAGAGAGAAATCATTCTTATATTGTAATATTTCTTTATTATGCTTCTGATCAATAATAACCGATGATTATCCAAAAAACTGATCAAAATTGTGATCATTTAAAAACGAGAAGATGTTCGATGAAACAAATTCATTAAATATCCTATTATTAATAGTTGCAATTGAAACACAGTTTTGACCAGCTATAATGATTTCTCGCTCCATGATTTTTTCGGTCTTTAAGCAAATTTTGATGACATCCTCTGAAGGGTATTGAAGACCCTTTTTATTCTTCAAATCTCTAAATGAATATAAAAAGGAATTCCTAGTATCAGACATCAAATCTACTTAAACCGACCCTGTACATTGTTGATATTAACCTATGAAATGTAATTCCTGATGATTTCTTCTTATCCACGCCATCCCGGGTACAGCAACTTCGCACAGCACAAGAAACCATTTTGTTCAATTAGTTCTACAAAGATTGTCCTTCAAATATAAATAATTTTCACAAAACTCACAACCGAACACGAAACATCAGGGTTAACGACCGCTTGACAAATGTGTCGTACCAATGTGGCGGACCTGGTCCCGTTTTAGTTACGAAATCGCTCCTCCTCTTATACTATCTCTATGTTCTGCATACTGTCATGTCCAATGCAAGCCCCAGTGCAGACATGCCCTCACGATCCCAAGGCCTTTTTCCAAGGCTTCTCGTAATCACCATTTCTATGGTTTGCAGTTTTCGTTCTCAGTTTGGGTTCGGAATAGAGAAACGAAAGCTGAAAGAGTCCCTTGATTTAGGATAAGAAAAAAAAATTTGAAGATAATGTAGTAACGGTAACCTCCCTGTCAAATGCGTGGCAGGCCAGCACATTAATTTTTATTATTTACAACTCTTGTCTGACCTCCTATATCATGATTTTTTTAAGTCTGACTAGTGTGGCATTTATCTTACTTCTCGCGGAAGTTAATCAAAGAAAAACCTTGAAATCCATGTTCAAAGAGAGCTCCATTTTTAATTTAATTCAAGTCCCACAAATCTCAAAAAGTTAACAGGGAATCAACTATCTAGTCAACGCTCCGAAATTCCAAACGTGAATTTCAATTCCATCCCAAAAATAATCATTTAACATCCGATATATAAATCAATAATGTAAAGGGTTTTCCAATAAGAGGTTTTATTTTGATATTCAAAGAAAAATGCCATTTTTTAATATGAATGTATGGATGTTTATTTCATTATAAAGAGGAAGGTATGCCGTTAATAGTGGAAAATAACATCAGGCAAATGACAACCAGTACCACGCTTACAGGACAAAATCCTTCCTTGAAATTTTTCATAATCGAATTACAAAGAGGCTGCTCTCTGTCTTCGATTGCCTCACGGGTTCATTTTCTTCACATCACTAACTTGTCCCAACAACTCGAATTTCTTCTAAGAAAAAGAATAAAAAGGTAAACAAAAAAATTCTTTGCCTTTACGGAGGCCAACACCAAAAACATTTTTGAAACATAGATGAATTCAAAATAGTAATCATCGAAATGAAATACCATTTTCAATTCCCAGGCTCAGAGATCTTTTATCATGAGGTTGGAGAAATGATATTAGATTTTGTCACTGAGATGAGCGATATACCGGTTTCGGCCTTGTTTGGCCTCATCAGTATCGCATACATCTCATGATAAAAAGATCTCTGAGCCTGGGAATTGAAAATGGTATTTCATTTCGATGATTACTATTTTGAATTCATCTATGTTTCGAATTTCTTCACCAATTTCTGTAATACAGTTCGACAAGGTGCTTCACGATGATCCAAAAATGTTCTAGTTTTACGAACCGTCTCCTAAATTTCCACCATTTTTATAGTGAATTTTAATAATTTCAATGCCATTTTTATAAATGGCATTGTTTTTACTTTTCAAATATCAAAAAATTACAGCTACAAAAAGTGACATCTACCGCAATAGCGGGCTATTCAAAATATCACCTGTTATTTTAAAACCCTTTATAGTAAATATAAAATTTTATTTTTGGAATGAATGATTTGTTACAGATTGATTTTGCAACAAATAATTGAGGATAGAGAGAAACCAGATGCACAAGTTACACGTGCTCCATTAATGACTCACACCCAGCGAGTAATGTTGGGATTCATGCTGAAACTCGAAAAATTGAAAGTTCACAATCTAATTAATACGTATCTGAAGATTTCTGAATTACACTTGTTGGGGAAAAATCAACTTGACGCCATTGAGTCTATTACAAGGTAAGTCCGAGTACTAGTGTTGGGTAACTCTTGTAAGAGGCGCTTCATGTGTCCCGGACACGACGCAAAAATGTAAGAGCGGCTCACTTTACAAAACTGTATCACCTCAATTCGAATGTCCCACTGAGCGTCTACGCATCGGCGAGCCGAAAGCCGAAAGATGCGAGAGACATCCAGGACCCAGGTAGTCTCGGCAAACACATCGGATCGATAATCCGAAGACTGTCGCCATTTTCAACTCTCGGCCATTCGACCATCATGTCACTCAATTCAGATTTAGGGACTAGAACGGAGCTGCGGCACTTGTGTTGTGAAGCCACATCTGGGCCGGAGCGAGAGCGCAATCCGAGTGATCTGATAATCAGATATGTTTTGCCAAACGCCCCAACTGAAGTAATAAAAATGCAGTGACCCTACAGTTAATTGCTTTCATGTTGATGGAAGGTACTTCCATCTTCCCTTTTCACTTGTGTGTCTTGTCATAAATCACCGGATTTGTGGTTATTCCTCATAACAAAATAAGGGTTGTTTTTTAGAGGTTGCTTCTTTGACCGTTCTCACCGACCGAATATGCAGGAAGTTTGATCTACAATGCGCGCTTCAACTCTAACGTCTAACGTAACGACATTATCCCCCCTTTTTATCGGTCCAGCTGCGCGCGACACAGTATGTAGTGGATCAAATTCTGTCTCGACTGCCTATCGCGTCATGAATGCCCGGAATGCCTCGCCTCATTGGAAGTGGTACACTGTACCGCTCAAATACAAAAGTAAGGCTCCTCTTACAAACTCAATTTTAAAACGTGTACTACCCAACACTACCGAGTACAAAACAACCAATTTGGGGATAAAAAAATTGAACTTCAAGTTAGTATATGCACGCACCACTTTGACATGTTAACAAATTTTTCTTCAGGTTGAATGTGGCAATCTGTAAATCTCATGGCTACATTGAGAGGATGCGAAGATTTTGTTTAGAGGCTCTTTACTTCATGGGTGATTTGGCTGTTCCTTTCTTATTTACAGTTTTAACTTCTTGGATTGAAGTGCTGCCACCTGCTAAGGATTCTGAAAGTAAGTGTGTGCTTTTCTCATAATTTGTAGAACCTATTATATTATTAGACCTATTTAATTTAGAAATTCTTATTTTATTTCAGATTTTCCTCTTGTCAAAGTTATGATACAGTTAATCAATTTGAAAACATGTAATAAACCTGGCTATAATCTTCTTCCTCTTAGGGATCTTCTCAATAAATTTTATGAGTATCCCAAGGAACCTTGGAATACGGACAACTTTTTCAAAGACCTCTTCAATAATTATTTAAGTAAGTAAATAAAATGATTGAATTAAGCGGAACTCTGCGCATCAAAAATTCTTCTCTCAATGTCCCATGACCATCTATACTAATATTATAAATGTGAAACTCTGTGTGTGTTTGTCCTCAATAGACTCAGGAACCAGATGGTATATTGAGGGAGGTGGTCATGTAGAGTTCATTCCCATATAACGAAGAAATGAGCAAAAATATGCTACTTAGAGTATCGTTTTCCAATGGATAATTTTCGGGATACGGCAGGTTGAATGAATGTGAAGTTGAGTTTATAAAAGTGGGGTCGCGATGGACCTGCAATCAGTACCATTTTTAATTGAAAAATTACGTGAACGGAGTCGTCGCGGGTCTGAGCTAGTCTTGATATAATATTTTGGAAGAAATTTCACCCATCCAAATGATTCTTTTGTCAAATAGAATTTCTATCAAACTCCTTGGAGAAATCACTCCCAGCATAAACTGCTCTGATGATATTCTCTATGTTCTCCTACCTCTTGCATTTTGACATTTTCGTGTAACTCACGAAATATTGAAGGATCGAGTACAACCGTTATAAAACAGAAAAACCTATGAGTAGGTTCGAATTTAACTGGAACCAAAAATATATAGGATTTAAGGGATGAGATCATTGTTGCTCATATATAGCTAGAATTATACAAAATTCAGGTTAAAATAAAATGCCAGTCGAATACTTATTGAATATATCTACATGTGATGTATTTCATTGATGTATTGAGATTCAAATATGGAAAAAAGAATGTTTTTCAAAAATGAATTTCTCAAATATCTTACCCAAACTTCGAAAGCGAATAGAAAAGTTTCAAACAGAAGCAATGTTTGAATGCCCTCAAAAACTGTTTTTAATTTACTCTCTTGTTCAATCCATACTAATATTATAAATGTGAATGTCCATGTGTTTGTTTGTCCTCTATGGACTCAGGAACCAGATGACCAATTTTGATGAAACCATCACTATATTGTAGAGAATTTTTTTTTGAGGTTTTCATGTAGGGTTCATCCCTATTTAATGAAGAAATAAGAAAAAATATCGATTTTTCATGACGAAATCTTCCGGTACTTTCCGGCTTTTACGGGCGACGCTGCCTAAACTATAAGAGATAAAGAAACATGGTCAAAGAAAATTTTGTAGTGCTCGAAAAGTTCTATAAAAAAGTCCGCAACGGCATATATCTAACTGCCGAAGACAACCCACGATAGCCATTTTTAACATTTTCAATTCAATCCAAAATAATGGTCAATTTGAAGAGGTCTTTTGACTGGCATGGAATGAATCGATATAAGAATGAATGTGACTGTTATCTGCGGCATTTATTCCTGATGAAAAATGAAATATAACGCGAGCGGAGCCGCGGGTATGAGCTTGTCTATAATGATAATAATAGCTTATTTAGTAGCAAAGATATCAACAATAACAACACGTTCAACATCAAATTACAACCAAAATTTACACTTCGAAAGTTAGATAGATAGTTTCAACTAAACACTAAAATCCTTCATGTTTGCTCGTGAAATATTCTCTCT
Source organism: Hippodamia convergens (assembly GCA_038502775.1). Lineage (NCBI taxonomy): Eukaryota > Metazoa > Arthropoda > Insecta > Coleoptera > Coccinellidae > Hippodamia > Hippodamia convergens. The sequence continues at coordinate 27,347,683 of CM076608.1, read as the reverse complement.
TACAAATGTTTTATACAAGTTATCTTAAATTCACCTAAATTCTTCATTTTATATCTGAAGGCAGATTATTATAATCAATTAAATCTTAAAGGAATGAATTATTCTACTAGAATGATGTGGAAACTACTTGAACATACAAATTAGGCATATCTCTAACAAAAATCAAACATTTATACAAATATCAGTGCTCTGAACACTAAGCACTTGTAAGAAAGGGCTCCCGAGTTACAAGCACCACGCACAAAAGACTCGCGATTACTGAGCACTTTGTGGAAGTAATTCGATATTTCAAGCACTCAGCAATAAGCACTTTTAGGAACTGTTGAATGTGAGGTCATTTCATACGAAATAAAAATTGTACCTCATCAGCGGAGCTGTTATGTGTGAGATTGTAGACAGGTCATAAAAGATGTATTGGCTGTCTCGAATTTAGCTCACTTTGAGCTTTGAGCATGTCGAAAACTGTGGGTGTTGAAAACAAATTTCAAGGATTCCAAATGTCTTTGTTTGAAATAATATTTATTCATAAATATATATTAATCCGAATTTCAGGGCATTCCTGAAAAATTACTGTTTCGAGTATTTCGCTATTTGTAGTCTTCTTCGTCCGTAGCAGAAATGGATTCTCTGCTACGGACGAAGAATACTAAACGACTTCATTAATCAGAAGTTTGAATATGGATGAATAAAAAAATAAAAAAATGAATGAATCGATAAAAAAGAATAAAAATATGTAAAATTGGGAGACTTTGAATTTTCAGATTAGAAAACAAAAAAATGATAGTTTGATTCGCTCATCATCAGGGAATATTTTCGATGTGAAATCATCTACCTACAAGCGACAGCTTCCTTGTGCTGGAGCTTCTGTGATTCAATATATTTGTTCACATTATACAGGGTGAGTCTTTGACTTATACATATATTTTAACAGGACAATATTGGGGTCAAAAGAAGCTCGATTGGAAAGATACAGGATGTTGAAAATCCATGAGAAAATTTAATTTTATATCCCGTGAATGATTTCATCGAATGGAATGATTTTCATGATAAAGGTTCTCATTAATGTGGCAAAACTTTTAGGAATACAAAATTTAACTCACATGTTTCATTTTTTTCGTTATGACCAATATATACTATTACATTCCATAATTATAGCAGAAATTCTATGATCCCAACTCTTGGTAGTGAGTTGAATGCATGCCATTTAATGAATATTTGGCCATTTTGGAAAACAAAAGTATTCTTCGTGAAATCTCGTGAAATGCGCAGTCTTCGAGTAATTAAAGATTTAAAAAAATCAATATCAGCTGAATTAAGCTGATATTGTATCTTCTGAACAGAATGTAATTCTGTTCAGAAGATTCGGAGAATTAAATTTATGTCTACATTTTCTCGAAGGTTTAGGTGGTAGATCTAATGCTCGGAAAAATTTTAGTGTCATATTTCCAGGGTGGCATAGCTCATTATGAAAGTTTAAAATGGCTGTATCTTTTTATCTAGGCCGAAAAAAAAAAAATTCTATACGAAAAAAGTATTTCTTTTGACCTCAACTATCTATGGTTTGAATATACAGGGTGGCCATTTGAAAACGAAACAGACGAGATTACAGACGAAATAAATTTTTTCGATAGAAATGCTCGGGCAGGTCGATTTCTGTTTCGAGGGGGACAACTTAAGATGTAGGTTACGGACGCATAGCGCTTCAACCCTTGCTACTACAACCCTCACCCCAATTTTTGAATAGGGAAGATGGGGTGAGTGATACCTCATTTCAAAGGTATTTTTATACTGATTTCAGCACAGTAATTGTTTTTTCATTTTATGCATTAGTTCTCGAAATACAGGGTGGCCATTTGAAAACGAAACAGACGAGATTACAGACGAAATAAATTTTTTTCGATAGAAATGCTCGGACAGGTCGATTTCTGTTTCGAGGGGGACAACTTAAGATGTAGGTTACGGACGCATAGCGCTTCAACCCTTGCTACTACCCCCAATTTTTGAATAGGGAAGATGGGGTGAGTGATACCTCGCTTTCAAAGTTAGGGATGACAAAATCGTGAAAAATCAATTTTTTCAAATTAGAACCCCATTTTTTTATGGCAGATATTGAATCTACGTTTAAAAAATAATGTGAGTGTATGCATCACACCCTTGCCCTAAAGTGGATATTTTCTGAGTTATTCACAAAAAACTGTTTTTCGTCTTGAATTTCAGCTATTTCTTTTCCCTTCACGCCAAAAAGATGAAATTTTCAGGAACTGTTACTTAAACCATGTTTTAGATTTTACTACCCTAATATGCAAGAGAAAAAAATTACAGGTTGTTCCTAAATAGATGGCGAATTTTGATTCGAATTTGTATCGGAAACCTCTTTATTTCAACTAATCGGCCATCGGTTTTCTCTCCAGTGATAAATAAATAATTCCTTATGAACCATATGCAAAAACTTACCATGTTTTACATTCTCTTTTTTTTAATGGTAGATATCATTAATTACATCTGCCAAATTCCTCCTTATTCAGTAGCATTTTGTGTTTACTATTAATTTGGTGATAATTCGTATTAAGTTGAAAAATCGATCACTATGCCTAATTTTACCAATGAAGATTATTTAAATCTCATTCTACTTCATGGAGAATGTAATAAAGTTGTAGATAGAACGATTTGACTGTTCATTGAGAGGTTTCCTGACCGATCCAGACCAACGAGAGATACCATTAACAGAACCATGACAAACTTGAGAAATGTCGGATCTTTCGTTAAGAAAAACTATACACATCTCAAAGATGCCGAGATTGATCTGGGATTATCTCAATCGAGTGTTAAAATAAAAAAAACATAAAATGCACCCATATAAATTCAATAAGGTACAGCATTTGAAGGAAACTGATTTCGTCAGGAGAACAGAGTTTTGCGAAGCTATGATGATTCGATTTCAAGAGAATGAAAACTTTTTGGACTGTATAATTTGGACAAATGAATCTAAATTCACAAAGAATGGTTCTTTCAATAGGCATAACAGTCATTATTGGGATGAAGAGAACAACCACCACTTCGGACAATGGAACTTTCAAGAGACCTGGAGTTTCGATGTTTTTTGCGCCATCAAAAATAATGCAATTCTCGATGTTCACATTTATGATGGCACTGGTAAGATAGAACACTACACATGTTTGCATTATTTAAAGAATGTTCTCCCTTAGGAGATAGATATTCTGACATATTGACTCAAATAATTGAGCCGCTAGTACAGAACCATAATGACTTATGGTATCGACAAGATGGCGCGCCTCCACACAATTCACTCAATGTGTCAAATATCCTCTACAGGCTATTTGGAGATCGATGGTTGGCGAAAAATGGTCCACATCTTTGGCCACAACGTTCTCCCGATTTAACTCCTTCAGACTATTATGTTTGGGGTAGGATAAAAATATTGTCTACTCAACTCCCCTGACTGATAAAGAGGACTGCATAGAACGAGTCAGAAATGCGTTGAAGGTTTGTTTAGATTTTTAGATTCATAGTTTTGAAACTCAATTTGGTTTTTAAACACTTTTGCAGATCTCTTCCCCCGATGAAATAAGAAGAGCAATAAGAAGAGCACGAAGCATTCCTGAGACGTATAAATAAATGTCTAGAAATTAACGGTCAAAACTTTGAGCATCTTCTCTAGTTATAACTGCGAGAGTTTGCCATGGTTCTCCTAATAGTAACTTGAAGTCGGTTTCAAGAAGGGGTGAACTAGAGCATGGTTCAAATAACAGTTCCTGAAAATTTCATCTTTTTGGCGTGAAGGGAAAAGAAATAGCTGAAAATTCAAGACGAAAAACAGTTTTTTGTGAATAACTCAGAAAATATCCATTTTAGGGCAGGGGTGTGATGCATACACTCACATTATTTTTTAACGTAGATTCAATATCTGCCTTAAAAAAATGGGGTTCTAATTTGAAAAAATTGATTTTCCACGATTTTGTCATCCCTAACTTTGAATGCGATTTTTTCACCCCCTGTATCATGAATCGCAATTTCGATTTTTAAAGTGGATACATCAATCTTACATCTTGAAAAATCCCAAAAATGAAAATTTTCCATCCAAAAACCTCGAAGTTATTCTTGTTTCAGCGGAGCTCTATTTTCGATTTTTTTTTTCGAATTTTCCCGCTCAGAGAGAATTTTCCAACCAAAACTGAAAAATGTTACATCAAAATAACTTGAAATTTTCTAAGGAATCTATTTCTGCAATAAAAAAATGGTGTTCTAATTTGAAAAAACGGAAGTTGACGTCATTTCCGGAAAAACGGAGGTGCTCATGCCTTGAAAATATTTTAGATTTCATCAGAATCGTGAAATACTTATAAGTGCTGAATTTCATGAAAATACGTTCAGTAGTTTCCTGTATAAATATGGGTGAGGTTCCTCGTGAAAGACCCTGTATAGAAGATCTAGCTGAATATGGATTTATGCAACTTGAGAGTAAAAGGGTATTACGTAAAATTCTTGTGAAAACAATATCTCAACATTAATGATATAATACTATACAGAATGTCCAACCGGGCTTGCCCATTTAAAGTTTATTGGGAAATAATAAAATAGACCTTCATTTATGATACATTTTTAAATATCACTGGCACTTATGTCATTTCTTGGTTGGTGGATTACCTTATTTACCGAAATATTTTACAATAAATTCTTGAGTTGGAACAAACCTGAAATATTTTGAATAAAGTCATAGAGATTATTATGAATATGAGTAAAAAAAACGCTTCCCATTTGAAAAAAATCGAGTTTTTGGCTTTTTTTGAATTCCAACTTTGACTCTTATTTTACCTCCCAGTATATCAAAACAGAATTATTTTCTCTATAGGGTGACGTCGAAATACTTTTCGGTAACCCATTTGAAAAGACAGATCTGAGATTGTGCTTTGCGCTTTCATTGCATTGTCAGTGTTCTACAAGCCTCAATTTGTAATTTTTTTCAAAAAACAGTGAATTACGCGAAAACAGCTCTAGATGGCTATAGGGAATGATACATAAAATTAATGTGGCATTCGAATATCTATCCTAAAAAGTCATAATATACAGGGTGTTCCACCTGAAAAAAAATTGTTTGAAGTAACCCCGTTTTGCCGGTCTCATATTACTCAATATAACAATACTTTCGAAAACATACAATGTATTTACTTTGTTCATATATTTCCAGAAAATCCTGCAACACCTGGAGATTTTACGATTCTGTTGTACTGCAAGAACAGTGATTGCAAATGGGTTTATCAAAAAATTGACAATTTGATCAAACCTATTTTGGAAAAAGTTGAAAATGCAAATTTCAAAGCTACTCTAATAGTACTTATTGGTAATATAATCAATCAATTTCATGGAAAATTACACTGTGAATATATAGAATCTGCAAGAACTTATTTGAACGATATGATGACCAAGGTAAGGCCTATTATTATTATTTATTGTATTATTATATTATTATTGTTATTATTATATACAGGGCCTGAGAAATAATAGCATCTCCAAAAATGAACTTTTTCTTTTGTGCCCTTTATTTCAGAGACAAAATTTGTTTGAATATATCTGTTTGTTGCTTTGAAAGTTTCACATAAAAGTGATACAGGGTCACACAAAAACCGCATGTCTCTATCTTTAATAATAGCTGAGAGACAGAGCACTGTCAACCAAAATGGGACATGGTGTACATGTTTTGAATGTTGAATGTCAGTACTGTTTAGATGATTGAAGTATAATTGATCAGTTTAGTATTTTTCTTTCCCAATAATAAATAAACTTGAAATCATTTGATGAAAAATAATTAAAATTTGTGTCGTGGTACAAAATTCATTGGCTTCTATCCTCCAAGCTAGATAAGTTGATCAATGAATAATATAAGCAATTAGAAATCCAGAGATTCAATTATAATAATTTGTAAATATTCATGACTTACACATTAAAAAAAAAAAATCAATTCGTAAAGAGCAGTGCAGGAAAAACCCCCTGCTATTCCATTCCCACACACTTTCTGTGCGGGAAAGGAATAGCAAGGCTTTTTCCTTCACTCTTTTATTAAAGAATAAATTGAATTATGATATGTCTCTATGCACCTAATGTCAACAATGAGAGTACTATGGTAACGACATGTACAATTAAGTTCGACATCCATGTGTATTATGTATTAATATTATATGTAATCAAATGTGTGATTGAATTCAAATCGATCTCATAGCGCCTGTAGAAAAAATTTTGTTCCTTACTCGTACGGAAAATGCCTCTCCCTCACTCAACTGCTTACCCGAACTCCGCGTGAAAATATTTCTTTCCGCACTTGTTAGGAAAATAACTATTTCCGTACAAGTACAGAAAGTGATATTTCCCGCAAAAGACTGGTCAAACAGGTGAGTGGGGGAAAAGGCAGTTTCCACATGAGTTAGGAACAATATTTCTTCTACTAGCGTAGAAGACGAAAAGTTTTCGTCTGGATACCAACAGAAAAAATTTACGGCGTTCGGTGCATAGCGACATATCAGCTTATAGAGATATTAAAATTTTATTGTTAGCGCATAGATACATGCCAAATTTTATGATTGACTTCATTAACATGTCTAAATACTTGGTGTACGCATTCGTTACGTTTTGAATGAAATTAAATCAGAAGATTTGAGAATATGTGGAATGTTTTGTGGCTGCACCACAATGTCATAGTAGTTGTCATTTAGATCTATTTTCCGTTGATAAATATGATTGCTGTTCGACCAGATGAACTGCCAAGGACCAGTTTTTTTTCAGATCTCAAAGAAACCTTTCTAAAATTCTAAAGTCGACAAAGTATATATATATATATATTATATATATATATATATATATATATATATATATATATATATACATATAATATAATGTTTCGTGGGATAGCAACACTAAGTAGGTGGTGAATCAAGAAAACTCTTTTTTAGTACTTTCACTCGAGCTTTCGGAATGCTTTATTCCATCTTCAGGAGCTACAAAGAAATGAAAAAAGGGGGATGAGCTAACAATCACAAAAAGGTAAAATATCAACAATATATATACATATATTTATATATATGTATTTAAATTCACAGTCGTACTATCAATATGTAGAGGAATTAAGGGAATTCGACTGATGCAGGGTTTCAAGATTACTCTTTATTCATAACCGAGCTTTCGGACTATTTTGTTCCTTCTTCAGGGTCAAGAATCTGAGGTTATTATCCCAAAATAAAACTTTCATTAACTTATGTAAAAATACGATTTAGATATGTAAAAGATGACATTAATACTCTATCTTTTACATATTTCTTTTTTCGCTGTAGACATGTAAAAAAAAAGTTGTGTTCGATTTTTGAAAAAATGTTTTCACAGATATCTTTTAAAAATTGTGCTAATTTAGGAAATGAAAATCAATTTGGCAACCGAAAAAAAAAATCACGAACATTGCAGGTTTTCCGCCATTTTGTAATTTTTTTTTTCGGAGCTCTACACCATTTCTGAATGAAGCATCCAAAAATACTACGATATGACAAGAAACCATTACTTCCAGTCTTATACATAACCGACCACACTCAATATAATAACGCTCGAAAATGACATTAAACACCGTGTATCTCCCTTATGCTTCGAAAACGGGAAATATGTCATAAGAAAAAAATGATTCTCCGATGTTCTCTATACGTCATATGAGTTTGTCCAGTTTATGATGAAACACCCCTGTATATGAAATGAGATTTTTCCGTGTTTTGATATAACTATTCTGGATGTGTTTTTTCATATCACGTATTCTAAAAAAAATTCCTCAAACCTTTCGTGGCATATCGAAGATGATCCTCAGAATAACATACTAATTAATAATAATAATAAAGGCCTTTATTTATGCATGTGATATTGCAAATGAAAAAAACACATAGTTATTTTGAACAACAAAAAGGCAGGATCCAGCGCATTTAGTGCAACTGTTCAATCCTGCTTTATCCATTGGAGACATCAAAACGTATAGAATTCCCACTGGCATGAAAACTGACAACCAAGATATCAAATACATCAATTTATCCTATATAAAAAGTCAATTCCTTATTCGAATCGACTTTCATCTTTTCACATTCTACCGCGAAAAACTCTTCTCTGTTCATCGATAAAATTATTGAACAAAAATACTCTGAAATATTTCAAGTTCCCTACACTTCTGACATCTAATGAAAAGTTATTGAAGCGATAAGCGAATCTAAGTTAATATATCAATCTGATGATTAACTTACATACTCGTACACGTCGTTCCCATATCAGACGAGTTTTTCGTGTGAAAATTCGAGGCGACTCATTTTCGAGTGATTCGGTCACTCATGAAAACCAGATTCGTAACAAAACTCTGTACATTTTTAGTACAAACCGCGAACAGTCCTATAATACAACCTATCGGCATCAGCGAAAATGGAAAAGATTTTTACGAAATAAACTTTTTCTGTAAAAATGTCAGGAACCATGAGTACCTGTACCAGAAGTTGGAGAGTACTCAGAATAAAATGAAAGTTTCCTCAAACGTCTGATAGACCATCTCGGTAATTCATCCTGGATGGTATAAATTCATATTTGAAATCATAAAATATATTTATTACCTATTCAATGGGAGATAATGGTTATTAGCCAGAAATATCATTATCTAATAAAGCACAGGTGGAAATTTTCACCGTTTTGGATATATACTAGAAAAACAATGAAAATTTTGCCCTCATTTTGAATCTAATTTGACCAAACGAAGTTTCCATTTATCTAATTTTCACATAATTCAAGTCGACTTGCCTTCCAATATTTTCCTATAATAATTCGTGAAGAAAATAATCTCACGATTAAAATATTATAATTAATCATTTCAATGAATATATTTCAGGATGAATTTTTCTAATAATTATCATCATGATTATTCTTGCACAAATGCAGAAGCAGAAATAGTTCAATTTCAAATTCCGCGCACCATAACAAAATCCCGGCAGAATATCTTCTCCCGCCAGCTGCAATGTTATGTTTATCTCTTTACGATGCAAAAAACGTCTATAAGCCATAAAACTCGTCCCGTGAACGACAGACCAGTGATGCCGCTTGCTCCAGATGCCACTTCAGCCGCTACATGTAAAACCGAGAATATACATATCCGTGAATATAATATACACGAGTGTGACGAGAGCGCCACCAAACTCGATCGCGCAGAACCTCTGACATACAGGACGTTCAGAAATGGTAAAATTTGTATAGAGGATGCCATGCTGAACCGTTCTGTGCGATTTTCAGCTGATGGTAAAGTGGCATCCGTATATCGGATGCCAGTATTGGAAAAATACGAATATTTTCCTAGACTGTTCACACAAAAATTGAGGTATTCTGCCAAAATGAATGTGTGATGTAAGTCCAATTTCTGCGTTGTTACCGTGTTACAAGTCCGGTTATACTATTGGTAACGGTGCGGTTACCCCCACTTGTCCACACTGTCAACTTCTTAACACGGTTATACATCCTATCCAAATCATACTTGGTAATTATGTTATAGCGAGGATTTACTAATTTGAATATGCATAGTTCTAGAAATGTCAAACACTTTCCTGTATTATTATATATTATAATCTGAAAGCACTGAAAATAGAATCGCATTACATTATGCACACCGATAAGTCGAGAAGTGATACAAGAACAAAATTTGTAGATAAGGAATGTCGAAACAATACTTAACAATATCTCGTATGATTTAAGGCTTTCGTTCACCTGTTGCTGAATTGGTGTTAGAAATGAGTAAAATATAATAAATCAAAAAACTTCATACGTAGATAACCCCCCAATCTATAAGATACAAAATCAAGTAATTTGCGTAATATTCGTATTTGGCGCGAATACGCTCCTCCTGTTCTTGTTGATTAGAACTGCTGCCAGTTCCCCTGCTATGGAACAAGGTTACAGATTTTCAAAAACGGTCACAATGGGCGCATTCAGCAGAGACAACAATTACGGAACTGTTCCCAAATATCTATGATCTTCTGCTGAACGTTGAGCTATCTATGTAACAAGTTGGGTAGCGGTCGCCATTTTTAGTAGCGTACTTTAATTGCGCCATATATAATAATATATTATATTATATATATGAATTGCGCTCCTTTCCGGTAACGTGTTGTGTGGCTGACAGTTGTGACAGTTTGTTACCGCTCTTTCTGCTGAATGCGCCCGATGTCAACAGATTTTCGCTACCGCAAACAGTGTTGTTTAATTGCATCAAACATTAATGACCCACTTACACAGAATTTCCACAGAGCTGGTACACGACCTAGTTTCTTTATCACTCATCATTTCGTAATGACCTCGTATTAGCGAATTGCAGCAATCTACTACGAATAATACGATGATGATGAAAGTCTTCATCAGCAAATATTTTTCCTATATATACCGACAACTGTAATCTCAACAACAAGTTCGAATTCAAGTTCAGCTTCAAGTTCAACTTCACTCTGTACTTCCAAATAAATACCTGAAAACACCACCGTGTGTTTAATTCTCATTGTAGTGGATTTACGACCCTCTACAATTAAACCAACCCTGAATTCAGTAGCCTTACAAACTACTGAATTCTGCACTGCTACTTCATTGGATTTACGACCCAGTGAAGAAAGCAGAAAACATCTTTTGAGATAATCTCATCTCAAAAGATACAGTGTTGTTACCGCTCTTTCTACTGAATGCGCCCAATGATGACGTATATACGGCTACGTCATAGCACCCTCCCCTCTATTACCGCTTTCGCAAAAATACGATCGGTGTCAGAAAATAGTAACGCTTGTAACAGGGTAACTCGCAAAAATTGAACTATAGTTCCACCAAACTCATGAGAATGAAAATGTGAAGGACATCATTAGTTTTTGTTCAAAATAAAAATATATTCAAATATTTCAATAAATTACCAAGACCCGTTATAATTGTTGAAAGCGTTGAAAGTTATTCAAAACATTCCTCATGTTTTAAAATTGGCGAAACAGATTCATAGTCTCAAGACAATGGTCCAAGAGTAACTTTGGTAAGAGCTACTCAGAATCCATCCTTAGCGGCCATTTCATAGAGTGAACTTGATATTCTTTACCTGAGTGAAAAATAGGTTTGGCAAACATCGATAAAATGACTAATATAGTCAGCATTGCGCATAAAATTCACGGGATCTTTTCCCTCCAGGAAAATATCCAGGCATCGTTTTTCCTTCATACCTCTTCAAAGTCCTTCGATCTTGATTTTAATTAGGGTTTGTAATGAAAATATGAATCAAGCTCGTCCTTTTCAGAACAAACTTTCAAACGTTTTTTCCCTTTTATTTTCGTTACAGTTACCACGTTCTTTACGTTGATGTAAACAACCAAATAAATATCAACATAACCAGAAAAAAATCCAAAATGACAGGGAAGGATTTGTCAGAATGATTTGGAATAACCGTATACTAATCCCAAGGCAGCTCACGACTTCCCTTAAGTTGAGGGCGGTGTGAAAACCACACTCAATTCATTGATTATGGTCTATGACATACCGTCAGCTACTTGAGGGCGATCTCACACTCACCCACAAGGGCGAACTAGGAATATTGCCAAGACGAGGTCGTATTTCTAACATTGTC